>OU342744.1:289609985-290296955 GCA_910589775.1 Avena eriantha | reverse complement strand
GGTGGATCCATAGGAGGATTGTGAAAGAGCACACATGCAATAACACTGGTGGATCCATATGTCGTATGTGAAAAGAACACACATGGAATGACTCTGGTTGTTGTTAGTAAAAGAACACACATGCAATGACACTGGTGGATCCATAGGTGGATTGTGAAAAGAGCACACATGCAATGACATTGGTTGTTGTTCGTAAAAAGAACACACATGCAATGACACTGGTGGATCCATTTGTGGTCTCTGAAAAGAACACATATTTCAATGACTCTGGTTGTTGTTAGTAAAAAGAACACACTTGAAATTACACTGGTGGATCCATGTGTGGTCTCTGAAGAGAACACACATACAATGACTCTGGTTGTTGTTAGTAAAAAGAGCACACATGCAATGACACTGGTGGATCCATAGGTGGATTGTGAAAAGAACACACATTTCAATGACACTGGTGGATCCATATGTGGTATGTGAAAAGAACACACATTTTAATGACTCCAGTTGTTGTTAGTAAAAAGAACACACATGCAATGACACTGGTGGATCCATGTGTGGTCTCTGAAGAGAACACACATTTCAATGACACTGGTGGATCCATATGTGGTATGTTAAAAGAACAGTCATGAAATGACTCCAGTTGTTGTTAGTAAAAAGAACACACATGCAATGACACTAGTGGATCCATAGTTGGATTGTGAAAAGAACACACATGCAATGACACCAGTTGTTGTTAGTAAAAAGAACACACAAGCAATGACACTAGTGGATCCATGTGTGGTCTCTTAAGAGAACACACATTTCAATGACTCTGGTTGTTGTTAGTAAAAAGAACAGACATGCAATGACACTGGTGGATCCATGTGTGGTCTCTGAAGAGAACACACATGCAATGACTCTGGTTGTTGTTAGTAAAAAGAACACACATGCAATGACACTCGTGGATCCATAGGTGGATTGTGCAAAGAACACACATGGAATGCCACTGGTGGATCTATATGTGGTATGTGAAAAGAGAACACATTTCAATGACTCTAGTTTTTGTTATTAAAAAGAACACACATGCAATGACACTGGTGTATCCATAGGTGGATTCTGAAAAGAGAACACATGCAATGATACTGGTGGATCCATATGTGGTATGTGAAAAGAACACACATGCAATCACTCGAGTTGTTGTTAGTAAAAAGAACACACATGCAATGACACTGGTAGATCTATAGGAGGATTGTGAAAAGAACACACATGCAATAACACTGGTCGATCCATATGTGGTATGTGAAAAGAACACACGCAATGACTCTGGTTGTTGTTAGTAAAAAGAACACACATGCAATGACACTGGTGGATCCACAGGTGGATTGTGAAAGAGCACACATGCCATGACATTGGTTGTTGTTAGTAAAAAGAACACACATGCAATGACACTGGTGGATCCATGTGTGGTCTCTGAAAAGAACACATATTTCAATGACTCTGGTTGTTGTTAGTAAAAAGAACACGCATGAAATTACACTGGTGGATCCATGTGTGGTCTCTGAAGATAACACACATTTCAATCAAACTGTTGGATCCATATGTCGTATGTGAAAAGAATAGTCATGAAATGACTCCAGTTGTTGTTCATAAAAAGAACACACATGCAATGACACTGGTGGATCCATATGTGGTATGTGAAAAGAACACACATTTCCATGACTCTGGTTGTTGTTAGTAAAAAGAACACACATGCAATGACACAAGTGGATCCATATGTGGATTGTGAAAAGAGAACACATGCAATGACACTAGTGGATCCATATGTGGTATGTGAAAAGAACACACATGCAATGACTCCAGTTGTTGTTAGTAAAAAGAACACACATGCAATGACCCTGGTGGATCCATAGGTGGATTGTGAAAAGAACACATGAAAAGAACACAAATGCAATGACTCTGGTTGTTGTTAGTAAAAAGAACACACATGCAATGACACTGGTGGATCCATAGGTGGATTGTGAAAGAGCACACATGCAATGACACTGGTTTTTTGTTAGTAAAAAGAACACACATGCAATGACACTGGTGGATCCATGTGTGGTCTCTGATAAGAACACACATTTCAATGACTCTGGTTGTTGTTAGTATAAAGAACACACATGCAATGACACTGGTGGATCCATGTGTGGTCTTTGAAGAGAACACACATTTCAATGACACTGGTGGATCCATATGTGGTATGTGAAAAGAATAGTCATGAAATGACTCCAGTTGTTGTTAGTAAAAAGAACACACATGCAATGACACTGGTGGATCAATAGGTGGATTGTGAAAAGAGAACACATGCAATGACACTGGTGGATCCATATGTGGTATGTGAAAAGAACACACATGCAATGACTCCAGTTGTTGTTACTAAAAGGAAACACATGAAATGACACTGGTGGATCCATAGGTGGATTATGAAAAGAACACACATGCAATGACACTGGTGGATCCATATGTGGTATGTGAAAAGAACACACATTTCACTGACTCTGGTTGTTGTTAGTAAAAAGAACACACATGCAATGACACTGTTGGATCCATAGGTGGACTGTGAAAAGAGAACACATGCAATGACACTGTGGATCCATATGTGGTATGTGAAAAGAACACACATGCAATGACTCTAGTTGTTGTTAGTAAAAAGAACACACATGCAATGACACTGGTGGATCCATAGGTGGATTGTGAAAAGAACACACATGCAATGACACTGGTGGATCCATATGTGGTATGTGAAAAGAACACACATTTCAATGACTCTGGTTGTTGTTAGTAAAAAGAACACACATGCAATGACACAGGTGGATCCATAGGTGGATTGTGAAAAGAGCACACATGCAATGACACTAGTGGATCCATATGTGGTATGTGAAAAGAACACACATGCAATGACTCTGGTTGTTGTTAGTAAAAATAACACACATGCAATGACACTGGTGGATCCATAAGTGAATTGTGAAAAGAACACACATGCAATGACACTGGTGGATCCATATGTGGTTTGTGAAATGAACACACATTTCAATGACTCTGGTTGTTTCTAGTAAAAAGAACACACATGTAATGACACTGGTGGATACATAGGTGGATTGTGAAAAGAACACCCATGCAATGACTCTGGTTGTTGTTAGTAACAAGAACACACATGCAATGACACTAGTGGATCCATGCCTGGTCTCTGAAGAGAACTCACATTTCAATGACTCTGGTTGTTGTTAGTAAAAAGAGCACACATGCAATGACACTGGTGGATCCATGTGTGGTCTCTAAAGAGAACACACATGCAATGACTCTGGTTGTTGTTAGTAAAAAGAGCACACATTTCAATGATACTGGTGGATCCATAGGCAGATTGTGAAAAGATATTTTCCCTCTCCCTCGGTCACAAATCTTACAAAAGCCCAAACGTGTGGAGATCCCAAACATGTGCTCACTATGGGTGTTATGCCCTGATTGGCTGACACAGATGTCACGCGGATCGTCTCCACCAACCGTTGATCCCATGTGATCCAACGGGCAGGATAACCCCTCCCTTCTCCACTTTTTTATGCATGGTAAATCCGTGCCACCTCTCTATCCATGCCACCGATACTTTACCTCCATAAACAAGTAAAAATCCATTTATCTAACTAAAATAAATGATCATATTTCGAAGAAGCCATCGTCTTCGTCTTCCGGTTCGTCCTCGTCTTCGTCAACGCCATGGCTCCTGCCATCGCCGCCGTCGGTGTCCTCCTCTGACGACTCGACACCGCCTTCTTCCTCGAATAAGCGCATTATCTCCTCGTCGGAGTCCTCATCCTCCTCCTCTTCGTAGTCCCACGGGTCCATGTCACTCTCCTTCGCTTCTGCCTCCAACTGATCGATGAACGCCTCCTCATTGGCCGAGTCGGACTTGTCCAAATAGCTATTCCTCTCTTCTTCCTGGTGTTCTTCTCATTCGTCTTCTTGTCCGTACTCGCCGGTGAAACACGCACCCCCATCCTGGCTGCTGCTTTATGCTCGTCCGACGCTGCAGGTACCCCACGCTCCTCCTGCATGGCTGGTACAAGCTTCGACATCACGGTGTCCTCGAGTGCCGATGGATCCTGGCGTGGTCGGAAACGACGTGCTGCCTCAGCAGGCGATTCGCGAGCGTGGACGATGCAGCGAAGAGCCGGGGACATAGGACGGTCAGTGGATGGCTTGGACCTGCCATTGCCACGGCGAGGGGCCATCGTGCTCGAGGTAGTTGCTCCGAATGGTCGATGGCGGGTACACAGAGTGGGGTGCCGATCTGATCAAGGACGAGCAGCGGTTTCGTGCATCGTGTCCATGCATGCATTTGTAGATTATCCTGAACATAATTTGATCACAACAAAAGTGGCACAACATATTCTAGACTCGTAAATATCCTGTGCGTGCCTGTCACGTGAAGTTCGACGGAGTTCGACGTGCCGACGTGATCGTGCAGTAGTTGCACGCGTCATTGCCCCATCAACACGTGACACACGCACGCGAGATGTGCGCGCCGATTCCCGTGATGACCACCCGACTGGCACTCCCCTTATTATATACTGGATTTTGGACGATGCCGAAGACCATTGAAGTGTCCATCACAATAAAGACAAGTCCCATCGATTCCCTACCCCTGCCTCCCTGGCTTCTTTGAGAAGGTAGACCGTACACGGTGGTCTTGTATAATAGTGCTAGTACTACTGGACCACGGCATGTACTCTTTGACTCTTATCCCACACTAATAACTATCTCCTTCCTCCTGCCGCTGCCACACTCACCCTGCAAGCCATGGCTCCACTAAGGAGGGGGAGAGGCCGGTCGACGATCCTCGCGGAGAAAAGGGAGAGAAATCGCCACGAGGCACTTATTTCTCTACCAGCCGCTCAAGCCCACCCTCTCATCGAGGCCCAATCTCCCCCGACAATGGCGTCGAATGTTCTAGCAGGCGAGGACTCCTCCCGGTACGGTCTTCTTGTTCTACTTCTTCTCCATCTCCCTCTCCATCATGATCTTAATCAGCTTCTTCTTGTTTTTCTTCTTCTTCTGGCTGTTCCTCTTCTACGTATTACATGCCGGCCGTGGAGCCCAAATCCACCATGACGGAGGCATTGCAGGACCCGTTCGGCCCCGTTCCATGTCTCAGCGAGGTAGCAAATCTCCACGCTATTATTTCTCCGAGTTATGATGTGGATTTCTTAGATGTTGTCCGCCCCGCATTGGTTTTTCTTCTTCTTTTGCGAGTTGTATTAGTTTCATGAATAGGACTGGATCTCTTGGTCTTTCCTTAATACCGCTGTTCATAGATTCACTATGGATTTTTTGTGATTAGGATTAGTTTATCATGGTCATGAATAGATCTCTTGGTCCATTTTTTAACACTGCGGCCAATAGATTCAACGGGGATTTTTTTATCTGTATTAGTATTCACATGGGACCTGGAGTGTAATTATAGAATTCCTATTTCAATTAACATGAACGATGCAGCGATCAAAGGCCGAGTACCGTGACAAGGTGGCCACGATCAGTTCCAAGATTGCCAACCAACATGAGCTTGCACGCTCCCTCACCCAAGCTAATGAGATCCTACACAAGCAATTATCTGTGCAGAAGATCTCGCTAGATTTTTCACGTGACATCGTGAGGCTGCAGAAAGTGCTCGACCGTAACTTGAACAGGCAAGAACAGGCCATCAAGATAATCAACGAGCTCACGGAGGAGAATAAGATTCTCGTGGAAAGGTTCATTCTCCTACAGGACGAAGTCACAGAGGCACTCAGAGGACGCGTCAAGGAAACCAAGGCTACCATCCGAGCCTACCATGACAGAAACCGTTGCCTAGATGCATTCAAGGAGATGAAGGCGGACATGAGCAGAGGGATCACCATACTCGAGGGTGTTCGAAAAGAGAATGAGGAGATAAGGGCATGTCTGGAGGCGTATCGGAGCAATGCCCAAGTCTAATTCCCGTTAGTGGGGACACGAATATCAGTTCGTCCTCCACTCCTTTTGTAATATTTAGGGTTCAGGGAGCAATGCCCAAGTCTTATTCCCATTATAGGGTGCAATAAGAATCCTAGGGCAACTCCTTATATATCTGGACATGTGTTGGTGTTCATGTTCATGAATGGACACCATGTGCTCTTTCCATTATGTATCTGGACATGGGTTTCTGCATTATGAGTTTGCCACTCTCCCACTACTATTTGGTGATATTAAGAAAAACCCACAGCACGCTAAACTGCAGATAAATCTTATTTGTCTTTGATATTGAAATTATGATAGTGCCACTAGTCGATTCATAAAATGTTGATTAGTCCTAGATTGCTTCTTCCTTGAAATTATGACAGTGCCACTAGTCGATTTAGTTATTTATGGAAACTAACCAGCTTTTCCTGGTGAACTGAACAAACCATGCTATGTATTTTTGTTGCAGGGAAAGAGGCGAAAGATCAACCAGGACCTGGCGACCTGGCTAAATGACAAGATAGCAATCCAAAGGGAGAAGCAGAATTCCCAGAAACTGGCCTTTGACCAACTGCGCGCTAAACTCGTGGTCCTTTCTGACAAGTGCCAGAAACTGAAGGAGTTAAACACCGACTGGGTGAAGCTACACAGTGAAGGTCACGCCTCGGCTAGAAAGCAGACGGAGATCATGAAAGGGATCTTCAAGGAAAATCGTATGGCTACGGACAAAATTCTCTAATCCGTGACGGAGCGCTAGAACCTACAGCTGAAGCACGACATAGTACTGAAGGAGATGGCCAATCTTAGGGAGGAAAACAGGCAGCTCCGAGCCAGGCTCGCTTGAACACAACATGTCTATTTAGTACTGAACTGCCTGGTTTATCCTCTGTAGTGGTGATTTTGTAACCGTGAACTTAACTCTATGCACGATATGTGTGTTCGTCTGAAATTAGTTTGCTCGAGGATTGAGTTTGGCTTAGTTCGGAAAGCGCAACTGCAAGTCTTACAATTAACTAGTTTCAGGCATTGGCACAACATAAATTATTCATCTCGAATTTCCTTTATCCTCTATAGTTTGTCCTTGTTCACCCTCGCGCGCCTTCTTCAGTTTCTTCAACAGATCCACAATGCAGTACTCTAGCTTCTTCTTGTCTTCCCTGAGCTGATCCCTCTCCTTTTCTGTATTATGAATCAGCAACCTGTGACTATCTTGAAGCTTCTTTGCAGTTCGAACAACCAAGCTCCCATCGATTCCGTCAGTTAGCTCTGACTGCAAATTCTTGATTTCTTGTTCTAGCTCCTTATTTCGTACCGACAACTTGTAATTTTTTTCAGCTGCATCACTTACATCAGTAAATCTCCCCGACCTTTCCAACTCATACATCTCCCATAACTGTGCTAAACATTTCTTAAGTGCATATGGCTAGTCAAGATCCACCCACTCTACTGCTTTACACACCGGGCCAACCTAAAAACACACACACTATAGTGTTATGAACATGCACGATACATTTTACTTCATGTCACAGTTGCACATAATGTAAACAGACCTGATTTGTATAGCCCAAAAACCTTCTCCCAGTGTTACTGCCTGCGAATGCAACATATCTCCTCAGTTTTAGCCCATGGTCACATGGCACTTCTCCATCGAGATCTAGGCCCTCCCATTCGGAGTCGTAGATCGTCCGTGGTACCTATAGGTAAACGCAAAGATGAAATCGAACACGATTGCATGCACATATGGAGCTCAGATCGAGAGATTTACCATTGCATAACCCTAGCCCGAGAAAACAGAGGAACTCACATCATGGAAGGAATACTCGATATTGGAGAGAAGGTTGTCGCTGCTCGACTGGTCGTCCTCACCGTTCAAGGACAACATGGCGAATGCATCATCACAGGCGACGGTGTCGGCGTCGGCATCGGCGAGAGAGAGAGAGAGAGAGAGAGAGAGAGAGAGAGAGAGAGAGAGAGAGAGAGCATCCCTTCTACCTCTGCAACAATGACTAAATTGGCATGTTACAACAGTTTAATGGATACCATGCCCTTTCCCTATATACTGTCTCCTGCTTGATATGGATTCTCTTCACACATTCTCATTTCAAATATTAAACCTGCACTCCCTCCATCCCAATTTCATTGCCTAACGAAAACATACCAGTATATTACATCATCTAAAGAAACAAAATCATGTCAACTACAAGGTACTTATGCATCACTTCTTCAGTCATGGTTTTACAAAACATTACATTACAATCTCTCAACAAACATAATCACGACATGGTTTCAAAAAACATCACATTACAATCTCTCAACAAACATAATCACAGAAACAAGTATATTACATCAACTCAAG
Source organism: Avena eriantha (assembly GCA_910589775.1). NCBI lineage: Eukaryota > Viridiplantae > Streptophyta > Magnoliopsida > Poales > Poaceae > Avena > Avena eriantha. The sequence goes on along the minus strand of OU342744.1, from coordinate 290,288,620 downwards.
AAACAAAACCATGTCGACTACAAGGTACTTACACATCACTTGTCTTGTCATGGTTTCACAAAACATTACATTACAGTCTCTCAACAAACAAAATAACAGAAACAAGTATAGTACATCATCTCAAGAAACATAATCATGTCAACTATAATGTATTTATGCATCACTAGTCCAGTCATGGTTTCACAAAACATTACATTACAATGTCCTGACAAACATAATAACAGAAACAAGTACCGTACGTCATCTTAAGAAACATAATCATGTCAACTACAATGTACTTATGTCTTATTAAAACAACGATGGTTTCAGTGAGTGACATGTCCAAAAATCTCAACAACTCGCACAGCATTATATCGCAATCTCTCAACAAACATAATCACAGAAACACGCTCTAAATGCAACAACAGTCAATATTACAAATACAGGCAGGGGAACCCCGCGGTCCATATGACAAGCCTAGGGTAGCAGCTTTCATCAGATCTAATCAACGTTGACCACCTCATTCTGTTCAGCCACTATAGGGACATCTACATCCACTATAACCTATTCAACAACATCAGAAATGGTACCAAGGAAGAACACCTTCCTGGTTCGCTTCTTTCGCCGCATAATCTGCATAAGATCTTCAGTATCCAAAACATCTATGAATAGCTGCTTCTTATGATGCCACCACCGGATTTTTGCCATCTGCTTAGGGCCAATACTGATTTCCTTACCGATCATCTCTCTCATTACATCAAGAGTTATGTTTTTGGAATCGACAGTGATCTCCACAGTACATGACGAAACTGGCTTATTGACTCCCTCATCAAGTTTTTCCATGTATGAATCCACCTCTATGCGTATACTGAACTTATCTAGATCAGCATCTATTGGTCCATATTATCTAGGAGCAGAAGCTCTGGTAGCAAGATCTCCAGCATCTGCATACATATCATCAATCATCGCTTCAACTTTCACCTTACGATTAGCTGCACAACACTCCCAAACCATCTGAAGCTCATGGGAGTGCTCAATTTGCTGATAGGTATCATTCATGTTGCGCCACACCAATTTTGTCCCCTGTCTAGAACCCAGAGAATTCTAGCAGCAAGCATATCTACCAGCTGCGAAATAGACACAACCTCTTTGCAATTCACAAGCAGATGCACATCTTGCCCCGAACACAACCCTCTCGCAACCAAAATCAAATTTTGCAGTGTACTGCCGAACATGAACTGTGAACTCATATAGGTCCCTTGTATCAAAGCTGTGCCTAATTTGATTAAAAAGGGGAACATTTCAGTTCATTCAATTCTATTGTGCCGTAACTAATCTACTTGCAAGATAAGGCACAGATAAGAAATATTCACCTCTCGCTCTTCTCCCAGGTTTTTTTCTTCGAGATCTAGGTGCTGCATCCGCCCACCGGAGCCGAAAAATCCGCCGCCGGCCTTGCTTTTCTCTTCAACCCGCTTCTCGTAGGTACCTTGGGAGCAGAATCCTTGCTAGCCTCCTCGCTAACCGGTGCTGAAGACCTCGCCGCTGCTACGCGTTGAGCCCCAGACTTGGGCCCCGACGGACCCGAATCAGTCGGCGACGTAGCTACAACATTCGCCTTGCAAGACATGTTGGGCCGCCACCGTCGGATTCAGTGTTGGGGGAGGGAGAAAAAAGGTCCTCCTCCGCCAGCAGATTTAGGGTCGGGGAAGGGAAGAAAAGGGACCGCCGCTGCTGCCATAGCAAGATTCAGTGTCGAGAGTTAGAAAAGTACAGTAATGGATTTGCCCCTATGACACGTGCAGGGTGGCTAAGAAGAGTGACCGGCAAAGGAGGGGCACAGCAGGAATGATTTGAAAATATTGGGTTTGGCCATCATTCACTCGAAAGACCCCTCTCAGCAATTAGCGCCCCAACTTTTCGAATCGCGGTGATAAAAATCAACTTGGGTACCGCATTGCCTGGGCGACCCAACTTTCGGGCTGCAAAATAATATCCTCCATTGGGGGTACTATTAGTACTAGGAGTAGTAGTATTCAGTATGCTTTGATTGTGGAGTTCTTGCTTATTGCTCACCTCAGAATCACCTAATCATGATATTTTTCCTTTTCTCTAATCGATTGGGTCATTTGGGTGGGGTGGTGGTGGTGGTGGGGATGGGGGTGGGGGTGGGGGGAGGTGGTACTGATTTCGCATGGATTCCGGATCAGGGCATGGTCACCGCTGTTCTGATTGGGGCATTTGGTCTGGTTTGATTTTGGTGTTCTTCACTTCTATAACCTTTAGTTGCTACTAGTAATGTGCAATGGATTTTGCGTCAGATTCTGTATGGAGAACTATGGGTCAGTGCCACGCACGGGCACTACGGACAGGGATGGTCCCGTCAGTTCCCTTAAAAGTTACCTAAAAAGGTAATGTAGTAGTATATTCGTTGCGTTTTTCCATTCTTTCCAATGCTGAAAGTGGTTGGCTGCAACCTGGATGTATCCCTGTGCTAAAAGTTGTCTCTGTGTGCATCATGTTTTGCTGGAAGCCTCTATCACACCATCTCTTTTTCATTTACTGTAGCACGGTGGTACATACCTGCGAACGTGCGGTGCTCCAGGTGCGGCAAACAGGATGGTACCCCCACATGCCATAGGATCCGACGAGTACCACTACTCACCAAAAAACAAGCGCAAGGCCCGACCAGCTGGGAGGGCCCAACTTAAAGAGAAAGGTATTTGTTCTTAATACCCTTATTACCATGGTGCAGACGGATTTAAGTATTACCCGCTTGGTGTGATGCATTCTTATCAGATGTTCATAAACATATGTGTGATTTTATTAATTCTGGCACTATGTTTATGTGAATCTAGATCTGGAGCTATCAGACTGTCTCATACAGTCAGTATATGACTACTATGTATTGTACTCCCTCCGTCCCAAGGCTTAGGCATATACTGTATTTTTTGAAAAGTCAAGCAATGGAAAGTTTGACCAAACTTTACATAGTATATTGAACTATTGAGCTCTATTGCTATTTATGCAGATTGAAGGTGTTGCTGCAGAGGCTGAGGCTACTAAAGAGGCTAGTAGATTTCTGATGCCTGCACCAAAAGAGGACATCATCTACACAACGAGGAAGCGCCAACACAGTACCCAGGTGGGCAGTGACCTCTCTAAGAAGTGGGTATAATTTAGAAATCCACAATTTCACATGTTATGATTTTCTATGTTATTTTTATCAGCTAGTACTATATGTTTACGCTCATTAGAAGTTCATAAAAATAAAATCCGTTTGCTTTACAGGCAATGGTTTTTTCTTATATTATTAGATTTACTTACTCTTTACATAATTTAACATTTCCACTTAATTTCAATCAGTACCACATATCATCTACTTAGCCCTTTCTGCTACCCTCCTCTTGTCAAGCTTATGGATTGAAAGGGGGCCCATGTATGCCATTCCAAAGGTAGAGGGATGAAAAATGGTGCATGGCCACCCTTCGCAAAGGGTACCCATGGTATCAGGTATGGAATCCAAGTGGTCTAGACCGAGTTGATGTAAGATCTTGTATCTCACTTTTTTTGTTGTCGCCTTACTTCTCTATCAATTTTCTCATGAAGGATGTCCCTTGTGTCGCTCGCCCCATTATAAACAGGATGTTCGGAAACGACAAGTTTCTAACTCTGTATAGCGAGGGCCCTAAAGGCATGCGGTAACTATATGATGTGGATGTCTCCCAGACGATGGCCACCACCTATTTGGGTGGCCGAGGTTGGTCCAAGTATGTCCGTGAGAATGGTCTGAAGCAGGGGGACGAGGTAACATTTGATTTTAGCAAGCCTGGGTAGATACTTGCACGCCATCGTACACCTGTTGACCAAAGGACCAAGAACAGAGGTAGTACTAATTAATTTGATTCTGTACTAATCACAACCTCTAATGATTTTGCGACTAAATGTTCTGCACCATTGTCTTTACTCATCATATGACCCTGACCACTTCTTCAGTCTGCTTCCCCTTATGTACCACCCAGAAGGGTGCCAGCATCAAGTTGTTGGCATCGGCACCAGCACGGGCCCTAGTTCCTGAAACGACACCTGTTGACCTTAGTAGGAGAAAGAATAAAGGTAGTAACTTAATTCGATTGTATACTATCATCTCTTTCTAGGAGTTACTATTGTATAAGACACCATTTTGCTCGTCCACATCTCATATGCCTCTCTGACCACTCTTGCAGTCCCCTTACCTACCCCTCAGAAGGTAACTAACACCAAGCTGCTGGCACCCCCAACGGCACTGGCCCTAGTTCCTGCTCTGGCACCTGCTGACCTAAGTAGAAAGAATGGAGGTAGTAACTTAATTTGGTTGTATACTTATCATATCCTCTGATCACTGTCTCGTGAGTAACTATTGTATAAGAGACCATTTTGCTTGTACACTTCTCATCTGCCTCTACCATCCCTGCAGTCAGCTTAACTACCCCTTAGAAGGAATCTAGCATCAAGCTGCTAGCTCTGGCACCGCTTCTGGGCCTTCTGGCTCCTGCACCAGCCCCTCTACAATTAGTGGCACCATCTCCTGCACCAGCACCCGCCCTAGCACAGGCACCGGCACAAGCTCCTTCATCACCCCGGGCAGCACCTTATCAGACCATATCCTACACATGTGTCATCACAAGGTCGCACTGGATTATGTTTGTGAGTATATGGCGACAGATAAACTATTCTGAATGTCTTCTCAAGTTTCACATGATTCAGTGCATCACTCTTAGTAATTATGCGTCTATCTCTTGCTTTGACTCAGAAATTGCCTAAGAGTGCCACAAAGCAACTCTAGGCCAGACGAAAGGGCACAATAGTCATCACGATGCAGAGCGAAGGATTGCTTATCGAGGGATGCTACGTCATTAACTCGACTGATGGGCGCTTGGCAGCTACTTCTAGGTGGATCAAGTTCCGGAAAGCGGCCAAACTTACTATTGGAAGAACAGTCAAGGTCGATGTATCTCGCTGCCCTGAATGTGACATGCTGTTCATGAACTTCCTAGTTGTCTAGCTCTTTGGCTGCATGCTATTGTAATTAATTATGTGGTTTCCTTATCTCCACTGATCATATATGGGTGGTAAAACTGTGATAACCTTTTGCTGGATTGGAGCTATGACTAGTACGTACTGGTATAATATATATGTATCTATATGATGGTTCCCTATATGAGCAAATATTATGACAATGATTGTGTTGTGATCGAGTGTGTTTGGAGAAAAGGGCAAATTGATTGTGTGGCATGGTTTTTAGAGCTGAAACAGGAACTGTCTCTCTCTGTAGTGATATTGAATTTTAGTGTTTGTATTGCTGAATCAGTCACTTTGAAATGCTTCTGAATTGGTCAAGTGCTGCTGAATATGAACTAGGAATATGTCAATTTTTTATGTCTTATTATTCTGTACTCCTTAATCTTTCAAATGGTATTGAATTTGTCAAAACTTCTGTCGTTGCTGCTAGCTACTTGCTCTAGAGCTTTCGCCTTTGTGTCATCAGAACCATTGGATTCATTTTGGACAGAGATGAGAGGGTAAAGATATATAGCGTGATTTCACCAAGTGAAGTCATTGGATACTAGCCATGTTTTGGCGCATGTGGTGTGTGTTCATTAGATATTTTTACATGAATATCTGTCAAAGGAATTATCGCTTTTTTCCTCCCTCGAAGAGGTCTATGTTTGAATCTGGCGAGACACAACCTAGTAAAATTTGAGATAGGAGCCCATTGACCATAGCCCAAAAACTTTTTAATTTGGCCTTTTTGGCAGTGCCCCCCACCTCTAAAAAAAACTCTGACTACCCATGTTTTTAAGAAACTAATCCATTATGTGGCTTTTTATAAATCGAGGTTCCAGTAGCACTGCTCTTTTATTTTAAGAGAGATAACATGGAAACACAACAATATTTTTTAGAAGACTGATACATAAGTTGTAGTACTAATACATGTTTAATGATTCAATTTCTATTAGTATCTTTGGTATTGTGGAAAAACACTTAGTTTATGTCTATTTGATTTGATTTGAAGGTCTTTAGTTCGAATCCACTATGTGTACATATTTATATATATATCTTGGGTTTACTTTTTTTAGAAAGGGTTCACTTTTTAATATCGCATTACGGAGAGGCTGACATCACGGACCCACCAGCCTGCAACATCCCTCGAGTTTAATGGTCGGGTTTGAAAAAAAAGTTAAATACTTGCACAGAGAGGCTGGCATCAGGGACCCACCGGCCAGAACATACTAGAGAGGGTGACATGGGGGCCTCAGCAACAAGACCATACACGGCTGCCACATCGAGCAACGTTGCCAAGGTCAAAACAGCGGACGCGGCCAAAAAAAGTCCATCATACGCTGGTTTGATATACAGAGAGACCGGCACGTGGGACCCAGTAGCGCGGCCTTATATAGGTTCTGCCTCGAGCGACGTTGCCAAGTTCGAAACAAGGAGGCGCGAGTGAGAAAAAAGTCCAGCATGCACACCTTTCTTCTAATGAGAGGCTCACATGGGGGACTCAGCAGCCTGGAAAAACGGCTGATGCATCGAGCAACACTATCAAGTTTGAAACATGGAGGCGCGACCGAGAGCAAAAATTCCATCATACACACGTTTCTTCTTATGAGTGTATGGCATGTGGGGGTGGGGCCCTGCATCATGATTAAACAGTAGATGCAGCGAGCAACGCTATCAAGTTCGGAACACGGAGGCGCGACCGAGGGAAAAAATTCTATCATACACACGTTTCTTCTACTAAGAGGATGACATGTGGGGTCCAGGAGTTTGATTAAACGGTTGATGCAGCGAGAAAAGCTATCAAGTTCGGAACATGAAGGCGTGACAGAGGGTAAAAAATCCATCATACACACGTTTCTTCTAATGAGAGGATGACATGTCGGGCTCAGGAGGTTGGTTAAACGATAGATGCGTCGAGCAGCTATCAACTCGGAACGGGGTAGCGCAAGCCAAGGAAAAAAATCCATCATACACATGTTTCTTCTAATGAGAGGATGACATGTGGGGCTCAGGAGGTTGGTTAAACGGTAGATGCATCGAGCAGCGCTGTCAACTCATAACGGGGTAGCGCCAGCGAAGGAAAAAATCCATCATACACACATTTCTTCTAATGAGAGGATGACATGTGGGGCCCAGCATCGTGATTAAAAGGTAGATGCATCGAACATCGCTATCAAGTTCAGAACAGGGTAGTGCGAGCCAAGGAAAAAAAATACATCATACACACGTTTCTTCTAATGAGAGGATGACATGTGGGGCTCAGGAGGTTGGTTAAACGGTAGATGCGTCGAGTAGCGCTATCAACTCGGAACGGGGTAGCGCCAGCGAAGGAAAAAATTCCATCATACACACGTTTCTTCTAATGAGAGGATGACATGTGGGTCCCAGGAGGTTGATTAGATGGTAGATGCATCGAGCAGAGCTGTCAACTTCGGAACAGGGTAGCATGAGCGAAGGAAAAAAATTCCATCATGCACATGATCCTTCTAATGAGAGGCTGACATGTGGGACCAAACAGCCTGACTAAACGGTAGATGCCTCGAGCAACGTTATCGAGTTCAAATCAGGGAGACGCGACCGAAAAGTATGGTCTACTAGAGACACTGACGTTTGAGACCCATACGCCTCAAAAGACTTCAGCGAGTCAATATCGCGCGAGGAAACAAAAATCTTGCTTCTACCACTCGCTGGCCGAGCTTCCTCCATGTTTTTAGCAGATCTATCGTAGTAGAGGGCCACGAAACGAGAAAAAAATTATTCCATCGGCCACGGCCGAGCCGAGTATTTCGTCGCGGAAGACGCGCCTTCTACGATGACCGTCGGGCCAATTTGTTGCGGAAGGAAACTTTTCTTGTAGTGTGATTGTCTCCTCACTGAGCTGGGTGAGGGATTGCGTGGAAAAGGGTGGCCTTTCACCAGGGTTTACCGTGTTGAAATCGCCCACTACTCAAAATCCTAACATCTCACCGGTCCAGGTATTGACCACAGATTCTTTTAGATAGTACGGAGACACGAACGAGATTGCGTCCAACCCCAGCTGTCCACACGCAGCAAGCACATGCGAGCAAGGGAGATGAAGAAATTTTGGTTTGTTGCACGTGCACTCACAGGTTGGCCATTGCTCATTTCCAATCGTCACCTCATGTGTCCTTAGCTCATTACCACACCCAAACTTATCGGTAGGTAACCGCACCTCAAACCTTCTCTCTGCATTACCGATGGCTACGACAGTGTGTGTCCGAGATTTTGCCATCTTTTTTATCTATGTAGTCCATAATATTTTCACAGAAGCATGTGTTCGTATTGTTTAATATATGCAATTCAGCTCTCTGTCGACTGTCTCTGAAATATTTGATCATGCCATACAAAATACCCTCGACAACTGTAAGTGGGAGAGCCCTGCCACCTCTGAGGACAGAGTTATATGACTCAGCTAGGTTTGTAGTCATGACACCATACCTAGCTCCAATGGTGTCGTGTAGCAAAGACCATCTCTCCAAAGGCTCGTGCTCTATCCACTGTTGAAATTTTTTAATCTGTCTCCCGAGCCTTCTCCTAGTACGAGGACGATCAAATCCAGGCAAGTCACAAAGCCCCACTGGCTCTTCTTCCAGATGCGCTTCTCTAGTAGCAGCCTGGGCAGCAACTGCTGCTTGATGTGCAGCTATAGCTGCAGTTTGGGCCGCTTTCCTCACCCTGACATGTTTCTGAGTGAAGTCATCGAGATGTGCACGCACGAAATCATACTTCCATTCTTAGTTCTGCTTGCACAGATTTTAGAAAAGATTCATCAGATTCTTGTTCCTCAACTATGAGAAAAAATTAGGTCCCAAATGGCGCATGCACCAACGGCTCTACATGTCGAGCGAGGGTGTTTGTTCTTCAGGCCTAGGCTGTGCCAAACGTTTAACCGCATTTAGTATACCTGCATGCATATCATGAATGATGCACACATTGGGCTTATCTTTCACAACTGCTATCTTGAGCTGCCTGAAGAACCATGTCCAGCTTTGAGTGTTTTCTCCCTCAACAAAAGCAAAGGCGAGTGGAACAATTCGATTGTTGCCATCTTGACTAATGGCGGTAAGGATCTGACCCTTGTATTTGCCAGTGAGAAACATGTCATCCACACATATAACTGGTCGGCAATAAGTGAAAGCTTGGATGCACACAGAGAAAGACAAGAACACTCGATGAAGCACCTTTACGGATGGATCATCTGGTATCACATAGTGTTGGATGTCGACATAGGTGCCTGGGTTTCTAACCTGTAGTGTAAGGAGTTGTCTGACTACAGAGTCATACGCGTCTCTGAAAGAACCAAACCTGTCCTCAAGAGCCCTTTTCTTTGCCCTCCAAGCCTTCCCGTACGAAATGTTGTAATTAAACCTGACTCTTACTTTATATATTATAGCCTTCACTTCCACCGCTTTGCTCTCCACTATCTCCGTGTAAAACAACCGAGCCAGAAGCGTGGACGAGAGGTTATGATGATCTGTAGGGATTGATGAAAGCTGACACGTGTGCATCACCATGTCGCTCACCAACCAATTTGTGTCATATTTAGGAAGATATTCATGCACCCTATCTAGACAATTTATATCCACGCGTTCCATTGTCAAGTATCTCTTATTTGACACGGGTGTACCGAGAACCCTCTGTGTAGACAATACCCAAACAATGACTGCATCTTGCAAATGCTTCTTGTCTAGATATCTGGCGCTCTGCGCAATTTTATTTTTGTGACATTCCCACGCAGAATCATGACAGTCGTTAACGGTCATGACATCGGAGATGTCTTGATTCCAGGATGCAGGAATCAGCACGTCCTCCCCGTTGCCTTCTTCATCGAAACTATCTGAATCATCAGAATCACCACTTTCACCATCCATGTAATCCTCATCCTCCATCAAGTCATGCATGTGCCTACCTTCCTCATCCCCATCTACCGTATCCTCCACCTACATCCGGACTGCTCTGCACTGGTTCGTAACCACCACCACCTTCTCCTATTTGACTGCTCTGCTCTGATTCATAACCACTACCTCCAGCATTGGACATAGAGTACGTCCTGCCGCTAGATTTAGCACTATGGCTAGGACCGTGTCCACCTTCCGATGCTTGCGGATTGATCTCCTTCAAGACAGGAAGCACTAGTGCAACAGGGTGTATGTGCCTATTCTGGCAACCTTTTAACCACTTAAACCAATCTCTGTTATGATCTACATCTTTCAAAACCTAGAAAATGTTCTTGGTAGACTTTGTCCATAATGCTTGGACACTAACGGTGTATGTTTCGAGATTATATTCTAAACAGTCAGTCAACCATTCCTTCAACTGACTAACACTTCAGGTTTGAGGGGCAGTCAAATCCAACTCCGTAAAATGAAATTCACGCAAATCTGCTCCATATTCATAGTATTGGATATTATCAGGACCGTAGTAAAACACGAACTTCACTACATTCGACATCTCTGCTGACATAAAAAAATCAATCTAAATAATTAATTATCGACAGTGAGTAAATACATATACAACTATCCGCAAATATTCTAAATAATATACTAATAGTCTAGCTAATAATCCTACAAATCCACCTGCCAAATCTTTCTACAAATCCACCTATTCTAAATAAAACTATGTACAACTATCCATAAATATTCTAAATAATATACTAATAGTCTGGCTAATATTCCTACAAATCCACCTACCAAATCTTTCTACAAATCCACCTATTCTAAATAAAACTATGTACAACTATCCACAAATATTCTAAATAATATACTAATAGTCTCCTAACTATTCTAATAGCCTCCTAACCACAGCCCGAGTAGCCGCATAGCCATATACAATAACTGTGATTAACGAGGGATTAGAGTTTACCCTTGAAGCGTGAGAAACCAATCGGTACAACAACCTCGGTTCACCAAAGAAGTAGCACGGTGAAGCTCATAAACGCTCCTGCTCCAAGCTCCACCACAACACCACCATTGCCATTGCTCCACCCAGCACCACCACCATTCTTCCAAAAATCCACCACCAAATCGAGTCTTGAGCTAACCCATTAGTAGATCGGGGTTCTCCTATCTCTATAGTGGTTTTAGACAGAAGATTTAGTGGCTAATCTGGACTGAATCTGAGAAATCTGGTGCAAAAAATGTGGAGTTCTTCGGCTGGAGAGAGAGAGGCAGCGAGCAACGACGCGAGGAAGAAGCGTTGTGTGCGGGACGGGCTCGCGCGGCGGCGTGGTCCTCTTTGAATGCTTTTGGCCAGGCTGTCGCTGAATGGGCCATTCGGCCAGGCTGTCGTCGAGTGCTGCACTCGGTCAGGCTCTCGCCGAGTGAGGCAATTGAGCCGAGCGGGCCTGCCACCGCATGCACTCGGTAACCGTGACGCCGAATAAAGATGTATTCGGCCAGGCCCACGTCGAATAGACCTTCCGGCCTGCTTGTCACCAAATGTATTTTATTCAGCGTGGCCGTCGCCAACAAAACACTAGATGTGTAATATTTTGAATTCGTGCAACACTTGTCAATTAATTAAAAAAAGTGTAATATTTAAAATAAAAGGCCATGTAGGGTCTATATCTTATCATAAAATTTGACTTTGTTTAGGGTTACTTACATCGTAAGATTACTGACCAGATTATTGTGGGACGATTTCGGTCTGAATTTCAGCCCTTCTAGAATCTAGTACCCCTAGTCAGCACAGGTGGAACATAATGTTCCGAACATTGAACAACTACTGCCCCGCCTGGGAGTCCGGTGTGCTTTCCTGCTCCGTTTTTCTCACGGGCGGATTTAGACGTACACAGTCTATTCTGGAGTGAAATATACGCACCGCCAGAAATGCCTAATGGTTACAGAGGTATACGGTCCCTAAATGACCGGGAGGTGTAAATATTTCAGTGAACCTGGCTCGGGCCATAAAGGGTTGAGATTAGACTAAACGGGGGTTTTGGGTTAATTTTGAACCAACCAAGCGGGGCCTACAGGGAGAAATACCGGACCGTTCTCGGTACAAGCTTGTACCGAGAACGGTCTCTCCCTCTTTTCGTGGAGTCTGGGAGAAGAATAAAAAGGAAATTGTAAGTATAAGGTGTGTGTGGGCTTTATTTAAGCTTATGTTTTCTATATATTTTGGTGCTTGTGACTTGTGAGGGTATTTGCTTCAACAAATAATATATATGTACATGTATGTGGTTGGTTTTCGTGATGAATGTATATGTTATGATGTATGTTGTTCGTTGCTTTCACATAGTCAACACATTTCTCTCTCTCTAAAAGTCGACGGAAGAACAATGCAGAAGAACGATACATAGCCAATCCTTCTCTATTGTTTTACATGGTATCCTAATTTCGTTAAGTTTTCTTAGTTTCACATTGTCCTTCTAACATCACAGAGCTAAAATGAGTCAAATAGGCACGAACAATACAGAAAATTACCATATTATTTATTATGCCCCATAATATAACACATTTTGATAAACTATTTTAACCTATTAAAACATTGTATATTTGAGAACGGAGGTAGTAGTTCCACTGTATCTATCCTCCCTCTAACCACATCTAGACAGGATGTGCTGGTCCCCATTTGCTCTCCTCCGGGCCCATCCAGCCGCCTTGCTCTTCTTTCTTGATTTTTCATGGATTTTATGCACTTTTAGAAGTTTCATGAAACAAAAGTTTGTGTGAAAGGTAGCCTACATTCTGAAGTTAGATTCCAATTTATAAACAATTTAGTACACATATCAAATAAAAATTAGTAAATAACAATTAAAAATATATATTTCAGTACAAAATGTACAGGTACATCTACGTTTATATTTATGGCCTATTCTTCCACATTAGGAACACAATGATTTGTTCATGGTGGTATGTTGTTGGAGTAAGTAGCAAGGATTTCTTACTTAACATGGATGGTGCAGTAGTAGAGAATTGCTTATAGACGATATATTATTAGTGGCATGGTATCAGAGTGACGCACCACTGGTATGCGGGATCCAATCGTAACCAGGCCTAAGTCACTATTGGCTTGACACTACTATTAGTGGTAGTAGTGGCATGGTGCTATCGCCCTACGCCACCAACTTATGGGACCCATTAAACCCTATATCATTCCTAACTCGCCGCTCACATCATTCTACGTAACCCGTCCCGCAACTCCATGTAGCTCTTTGCCACTGCTTCCTCTTCCACCCACTGTTGCTCTCCATCGCCGCCCAGTTGCTCTCCGCCAACGCCTCAACTTACTACATCGCTGCCTCAACCCATCACGCGGCCCTCGACCCGTCATGCCGCTGCCACTTCGGCGCCTCATCACGTTGTGTCCACCCTGTCATTTCTACACTCCACGATGAGGCTCTCATCTCCTTTCCTCTTATTTTATTTTCTATTTTTCTGTTTTTAATTGTGATCCTAGATTTTTTTCTAGTGTGTTGATTTGGATGAATAGTTAATTCAAATGATTTAGGTTTTACATTTTTTGTTGATTTGGATAGATAATTTAGATGATTTAGTTAGTTTATTTAGATGATTTAAGATGATTTAGATGAGTTCATTATGGGGTTTTCGTAGAAATTGTAGGTATCCTAAATGAGCGTCAACCGTTGTGGCAAAATGTTCGTTTCGTCAATTTTTTGGCACTCAATATGTTCAATATTTAGTAAAGTTCATGCCAATTTTTCATCAATTCCAATAAGTAGTTTTTAATTATTATTTGTTAACTCATGGTATGGACATATCATCATCATAGTACTATGGTGTGACATAAAAGTCGAGTAAGTCATGAGGGGGCGTAGATCAATGTGAAAGGAAAGAAGCCTTGGATTGGTGTGTGGGTGATCCGTGAGCAGGTGACATGCACATATGATTACATGACACACTCGAGTTGTCAAGTGAAACAAAAAAGATCAAATCCCTTCGAGGATACCCGTGTCATGAGCTTCCTCGTGCCGGAGGGTATCATGATAGCTTCCATAGCCGAGGAGAAGGAGCACCGCTAGGTCGAGTTGTAGCCAAACAAGGCATTGGTGGTGCATCTAGCCAAGGAGGATCCTGGTCTAGTTGAATACAACTATGTGTTGTTCGACTCCCATGGTAGGGACCCCTCCGACTATCGTCGGATTGATGACAAGTATGCCATGAGGGGGTACTTGAGGCGTGTAGAAGAGAGGGGTGTGAGACGTACGGTATTCCGGGATGGTGAGCACACAAGTTTACCTAGGTTCGAATCCGCCGGCTTTCGACGGATCCTACTCTTGCTAGCAATCCAGTAATACGGTAGAGCCGAAATATGGGTTACAAGGGTTTCGCCTGTGCGAGTTGAGATTCTAGACTATTGTGAGGGTGCCCTAAAGTTTTATCCTAGGACGGCTTATATAGATATCCGGCCTAGGGTTTACAGGAGAGACCTATCCGGCTACGACTAAGAGTCGGTTACAGAGTACATCTTCGACTACAAGTAACATTATGGGCCTATGTTGCTAAGTCTTTTGGGCCTTCCCGTAGCTAGACTGGACTCCGTCTCTTCTCCCTGCCTGGGCCGCCCTTCAAGAAAAGCTCTAACCCGAACTGGGACACCCTGGTCAGTGAGGCACAGTGAGCATACCCGGAAAGCATATCCCAAAAGCAGCCCCCGGAAGCCTCCAAGATCTAGAGTCGGATTTCATCATCTTCTAGCTTGATCTTCGGCTTGCAGAATCTTGAAGGGTTCCTGAAACTTCAAAAGAAAGGATAGGATCCGGGTCTCAAATGAGTCAGACTATGAATATATTATTCGGGTTTCTAGCTCAAAATTCAAACTAAGTCGGAACTTGGTCTCTGACGTAATCTGACACTAGTCATGGTCAAGTCACGTCACTGACAGACATTCCCATCAGCACGACCATTGGTGGGTCCGCCTATTGCGGAACCGAGGCGTCGTTTTAATGCGTACACGGAGATCGAGGCGGCGTAATCATCGTGTGGGGGGTTACCCAGCTCCTTCCGCGACGCGTGTCACGGTTACTGTACACACTGCACGAATCTTGGCGCGGACGAAGGATATAAGGGGTTGAGATTCTCTCCCTCTTCTCTTCACCAACATTTGCGCCACTTCCTTCCTCGCAACGCTTTCCACGAAAATAGAGCTCCTCTACCTCCCCATAATCCCCCAGTGCCGCCAATCCCAGGTCACCAGCCCACGAGAAAATGGCTGCAATCTCATCTTTCGGTGTGGCGGTAATGGTAGCGACGGTTTTGGCAGCGGAGAAGGAGAGCCACCGTGGGGTCTGGATCCCCTGCGTCTTGGATGACGTCAAGCTCTGCATCATGGAGAACGAAGGGATCCTCCACACCGACGACTGGTGGAGCGGCTACGGCCAAACTGTCCCTCCTCCTTGCGCCGATGAGCGGGTGCACTTCGGCACCCACCTCGATAGAGGTTTGAGTTTCCCAGCCTCAGATTTCTTTTCTGAGGTTATACATCACTACGGAGTTCAACTCCATCATCTTCCCCTGAACTCTCTCTTAGAGATGAGCGCATTCGCTTCTTTGTGCGAGGGGTACCTCGGAGTTAGGCCGAGTCTCACTCTTTTCCGGTTTTATTTCCATATACGGAGAAATTCGATCACCGCCGGTAATCCATACATTACCGGAACCATTAGTTTTTTCGTTAGAAGAGAGCGTGTCTATCCTCGGATTAAGGCCAGTGAGTCGGTGAAACAGTGGTCGTCCACTTTCTTTTATCACATTGATATTCCTATTCCCGGCAAAGCTACTGCTTTGCCGGCTTTTGTCGAAGGTGCCGCCATGCCCCAAGAGTCCTGGGATGCGGATGCACCGTCGCTCAGTGGCGATCTGCTTCTTGAGAAGAGGCAGATCAAATATTTGATGAAGCACAAGGGCCTTAAGGGGTCTGACTTGGTTCATTGCTGGCTGGCACGCCGGATCCAGCCTTTTCAACATCATGGAGACCGGCTTATGCATTCCATTACGACATCCAAGAAAGATACTCTCCGGATCTGCCCCCGCCCTTACACGGATAAAGAATACAAGTCCCAAATCAAGTGGCTAATGAGGGAGCGGATCGAAAACAAAATCCCGGAGCTGTATTTGGATATGCATACAGCTGAAGATCATGTGGTACCGGTAAGTTTCCAGCAGTAACTCGAATTATGTGTTCATCTTTACATTGTTGTTTCTTTTCGCAATACTGAGGTATCTCTTCTTTTCACTTGCTGACCTCCCCAAGTCGGAGCTTTCTCCTCTCGAGGGATATCCTCCTGAGATTTCTCAGGATGACAGAGAATTGATTCCACTGCTAGAGACCTTTACTCGAAAGAGTAAGGCTTCGACTCTAGCTATTGGCACGAAGGAGGTGCACATTGTGAAGAGGTAACTATCCTCACAAGGTTTTTGTATTTTGTTCGTAATTCTTTCCGAGATGTAATGTTCTTTATTCTATTACCTCCTCAGAGCTAAATAGCTCACCAAGGGCAAGGGGAAAGGAGGCTCGTCGAAGCCCCTGCGCCAGTCAAAGCTGAATTTGACTTCTCCTGCCATAGTGCCTCCGACTCCTGCCCCTCAGCCTTCTGCGGCACCGGAGATTACTCCATCTCCGACCATCATAGAAGATCCGGCTCATCAAGCAGAGCCAGTGATCCTCGGATCGCAAACTAACGTCACCATGGGTGACTCATGTTTTGATAAGGGTGAACCCTCTTTGGGTAATGATCCCTCGGCAGAGGTCTTTGCTGAAAACCTCCTCAACAATCTGGGTCTTACCAAGCTTGGCATTACTCGGAAGTCTGTGGAGGACATCCAACGGCTAGCCCAGCAATGCTTGGAGAGCCATAATATTACTGCCGAGGAGGAGGCACAAGAAGCGAAGGCCGTCAAGTACTCTGAACTCCTTGAGCAGATCCGTCTTTGTGACGAGGGGCTGAGAACCAGTGTGCTACCGCCACCACCAGTTATCCCACTGACCGTCGCCGAGAAGGTTAGCACCAAGGTGTCTATGAGCTTCAGCAAGCTCGCCCATGAACGTCATGTAAGTCGAATTCCAACTCACCTTTTTTACTTTATTTCATATCATATGCTCTAGCCCCCAAGCATGAAGTTGGATAGATAATCCAGATTTATGCTTACCTAGGATGCCAAACAATGAACTAGTGTAGCCCCCAAGGCTCGTGCTGATATTAGTAAAAATATTAGCCCGAGTCTTTAGTAGACTTCTGACTCTGGGTATTATGACTTACAAAAAGTTAATTTGTATAACCAGGAATTGTTGAAGAATATCTGCAACAAGCGAAGAGAGATCAATGCTCTCTGGCTTGAAAATGCTCAATTGAAAGTGTCAAGGGATGAGGCTGAAGGTAAACATTCCAGTCCTCAAACCTTGCCCTTCATTTCATAGTCGAATTTTTTATTCAACTGTTGTTCTTTTTCCTATAGCACTGGTAAAGCAATCATGTGCTATGATTGAGGAAGCCGAAAACTTAAACACCCTGGCGGTGGAGAACACCGACTTACATTGGGAGTTGGACAAGCTGAAGGCGGATCATGAACGGAGCATTGTTCAAGTTCTTGAATCCTCTTCCATGGCCACCGAAGGACGTGATCGAAGGATCGTGGCCTAGGATCAGAGGATATCGGATATAAATGATGCTTTGTTCAGAGAGAAGAACATTACCGAGGCACTCCGGGCTAAACTCCAGAGCCTACGAGAAGAGAAGACCAAAGTTGATGATGTCATCTTCAGTATGTTTCCCCCTTTCTAAATTTCTGCCTTTTCCAACTTTTGGAGTTCGGATATATTTGCTTAACCTTTTGCATCATATGCGCAGGTCCTCTGAACTTGCTGGATTCTACCTCCACCCAGTCTCGCACCAACCGACTTACTCAAGTCGGTGATCTGCTTCATGATTTCCGCCAATCTTTGGAGGACATTGGCGAAGTACTCAAAGTTTCGGACATGCATAGAATGTCTGACTTTGAAGTGCGAGACAAGGACAAGGAGATGCCTCAGCTCATCCAGGACTAGAACATGTCCTATGCGCGAACCGTAGCACGGAATGCTCTCACCATGGTTATGAGCCACCATGTAAGCATGGAAATCTAGCAAGTAACCAAAGGGTATTCTACTGTGGATGAAGACAGACATGAGCAGGACATCAAAGTAATCATGGACTCCTGTGCCGGATATGGGTGCCATATAGCTGACTTGACCAGCTACGACACTCCTTTCTTCACTCACGTGGAGACGCCTCCTCCGCCTGCCGAAGTAACAGCAGAAGTCTCCGATGACAAACAAACCATTTCGGATTTGAACGTCTCGAAAAGATATCAAGGCAAGGCTGATGTCTCCAGTGAGCCGGCAGCTCCTACCTATCGCCCTGCATCGTAGTCACCAGAAAAACAATGTGTTAGTATAATACTTTTGATAGTGCTAAGATTTGTTATATCTATTTAGCACTTTTGGCTTTAATTTTATGTGCCTGAAATGTTTACATAAGAACTTATGTTTTTTGTCTGTACTTATTGTTTATCTGGCTTTCCGCCTTGTCCCTTTCGTGAGCCGGCCAACTTTCAGCACAGAAACTTTGCCGAGCAACGGAGGTCAATCGCTAAACCAGTTTAAACTCGGAAACAAAACTGGCTTCTGTAACATCCCAAATTTTTCATTTGAAAATCATCATTAGTGCATTCAAATCAGCATGGCATGTACTACATTGCATTAGACTTGTCCTCCAAAAATTTGGTGAAATTTTGAGACTTCTTGGAGCACATTTGCTAATTCAAACAAAAACTAGAAAAGAAATTCGAATAGAAAAAGAAAAGGAGGGAAAGAAATTCAAACAGTAACAGCAGCAATCTGGCCTTTGGCCCAATCTGGCCCAACAGCCCACCCGGGCCACTCCTCTCCCTTCTCTGTTTTTCTGCACGCCCCAGCAACCTACCCCCTCACGCTGACAGACCGACCCCACGCCACGTCACCCAACCACCCCGTCGTCTTCAACCCCCGGCGACGAAGCGCCCCCACTCCCTCTGCTGTTTTCGAATCGATTTGATTCCGGCCGTTTCTCGCAGTAATTCCCCCGGTGACTGCTCCTACTTAATCCTCACCCCCCTTCTCATCATTTCCCCCAGTCGCCAGCCCCGGAGAGCCCCCAGGCTCCCCTAATTTCGAGCTCGGACGCCGCTCACTGACAGTACTCCGGCGGCAATTCCGGTGAACCCAGGCCGCCCGGCGCCCTCCCCTCTGTCCCGTCTGGTTCACCATACCCTAGCGCACCTACTGACCGAGCCACGCGCTCCCTCTTGCTCCAGGTCGACGACACGGACCAAGTCCGGCAAACTCCCTCTGCCGCCACAGTCTGACGGCTTTTCCGGTAAGGGCAAGGTTCCCGCCGCTTCTTTTTGGGCACTACTAGACCGTGCAGAACCAGGCGCATTCCCCTAACCCTTTTTCTTGTCTGCTCGAGAACCAGATCGACGCTACCGTCTCGTGGCCGTGACCTCTGCCATCGACGCAACTCCGGTGAGGAATACTGAGCACAGCAGAGCCCCCCTCTCTCCATCGCGACCCCCAACCAGATCGCCGAGACCACCGCAAACACTCGGTAAGACTACCTTTTCCCCTACCCCTCTAGGATCGCCGGAATGCCACACACCTGACGTGCCGCCGCCGCGCGCTGTCGCTGGCGTCGCCAGTCTCCGGCGATTTGTTTACTAGCCATTCGATCAGATTTTAGCGGATATGATTAGATCACTTATCGAAAGGGTACGGGCTAATCAGATCCGTCCGCAGTCACTTAAGATCTGACGGCCCACAGTGATCGATCCGGCCGAACCGGTACCAGCTAATAGGATAGCGCCATGTTGCCAGACTATTTTTGCTTAATTAGAAAATAGACTGATTTAGTATTTAACTTAGAAATTCAATAACTTTTGATCCACAAATCAGAAAAATACAAATTTGGTGTCCATGGATTCAGAAAAATGAGACCTTTATTATGGAGGCCTTGTTTCACACTTTTGCCTCTGAGAAATTGGAATTATAGGCAGAACCTTTTTAGGAGTATTTTGTTCACAAAAATTGTTCTATAAATTATTTTTGAGTATTTCTTATGCGTTTAGATGTGGTATTCTATCCTCAGTACTGTAGACTCTGTAAATTATAGAGTTGTAATCATATCATTGCATTTTGCATGCATTCATTTTTTTTGTAATGTTTTATTGATTGAATTATTGTTGATGTATTGATCTTGTGTAGATTGTGTGGATTGTGAAGTTTGTTGCTGTGAGGATTGTACCAATTCCCCTAGCTACCAAGGCAAGTGATATTTCATCCCATGTCCTATTATTTTCACTATTGCACTAGTGATATTTTGGTCGATCTTAGCATGATAGAATTATTCATATGTTACTATACTATGCTATGCTATCCTATAGACTAAATCTTGGTAGTATCTCCAAGTTAAAAGACTTCGTATGCTAGAATGCTTCGCTATGCTAGTAGAATTTGTGGGTGGAAAATACACATAAGATAGTATGGAAAGATATTATTTTTGTTTGACTAAGAAAACAACTATTATTAATGAAACACCTGGGTGGAGTGGGACTTGCTTGGATTATGTTGAGTGGTTACTCTGGGGCCATGTCTATGGTCAGCTGGTGTATCACACTTGTGGATGGCCACCCAGGAACAAAGAGGTTGGAGACATTCTTGTCATAAAGCTTCCAGTGCAGCCACATGGCATATGGGCTCTGCCTTGACCAACTAAGTTGCAAGAACTCAGCCAGACGAACAGAAGGTGGTAGATATGATAGGATGGAACGCGTCCGTGGTGGTCTGAGGGATTGCTTCTGAAAAGTCTTATCTCAATGCATGTCGAGTCTTGTGGGGAAAGTGCACCACCTCTCGAGAGGGCAAAACTAAGTACTTAGCCGTGTCCCCGGTTATGGACAACTTCTGAGTCTCAAGACAGTGAAATAGTTCAATAATCTCCTCATTCAAATTTCTCTAAGATAAAGCTTGTGGGTGAACAGGGGTAAAGGTTCAGTGATGTCTATCATTGGTACCTTATAGCTTGAATGAAAAACTTCTTCAAAAACTATAAGTTAAACTAATTTTAGCAAAGCCAGCCATAACCCCACCTAGCCATATATTCATGTAGTTGTTGGAATATACTAAGTATCTATGGTATCACTTGCCAATATAATTCCAAATGTATTGACCCTTGTGGCTGTAACTTATTATGTTGCAGGATACTCTGATGATGAGTAGGGTTGCGGGTCTACACTCGACATGCTTGCCTGTGGCACATGAAGCCTAAAGACTCTATTATTATTATTATTCTATGTTATGTGAACTTGTGTCTTAGCCTTGGGCTAAGTGAGTTGTAAGAACCATTATACTCCTGGATGTGCGATGTAATAATGACCTTTGTTTCTGTGTACTTCATCTCAAACTGTGGGTGCTAGCATTTCGATCCAGGGACTAGCACTGCAATCACAGGGATCTTACCTTATCATGGTGAGATCTTACAGATGGTATCAGAGCACCCTGTTGCCTATAGGTTCGTGACCCTAGAATGGATTAGACTAAGGAAAACCCTTAGGAAAAATAACTCTATATTCCAACCTTACACTTTCTTTTCATCTCGTAAAACTTTTCCTAATCATCCTTCTCATCTATTTTTGTAGATGTCCACCATCAATGAATCTATCAAGAAGGGACCACTGATAACTATGACCCTGGAGTGTGAGAAAGAATTTCCCAATGTACTCAAGAACCTCATGCTTGGCTTGGGAATGAATGGTGAAGCCGTGTACAAGGGATTTCGGTGATAGACGAAGGACAAGAGTATTGGTGGGTGCAACTCCATTTGTACAAGGACAAGGAGGACGATTCCAAGAGTACGGGATTCTGCATGTTCACCAACTCTGAAATGCACTCGTCATTCTTTGACTCTGCAAGGAATGCTGCATGGAGAGCCATTAAGGAACTTGGGGAGAGACTCAAGTATAGAATGCTCAATACCCAGGAAGATCTCAAGGAGGAGAAGCGTCTTGTCCAAGACTCAAAGGCCACTGTGAAACGCCTAAGTAAGGATATCATAGGCCTAGCTTTAGAGCTATGTGACCAAGACAAGCAGATTGCTGCCAAGGATGCCTAGATTTCCACCTTGGTTAAGGAGTGAGATATTAGTTGGACCACCACCCTTGGCGTTTTATCACGTTAGTATTTTGATCATACCAACTTATGTGGTATGGCAAAAATAAGTTATGTCTGGAACCTTGAGTGCTTGAGTTGAATAATGTATTGTTACTTGGATTGTTCTATTGATTGTTTTTATCATTTTGTGAATTGTGTTTACTTTCTCTATTGTGTGTTACTAATTTTCTCCATACTATGCAAAAGATGCCGAATTTTGTCTACAACATGGCTAAGGATTTCAAGGGGACTCGCTTTGGGACTCGCCTATTGGAGCTAGTCCAAGTGCTCGCTCTTCCAATTCCTACCATTCAGGGACTTCAGTTGAGGAAGTTTCAGAGGAAGGACTTATGGGGATTCAAAGTTAACCCGCTAGGACGCGAGACAGAGCCCCAAACTAGGGAGATTGCCTTCAAGATACTCCATGATGACATGGAGAGGGGCCTCGACGTCGCCATGCAGGAGCTGTTGGGACGCCTATGTGGCCGTCACTCTTCTGAGATCAAGAGCCACTACTTCCATTTCTTTGGGAGGCGCGACGAGGATGGAGAGCCTATTATGTTGGACGAGGCCACTAAGGATTCCATCAAGCCCGTGCGTCACTACCTCCAGGACTTAGAGAGCCTCATTAGACACCTTGATACTGATAGGACTAATGTGATGCTTAGCAACGATGAACTACGAGTCCAACTTAAGGAGAAGGACAAGGCCTTCCTAGAGTAGGAAAATCGAATCAAGGAAATGGAGAAGAAGTTTGAAGACCAAGAGAAGAAATTCAAGAGCCAGGAAAAGAGAGTTCAGGAGAAGAACAGGAAGATTAGAGACTTGGAGACTGAGTTAGAGCTTGAGGACATTGAGCTGGAAGCGGATCACGAGGTGATAGAGAGGCTGCGCACTCAGAAAAGAGAGTTACAGACAAAGATTGATGCTCTGACTACAAGCTTGGAGGAATACAAGGCAGGGTTCGCAGCAGCAGGACTTGCACTAGTGGAGGAGGAAGTCGACATGGAGGAGTAGTGATGCTATTCCATCTACCTTTCGTCTATTATTATTGAGTTGCATAAGTCATACCGACTTGTGGGTGACTATGCTAGTATGTTTATTTTCGCAAACTCGGTCATTGCTGTGATGTTGAACTTGCATGTGCTTGTTTGTTTGATTGATTGTTTTTATTTGGGGTTATCTATCATTACTTACCTTTATTAAACCCACAGATGCCTCCCCGACGCAACAACGAGGATGACAATGGCAATGGAATGCAGCAGATGATGGCTGCGCAGACCCAGTTGATGCAAATGATGACTCAATTCATGGCAACCCAGAATCTGAACAACAATAATAACAATAACAACCAGAATAATCCACCGCCCCTAGATATGCTGACCAGATTTCTAAGGCTGAGACCTGCTAAGTTCTCGGGTACCACTGACCCCATGGTAGCAAATGATTGGCTACGCTCTGTGAATAAGGACCTAGTCATGGTTGGATGCACGGATGCAGAAAAGGTCAGATTTGCAGCACACTTGTTGGAAGGTCATGCAGCTGCTTGGTGGGATAATTTCCAAATTACCCACCCTATTGAGGAAGTGACTTGGGCAATGTTTGAAGATGGGTTTCGCACCACTCACATCTCTGCTGGAATAATGGGGTTGAAGAAAAAGGAGTTTCATAACCTCAAGCAACGCCATCGTAGTATCTCTGAATACATCGAAGAGGTCAATAATTTGTCACGTTATGCACCCGACGATGTGGACACTGATGCGAAGAGAAAGGAGAAATTCCTAGATGGGCTGAATGATGAAATTTCTATGCAACTATCTGTTGCATATGTTCCAACTTATCAATCCTTGTGTGATAAAGCTACCATCCTGGAAAACAAGATGAAACAAGTGGAGGGTAGAAAGAGGAAGCACTATTTTGATAAGTATGGATCAGGATCTCCTCACAAGAGCTCTCATGGTGAAGGAAGTGGGAGTTCAGGATTCCACAAAAATGGGAATCATAATAACCATCATAACAACAACCACAACCATGAGGGAAACAATCATCATGGGCACAACAAAAGTTGATTCAGGAACAACCACAATGGTCATGGCCATGGAAACCAAAATGGACAGAATCGTCACAATCAGCCAGCAAAGAAGGACATCAGTCAGGTGGAATGCTTCAAGTGCAAGAAGACGGGGCACTATGCCAATGAATGCCCAGAGAAGAAGACTGATGGGGCTAAGCCAAACCCATTCCAAAAGGGTCATGTGAATCACATTAATGTGGAGGAAATCCAAGAAGGATCTGATGCCGTGATCGGTAAGTTCAAGATTAATGCCTTTCCTGCACTTATCCTTTTCGATACTGGCGCATCGCCTTCATTCATTGCAAGAGCATTTGTAGTGAAAAACGGACTCACCACTGAAACTATTGGATGTCCTATAAAGGTAAGTTCTCCGGGTGGAGAAATGATAGTAAATTCAGGGTGTCGACATATCATCCTAGAAATTGGAAAGCACAAGTTCCCGATTAGTTTAATAATCCTAGAGTCCCAAGGATTAGATGTTATATTAGGGATGGACTGGTTGACCCATTATGAAGGGGTGATTGATTGTGCCAAGCGGACTGTTATGCTTACCACCCCAGAAAAGAAAAGGATCAGGTTCAAGTCTAACTTTGAACCCAAGGGGAGCAAGGTTA
Organism: Avena eriantha; assembly: GCA_910589775.1. Taxonomy (NCBI): domain Eukaryota; kingdom Viridiplantae; phylum Streptophyta; class Magnoliopsida; order Poales; family Poaceae; genus Avena; species Avena eriantha. The sequence continues at coordinate 290,263,711 of OU342744.1, read as the reverse complement.
ATTCTCTTAAGGGGGTTAGCCTAGACAGTGTGCCAATAGTGAAGGAATACCCAGATGTGTTTCCCGAAGAATTACCTGGCATGCCACCAGATAGGGATGTGGAGTTTCTAATAGACCTACTGCCAGGAACAAGGCCTATAGCAAAGAGACCTTATAAGATGTCAGTTGACGAGTTAAAAGAACTCAAGAAACAATTAGGAGAACAACTGGAAAAGGGATTTATCCAACCAAGTTCATCATCTTGGGGAGCACCAGTCTTGTTCGTTGAAAAGAAGGACCGAAGTCAGAGGCTATGCATAGATTATCGTTCACTTAATGAAGTGACCATAAAGAATAAGTATCCCCTGCCTAGAATAAATGATCTCTTCGATCAGCTAGAGGGAGCATGTGTGTTCTCAAAAATTGATCTTCGAGCAGGGTACTTTCAACTAAAGATTAGAGAACATGACATACCCAAGACTGCATTCACCACTAGATATGGGTTGTATGAATATACAGTGATGCCGTTTGGATTAACTAATGCACCAGCCTATTTCATGAACATGATGAATAAGGTATTCATGGAATTCCTTGACAAGTTCGTAGTGGTATTCATCGATGATATATTGGTATATTCCAAAAGCAACAAAGAACATGAGGAACATCTACGCCTGATTCTAGAGAAACTCGGGGAACATAAACTTTATGCCAAGTTCAGTAAATGTGAATTCTGGTTGAATTAAGTGGGTTTTCTTGGGCACATAGTATCTGGAAATGGTATGGCTGTTGATCCAGCAAAAGTGGCAGCTGTGACAGAATGGGAACCTCCTAAATCTGTTAAGGAAATCCGTAGTTTCCTTGGTCTAGCAGGGTACTATCAGAGATTCATTGAAAACTTCTCTAAGATAGCAAAGCTCGTGACTGATCTGCTAAAGAAGGAGAAGAAGTTTAATTGGACAGAAGCTTGTGAAACCAGCTTTCAGGAATTGAAAAAGAGACTTGTGTCAGCACCAGTGTTATGTTTGCCAGATCTTGAGAAAGATTTTCAAGTATATTGTGATGCATCTCACCAAGGACTGGGAGGTGTACTAATGCAACAAGGTAAAGTTGTAGCCTATGCATCAAGGCAACTAAAAAATCATGAAGTAAATTATCCTACTCATGATCTAGAGTTGGCATCAGTTGTGCATGCACTAAAAACATGGAGGCATTACCTTATGGGAAAGCGTTGTGAAATGTTCACCGATCACAAGAGTTTGAAATATATTTTTACACAGAAAGAGCTCAACATGAGGCAAAGAAGATGGCTAGAACTTATCAAGGACTATGACTTAAGTTTGCAATACCATCCTGGAAAGGCAAATGTTGTAGCCGATGCATTAAGCCGCAAGGTTTATGTGAATGGCCTCAACAAAGGAGAGCTGCCGGAGGAGTTGTGTGCTCAATTTAGAGAGATGATACTCGAAATTGTGCCTGAAGGGTACCTTGCATCCTTGGAGGTCCAGACCACACTAATGGATAGAATTCAAGAAGCCCAAAAGTTGGACAAAGAAATAGATGAAATCAAAAGTAAAGTTAGTGAAGGAAAGGCAAAAGGATTCCATGTAGATGAACAAGGAATCTTATGGTATGAAAAACGTATCTGTGTTCCGCAGGATCTTGAACTTAAGAAGTTGATCTTACAAGAAGCGCACAACTCACCATATTCAATTCATCCTGGCAATACTAAGATGTATATGGATGTTAAGGAGAGGTTTTGGTGGAATAATTTAAAGAAGGACATAGCAGAGCACATTGCTTTGTGCGACGTGTGTAGTCGTGTAAAGGCAGAACATCAGAAACCGGCAGGATTATTACAACCACTACCAATACCTGATTGGAAATGGGATAAAATTGGTATGGACTTTATTACTGGACTGCCCAGGACCAAATCTGGATACGATTCCATATGGGTTATCGTTGATCGCTTGACAAAAGTGGCCCATTTCATACCAGTAAAGACCACTTATACAAGTGCAAAGTTAGCCAAGATTTACATGAATAGAATTGTATGTTTGCATGGGGTACCTAAAAGTATCGTGTCTGACAGAGGGACTCAATTCACTTCACACTTTTGGCGACAACTTCACGAGTCACTGGGAACTTGGTTAGAATTCAGCACTGCATTTCATCCGCAAACAGATGGGCAGACAGAAAGGACCAATCAAATATTAGAAGATATGCTGAGAGCATGTGCGTTAGATTATGGATCCAGTTGGGATGAAAGTCTACCGTACGCAGAGTTTTCTTATAATAACAGCTATCAAGCAAGTATAGAAATGGCTCCGTTTGAATTTCTTTATGGAAGGAAATGTACTACACCATTGCTATGGAATGGAGTAGGAGAAAGAAACTTGTTCGGGCCAGACCTGATCAAAGAGGCCGAAGAGAAAGTCAAGATGGTGAGAGATAGGCTAAAGGTAGCTCAATCTTGGCAGAAGAGCTATGCTGATCCAAAACGTAGAGAGGTCACCTATGAGATCGGTGATAGAGCTTATCTCAGGGTATCATGACTTCGTGGTGTAAAGAGGTTTGGAATCAAAGGAAAACTAGCACCGCGCTATGTAGGACCTTTCAAGATTTTGAGCCGTAAAGGAGAAGTAGCATATGAAATTGAATTACCAGAGTCTCTATCAGCAGTTCATAATGTATTCCATGTCAGTCAGCTGAAAAAGTGTCACCCTGAGATGGAAGAAACTTCGTTGAAAGACACTATACCATTGGAGGAAGTTCAGTTAGATAATGATCTCACTTATGAAGAGAAACCTATTAAGATTCTGGAGACTGCAGAAAGAATTACCCGTACCAATACCATCAGATTCTGCAAAGTGCAGTGGAACCATCACACTGAGTCAGAAGCAACATGGGAGCGAGAAGATGAACTTCGGAGAGATCACCCTCACCTATTTGCTAGCCAACCCAAATCTCGAGGGCGAGATTCATCTTAAGGGGGTTAGATTTGTAACATCCCAAATTTTTCATTTGAAAATCATCATTAGTGCATTCAAATCAGCATGGCATGTACTACATTGCATTAGACTTGTCCTCCAAAAATTTGGTGAAATTTTGAGACTTTTTGGAGCACATTTGCTAATTCAAACAAAAACTAGAAAAGAAATTCGAATAGAAAAAGAAAACGAGGGAAAGAAATTCAAACAGCAGCAGCAGCAATATGGCCTTTGGCTCAATCTGGCGCAACAGCCCACCCGGGCCACTCCTCTCCCTTCTCTGTTTTTCTGCACGCCCCAACAACCTACCCCCTCACGCTGACAGACCGACCCCACGCCACGTCACCCCACCACCCCGTCGTCTTCAACCCCCGGCGATGAAGCGCCCCCACTCCCTCTGCCGTTTTCGAATCGATTTGATTTCGGTCGTTTCTCGCAGTAATTCCCCCGGTGACTGCTCCTACTTAATCCTCACCCCCACCTCATCATTTCCCCCAGTTGCCACCCCCGGAGAGCCCCCAGGCTCCCCTAATTTCGAGCTCGGACGCCGCTCACTGACAGTACTCCAGCGGCAATTCCGGTGAACCCAGGCCGCCCGGCGCCCTCCCCTCTGTCCCGTCTGGTTCACCATACCCTAGCGCACCTACTGACCGAGCCACGCGCTCCCTCTTGCTCCAGGTCGACGACACGGACCAAGTCCGGCGAACTCCCTCTGCCGCCACAGTCTGACGGCTTTTCCGGTAAGGGCAAGGTTCTCGCCGCTTCTTTTTGGGCACTACTAGACCGTGCAGAACCAGGCGCATTCCCCTAACCCTTTTTCTTGTCTGCTCGAGAACCAGATCGACGCCACCGTCTCGTGGCCGTGACCTCTGCCGTCGACGCAACTCCGGCGAGGAATACTGAGCGCAGCAGAGCCCCCTCTCTCCATCGCGACCACCAACCAGATCACCGAGACCACCGCACACACTCGGTAAGACTACCTTTTCCCCTACCCCTCTAGGATCGCCGGAATGCCACAACCTGACGTGCCGCCGCCGCACGCCTTCGCTGGCGTCGCTAGTCTCCGGCGAGTTGTTTAGTAGCCGTTCGATCAGTTTTTGCCGATAGGATTAGATCACTTAGCGAAAGGGTACGGGCTAATCAGATCCGTCCGCAGTCACTTAAGATCTGACGGCCCACAGCGATCGATCCGGCCGAACCGGTACCAGCCAATAGGATAGCGCCACGTCGCCAGACTATTTTTGCTTAATTAGAAAATAGACTGATTTAGTATTTAACTTAGAAATTCAATAACTTTTGATCCACAAATCAGAAAAATACAAATTTGGTGTCTATGGATTCAGAAAAATGAGACCTTTATTATGGAGGCCTTGTTTCACACTTTTGCCTCTGAGAAATTGGAATTATAGGCAGAACCTTTTTGGGAGTATTTTGTTCACAAAATTGTTCTATAAATTATTTTTGAGTATTTCTTATGCATTTAGATGAGGTATTCTATCCTCAGTACTGTAGACTCTGTAAATTATAGAGTTGTGATCATATCATTGCATTTTGCATGCATTCATGTTTTTGTAATGTTTTATTGATTGAATTATTGTTGTTGTATTGATCTTGTGTAGATTGTGTGGTTTGTGAAGTTTGTTGCTGTGAGGATTGTACCTATTCCCCTAGCTACCAAGGCAAGTGATATTTCATCCCATGTCCTATTATTTTCACTATTGCACTAGTGATATTTTGGTAGATCTTAACATGATAGAATTATTCATATGTTACTGTACTATCTATGCTATCCTATAGACTATATCTTGGTAGTATCTCCTAGTTAGAAGACTTCGTATGCTAGAATGCTTAGCTATGCTAGTAGAATTCGTGGGTGGAAAATACACATAAGATAGTATGGCAAGATATTATTTTTGTTTGACTAAGAAAACAACTATTATTAATGAAACACCTGGGTGAAGTGGGACTTGCTTGGATTATGTTGAGTGGTTACTCAGGGGCCATGTCTATGGTCAGCTGGTGTATCACACTTGTGGATGGCCACCCAGGAACAAAGAGATTGGAGACATTCTTTTCATAAAGCTTCCAGTGCAGCCACATGGCATATGGGCTCTGCCTTGACCAACTAAGTTGCAAGAACTCAGCCAGACGGACAGAAGGTGGTAGATATGGTAGGATGGAATGCGTCCGTGGTGGTCTGAGGGATTGCTTCTGAAAAGTCTTGTCTCGATGCATGTCGAGTCTTGTGGGGAAAGTGCACCACCTCTCGAGAGGGCAAAACTAAGTACTTAGCCGTGTCCCCCGTTATGGACAACTTCTGAGCCTCAAGACAGTGAAGTAGTTCAATAATCTCCTCATTCAAATTTCTCTAAGATAAAGCTTGTGGGTGAACAGGGGTAAAGGTTCAGTGATGTCTATCATTGGTACCTTATAGCTTGAATGAAAAACTTCTTCAAAAACTATAAGTTAAACTAATTTTAGCAAAGCCAGCCATAACCCCACCTAGCCATATATTCATGTAGTTGTTGGAATATACTAAGTATCTATGGTATCACTTGCCAATATAATTCCAAATGTATTGACCCTTGTGGCTGTAACTTATTATGTTGGAGGATACTCTGATGATGAGTAGGGTTGCAGGTCTACACTCGACATGCTTGCCTGTGGCACATGAAGACTAAAGACTATTATTATTATTCTATGTTATGTGAACTTGTGTCTTAGCCTTGGGCTAAGTGAGTTGTAAGAACCATTATACTCCTGGATGTGCGATGTAATAATGACCTTTGTTTCTGTGTACTTCATCTCAAACTGTGGGTGCTAGCATTTCGATCCAGGGACTAGCACTGCAATCACAGGGATCTTACCTTATCATGGCGAGATCTTACAGCTTCCAGTACCAACAATTCACTACTCGGAAAATACCCGCATCCGGCAATCAGATAAATAACCAAAGTACAAACTAGAAAATTTAAAATTTATAACCGAAGGTAACATTTTTAAAATCGGAAATCGTAACCAGAACAAACATGAGCATAAAGTACTTTCAAATATTCTAGGATTTTCGACTTGTGACATGATCATTCGGAAATAAGATGGTAATATAAAACTTCTCAGAAAAAATGAGGCAACCAACACTTTATTTCTCATTAAACATGTACACATATATGATTACAAAGAAAGACAAATTAAGAATAAAAGGGACGTAGCTGAGCAATATTCTACGGTCTGTGTAATTCTTCCGGGTCTGTACTGCCTCCAGCTCTCTTTCTTTTCTTAGTAGAAAGTCTTTCTTTGAATTGCCGCATATCAGTTAGATAGTAAGAACCATTGTGTAATACTCAGCTAACTAAAAAGGGCCCTTCCCATGTCGGGGAAAGTTTGTGCTTTCTTTTTCTGCACAAGCCGGAGAACCAAACCGCCCTTATTGAAAGACCGGTTTCTGACTCTCTGGCTATGATACTTGCGTAACTTCTGCTGATAGGCTGTTGATCTCATCTCAGCAACGATGCGAACTTCTTCGATTAAATCGAGATCATTTTGTCGAGAAGTTTAGGCATCCTCTTCAATATATGCAGAAACTCGGGGAGAAGTATGAATCAAATCACTTGGAAAAACTGCTTCTACACCATAGACCAAGAAGAAAGGTGTATATCCAGTTGACCTGTTCGGAGTTGTTCATGCGGTGATCCAGCATACCACTGCATGATTTAGTACACTATAGTCGTTGACATAACACCAATGAAACACCGTTCACTAGTATTACATCCCTCATAGTGGTACAACAGAAACACAGTAGGTCCAACACATGACTATAGATTACAACTCGACTCTTTACAAAAGATCTAGAGAACACTCTAGGTTAAAGAGAGAGAAAGAAACTTCTTACAAAGAAGAATCAGAATAATAACTCAGAACTATCTAGAGACTAAGACTAGTATCTGAACTAATGGACTTGCAATTGCTGCTATTGCAATGCTCTACAGAAGTAGGTTTTATAGCTAGAGAATCTACTCCTATCTACTTAAGAACTTTGTCTTCACTTTGGTTGATGTATATGTTGACTTCATATACTGTATTGCAGAACTTGAGCTGTCGATGATAGTTTCTTGAGCATAATTTGATGTTGACATCGTCTTCGACCGCTTAGGACCTAGCAAAGGTTAAGAAGGTATGGTTGAGTACGAGCGTACTCATCAAGTTCACTAAAAAGGAGTGTATGATGCACTATCTCTACAGCCACAGGTTTTCGTAAACATTTCTTCAAAGGTTGTTTTTATTCTAAAAAACTATGGCCGATAACCTTCACATGTTGACCAGAACCTTCGTGGGGTTCCTTTCCTGCCGCGTTCGTAGCTCCTTCCCGGAACAGGGAGTAACATATCACAACTCTTACACTCTACAGAGGTGTGTTGCTTTACCCATGAGAGACCTTAGCTTTGTTGCACATCCGAGTTGCATTCTCGTCCACACTTCCTTGGTGTGGGGCCCAGTCTAAGATCCAAGCCAATCACTGCCCTCTCCACGACCCCATATGTCTGCACGAGCCTTCGGGTCGAGCTACATCTCCGTTAAGCCCCCTTTTGGGCAAGCTATAACCCTAATGAGTTCCCGAAGACTCTATGAGCCGGTTATTCCCTTGGCAAGCTCCATAAAGGTCTGACTATACCTCCGGAAGCCGCTCACAGATAATCTAGACACCAAAATCGTGGGGCCTAAGGGTGCCCACCCATATGCTAGATCCGCACAAGGAATCACAATGTCATGTTAAGGTCATCTTGCCTACATACGAGAGGAAGAAGATATAGCTGACTTCTCCATCCCATTCCAAATCTCATGGTTAACGTGTAATATACGGCGCTAAAAGCACTGGCGACATTGGTTGTTAAGTCCTAGATATTATGTTCCTTTAGCACTAGAACTGTATCAATAGATTATTACCATCTGGTAAAGAATCCATAATCATATTATTATGAAGATAGTGTTTTTTCTGACCTTTTTGAGATGCAGGTGATGACAACATTTGAGTTACAAGCATTTGATAGAAAATAATCAAAGGACATGAGCAAGTTGTGAACTTGCCTTTTGTGATTGCAAGATTATGCACTCACGGTTTTCGAGACAATAGAAGATCCAAAATCTGGAAATAGCATCATTGGTCCAGTAAGGACTAATATTTAAAGAAGCAGGATGCAATTATGCATAAGTAATATAATGCAATTTGATAATCGCGAATCCTCGGACTAATCGTATATGATCTAGGGTTCGGAAACTGGGAATGGTTTCTTTAGAATGTGTTTCACTTTTATCTCAGTTTCACACTTGTGCTTCTTATTAAGGCTTGTGAGAGTGTGTGAAACAATATGTAAATACAACAAGTAGTATGCAATACTAAATCATTCAAGTGTGGAATGGCACATAAAACTCCTTGATTAGGATTGTCAACTCATTAGAGTCTTCACAGAAATGCTTAAGTATTACTTTTAATACTTCTTAAAAGAATAACTTTTGAGGAAAATATTACTTTACAAAGTAAAAAGCATTTAACTTAAATCTAACACTTTAAGGTTTTCTTATTAATTACGAGTATTAAAGTAGAAAACAATTAGTATTTTTGAATAACTATTCCACTAGCAAGTGGAGACTTTTAACACTTCATGAAGGTGAAACAAAAGTATTATGTCTTTATGGAAGTGGTCTTCTCTTGATTTCATCAGTGAATAGAATCATTTACCTATTATAGAATTAATACTTAATCTATAAACATGGGAAGGGCATTATGTTAACTACTTAATGAATTTGTTTAGCTTTTAAAGTGGATTCCCAAACTTGTAAAAGAATTAGTACTCAAATCTTGATGATTTTATAATTGATAAAATGTTTTTGGAGAGTAAGGTTTACTTAATCCTAAATGGTAGTTTTAGTAAGTACAACTTGAATTGGTTAGACCTTCATTTAAACATAACTTGCATCAGTTATTACACTTTTAGACTTTAAACAAATAATGGTAAAAGTAATAGTAAAGATTTATATTTTTTAAGGAATTAAAATAAAAAAGGGCTTTAATAAGATTTATTAGATCTTTACCTTTTATTTACTTAAATTATGAAAGATGATATATTTAAGGTATAGATTTTATTTTTATGATCATTTTGGTATATTATATGTATTTTTGTGATTTTGAAATAATAAGATATGATTTTTATAAGTTTTATAACTCTATAAATATTAAATAAATAATATATACTTGATTAAATGACACAAAAATAAATGAAACAATTTTGTATATGTATATTTTGTTTTTCTAAGAATTTCGGTATATTATTTGTATTTTTCTTATTTACCAATATTAAAATATGAATTTTCAAAGTATTATTACTTATAAAATCTTTATTAACTAATAATTGTTTAAATAGGTACATAATAATGTTTGATAATAAAGTTAAATTATAGATTTTATTTTTCTGTAAAATTTCATGTATTAAACATATTTTTCTGAATTATGAAACAAAAGATATTAAATTTATAAGATTGAATCATTTCCTTAAATTCCTGAAATTTATTTATATTGAAACTTATATTGTTTTATCTAATTATTAAACATAGATATTATTTTTCTACCAGGCCAACATCTAGCCCAAGTCACTAACTGGCGGGCCATAGGCCACGTCGGCATGCCACCGAGGCAAGGACTAGTTAAACTAGTTGACTGTGCGTGGCGTGACGTTAACATGCCGTCATGGTGACATCAGCGATGGCCTCCACCACCAAATCACGACCACCGATGGCGAACTACTATGTCCTAGCAAGCATGGTCGTGTATACGAGGAAGAGGAGACCGAGGTGGTCCAAGTGGTAGCGGCGCCGCCCCATATTGCTCACCAGAGCTATTCTGGCGACCACCTTTTGCGGTGACAAACGACGGACTACGCTGTGAGTGTGATTCAAAATGAAAGGGGAGTTGAGGAGGGTACTGGAAGACTTAGTGACTCACCAGGAAGCTCGCAAAGGTGACAACAAGGCGAGGCGAGCTCAGAATCGACGGTGAACACCGATGAACGGCGACGAAGATGAGGTATCGATTGGCTTGACTGGGGGCTCTCCGGCATTCGTGACCTGGCTTGGGAGAACGAGGACATCGAGGCGAGTCCAGCAGTGCGCTCAGAACTCCAAGCGAATCTCGGGAACAGCGGCGACTCAGAGCTCCGACGAGCTAAGGTCACATCGGATAAGGGAGGAGGAGGAAGAAGGGAAAACGGGGGCGCTCTCTACGTGTACCGGGTTCTTATAGACGATGGCGATGTCGGTAGCACGAATCATAGCACGGCGGTCATCTCAGCGATGGCGAACGGCAGAGCACTCGCCAGAGAGCTGCTTCCAGTCGATGAGGAAGACGACGACAATGCAATCTTTCGGAAACCCCCCTAGTGTAATTTCTGTCTCAACCCGTGATCCCTCCCATGGTCCCACCTATCAGTCAGAGAGAGGGAGGCTAAATGGGCTGGTACTGGGCCGTGGCAAATCTTGCGAACAATTACTGTTGCTGCTGCTCGCGCGTGACACATAGTAGTTGGGCTGCGACCAAAGCTGGTCCGCTTTGCTCTTTTCTCTCTATTTTTTTCTATTTCAATTTCTGTTTTTATAACACCATTTCAAATATAACTTTCTCCAAGGTTTTAAATATCCAGAGATATAGTAGGTCAGGAATATCATTGTCTAGAGCAAGTATGACCCTCTTCTCCTTATTTTCTTTTGGTATGTATAAAAATATCCATAATTATATGAAGGGTCCTCTTTATTAGGAAATATTAATAGAAATTAGGCTTTTTGGAATTACTTCTTACCTAAAGATCCCTTTAAGATAATTTTGTTTTCACTTGATAATTTTAATGGTAATGACTTGATATGGTTTCCATTAAGACACCCTCTCCATTATTACTCTAGTATATAACTTTCATGTCTTAACTACCTCTAATGAATCCATCAATGTAGCTACTTTTAACTCCATCAATTAACTCCTTTAAATTAGCCTTGCATCTACTTCCAAGGCTTGAAAGATTATAGTTCTCTCTATACCTCACATGTGATAACAATCCTCTAGAATAGGTATGGTACTACTCCCATAATACAAGTTTGTTCTTGTATTATCTTGGTTAAACTACTATGCCTCCAACTACTACATACAACTTATGTTATATACTTCATTATACTCTAGCTTGACTTCTCATAATCACGCTAGACGATTCATCTTACTAGGGATTTACCTAATTTGGTATACTCACAACACTTCTTCAACACCTAGTCATCTATTCTGCAATGACTTAGGAATAATGACCACCAACCTTTGATCATACAAAGCTTAGGCGTCTCATTATCTAATCAACATCTATCATCAACTAAGTAATAAACTTGTACTAGTCTTTCTATAACGCTTATCTTGTTAAAGAAGCTTACTTCATATCTATATCTACTTGGCTTAACAAAGTTATTATTAGACACTCAAATACTATTAGCTTCCTCATAGATTCATAATTATTATCTAAACTCTTGGGTTTAAACACTTATTCAAGTTAACTCATGAGTGAGTTAACTCCTACAGCATCAAATGATTTGATCAGCACTAAGGATCTCATTCCATTGACGATGGCCCACTTCACCATACTAGTTCCTTCTTCTTATTAATTTACTTTAGGTCTTTGGAAGGTCAACATAATAGGTCAAAGTTAAGAGACAACAAGGTCTAGGTTAGGAATTGATCACTCAATAATGATGATTAATTGACACTAGGCCTTAATTATTTAGGAATGTCATATGTTAATATGACAACAAGGGCATGTGATGAATGGTATTGGCTTGACTTATAGTTTCTCTCTATTTTATAAGAGTTAATGTTTAAGAACTACCATGATGCTTATGGTAGAAATAATTAGGGCAAGCAAGTATATCAAGGTTTAGTTATGGGGTTTTCCTTACTTAAGTTGTATACTTAACTTGGTATTCAGGGTTTGTTGTAAGTAATACCTTGATATCATTTTTTGGAATATTAAGTATTCATCCTTGAGTTGCGATATGGAATACCATGTAATGATCTCTAGAAGATCAAGTACCCCTTATTAAGTAGTGTGTTGTGACTTAGTTTTATTACATTTGATCTACCCTTAGATCAAATTATATTACCCAAAGATAAGGTTTTAGCAAAGGCCATAAAAAAACTTATCACAGTCAACTTGATGATCAACTTCAGTTCCACCAAGTTAAAAGAAGTGATACGTCCATTTTGCATCACCATTCTATGTCATAATTCACTGTTATTCATTGATATATTTCATATTAATAGATGATACTTATGTTATTTCATCTGTTTTTGCATGGTTGATGACTTTTGGAGCATGGACCGCTGCGGTCAGGATTCTGATGGAAAAGGTGATGTTTGGAGGCAAAATTCGCGAAGATTAGAAAATTCGGGAAAATATATGAAAAATCCTATTTTTCCAGAAGACCAAGGAAGCCAGAAGGGGGCTAGAGATGGGCCACAGGGGGCCCACACCACCCCCTGGCGCGAGCCACCCTGGGTCGCGCCACCAGGTGGTGTGGCCGCCCTGGTCCATCCCTGGCTCTCCCCTCTGGCGTATAGTATCCTCCCGAAACCTTAAGACTCGGAGAGCGACCACAGAAAGATTCCACCGCCTCCGTGGGGCGGAAAACACCAAGAGAGAAAGATCTCTCCGGCAGACAGAATTCTGCCGGGGGAATTCCTTCCCGGAGAGGGGAGATCGTCGCCATCAACACCACCATCAAGATGGACTTCATCGGGATCATCATCATCACCATCACCATCATCACCATTAGCACCCTCATCACCATCTCCATATTGTTGTAATAATTGGGTTGAATCTTGCATAGTTCTTAGGGGAAACTTTCCCGATGTTGATTACTCTTTGTAGTTGATGCTATTGAGTGAACCGTTGAATTATTGTTTATGTTCAGATTGTTACACATCATTATTCCATCTCTGATCATGATCCATATGATGTCTTGTGAATAGTTCATTTTGTTCTTGAGGACATGGGAGAAGTCATGTTGTTAGTGGTGGAATTGTGTTGAGAAAGATTCAATAGTTTGATATTTAAGTTGTGGTGTACTTCTTCTAGTGGTGTCATGTGAACGTTGACTACATGACACTTAACCTATATGGGCCTAGGGGAATGCATTGTGTATTTTGCTACTAATCGTAGGGGTTGCCGGAGTGATAGAAACCTGAACCCCCGTTAGGAAACCATTGCACAAGGGACGTAAGCGTCTTAGAGTTTAAAGCCGTGGTTAGGTTTCTACCTTAATTACTTTCTTGTACTTACGGATGTTTGCAAGGTGTATAATCACAAGTATGTATTAGTCCTAGGAAGGTCGGTACATTAGCACAGGTTCACCCACACAACACTTAGCAAGCTAAAGAAGATTAATCAACTATAGTAAGCGAAGGCACTTGACTTTCTTCCCATGTGTCCTCGAGAACGTTTGGTCAACTTAAGTAATACACCCGGCTTGTCCTTTGCTGCATAAAGGATCGGGCCACTTGCTACATTTATTCCTACTGTCTTTTATTTACTCGTACTTTGTTTACTTGCTTTATCAAAAACCCCTAAAAGTCCGTTTCCTAAGTATTTGCAGAGAATTCCTAATCCATACCACTAGCCAGCACCTTCTGCTCCTCGTTGGGTTCGACACTCTTACTTATCGAAAATACTGCGATACACCCCCTATACTTGTGGGTCATCAAGAAGCTTCAATCTCTTTGACAAGTTGTATTTAAAAGCACGAAAATTATTCGGATTTTCTATGCATGAATGCAATGCACACACCTTATCTCAGCTCATTTCTCAGCTCTAATGATGGGGTATTACAGACTCTCCCCCTTAACATAAACTTCGACCCCGAACTTCATACTCTCTTGCGTTTCAGAATGAGGTGTTGACTTGTATTGATCACGACATTTCTCAAATTCCATTGTGATCACAAGTGGAGATTGTCATGGTATCTAATGACCCACAAGTATAGGGGGTGTATCGTAGTATTTTTTGATAAGTAAGAGCGTCGAACCCAACAAGGAGCAGAAGGTGTTGACGAGTGGCTTGGAGCAGGAATTCTCTGTAAATACTTAGCAAACGAATTTTAGGGGTTTTTGATAATGTAGATAAATAAATTACGAGTAAATAAAAGACAATAATAATAAATGCAGCAAGTGGCCCAATCCTTTCTTTATCAAAGGACAAGCCGGTTGTATTAATTAAGATGACCAAACGTTCTCAAGGACACACGGGAATATTGTCAAATGCTTTCGCTTCATATAGTTGATTAATCTTCTTTAGTTTGCTAAGTGTTGTGTGGGTGAACCTGTGCTAATGTACCAACCTTCCTAGGACTAATACATACTTGTGATTATACCCATTGTAAGCATCCGCAAGTACAAGAAAGTAATTAAGGTAGAAACCTAACCACAGCTTTAAACTCTAAGACCCTGACGTCCCTTGTGCAAAGGTTTCCTAACAGGGGTTCATGTTTCTGTCACTCCGGCAACCCCTACGATTAGTAGCCAAATACACAATGCATTCCCCTAGGACCATAAAGGTGAAGTGTCATGTAGTCGACATTCACATGACACCACTAGAAGAAATACACCACAACTTAAATATGAAACCATTAAATCTTTCTCAACACAACTCCACTACTAACAACATGACTTATCCCATGTCCTCAAGAACTAAACGAACTACTCACAAGACATCATATGGATCAAGATCAGAGATGATATAATGATATGTAACAATATGAACATAAACGATAATTCAATGGTTCACTCAATAGCATCAACTACAAGGAGTAATCAACACCAGGAAAGTTTCCCCTAAGAACTATGCAAGATTCAACCCAATTGTTACAGCGGTATGAAGTGGTGATGTTGGTGCTGGTGGAGATGATGGTGGTGATGATGATGATCCCTATGAAGTCCAGCTTGATGGTGGTGTTGATGGCGACGATCTCCCCTCTCCGGGAAGGAATTCCCCCGACAGAATTCTATCTACCGGAGAGATCTTTCTCTGTCGGTGTTTTCCGCCCCGCAGAAGCGGTGGAATCTTTCTGTGGTCGCCCCCAGGTATTAGGGTTTCGAGGGGATAACATATGCTAGAGGGGAGAGCCTGGAGTGGGTCAGGGTGGCCACACCACCTGCTGGCGCGGCCTAGGGCTGCCCGCGCCAGGGGGTGGTGTGGGTCCCCTATGGCCCATCTCCACTCCCCCTTGTGGCAATCTTCATGTTCTGGAAAAATAGAATTTTCCATGTATTTCCCTGAATTTTCTGATCTTCGTGAATTATGCCTCCAAACAACAACTTTCCCATCAGAATCCTGACTGCAGCGATCCATGCTCCAAAATTCATCAACCATGCAAAAACAGATGAAATAACATAAGTATCATCTCTTAATATGAAATATATCAACGAATAATAGTAAATTATGATATAGAATAGTGATGCAAAATGGACGTATCAGTATCCCGTATCTAGATCTTTTTCCTTGAATTCTCTTCATACTTGGCAACTTCCAAAAATTGTTTCTAATTTATCCTATGGTTTATGTTACTATAATCCCTTGGATTCTATCCTTATAGTTCTATTTAGAATTGGTTGTGGACACATTTTGTCCATTCCAATCCGGTTTTCCTATTGCACTACACTGGACTATTTTAGTAGACTCTCCTCCTTCTTAAGGACAACTTACCAGCTGTTTCCCCTTTACAACTAGTCTTTCTCGAGTTAAGAAGTTATGTCTACTTGGGTCATTCATCCAGACATACTCTCGGAAATACCTTATAATGAGGGCTTCTTATAACCTTATGAGAATAAAGCTTAACCTCATTATTTGTTTATACTTCTTCTCCAACCTTTAGTCAGAAGTTAGATAACAACACTTCAGTGTTTATTGTTTACCCTCCCCCTTGGGGTTTCCTAATGGTCTCTAAACTTCATGTATAATACCCAATAGTTAAGATATTGGTCTCTGTCCAGCTTATATCTTACCTATATAAGGTCTCATGAAAGAATCTGTGGTACACCCACACAATTGTGGATCTCCGAAATGAATGTTCCAATGTTACTTGTCTTACTTTTAATCTGCTGGATAGTAGTTTTAACCAGCAAATCCAATGGCGTGAAAACATCTCGTAAATTGTTCACTTAAATTCTATACTCCTTTATGTCCTTCTTAGCTTAGGCCAAGTTTTATGCTCTTTAAATCTGACCGAGATGATCTAATTAGCTAAACCGCTAGGATACCAGCTACGGATACCAAGATGCGGATCCTCCTAGGTGTATGGACTACCGTACGGATTTTCTACTTCTTATTAGCATTCCCTCTAATTTGTCAGAGCTTGAATACCCCTTTTGTTCCAAGACTTCTTCTTTGCACAAATTCATGATACTTCCATGATCTTGGGACAACTACTTCATTAGCTTCTTAGCAACATCACCTATTTTGAGTGAACTTAAGTTCATTCCTTTATGTTGCTCCACACCTTTTCTACACTAATATTCCTTCTTGTTGCCAACTAATAATAAGTTCGGATTAATCCGTCCTTCAAAATAGTGCTAATACTCCTTATAATTGGCTACACTCTTCATGTAAGCCTTCATCTTGATCTTCGGAACTCGTCACTCGCTTACACGAATTCCCTTTTCTATCTAGGTCTATAACATCAAGTAATAACTTGATGATGCAACATGCCTTTGCACATCAAGTCAAACTTCATGCACAGATCTAGTCAATCAAGAATATCCAAGGAAAAACCAAGAAATCCAAATGTGGTACATATAACTCACATCATTCTAAGCCCGTAATATAGTAGTTGAGTAAACAATCTCGAAAATGCAGGCTTAGCTGTGTAGTATATGACACCTCCTAGTATAGGTTAACTTTGTGATACTTAGCACTTAGGGTTGAAACTACTCTTTGTCTCATTATTTACCCAAATTGCTCAGTTGCAATAGGATAATTTTGAGCAAAGTGGTCTCACACTGGTTTTGACTAACCTCTTACCTATCTTTTGGGACTACTAAAGACTACCAACTTCCATTTGATCGTAAACTATCCTCACATAATCTCTCAAAACTACTAACAAAATTGTATTCACTATCTTAATCCTAAAATTATCGTAATGTTAAAATACATATGACTTCTATCATAGACCTACACTATTCTTTATTTACTATTATTACCAGATTTGTTACAGAGTACTTGTCCTAATTACAAACTTATCATGGTCTCGGAGCTATTCTCACCACGAACTTGTTAAGATTTACCTAGTCATAATGATTAAAGAGCTAATCTCACCATGACGACTCTTCTTCTTAGCTTACTATTAGTGATTCTACTCCATCACATGGAATTCTCAAGTGAATGCCACATGATTTACTTCCAGTTGTATCTATACATACTCTAATGGTCTACCTTAAGTGGTATAGTGGTATCAACTAGTGGTAAGATTCTGCTACTTCACAGGGATTCAAAATATAGACTCCATCACTAATACTACTCCATAGGACATCCTAGTCTTAGCCATAACATTCTTTGATATTTTAACAGACTTAGGATATCATAGTGGTGTTATATCTATTTAGAGCGACTCTAAAATGACATTTCCCTAAAGAATATGGATAACTAATCCTTAAGAAAGATAACGAAAATATCCAACTTAAGTGTGACAAGGCTATCCTCAAGTGGATACCCATCACAAGTCTTGGTTTAGATAAGATGGATCCTATAGTCACTATCCAACCTACAGATCTTCCTAAAAAGGTTTTAATCCTAAGGTCAAAGAATATGCTCTAATACCAGGTGCGGTGACCTAGCATACCACTGCATGATGTAGTACACTATAGTCCTTGACATAACACCAATGAAACACCGTTCACTAGTATTACATCCATCATAGTGGTACAACAGAAACACAACATGTCCAAGACATGACTATAGATTACAACTCGACTCTTTACAAAAGATCCAGAGAACACTCTAGGTTAAAGAGAGAGAAAGAAACTTCTTACAAGGAAGAATCAGAATAATAACTCAGAACTATCTAGAGACTAAGATTAGTATCGGAACTAATGGACTTGCAATTGCTGCTATTGTAATGCTCTACAGAAGTAGGTTTTATAGCTAGAGAATCTACTCCTATCTACTTAAGAACTTTGTCTTCACTTCAGTTGATGTATATGTTGACTTCATTGACTGTATTGAAGAACTTGAGCGGTCGATGATGGTTTCTTGAGCAGAATTTGATGTTGACGTCGTCTTCAACGGCTTAGGACCTAGCAAGGGTTAAGAAGGTATGGTTGAGTACGAGCGTACTCATCAAAACTAAAAAGGAGTGTACGATGCACTATCTCTATAGCCATAGACCATAGGTCGTAGGCAATGCATGTTTTCGTAAACATTTCTTCAAAGGTTGCTTTTATTATGCAAACTATGTCCAACAACCTTCATAGGTTAACCAGAACCTTCGTGGGGTTCCTTTCCTGCCGCATTCGTAGCTCCTTTCTAGAACAGGGAGTAACATGTCACAATTCTTACACTTTGTAGAGGTGCGTTGCTTTACCCATGAGAGACCTTAGCTTTGTTCCACATCTGAGTTGCATTCTCGTCCACACTTCCTTGGTGTGGGGCCCAGTCTAAGATCCAAGCCAATCACTGCCCTCTCCACGACCCCATATGTCTGCACAATCCTTTAGGACGAGCTACATCTCTATTAAGCCCCCTTTCGGGCAAGCTATAACCCTGATGAGTTCCCGAAGACTCTATGAGCCAATTATGCCACTGGCAAGCTCCATAAAGGTCTGACTATACCTCCAGCAGCCGCTCATACATAATCTAGACACCAAAATCTTGGGGCCTAAGGGTGCCCACCCATATGATGGATCCGCACAAGGAATCACAAGTCATGTTAAGGTCGTCTTGCCTACATACGAGAGGAAGAAGATACAGCTGACTTCTCCGTCCCATTCCAAATATCATGGTTAACACGTAATATACGGCGCTAGAATCACTGGCGACATTGGTTGTTAAGTCCTATATATTATGTTCCTTTACCACTGGAACTGTATCAATAGATTATTACCATCGGGTAAATAATCCATAATCATATTATTATGAAGATAGTGTTTTTCTGACCTTTTTGAGATGCAGGTGATGACAACATTTGAGTTATAAGCATTTGATAGGAAATAACTAAAGGACATGAGCAAGTTTTGAACTTGCCTTTTGTGATTGCAAGATTATGCACTCATGGTCTTCGAGACAATAGAAGATCCAAAATTTGGAAATAGCATCATTGGTCCGGTAAGGACTAATGTTTAAAGAAGCAGGATGCAATTATGCATAAGTAATGTAATGCAATTTTATAATCGCGAATCCTCGGACTAATCGTATCTGATCTAGGGTTCATAATCTAGGAATGGTTTCTTTAGAAAGTGTTTCACTTTTATCTCAGTTTCACACTTGTGCTTCTTATTAAGGCTTGTGAGAGTGTCTGAAATAATATATAAATACAACAAGTAGTATGCAATACTAAAGCATTCAAGTGTGGTATGGCACATAAAACTCCTTGATTAGGATTGTCAACTCATTAGAGTCTTCACTGAAATGCTTAAGGATTACTTTTAATACTTCTTAAAAGAATAACTTTTGAGGAAAATATTACTTTACAAAGTAAAAAAAGCATTTAACTTAAATCTAACACTTTAAGGTTTTCTTATTAATTACAAGTATTAAAGTAGAAAACAATTTGTATTTTTGAATAACTATTCCACTAGCAAGTGGAGACTTTTAACACTTCATGAAGGTGAAACAAAAGTATTATGTCTTTATGGAAGTGGTTTTCTCTTGATTTCATAAGTGAATAGAATCATTTACCTATTATAGAATTAATACTTAATTCTATAAACATGGGAAGGGCATTATGTTAACTACTTAAAGAATTTGTTTAGCTTTTAAAGTGGATTCCCAAACTTCTAAAAGAATTAGTACTCAAATCTTGATGATTTTATAATTGATAAAAATGTTTTTGGAGAGTAAGATTTACTTAATCCTAAATGGTAGTTTTAGTAAGTACAACTTGAATTGGTTAGACCTTCACTTAAACATAACTTGCTTTTGTTATTACACTTTTAGACTTTAAACAAATAATGGTAAAGGTAATAGTAAAGATTTATATATTTTTAAGGAATTAAAATAAAATAAAAGTGTTTTTATAAGATTTATTAGATATTTACCTTTTATTTACTTCAATTATGAAAGATGATATTTTTAAGGTGTAGATTTTATTTTTATGGTCATTTTGGTATATTATATATATTTTGGTGATTTTTAAATAATAAGATATGATTTCTATAAGTTTTATCACTCTATAAATATTAAATAAATAATATATACTTGATTAAGTGACACAAGAATAAATGAAACAAGTTTGTATATGTAGATTTTGTTTTTCTAAGAATTTTGGTACATTATTTATATTTTTCTTATTTACCAATATTAAAATATGAATTTTCAAAGTATTATTACTTATAAAATCTTTATTAAGTAATAATTATTTAAATAGGTACATAATAATGTTTGGTAATAAAGTTAAATTATAGATTTTATTTTTCTGTAAAGTTTCATGTATTAAACATATTTTTCTGAATTATGAAACAAAAGATAATAATTTATAAGATTTAGTCATTTCCTTAAATTCCTGAAATTTATTTATATTGAAACTTATATTGTTTTATCTCATTACTAAATAGAGATATTCTTTTTTTCTACCAGGCCAACATCTAGCCCAAGTCACTGACTGGTGGTCCATAGGCCAGGTCGGCATGCCACCGAGGCAAGGACTAGTTAAACTAGCTTACTGGGCGTGGCATGACGTTAACATGCCGTCACGATGACATCAGTGATAGCCTCCACCGCTAGATCGCGACCACCGGAGGCGAGCTACTATGTCCTAGCAAGCATGGTCGTGTATACGAGGAAGAGGAGACCAAGGTGGTCTAAGTGGTAGCGGCGCCACCCCATATTGGTCACCGGAGCTACTCCGGCGACCACCTTTTGCAGCGACCGATAACGGACTATGGTGTGATAGTGATTCAAAACGAAAGGGGAGTTGAGGAGGGTACTGGAAGACTTAGTGACTCACCAGGAAGCTCGCAAAGGTGACGACAAGGCAAGGTGAGCTCGGAATCGACAGGGAACACCGGTGAACGGCGATAGAGGTGAGGTGTCGATTGGCTTGACTGGGGGCTCTCCGGCTTTCTTGACCTGGCTAGGGAGAACGAGGACATCGAGGCGAGTCCAACGGTGCACTCAGAACTCCAAGGGGGGCTCGGGAACAACGGCGACTCAGAGCTCTGGTGAGCTAAGGTCATAACAGATAAGGGAGGAGGAGGAAGAAGGGAAAACGGGGTTCGCTCTCTATGTGTACGGGGTTCTTATAGATGATGGCAGCGTTGCTAGCACGAATCGTAGCGTGGCGGTCATCTCAGCGATGGCGAACAGCAGAGCACTCGCCAGCGAGGTACTTCTAGTCGATGAGGAAGACGACGACGATGCAATCTTTTGGAAAACCCCCTAGTGTAATTTCTGTCTCAACTCGCGATCCCTCCTACGGTCCCACCCGTCAGTCAGAGAGAGGGAGGCTAAATGGGCTGGTACTGGGCTGTGGCAAACCTTTTGAAAAGTTGTTGCTGCTGCTTACGCGTGACACATAGTAGATGGGCTGCGGCCAAAGCTGGTCTGCTTTGCTCTTTTCTCTCTATTTTTTCTATTTCAATTTTTATAACACCAATTCAAATATAACTTTCTCCAAGGTTTTAAATATCCATAGATACAGTAGGTCAAGAATATCATTGTCTAGAGCAAGTATGACCCTCTTCTCCTTATTTTCTTTTGTTATGTATAAAAATATCCATAATTATATGAAGAGTCCTCTTTATTACCAAATATTAATAGAAATTAGGGTTTTAGGAATTACTTCTTACCTAAAGATCCCTTTAAGATAATTTTGTTTTCACTTGATAATTTTTATGGTAATGACTTGAAATGGTTTAGGATATATATAAAATCCCATGCATAGTTAGCATTATATTCGAATTCAAATATATATATCCACTCTAATACATTAAACTTGGGGCTAATAATGTGGTGATTTGAATTTCATGATTCTCAATATTTGGTTATTTCTCTTAATAAAACTCTACTTAGTTTGTGGGGTTTATAACTAGCATAAAATAATCTTGGTTGAGTATTTATGCACAAACAACAATCATTGGTGGAGAAAGGAAGATACTCTTTTAACAAGTGGTTATCCTAAGTTTGGAGAATATTGAATAGACTCACATTCTCTTATGGCTATGGATGAAGATTTAGGTTTTAAAGACAGTGCCTCTCCTTCTGTGATTAGGTTGATATCCCCTCTTAAAGAGATACAGGAATTACTTCCAGGAGTACTCTTGTTAGTTCATGGGTCTAAGTTTTTATTAGGTTTTAAGATAATAAGATAGACAAGGCTTCCATTAAGACACCCTCTCCATTATTACTCTAGTATATAACTTTCATTTCTTAACTACCTCTAATGAATCCATCAATGTAGCTACTTTTAACTCCATCAATTAACTCCTTTAAATTAGCCTTGCATCTACTTCCAAGGCTTGCAAGATTATAGTTCTCTCTATACCTCACATGTGATAACAATCCTCTAGAATAGGTATGGTACTACTCCCATAATACAAGTTTGTTCTTGTATTAGCTTGGTTAAACTTCTATGCCTCCAACTACTACATACAACTTATGTTATATACTTCATTATACTCTAGCTTGACTTCTCATAATCAAGCTAGATGATTCATCTTACTAGGGATTTACCTAATTTGGTATACTCACAACACTTCTTCAACACCTAGTCATCTATTCTCCAATGACTTGGGAATAATGACCACCAACCTTTGATCATACAAAGCTTAGGCGTCTCATTGTCTGATCATCATCTATGATCAACTAAGTAATAAACTTGTACTAGTCTTTCTATAAGGCTTATCTTGCTAAAGAAGCTTACTTCATATCTATATCTACTTGGCTTACCAAAATTATTATTAGACACTCAAATACTACTAGCTTCCTCATAGCTTCATAATTATTATCTAAATTCTTGGGTTTAAACACTTCTTCTAGTTAACTCATGAGTGACTTAACTCCTCCAACATCAAATGATTTGATCATCACTAAGGATCTCATTCCATTGACGATGGCCCACTTCACCATACTAGTTCCTTCTTCTTATTAATTTACTTTAGGTCTTTGGAAGGTCAACATAATATGGCAAAGTTAAGAGTCAACAAGTTCTAGGTCAGGAATTGATCACTCAATAATGATGATCAATTGACACTAGGCCTTAATTATTTAGGAATGTCATATGTTGATATGACAACAAGGGCATGTGATGAATGGTATTGGCTTGACTTATAGTTTCTCTCTATTTTATAAGAGTTAATGTTTAAGAACTACCATGATGCTCATGGTAGAAATAATTAGGGCAAGCAAGTATATCAAGGTTTAGTTATGGGGTTTTCCTTACTTAAGTTGTATACTTAACTTGGTATTCAGGGTTTGTTGTAAGTAATACCTTGATATCATTTTTTGGAATATTAAGTATTCATCCTTGAGTTGTGATATGGAATACCATGCAATGATCTCTAGAAGATCAAGTACTCCTTATTAAGTAGTGTGTTGTGACTTAGTTTTATTACATTTGATCTACCCTTAGATCAAATTATATTACCCAAAGATAAGGTTTTAGCAAAGGTCATATAGAAACTTATCGCAATCAAATTGATGATCTACTTCAGTTCCACCAAGTTAAGAGAAGATTCAATCTCTTTGACAAGTTTTATTTAAAAGCGCGAAAATTATTCGGATTTTCTATGCATGAATGCAATGCACACACCTTATCTCAGCTCATTTCTAAGCTCTAGTGCCGGGGTGTTACAGTTCGTAAACTCCATATCACAGAAGGTAATTCCTCTGCCCAAGCCCCTGCAGCACGTCGTAGTGGTGCTTCGTGTCTTGGTTTAGGCCTTGTGGGATTAAACCATTTGCTCTTTCGACTTGTCCATTAGCCTGCAAATGTGCGACTAACGCAATTGAAAGCTAGATATTTTGTTCATTGCATAATTCGACAAGCTCTCCCATAGAGAAATTACTCTCGTTGTCCGTGATAATGCTAGGCGGATAACCATATTGGATTATTACATCCTTGACAAATCTTCTGGTTGTTGCTCCATCACAACTGGTGACGGGTTTAGCCTGGATCCATTTTGTGAATTTATCCACCATCACTAAGAGATGAGTAAATCCACTTGGAGCCCGTTTAAACCGTCCTACCATGTCAAGCCCCTAGATCGCGAAAGGCCATGTTATAGGTATTGTTCGCAGCTGATCAGCCAGAACATGAGCTTGTTTGGCGTACTTTTGGCAGCCTTTGCACGTCTTGACCATCCTTTCGGCATCTGCCTTGGCTGTAAGCCCGAAAAAACCATGTCGGAAAGCATTTGCCACTAAAGATTTGGATGCAGCATAGTGACCACACTCGCCTTCGTGGATTTATCATAAGATTTCCACTCCTTCTTCCGGAGATACACATCGCTGAAAGACCCCAGACACTCTCCGCTCATAGAGCTCACCACTAATTATAGTATAGGCTTTTGCTCGTCAGACAATCTGTCGGTTCAAAACTTCATCTTCGGGTAATTTGCCATCTACCAAATAATCAAGGTGGGGTTGAGTCCAGCTGGGAATTATAGCCAGAACTGCTACTAAAGGTGACTTGGATTTGGTCAGATATTCCTCGTCTACTCCTTTTATAGAGGGAACTTTGAGGTGCTGCAAAAAAGCGCCACCCGGGACCTTTTTCCGTGCAAAGCCTATACAAGATAGTGCATCCGCTTCCTCATTTTGTGTTCGAGGGATGTGTTGAACCTCAAACCCCTCGAATGATTTAGATAGTTCATCCACGACAACTCTATATGCTTCCATGTGCTTATTCGCATTACAGATATCCGACACTTATTGGGAAACAAGATCCGAATCTCCGTAACACATCAAACGTTGGATGTCGATATCCTTAGCAATCCGGATTCCATGCAGCAGTGCTTCATACTGGACAATGTTATTCGTCACCGTGAAGTGAATCTGCAACACATCGAAAACTTTATCTCCCTGGGGTGATTTTAGCACCACGCCAGCCCCCGAGCGCCTTAGACCCGTCAAAGTGTAAGGTCCAGTATTCCGACTCTGGGAGGGTCATATTTTCTGTTGTCTTTGCCTAGTCAGCGACAAAGTCAGCGAGGATTTGGGATTTGATTGCTGTACGAGGTTTATACTCAATGTCGAAAGCTGAAAGCTCTATGCCCCATTTTGTGACGCGTCCTGTAGCATCACTATTGTTGATTATATATCTCATGGGAGCTGTGCTCACCACGGTAATGGGATGTTCCTGAAAATAATGCCGTAACTTGCGAGATGCAAAAAACACACCATAAGCCAGCTTTTGATAGTGCAGATACCACTGTTTTGATTCACTTAGGACCTCGTTGAGGTAGTAAGTCAGATGTTGCACCAGGTGTTCCTGATTTTCCTCTGTTCTCTCCACCACCATGACGACACTGACGACTCTGCTTGTCGCAGCGAGATTGAGCAACATCGGTTCCTGTGGTTCCAGTGCTGCAAGGATAGGAGCGGATGAGAGTACTGCTTTCAGGTCTTGTAGTGCAGCTTCAGCTTCGTCGGTCCAAACGAATTTTTTGGTCTTTTTCAAGAGCTTGTAGAGTGGTGCGGCTCTTTCACCAAGCCGGCTTACAAACCGACTGACTACAACAATGCAACCAGTTAGTCTTTAAACGTCCTTCAGGCGAGTTGGCCTGGAAATATTAAGTATAGCCTTAATCTTGTCTCAGTTCTCCTCTATGCCCTTTTGGGACACGATGAAACCTAACAATTTTCCGGCCGGTATTCCAAAGAAACACTTCTTTGGGTTAAGCATTATGTTGTATTTTCGTAGATTGGAAAATGTTTCCTGCAAATCGGAAAATAAAGTTTCCTTCTTTTTGGACATCACCGCAATGTCGTCCACATATGCATGTACATTGCGTCCGATTTGGTCATGGAGGAAACACTGCATAGTGCGTTGGTACGTAGCTCCTGCGTTCTTTAACCCAAAGGGCATCGTAACAAAACAGAAAGTTCCGAAGGGGGTTATGAATGAAGTTTTGACTTTGTCTGATTCCTTCATCCGCATTTGGTGATAACCTAAATATGCGTCGAGAAAACATAGGAGTTCTGAGCCTGCAGTAGAATCGATAACTTGATAAATTCAAGGAAAAGCGAACAGATCTTTGGGACAAGCCTTGTTCAAGGCAGTATAATCAACACACATCCTTAAATCAGTGGTGTCCTTTTTGGGGACCATTATAGGATTGGCTGACCACTCAGTGTGGATGACCTCTTCTATGAATCTGGCTAACTCAAGCCAGGCTAATTCCTTAGCTATTGCCTTATGCTTTTCATCACCAAAACGTTGTAGGGACTGTTTGACGGGTTTAGCATTCGGGTGTACATTTAGAGAGTGCTCGGCAAGTTCCCTAGGTACTCTGATCATGTCAGATGGCTGCCATGCGAATATATTTTGATTTGCTTGGAGGAACTTGACGAGCGTGCTTTCCTATGCGCTATCTAGGCCTACACCTATCTGGGTAACCTTGGAGGGGTCATCATCCTTCAATAGCGTCTTCTTCGTCTCTTCCAATGCCTTGAACTCCGAATTCGGCTTTGTCACCTCCTTCTTCATCGCGGGCATCTCGGACGGATCAATGGTCTTCTTGATCTCCTGGTACTCCTAGGCGTGCAACACGGCTTTAGCCAAGGTGGCATTTCCATCCTCGCACTCTCGCGCCTTCTTCGAGTCTCCCCTGATGGTGATCACGCCTTTGGGACCTGGAATTTTCATCATATTGTAAATGTAACACGAACGAGCCATAAAATCCCAGTAAGCCGGACGTCTGAATATAGCGTGATACACGCTCTTGAACGGGAACACTTCGAAGGTAAGTGCCTCTGTCCGATAGTTCTTTGGAGTTCCAAAGGTAACATCCAAAGTGATCTCTCCCAGGGAATTTGCTTGTCTTCTCGGGACAACTCTGTGAAAGATCACATAACTGTGATTTAGCTGTGTCTCCCAGATCCACATTCGGCGTAGTGTTTCGACATATAGAATATTGATGCTGCTGCCGCCATCCATGAGAGTCTTGGAGAAACCATAGCCATCAATAAGTGGGTTGATGACTAAGGCGTATTTTCCTCGCCTGTGCAACTTAGGCGGATGATCAGCACGGTCAAAGGTGACTGCCACTTCCGACCAGTCCAGCAATTGTGGGACAGCCGGAACGGTTGCGTTGAGCTCATGCAGAACTGCCTTCTTGACCTTAGCTAGTTGAGATCCAAGGAAGGTGACGTAAGTGTCTTTTTTCGTTGGGAAGTTCTTCTTTCCATCTGGCTTGGGATTTGAAGGGTTAGCTTCCTCCATGTCGGAATCTTCCTTGGTCTCCTTCTCTTTTTCGGGATTCTTCTTTCCCTTCTTCCGCTTAGCCCTGTAGCCATCGGTATCGTCTTTCTTGACATCGTCATTAAAACGACATTCGTCGTTTGTGTGAGACGAGCCCCCACTGGCATCTAAGTGATGCACACATGGGTTGTTGGTAATGTTGTCCCAGGAATAGGTTTTGCCAGGTTATTGGTCTCCTCTACCCTAGACTCTTGATGCCCCACGACCGCGTCCATGGCCACCGCCACACCCTCCTCGTCCTCTAGACCCGAAAGTAGCAGTGACCACTGCTATTTCTGAGTTGGGTTTTTCTTTCGTGGTGTTCTTGCGCTTTTGAGCTTGCTGCTTTGGTTATTTTGCCAACTGTGGCACAGCCAGGGCATTCAATAATCCTTTTGCATCGTCGTCAGCATCTGCATACTTGCTCGCTGTTTCTACCATCTCTCCCAGATCAGTGACCTTGTCATACTTCAAGCGATGACGTAGTAAACCAATTGGGAGTCCTGCAATGAAAGATTCAATCGCAGTTTGGTCATTTACTCCTTCACAAGAGTTCTTAGTGTCGATCCATCATCCGAGGTAATCTCGGCAAGTTTCTCTGGCTTTCTGGGTGCAACGCTATAGGTCTCCTACCATACAGGGCCTCCGGTATGTGCCTTCAAAATTTCGAAAGAACGCACTTTGCATGTCATACCAGTTGTGGATGGTATTCTCCAGAAGTTCATTCAGCCATGATCGTGCCATCTTCCGCAAGATAAGTGGGAGATATCAGGTTGCGACCAAGCTACTTCCTCCTTTGGCGATGCAGCAAGCCTGGAAAAAATCCTGGAGCCAAGTATCTGGCCGAGCTACAACGTCGTAGGGCTGGATATGCCTTGAGATAGCAAATCCTTCCGGGAATCTTGTTGCTCTAATACATGGTCCGAAGCATTTTGGACCCACATAGATTTCGTCGTTCTCGTAGCGCCGCGCCTCTATGTTAGAGTTGATCCGATGTCTCGCGTCACTTGGTGACAGAGATCGCCGTCCTGATTGACGACTGTGGCTGCGGTGCATTGGAGCCGGACTTCGGCTTCTGCCACCACCTCCTCCGCCATGACGCCCTCCTTGTCCTCCTTGGGAACCGTTGTGGTGGCTACTTGGTGGAGAGGGTGGATTGTTTCTGGCTGATTGCCGTCCTCCGTCTGGACTGTCATTATTCCGGTTCCGGGGAGTCTTTTCATTGCGATGAGCCCCCTGTCAGCTTGACTCAGCACGGTGTCCATCGTTCCTTCTTCCATCACTCCCATTGCGATGGGGTTCAGCCGGACGACTTGTATGTCCAGGAGGCGGCATTCTTTGATGGTCCTCCTCCCGACATTTCTCCTTGTCTTCTTCCCTGCGATCGTTCAACTCTCGCCAGGGAGGATTTCTCGGATACAATGCAACAATTGCCTCTTGCTCCGCGGCTGGGGCAACGTTGCACCAGTCACGTGCAGTTCTGTGGCGCTGCCCTGAAGATCCGGTTCTTGAGTAGTTGTCTTCCCAACGGCCAGAATGGTGATGCTGCTCAGGAACCCGTTGGGGCCTTATGTCATTCCAGGACGGATCCGTGCAACATTGGTCAGATGGAGAGACCAGTTTTCTGCTTCCGGACTTGTCAACACCCGGATTTTTAATCCTAGATGCCTGTTATGCCATACATCGCAATCCCAGGATTACCATTTTTGCAAGACATAATAGATTGGATATCACAATACATCATCCATTACAAACCATAATAATGTCTTACACAAATAAAGGATCTCATGATCCAGTCTTAGTACAAACAAGTAACGGAATACTAAGCGTAGCGGTGGGCTCCATCTTCAGTGTCACAGGCAATGCTGACGATGGGAGATGATCCTAGTTGTCGTAGCCATCTTGCTGTCCTCCTTCCGGATAGTCCTCCTCATAGTCTGGCTACGGAAATAGCCAGGGACAAAGCCATGAGTACTCTTTAAGTACTCGCAAACTATCACTAACAAGTAAGGTAGTTCTAGTAGGAATGCTAAGTTCTAAGTTTGTTTGTAAAGTTAAGTTTGAAACCTAAGTTGAGTTCACAAACAAAGAAAGATAAAATAAAGTTCTAAATCACCTAAGTGGGAACTTATTTGTCATAGTCACAACCTTGTTGTGGTCAAGTCATGTCACGATTCATTTCATAAGTCATTTTGAAAACATCTGACAACGGAACAGTATGGCCACTCCAACTGTCCATAACCACGGACGCGGCTATTCGAATAGTTTGACACTCTACAGAGGTGGTACACTTTCACCACAAAATTCGATACATCTGTCAGGGGCAACCCTGAATCATCATACTTAGTATGGAGATAATCAAACATAACCTTTCCTTTACACACTCTAATATGAGCACCTCTCCTATGAGCTTGGCCTCCCAGCCATGGCCATCTACCATCCTGGGCACTGCATAGGTGGAGAACATTGAGAGGTAGCCTCAGCTCAAACCTCTCCCACGAGGGAACTAATACTAATGCATATAAACTTCTGGCTAAGCCTTACCCAATTCAGGTATTGTGGTTGTACAGTAAAATTGGAATGGTATTGCATCCAAACCCAACCATCATTTTTTATAAAGGGGCTAAGGCTCATGCCTCAACATTTTCATAATCATAAACCATTTGTGTTTCTCAACACATGTCAAAACATCTCAATAAAATGACTCATCATTCCAAGGTTTTCATAATCATTTTTACCAAGTATTCCCATCTAAAGTGATCAAGTTTTTGGTTTAGCTCTAATCACTAAGTTAAGAGTGTTCACTAATGTGGGATGCTAATATCAATCTCATGCCATAGAATGACATCTAAGTCTAACTAGATATGCCAAGTTTTATACTCTTTATGCTATCTATAAATAAAGTAAAGAACTATGGTAAAGTAAAATAAAGTAAAGCTTGTAAGAAAACTTGGGATGAGTATAAATCAAAAGGTATAACCAAAGCATGCCTAAGGCACCCTGCTTGGGTTATATTGCATCTAGTGATGGCTTGCAAGTTTTAGCTTGCCAATAATAGCTTGGCTTGATTGGTGCAGTGGTTGAAATTCTCCTCGTCTTCTTCGGGGTAGAACTCCTCCTTCTTGTAGAATTGGCCGGTACTATCGTCTATAAATACATACGGGATACACAATCACCTAACAATACTTAACTAGTCTACTTAGCACACTAAGACGCACACTTGATGATCTAGTATCATCACATTCTTCACAAGATTTTAATGAACTAGTTTCATTTATTTTATTTGAGAAAAGTAATTTCTACTCATTAAAATTAATTAAGATTTAATATTATCCAATTAAAATATGGGATCATATGGACACATGTCATCACCACATATTCTAATACATGGGAATGTGATTTAAATGTTGGATCACATTTTATAAAATTTAGTATTCATATTTAAATGATTTAAAGTGACTAGAAATGCCTATATAGCATTAATTTGGTACTAGTCCAAAGTCACTCATGCAAACCTAAATATTTTTACATATTCAGATAGGTATTGTCAAATGTGATTTTTGAGAGTTGGAAACAACTCAAAAGCTATTATGGTTGATTTTTGAAAAATGTTTGAATGTAGAAAAGTCTCTGTCTTGAGTTGGAAACAACGGGCTTGGATAGAGATTTAAATTATATTTCCAACAAAATTGGAATCATGTCATTTGGTTAAGTAAATCTTTTTGAATTGATTTTTAAACAAGGGGACAGAATCTAGATTAAGTCTAAATAGAAAAATCTACATTTGAATTCTAGGGGTAGCGCGGGAAAGAAAATGGGCCGGCCCAGTGGCACTCTGCGGCGCAGAGGACAGCTGACAGGGGTTCCTGCATGTCAGCGGCACAACTCAACGCGATGCGGTACGGGGCGATGTGGACCGTGTGATTAGAACCTAGATCAACGGCTCCAGTTCATCATCGACGACGAACTGGTCGCCGGCGAGACGGAACCCTAGCGGCTCCGTGGGGGTCTACTAGGGGCTTACCACGTGGCGATGGGGGCGATCGAACAAGGGGACGACGGCGGACTCAGGCGAGGTCACGGCGGCTCCTGGGGTGGTCATAATGGACTGCCCCCTTCTTCTTATGCTACGGTGGCTCCGGTGGAAATTCCGGCGAACGGCTACTCGAGCGGCTCCGGCGATGCTGTGAGGTGGTTCTGAGAGAGAGGGGAGTGAGGTAGTGTGGCGAAATGGTGCTGGGGAGGGCTCCTTATATAGGCTCGACGAGGAGACCGTGAGGGCGACGGTGAGCTCGTCGGTGACAGTGGTACAGAGGACTAGAGGTATGGGCGGGGCAGGCGGACGGTGGCTTACCTCCTGGCGGTCAGCTACAACACAATGGTGCAGCTAGGGGCAGTGGCTTGTGGTCGGGAAAGGTCGACACTTTGCACGGCAGAGGCGGTGCTCGACGCGGCGTGCGGTGGCTGCTGGTCACGCGGCGGGAAAAGGGCGTGTCTGGGGGTGTGCTGGGGTTAAGGCGGAGCGGCACGTGCAAGCTAAGGTCAAGGCGCGGCTTGTGCTGGCCTGTCGGGGACGGCGCTCTGGCGTGCTCCGTGCATGGCACAGAGGCGGTAGGCGCGAGCTGTATACGGTGCTCCAGGTGCTGGCTGCGTCCGTGAGGTGGACAGGGGATCGTGGTAGGGTGCGGCGGAGCTAGGGGACGTGCTGGATTGGCGCGGCGCTGTCTCTGGCGCGTTGCCCACGCTTGGCCGGCGGCGACCAAGAACGGGCGGCGCGGTACTGGTGCTGCAGGGTTGGAGATGGGTTGTTTGGGGGTTAGTTAGGCTAAGAGGGGCAGAGGAGTGATGTCAGGTTTAAATGGGAGACAAGAAATCAGTTGGCAATAGTATTAGTTAGGCCAATATTTCTCTACCTGCCAACTGTTCGACAAAATGACCGCATGAAACTTCTAATTGAATTTTGAACAGATTTTTGGTGGGTGTGTTAGTCATATGATTAAGCCTCTGTGGTTGCTTGGGATTGTCAAGGTGAACTCATTTGAGTGGTTTTTGCAAAAGTGGGATCTATGTATATGAAATGGATTCCATTTTCAAATGCAATTTAAATTTAGTGTTTAAATGTTTTTGTAAGATTTCAAAGTGGCCTTGGTAGATCATTACTTGTACTAATAGGGGGTGCAAAGAGCTAGAATTGTTTCTGTTTGAATTTGACTTCTAGAAACACCTAAAGTGACCTAGTGGATTAAAATGGCACAAATGACCATTTGCATTTATTAATCTTATTTGATTTCTTTTTCTTTGGATTTTGCTTGAGAACGATCTAGATGATGTGGAATTCATCTTTGAATCATTTTACAACCATTTGAGCAAACAAACATGGCAATTCAAAACAATTCTATATTAATGCAACACACATATGCATTCTTAAATGTTTTAAAAATAAAAAGGTTTTGTTAACCCTAAATTGGGTGATTTGGATCTTGATAACCTTTATTAAAGTTTTGGGATGTTACAAACCTCCCCCCCTTAAACAAAATCTCCTCCCGAGATTTAAGAAAGAAAATTAGGAACTAAAGAGATCTGGAAACTCAATCCTAATGTAATCTTCTTGCTCCCAAGTGGCTTCTTCTTCGGTATGGTTTCTCCATTGGATCTTGAGAAATTTGATACTCCGGGTCCTGGTGGTTCTGTAAGCTTCCTCCAAGATACGGATGGGAACTTCATGATACGTCAGATCCTTGTTGATATCAACGGCTCGGTGACCAATGTTCTTGAAAACTTCTGTCTTCTATGGCACTTCCAAGCATTTGCGAAGTAACGAGATAGGGAATACATTGTGGATGGCAGATACTTCTCCTCGATGATTCAGAATTTTGAAGGGTCCGATATATCTGGGGGCTGACTTTCCTTTCAGACTAAAACGTTGCATTCCCTTCAATGGCGAAACTTTGAGATACACAAAATCTCTGACATTGAAAGTCAGGTCTCTACGTCTTTTGTCAGCATAACTCTTCTGTCTGGATTAGGCGGTCTTGAGGTACTCATGGACTTTGTGAACTTTCTATTCTGCTTCTCGTAGGATGTCTGGTCCGAAAATCTGACTCTCTCCTACTTGCGACCGATTCAAAGGGGTACGGCACTTTCTTCCATATAAGAACTCAAATGGGGCCATTTGCAAACTGGCTTGATAACTGTTGTTGTATGCGAATTCTACGAAAGGCAGACAATCTTCCCATTTTGATTTGTACTCTAACACACAAGCTCTCAACATATCTTCTAGGATTTGGTTGAATATTTCAGTTTGTCCGTCGGTCTGCGGGTGATAAGCTGTGCTGAAATTCAACGTGGTTCCTAATCCTTCTTGGACTTTCTACCAAAATCTCAAGGTAAATTGGGTTCCTCGATCCAATACTATGGTCTTGGGGGTTCCATGCACACTAACAATTCTGGCAATGTACAACTCTGCTAGCTTCGAACTCTGGTAAGTTGTCTTGACAGGTATAAAATGAGCTACCTTGGACAGTCTATCAACAATGACCCAGATTGAGTCATCTCCCCTACTAGAAGTAGGCAAACCGGTGAGAAAGTCCATTCCGACGGAATCCCATTTCCATTCCGGAATCTGCAATGGTTGCAACAGTCATGTGGGTCTCTAATGTTCCGCTTTTACTCTTTGACAGATATCACACCTGGCGATGTAGCTTCCGATTTCTCTCTTCATCTTTTGCCACCAAAATTGTTCCTTTAAATCCCGATACATCTTTGTTCCTCCAGGGTGGATAGAATAAAGAGTATCATGAGCTTCCTGCATGATACTTGCTTCAGTTCTGAATCTGCTGGCACACAAATACGTCCTTTGTACCATAGAACTCCTTCTTCGTCTTTGGTGAATCTAGGTACCTTTCCTGTACCAATACGATGCTTGATTCCGTCGATACTTGCATTTCCCTTCTAGGCTTCCTTGATCTGGCTGATCAAAGTGGGTTGAAGTTCAATGCTAGCTAAAAATCCTTTGCTAACTAGCTTAGTTCTAAACTGCTCCAACTCCTCATGCAAACTTGGTTGCTTCTCCTTGATCATAGTGTTTAACCTACACGGCAATCTGCTAAGAGCATCCGCTACCACATTGTCTTTGTCGAGGTGATAGTGAATTTCAAGGTCATAATCCTTGATTAACACTATCCATCTCATTTGCCTCATATTCAGCTCCTTCTGAGTGAAAATATACTTCAAGCTCTTGTGATCTGAGTAAATCTCATAGCCATTACCCATAAGATAATGACGCCATGTCTTCAAGGCTAAAACTACAACTGCTAATTCAAGATCATGGATAGGGTAGTTCTGCTCATGCTGCTTCAGTTGTCGAGACAGATATGTGATGACTTTGCCTTCTTGCATCAACACACATCCGAGACCAATCTTGGATGCATCACAATACACATCAAACGGCTTCTTGATATCGAGCATAATCAATATTGGGGCTGAAATCAATCTCTTCTTGATCTCTTGAAAACTTGCTTCACATTTGTTGGTCCATTCAAACTTCTTGTCCTTCTTCAACAATTGGGTCATGGGTCTTGCGATGCTCGAAAATCCTTCTACGAACTTGCGGTAATATCCTGCTAATCCGAGAAATGCACGGACTTGGGTTTGAGTGGTTGGAGCTTCCCATTCTTCAACAGCTTTGATCTTGGCGGGATCAACAGCGACTCCTCCGGCAGACACAATATGTCCAAGGAATCCTACTTCTTTCAGCCAAAACTCACATTTGCTGAACTTGGCATACAACTAATGCTCTCTAAGGGTTTCAAGGATGATTCTCAGTTGTTGCACATGGTCTTCTTCTGACTTAGAATAGATAAGAATATTGTCGATAAACACCATGACAAACTTATCCAGAAAATTCATAAAGATCTTATTCATGAGATTCATGAAATAAGCAGGGGCATTGGTTAATCGAAAAGACATGACCGTATACTCATATAATCCATATCTGGTGGTAAAGGCGGTCTTTGGAATATCTGTTGCATGAATCTTGAGTTGGTGATAACCAGTCCTAAGATCAATCTTACAAAACACTCTGGCACCAGTCAACTGACCAAACAGATCCTCTATTTCTGGCAATGGGTACTCATTCTTGATGGTGACATCATTTAGCTTCCTGCAATCTGTGCACAAACAGTTTCCTCCATCCTTCTTGTCGGCAAACAACACGGGCAATCTCCATGGCGATGCGCTTGGTTGAATCAAACCTTTTGCCAGCATATCATCCAGTTGTTTCTTCAGCTCCACTAACTCTAATGGGTTCATGCTATAGGGTCTCTGAGCTATGGGTCATGTTCTAGGAATTTGTTCAATAATGAACTCAATATCCGGATTTGGGGGCATACCGGGCAATTCATCTGGGAATACGTCGGGGTATTCACAGACTACTTTGACTTGGTCTATGGTTGGTACGGCTAGACTCTTGTTGCATTTGAATTGACGGGGAAAGGTTTCATATATATGATCTACTGATACTCCAAAGCTACTGGTCATGGTGATGGCTTTCTTGGCACAGTCGATCAATCATTTATGCTTCGACATCCAATCCATTCCTAGTACTACTTTCAAACCTTTGGTTCCAAGTACTATTAGATTGGCATAAAAATCAATCCCATGTATTCTGATAGGTACAACTTTGCAAATTTTTCTAGATTTTGTGGTTGAACCAAGTATTTGAACTATCATAACATGCTTCAGGTTGGTTGGGTGAATCTTACTAGTGCATGCAAATTCTTCGGTAACAAACGAGTGCGATGCTCCAGAATCAAACAACACTCTTACTAAAACTAAGTTAACAGAAAACATACCCAACACGACATTTGGCGCTTCTTGGGCTTCTTCAGTGTTCATGTGAAAGAGACGGCCGTTGCGGTTGTGAGGATTCCCTAGGACGAATCTTCTATCGCGTTGAACATGGTGATACGTCCATAACGTATCTATAATTTTTGATGGTTTTATGCTAATAATATGCTTTTGACATTCCTTTTTTATAAAGTTTATGATTTATTTGGACTAACCTACTAATAGTTGCAAAAGTGCACATTGTTCTGTTTCACAATTTGATGTGTAGGAATTACCAAAAATACAAGTGGAAACCTTGTTGGAGTCAAATTAGGATTTTTCCAGAAATCTGGCTCAGAACTCTTTTTGAAGATGGTCACGTTTCAGGTCGAAGACGGTGTCAAACGGAAAACTCTTCAACTACAAAGTTGTTGAAAATTTTGCGACAAACGTTCTGGATATAAAATTTAGCTGATTCCGAGTCTGGAAAGGCCCGCTAGGCCCGATTTACTGCAGCACAAGATGGGGTGATGGGAATCCGAGAAGCTATATAAATAGAGGAAACCTAATTCCTCCAGGGCATCTCCACCCACGAATTTGCAGCCACCAGAGCCACATTTTGCCTCCCCCATGGATCCCATATCCATGGGGGAGGGCTCCCAAAAAAAGCCATGAAGGAAGGGGGCTAAGGGGCGATGCTCCCCCATGATACCGGCAGCGGGGAAGGAGTCCCCCGCGCCGCCGCCACCACCGCCGCCCTCTTCACCATCTTCACCGCCATCTCCATCACCTAATCCTCCTAGTATGAAGTGGTTCATCCTCCCACACACCTTTGTACCGTCCTATGTAAATATGGTGTTTGATGCTATAAGTTATAATACTATGATCTATGTCATGTTTGCGTAGTTTCTTTGTTCTTAGATTGAATGGTTGAACGTCTTTGGTTCATTAGAGTTGTATGTTGATATGGTACAGTCCTTCGGTGTCCATTATATTTATGCGCGCATGGATTAAACATTATAGGGTTTGTAGTATGTGTAAGAGGAAGGGGGAAAGTTCTGCCAGAGTGACAGAAACCTGAGGACGTGAACCGGAACGTTGCACGTATGGGAGTAAGAGGACCATTAAACTTAAGGCTATGGTTGGGGAAACCTTAATGCATTGATTAGTACTTACGGATGTTTGCTAACAATCTAATCATATAGTACATGTAATTCCAAGTAGTGAAGCGCATGTATATTTAGCCTCTCCCACATAGAAAACTGCATCGAAGACAATGAACCCGATCTATTCGCTATTTAAATTTAGACAAAGCCACCACAATTACCACCATTATTCCACACTCATGGTTCTGTTAATTTAGTGTATTTTATTACTGCAGCAACTAGCTTTACTTTCTTGTTATTTATTATCATGCAAAGCTATCTCTATTACTCGTATTGTTGCTCTAGTTTTATTTCCTAGATAATGCAAACGTTTAGTGTGCGTAGAGTTGTATCAGTGGTTGATAGAACTTGAGAGAGTATTTGTCCTACCTTTTGCTCCTCGTTGGGTTCGACACTCTTACTTATCGAAAAGGCTACACACGATTCCCTATACTTGTGGGTTATCAAGACCTTTTTTGGCGCCGTTGCCGGGGGCAATAGCGTGTGGGTGAATATTCTTGTGTGCACTTGTTTGCTTTATCTCTAAGTAGTTTTTACTTTCAGTTTTAAGTTGTTCTCTATCTTAGTCAGGATAGAGAATGCGAATTACAAAAAAATTAGTTGTACTTGTTACCTAAAACCGTTTTCAAAAAGGAAAGTGATTGGAAAGATGACTAATGGTTAAGTGGGGGTCGACCTTGAACACTTGTGTTCATGCCTATGAAACCAAAACAAATCTTCCCATGGAAGCTTTTCAGTTAAAAACCGTAGAAAAGAATGGGAATGTTTTTTCACAGAGAATAAGAAACACCAAACAGAGAAATTGAAGAATGTCCAAAAGTTTCTTCAACAACCCCTCGGTTTGCAAACCTTTGAACTTTGTTTTTTGAGCAACATAGAAACTAGAATAAATTTGGAGTGTTTGTATCTTTTTATTTATTTGTCTTAGAATCAAACACTAGTTACATTTGTTTTCTTTGAGTCTTGGAAGTTGTTACCTCTGTAGCAACCACTCCTTATCCTTTTATTTTCATTTTTGTGCCAAGAGTAACCTCTAACGAGAGAGAAGTAATGCTTGGGAAAATTGTTGTCCCGAAACATATTTTTATCCTTCACTGTAAAAATTCGTGTAAAATCTCTGTATGTCGGTTTGAGCTGTAATGTTTTGTGCTTCTGCCCTAGGTTGTTATCCAACTTTCGTTAGTTCAACACTTCTCGATTTGTGCAACATAAGGTCTTCGAAAAAATTGGTTTTTACCTGCTGGTCTGTTTTGACAGATTTCTGCCATTATTTGATTTGCTTCTTGTTGATTCCTTTTTGGGTTCTTTTTGGGCAATTGAGATTTTTAAGGGAAGTGATACAGTAGCTTGTGTTTTAATAGAAGTTTTATTGGTGTTGAAACTGAACCCAACGACTTATTATCTTGAGTACACTAATGTTGCTAATGAAGATTATGTGAAGTTTTGTATGAAGGAAAAATTCCAGGTGTTAAGGAAAGAATGATGTAATGAGATGAAGAATGGACTAAAGCTCAAGCTTGGGGATGCCACCCCGTGTCACCCCAAGAAATATCCAAGAAGTACAAGCGTCAAAGCTTGTGGATGCCCAAGGCATCCCCTTCTTCATCAATAAAAATCTCAGGTTCTTCCAAACACTTCATTTTTATTGTTTCATGCCCAGTTGTGTTGTTCTTGGAGCGTCTTTGTTTTTGTTTTTTGTTTTATTTTTCTTGGTTTGCTTAGTTTGCTTGAATAAATTGGTTGGACCCCCTCATTCATACATTAGTTTTCAAATAAGTTTAGTTTGGATTGGAAAAGAGTAGGAAAAGTTCATGCTTAAGTGGTAAAAGGAGCTTGTTTTTGACTTTGGCCTATGCTTTGTCATGTCATGCTTGGTATTGTTTTGGATTTATGCTTAGTTATTTTTGTTGTAGCATTACATGTTACAAACAATTGAGATTGCTTAATGTGCTTTGAAAGAATCATGCGTTGTTTTAGCATATTAAAGCATAATATTGTGGTATTCTCCTTTTATGCTTTATTTGGGTTGACTTGGCGCATGCTCACACCATGTTAAGAATATCCCAAGTCACCATAGCCTCTATGATCCTTTAGTTTTCGACTTGTAGTATTACTTTATGCTTTAATTAATGATGTTTTGTCACTTTTGCATGATTATGACCATTATTGCTCTCTTAGTTGGTCGCTCCCAGTCTTTTGCTAGCCTCCATAACCAAGTATAAATTCCACTCATGCATCCAACTCCAAATAAAACCAAGTTATTTCAAAGAGTCCACCATACCTACCTATTAGCATTTGCTATTCCAAGTATATTCATGTTTTTATCTACCTTCCAAATTAAACTTGTTATGAGAAAACTAGTGATTAAAGCTCTGACAAACTTGATGGCACACTTTACTTTCCTTGCCCCTAATAAACTTGAACCAGTGTGTCGTCTATGTTGTATATGCTTGCACTTATATGTTGGGGATTAGCAGAACCATGTTGTCATGGGGAACGCTTTCAACATTGCACTTGTACATTGTACCCATTTGATATCATGCTCTTTTATCTATGGATGTCGTTGGTGTGAAATGAAAGGGGAGCTTGTAAGTCCATGGAGTTATTAATGTGTGTTAGAGAAATGTCTAGGCCGTTGGTGTAATCCATGCCTAATCATGGTGGAAACCTGCAGCGTAATCATAATGAGCAATCTATGAAGCATTCTTCTTATAAAAAAGAGATAGAGATTGAGAAAAAGAGAAAAAGAAAAAAAGATGAGAAAAGAGGAAAGAGAGAAAAAAGCACCATTTTCCCATGGTAAATAAGAAGATTGCTGAGATGCCCGTTGTTTGCTTGCCTTGTCATTTTGATATGGGGTTTCTTCCGTATCATCGGGCAAGGGGTACCCCGTTGGCGGTTCTCTATGATACGCATGTACTTACTATGACAAGAACTTATTGGTAACTAAACTTGAGTAGCATGAGGAGCGTCCCTCGTATTCAAGGGAAATGAGATTTCCAACTTATACTTTGTCAAGCATATACTCCATAGTTTGTTCACTTTAACCTTAATCACTTCAAGATGCTTATGATAGGGGCAATGAGAGCTGAAAGCTAATAAGTACCATAATTTTTGGAAGCTCTTTACGAGACTCAAATCCCTGCTTCCTTCTATGAAGGCCTTTCTACTTTTATATTGAGTCTCCATATTCTATCTTTATGCACCTATTAAGAGAGCATAGTGGCCATTATTAGTTTAATGTGCATTGTTCCAAGACTTTTTGATTGATTCATAACTTTGATATTACTTGTTCTTAAACTATTTGTATCTAGTCACCCTTATGAACTTTGAAGGTGTCCTATGCATTTATATTTTGCTACACTATGAGGGACAAGCGGAATACAATTCTCATTATGTTTTCTTTATGTGAAACCAACAAACGTCTTTTAAAGCATTGTTATTCATGATCTTTTGTTTGTACCTTTTCATGTTACAACATAGTTGCTATGTCTTATTGTTAGAACTCTATCTTTCATGTTCATGTTAGAGTACCTTGATCCCAACTATCAACGCTTTTATAATAATGATGATTAAAATTGTGCTGTCTGCATGTCACCTCAAAAATTATATTGTTTTTATCGTTTATCTACTCGAGGACGAGTACGAACTAAGCTTGGGGATGTTGATATGTCCATAACATATCTATAATTTTTGATGGTTTTATGCTAATAATATGCTTTTGAATAGAGGAAACCTAATTCCTCCAGGGCATCTCCACCCACGAATTTGCAGCCACCAGAGCCACATTTTGCCTCCCCCATGGATCCCATATCCATGGGGGAGGGCTCCCAAAAAAAGCCATGAAGGAAGGGGGCTAAGGGGCGATGCTCCCCCATGATACCGGCAGCGGGGAAGGAGTCCCCCGCGCCGCCGCCACCACCGCCGCCCTCTTCACCATCTTCACCGCCATCTCCATCACCTAATCCTCCTAGTATGAAGTGGTTCATCCTCCCACACACCTTTGTACCGTCATATGTAAACATGGTGTTTAATGCTATAAGTTATAATCCTATGATCTATGTCATGTTTGCGTAGTTTCTTTGTTCTTAGATTGAATGGTTGAACGTCTTTGGTTCATTAGAGATGTATGTTGATATGGTACAGTCTTTCGGTCTCCATTATATTTGTGTGCGTATGGATTAAACATTATAGGGTTAGTAGTATGTGTAAGAGGAAGGGGAAAGTTCTGCCGGAGTGACCGAAACCTGAGGACGCGAACAGGAACGTTGCACGTATGGGAGTAAGAGAACCATTAAACTTAAGGCTATGGTTGAGGAAACCTTAATGCATTGATTAGTACTTAC
This sequence comes from Avena eriantha, assembly GCA_910589775.1. Classification (NCBI taxonomy): domain Eukaryota; kingdom Viridiplantae; phylum Streptophyta; class Magnoliopsida; order Poales; family Poaceae; genus Avena; species Avena eriantha. Next base: position 290,221,729 of record OU342744.1, on the reverse strand, counting down.
CGATGTTTGCTAACAATCCAATCATATAGTACATGTAATTCCAAGTAGTGAAGCGCATGTATATTTAGCCTCTCCCACATAGAAAACTGCATCGAAGACAATGAAACTAATCTATTCGCTATTTAAACTTGGACAAAGCCACCACAATTACCACCACTATTCCACACTCATGGTTCTATTAGTTTAGTGTATTTTATTGCTGCTACAACTAGCTTTACTTTCTTGTTATTTATTATCATGCAAAGCTATCTCTATTACTCGTATTGTTGCTCTAGTTTTATTTCCTAGATAATGCAAACGTTTAGTGTGCGTAGAGTTGTATCAGTGGTTGATAGAACTTGAGAGAATATTTATCCTACCTTTAGTTCCTCGTTGGGTTCGACACTCTTACTTATCGAAAAGGCTGCACACGATCCCCTATACTTGTGGGTTATCACATGGAGCTGCTGCTGAGCTAGGGCATTCACATTGGCAGTGGTGGCAATCTTCTTGGGAGACTCATTGGAGTAGTGACCCTTCACTCCACACTCAAAACAAGTAATCTGAGACTTGTCTTTTACTGCCACGGGCACGGCATTACTTCCAGTCCTCGGGGCAGTGTTGTTGTTGTTGTTGGACTTGGGAGGTGCACGGTTGAAGTTGTTCGAGTTGCCGGGGTGGTTGTTGTTGTTCCCTCTGGACTTCAAGTTTCCTCCGCTACGGTTGGGGTAGCTTGGACGAGACATTCGGGGTCTATTGTTCCGCGGGGCATATCCGGTAGACGGGTTGGGGCGATACTTCTGGGCACTGTGGGACCCAGCTTGGTGCATCATCCGACGTTTGCGGTTGTCATTTGCCTGGTTGATCTTCCCTTCCATCTGAATGGCAGAGTCGACTAGCTCTTAGATATCATCAAAACGGATGTTGACTAGCACCGCCTGCATCTCATCATGCAGTCCGTTCAGGAATCTCTCCTTCTTCTTGGCCTCCGTCTTGATCTCATCAGGTGCATACCTGGCGAGGGACAAGAATCTATCACGGTACTCCAGTACAGTAATTCTGCCTTGCTTTAGTTCTCTGAATTCATCTCTCATTCTGGTGACTAAACCTTGCGGCTGAACTTGACTTTGAAAGCTTCCCACATCATCACCTGACCGTGGTTCATCGTGCGGGTGCTGTTCCACCAAGCTCTTGCATCTTGCCAGATATTGGGTGTTAAACATACCTTTCTCGTTGGCATCCACTCCGGCGACTTCTAAGTTATTCTCCATGGTCTGTAACCAATCATCAGCATCCAGCGGGTCTTCAGACTTGCTAAAGATTGGGGGATTGGTATTCTAGAAGTTTTTGAGCTTGGATCCATGATGATCCTGATTTCCATGGCCCTGATTGTTATCGGCCATCTAGGCAATCTTCTGCAGGGTGGCTAGATTGGCTTGGCGCTCTGCTCTACTAGCTTTGCGGTCTGCAATTAGCGTCTGCAGAATCTGCAGCATTGGGTCCTACGATGAGTTGCTCCCTCCTTGGTTTCCACGAGTCATCTGAAGATTCAAATATATAATGGGGTAAGAGGGAAACTTCTTTAAATTCATTCAAGCAAAGCACACGATACAAACACACACACCACAACAAAAGCAAAACAGATGGTTTTAAGAACCATTATGTAAGCTAGGATACAATGGGACCGATACTTCTCACTCCTACGATAGTGCTCTAGTGCATATACTCATCATCGATGAAGTCAGAGTCATCATCGTCAGTGTAGAAGTCCATGGCATCATCCTCTAGGTAGTCATCATCATTGTTGAGGTACGAGTGAATATCCCCTTGGATGTCTTCACCTTCTTCCTCTTCTTTGGCTACAAGATGAGCTTCTTGCTCCTTGATGGTATTCTCGAGGTTGGCCACCATCTTGCGAAGACGGTCGATGGTGCGATCTTTCTTTGCGCGTTGACGGCAAAGTGACAGATGATCCTTTACGAGCAGTGAGAAAGTTTGGGCCTTCTAGGCAGCAATGGCAAGGTTGTGGTTGGCAAACTCTCGAGCATTGTCTGTCATATAGTAGGAAGTCGAGGTTCTCCACTTCATGCTTCAACTCTGGGTGACTTGGCATCTCCAAAGGCATTCCCATCGAATCACACCTTGCATAGTGAGCAAAGCGAGTTCCCTGGATCAAGTTGACATTCTGTGCGTAAAGACGAGCGATAGCTTCATGCATTGCCCTGGCTAATTCTTATAGCCAGTTGTTCTCTCTCACGGTGAATTGAATCTTCTCGGAAAGTGGTGCCTCCATCTTGCCTCAAAGATCAACAACTACTATCCATTGTAAATCTCCTCCTGGGTGGTCATTGAGTTGAGCTCCAAAGAATTCCGGATGCGGATGCTCAAGGTACTCAGGCAGTGCATCAAGATCCCTCTCGATGATCAGTTGGCCTCCGTTGCCCATCTGGTAGAACTTGCAGTACTGAACTTCCATCTATAAGAATAGGATGAGAAAGTTAGTGAGGTGATCAAGTGTGTCAAATTTTATGGAGTAATGTAAGAATTTTGAGGAAATGAATCTTTTTGAAAGAATCTAAAGGGTAAGAGGGGAAATAGATTTTCACAAATACTCACTTTGGTTGTGAAACTAAGTTTTTGTTCGGACGTCCATTCTAACTAGGGTCTCCTATGGCCAGGATGGATCTGATACCAACTTGTCAACACCCGGATTTTTAATCCCAGATGCATGTTATGCCATACATCGCAATCCCAGGATTACCATTTTTGCGAGACATAACAGATTGGATATCACAGTACATCATCCATTACAAACCATAATAAGGTCTTACACAAATAAAGGATCTCATGATCCAGTCTTAGTACAAACAAGTAGCAGAATACTAAGAGTAGCGGTGGGCTCCATCTTCAGTGTCACATGCAGTGCTGACGATGGGAGATGATCCTAGTTGTGGTAGCCGTCCTGCTGTCCTCCTTCCGGATAGTCCTCCTCATAGTCTGGCCACGGGAATAGCCAGGGACAAATCCATGAGTACTCTTTAAGTACCTGCAAACTATCACTAACAAGTAAGGTAGTTCTAGTAGGAATGCTAAGTTCTAAGTTTATTTGTAAAGTCAAGTTTGAAACCTAAGCTCAATTCAGAAACAAAGAAAGATAAAATAAAGTTCTAAATCACCTAAGTGGGAACTTATTTGTCATAGTCACAACCTTGTTGTGGTCAAGTCATGTCACGATTCATTTCATAAGTCATTTTGAAAACATCTGACAACGGAACAGTATGGCCACTCCAACTGTCCATAACCACGGACGCGGCTATTCGAATAGTTTGACACTCTACAGAGGTGGTACACTTTCACCACAAAATTCGATACATCTGTAAGGGGTAACCCTGAATCATCATACTTAGTATGGAGATAATCAAACATAACCTTTCCTTTACACACTCTAATATGAGCACCTCTCCTATGAGCTTGGCCTCCCAGCCATGGCCATCTACCATCCTGGGCACTGCATAGGTGGAGAACATTGAGAGGTAGCCTCAGCTCAAACCTCTCCCACGAGGGAACTAATACTAATGCATATAAACTTCTGGCTAAGCCTTACCCAATTCAGGTATTGTGGTTGTACAGTAAAATTGGAATGGTATTGCATCCAAACCCAACCATCATTTTTTATAAAGGGGCTAAGGCTCATGCCTCAACATTTTCATAATCATAAACCATTTGTGTTTCTCAACACATGTCAAAACATCTCAATAAAATGACTCATCATTCCAAGGTTTTCATAATCATTTTTACCAAGTATTCCCATCTAAAGTGATCAAGTTTTTGGTTTAGCTCTAATCACTAAGTTAAGAGTGTTCACAAATGCGGGATGCTAATATCAATCTCATTCCATAGAATGACATCTAAGTCTAACTAGATAGGCTAAGTTTTATACTCTTTATGTTATCTATAAATAAAGTAAATAACTATGGTAAAGTAAAAGAAAGTAAAGCTTGTAAGAAAACTTGGGATGGGTATAAATTAAAAGGTATAACCAAAGCATGCCTAAGGCATCTTGCTTGGGTTATATTGCATCTGGTGATGGATTGCAAGTTTTACCTTGTCAATAATAGCTTGGCTTGATTGGTGCAGTGGTTGAAATTCTCCTCGTCTTCTTTGGGGTAGAACTCCTCCTCCTCGTAGACTTAGTCGATACTATCGTCTATAAATACATACAGGATACACAATCATCAAACAATACTTAACTAGTATACTTAGCACACTAAGGCACACACTTGATGATCTAGTATCATCACATTCATCACAAGATTTTAATGAACTAGTTTCATTTATTTTATTTGAGAAAAGTAATTTCTACTCATTGAAATTAATTAAGATTTAATATTCTCCAATTAAAATATGGGATCATATGGACACATGTCATCACCACATATTCTAATACATGGGAATGTGATTTAAATGTTGGATCACATTTTATAAAGTTTAGGATTCATATTTAAATGATTTAAACTGACTAGAAATGCCTACATAGCATTACTTTGGTACTAGTCCAAAGTCACTGCATGCAAGCCTAAATATTGTTACATATTCAGATAGGTATTTTCAAATGTGATTTTTGAGAGTTGGAAACAACTCAATAGATATTATGGTTGATTTTTGAAAAATGTTTGAATGTAGAAAAGTCTTTGTCTTGTTATTTTTTCTATAGGTGATCTATAGCTCTAATTTTTTTAAATCCCACGGGCTTGGATAGAGATTTAAATTATCTTCCAACAAAATTGGAATCATGTCATTTGGTTAAGTAAATCTTTCTGTATTGATTTTTAAACAAAGGGACATAATCTAAATTAAGTCTAAATAGAAAAAACTACATTTGAATTATAGGGCCAGCGCGGGAAAGAAAATGGCCCGGCCCAGTGGCACTCTGCGGCGCAGAGGACAGCTGACAGGGGGCCCCGCATGTCAGCGGCACAAATCAACACGAAGCGGTACGGGGCGATGTGGACCGTGCGATTAGAACCTAGATCAACGGCTCCGGTTCATCGTCGACGACGGACTGGTCGCTGGCGAGACGGAACCCTAGCAGCTCGGTTGGGGTCTACTGGGGGCTTGTCAGGGCTCCAATAACATGGCGATGGGGGCGATCGAACAAGGGGATGACGGCAGACTCAGACGACGTCGCGGTGTCTCTTTTGGTGGTCGCAATCGACTGCCCCCTTCTTCTTCTGCTGCGGCGGCTCTGGTGGAAATTCCGGCGAACGGCTGCTCAAGCGGCTCCGACGATGCTGTTAGGTGGTTCTCAGAGAGAGAGGGGAGTGAGGTAGTGTGGCAAAATGGTGCTGGGGAGGGGTCCTTATATAGGCTCGACGAGGAGACCATGAGGGTGACGGTGAGCTCGTCGGTGATGGTGGTACAGAGGGCTAGAGGTATGGGCAGGGTAGGCGGATGGTGGCTTGCCTCCTGGCGGTCAGCTATGGCGCAATGGCACAGCTAGGGGCGGTGGCTTGCCGTCAGGAAAGGTCGACGCTCTGCGCGGCAAAGGCGGTGCTCGACGCGGCGTGCGGTGGCTGCTGGTCGCGCGGCATGAAAAGGGCGTGTCTGGGGGTGTGCTGGGGTTAAGGCGGAGCGGCACGTGCAAGCTGAGGTCAAGGCACGGCTTGTGCTGGCCTGTCAGGGACGACGCTCTGGCGTGCTCCGTGCATGGCGCAGAGGCGGTGGGCGCGAGCTGTCTACGGTGGTCCAGGGGCTGGCTGCGTCCGTGCGGTGGACAGGGGATCGCGGTAGGGTGCGGTGGAGCTAGGGGACGTGCTGGATTGGCACGGCGCTGTCTCTGGCGCGTTGCCTACGCTCGGCCGGCAGCGGCCAAGAACGGGCGGCGTTGTACTGGCGCTGTGGGGTTGGAGAGGGGTTGTCTGGGGGTTAGTTAGGCTAAGAGGAGACAGAGGAGAGGTGTGAGGTTTAAATGGGAGACAAGAAATCAGTTGGCAACAGTATTAGTTAGGCCAATATTTCTCTGTCTGCCAACTGTTCGACAAAATGGCCGCATGAAACTTTTAATTGAATTTTGAACAGATTTTTGGTGGGTGTGTTAGTCATATGCTTAAGCCTCTGTAGTTGCTTGGGATTGTCAAGGTGAACTCATTAGAGTGGTTTTTGCAAAAGTGGGATATATGCATATGAAATGGATTCCATTTTCAAATGACATTTAAATTTAGTGTTTAAATGTTTTTGTAAGATTTCAAAGTGGGCCTTGGTAGATCATTACTTGTACTAACAAGGGGTGCAAAGAGTTAGAATTGTTTATGTTTGAATTTGACTTCTAGAAACACCTAAAGTGACCTAGTGGATTAAAATGGCTCAAATGACCATTTCCATTTATTAATCTTATTTGATTTCTTTTTCTTTGGATTTTGCTTGAGAATGATCTAGATGATGTGGAATTCATCTTTGAATCATTTTACAACCATTTGAGCAAACAAACATGGCAATTCAAAAACAATTATATATTAATGCAACACACATATGCATTCTTAAATGTTTTAAAAATAAAAAGTTTTTGTTAACCCTAAATTGGGTTATTTGGATCTTGATAACCTTGATTAAAGTTTTGGGATTCGCGACCTTGTGCTGCTCCAGACCCTTGGTGAGTAGCTTAATGCCCAATCGGACTTGCTCTGGGCCTGGATTACTTGCTAGGATATCTCGAGCTATGGCAGTGTTTTGTACTAGTGTTGGGCGAGCTATCCCTGGATCTCCCTCAAACAGAACCTTGTGGATTTCTAGAAATTGATTGCCATGTGTGTGTCATTTCCGGGTCTTTTGATGCTGCAGAGAGATATACTTCTTCGCAGTAGCTATGCGCTTCTTCTCTTCCTCGATGTTGTTGGCTTCATCCAGGAGTACTTGGCGATGCGCTTCTAGGGCCTAAGCCCTTTCCTCTAGCTCTTCAGCAGTAAGTTCTGTAGTTGTAGGGATAGGTGTGGTTAGAGCAATATCGATAAGTTTATGGGCACCTGAAGTGACCACGTGTCCATCCACCGAAGCTTCTTAGGGCTTGTCTGGGATAAGTGCTCCATCCGAGTCTTCCTCATACGCCTCGGCAATCACTTCCTCTGTTGGAAGTTCCTTTGTCGGGGTCTTGTTCTTCTTGTTCTTCTTCTTTGCCTTCTTGGCAGTGCCGTTAGCAAAGACGGCTTTGGGTCCGTTTCCCGGAGTCAAGCTCTGATCGATACTTTTGGACAGCTGGATATCGGGGTTAGCTCTGAGATCCATGTCATCCTGCGCTTTAGGAGAGTTTTCTCCAGATCCTTCATCCATGGCTTCTCCTTCTTCTGCAGCCTTGGAGTTGAACTCCTCTTCATATTCCGCAGAGAACTTTCAGAAATCCGCCGACGTCATGACTTTCGTTGAACTACAAGGATTCGGGTCTATTGCAACAACAAGATTCGTGGCAATAAGTGCTGAATTGTGGCAATAGGTACCTATTGCCATGACATGACTTTCGTTGCCAAGCGTTGCGACAGGACGCATGGTAATAGGTTATTACCACGAAAACCAAATGGTGGCAAGAAAGCGTGCTATTGCAACGGCCATGTGACAGGTTGCCACATTCTTTCTCGTGGCAGCACATGCTTAATACCACAATTTGGTTTGTGGGGATAGCTTAATGCAACAACCATCAAAACCATTGCGATTGGTTGTTTGTGGCGATAGGCATTTGTGGCGACAGGCTATTCCAACATCACTTGTTTCATGGCGCATGCCCTTCCATGGCAACAGCCAATTGTTGCAATAGACTTACACCCTATAGCAACAACTCTTGATTTCGTGGGTACACCTTTTTCGCCACAAACCCTACGTTTGTGGTATTAATTTATGGCAACACCTCTCTAAACGATGGTAACAAAAAATTGTAACATACTAGTTTTGGTGGTGATAGATAGTTATCACAACGGTCAAAATGTTCGCGACGAAAAGTTATTGCGACAATGCAAACGATTTGTGGAGAAAGAGCTATTTTAACAAACACTACTATGAAATACCCTACTAGTGAGGCATCGTTTTTGGTAATGAGTGGCGCACTAGGGGTGCCTCACTAGCGAGGCGCCACTAGTATTTAGTAGCCCACCCTGAGGTGCGCCACTTATACTTCAAAAAAAGTAGCGGGGCACCATTTAGGTGTGCCACTTATAACACTAGTAATATGCACGTGTTATGTTGCTATAATAAATACAAATAACAAGTTCCCAATCATTAGATTTATTAAAAATATTTTTCATAAAATAATTGTACTCCAGTACAATATATTGAAACAAAAAGTGTTAAAAAGGATGTTTGGTCATATTTATGCTGCTAGCAAATTATTTCTCTATATCTACAATCATTTTTCTCATCTACAAAATAGTATGTGTCTAAATAAAAAATAGAAAATACAATAATTTGAAAATCGGGCAGTGTCCAATCTTGTAATTGTACTACTCCTGCTTCATACAGAAAACACTTCAGCGAAGCTGAACTTATACCCAAAAAATATATGGTTGTGTATTGTTCTAGCATCCTTGTTATTAGGACAACATACAACAAATTGGTTGACTTCCAATAAAAAAAGTAGTTCTAGAACTACGGGCAAACCATGCTCTGGTAAGGATAATGATGATGACGATACAATGATATGGGCCTCTTCGCGATAAGCTGAAAATTGTACCATCTTGGTATACGCTGTACAAAAAAAGAAATAAAACCAGCCTTTGCACATAAAACATTTTTTCTGCATACTTCTCTTCTCTTACCCAGATCTAACAAAGAGATATTATCAGTCTTACTATATAAAAATAAACTGAAAACAAAACAGTGTCTGCATACTTCTCTTCTCTTACTGCATGCACTCACACCCAGATCTAACAGAGATATTATCAGTGTTTTTACCTACGCCATTAAGCGCTTCTCATTATTTTTCAAGTCATGTGATGTGTTTTATTTACATTCAGAAAAAATGAATATATACCATGCTCACTAGCTTTAATCAGATTAAGCACTATAGCAATAGCAGTATCAGATGTTTCCCTCTCAACTTGATGAGGACTGTATTTTATCTGCATAGACAATTGGTCAGAAAGGTAAAGCTTATGTGTGGCAGAACTAAGCCAAGTGAGGTCTCGGGGACAAACTACTTCTGAAACAACTTGGTCATAAGAAGACATGAATAGTGTAAAAAATACCTTGTTGCTCAAAGGCACATGGTACACCCAGGTTTCTGAAATTTACTCAAGTGATACAGATACCATATATCTCTGGTCAAACAACTTGCCCGTAAAAAAACTGCAATAAAGTAAAATCAAGAGCACAAATTCCAAGCAAATAGAATCTAAAATTTCAGAAGATATAACCTGGAGAAGTATGTAAGTAAAATGTTAACTTCCAAACAAAATAAAACCAATAGTCGATAGTACATAGTTGCGTAGTTCTCCTTCCAAGCAACTACATAAATTTCACCTTTTGTCTCAATTCGGAAACTACTAAATAAAATAGACAATGAAATTATTAATGGGAAAAAGAGAACACCTGGGAACTCTTGATGGCATCTTATCATATTGCTTAACAGTTAGCTTGTCATGTACTTGGTAATTCGACATTAGTTTCATCCCTGAATGGACTGCATCCATGATCTAAAAGTCAAATGATCATAGGCCAAGCATCAAGTACACAACACAGGATTGCAAGGACAATGGTTTGTACCTTATTCAAAAGAGAAAATTCCCTTTGTACAGGCTAGTGATCATCCATAAATGGAACGCCACAAAGGCCATTTCTGTTGTGAGCGAGCCTTGTATATTCTGCTAAAAGAGGACGAATGAAGATTTCAACATGAATTTGCACCTGATCTGGAAAAGGGATTGCCATAAACTGAAGATTTTACGAATAACAGTTTGGTGTTAATTTCAAGATCGCATTGCGATTGCGAATCAAAATGGCACATTGGATGAACTAACATAAACATCAAATTTTTGCAAACAACATCGAAATCAAACCTCCCGTCCACGTGCGGCTGCCTCTCTTCTCTGCATAAGGAATCACACCTCCCGTATGTATGACTTAACTTCTATCGAAGGATCTAGTATGAATGAACTTTTGCCAATATGGTTCCGAGTCACGGTAAATTTATAAAATCAAATAAGACTGAATAACGGTACTTACCTTGAAGATTATTGCAGATCATTATATTAGGAGAATCAAAACCTACTAAATCAAACAAGGATCCTATTAAACCGCTGCATTTTGGGAAAATGAGGAAAATCAGTAATACTTTGATCTTGTTTCTCTCCCAAATCAGCAAAGGAAACCTCAAACATGATCGGAACCTGATCAATAGGCATTACCCTAGCTCTAGTGTGAAAAAATGTCAAGCACGGAGATGAACATAACCTTGGAGGAGCCTATCGTAGAGGAGCTGGAAGCCTTGGAGGAGGAGCACGCCGCCGAGCTGGGTGCAGGGGACGGGCGGTGTCGTGCAGGGGTTCCGGCGGCGGGCGTGCGCGGCTGCGGCTAAGAAGCGGCAGTGCGGTCGCATCGCACAGTGTCTAGGGCTACGGCGGGGGCGGCGTGCAGGGCTGCGGCGGCGGCGTGTAGGGCGGCAGCGTGGTCGCATCGGGGAGGTCGTAGAATACGGCGCTCATTGGGGGAAAACAGGAGAGGAGTTTTTTTTTTTTGAGAGAAAAACAGGAGAGGAGTTACGGGGGTGCCGTGGACTTTTTTTCGACGGAGTGGGTTAGGAGTCTCCCACCAGTAATGTATATGAAAAAAATACTCCAAATTTACAGAATATAACCTAAAAGGAAAAATAATATAAAAACAAAAAATGAAATCATACTTTTGTTTATTATGCCAAGTCTAAATTACTTCTACGTAGATAAATATATATTTATTATGGTATTTATAGGTAAAATATATTACTTTATATATTAAAAAACCAGTCAGTGAACCGATGAACCAGTGATCCGAACGTAAAAATCTGAACCGACAGTCTCACCAGTTCGATCACCGCTCCTTTTTTTAACTATGGGCCCTAGTGGTTCACGCCAATTGATTGTATGTATATCGTTGCAATAGCTTGCTCTTTATTGCTACAGTAGTGGTTGTTGTAATTTCTTCTACGTATTGCCACGGATGCATAACTTATCGTAGTAAACAATAATTATTACGACACAGCGAAATTGAGGCGAAAAATATACACTTTTACAACAAATATGTATTTTGTTGCAATAGATGGACATTTTTTTGCAACAACATTGGTACGTATGCAATGTGATACAATTGTCGCGATATCTTCCTAAATATTACCACAAATAACTTTTTTGTTGCGAGACCTAGTTTCTATTGCATCAAAATGACTAATTCGCGCAACGGAATTTGGTTGTCGCAATATCAGAGCCATATTGCAACGGCCATGTAGATTGTTGCAATACAGAGCAGCTATTGCAACCAAAAGAGTATTTATTGCGTCAAAATTCGTTCGTGGCAATATAAACATCCTAATACCACAAACGGGAAATTCGTGGCAATTTTGCATTTTATTGCAACGAAATGTGGCTGTAGAAATAAATATTGTTGCAATAGACCGGATTTCTTGTAGTGTCATCGAGTCATCCGAAGATGCGGGTAAGTCGGTGTTTTTTCCGATCGCCTCCAGCACCGAGTCTTCGTTGTCTCCAGCATCGGCAAAGCTGGATCCGGATCCAACATATCCGAGAAAGTGCGACGTATGGGTCATGAGGTACTTGCGGCTTTCCTCGTGGGCTTCCTCAAAAATCCTGATGGTCTCGAGAACCTCATCCATGTTTGCGCCTTGCAGCATCATGCGCCTCAACGTATGCCTCAGGAAAGGTTGGTTTGTTCCGGCGTTAGCAGAACCATAACCAAGCTTATTGTCCTACTCCTCCTGGATTTCAACCTCAGCGGGTAGATTGATTCGGGATTTAGCCTTGCTAGGGAGACCCACTCCAGATTGGATTTGAACCGTAAGATCTGCTTTAGGTTCGGCTTCCTCCACTATCTTCACAATGGGTGTGGGCTGGGTGGGATTAGGGCTTTCTGAGATCCGGAACTCTGCCGCCTCCACGGACAAAGTGGACCCAGAGACTTCTTTTGCCTCTATCATCACCGCTGGGGTGGATGGGATAGGTTCAACGAAGCCGATATACACATCGATCTCACCAAAAGACATGATGGTGTAAGCAGTCACGTCCTCCCTAGCCGAAATCCAAGTCTCGTTGAGAACGATGAGAGGGACGTCACTAGCGTAGAGGAGGGCGACCGCGATGGTCTCGCTGATTCTGATTCTTGCAGATTCCGCTCAGAATGCAGATCTCAAGCTCACTTGCCCCACGGTGGGCGCCAACTGTTGTCGGATTGATGACAAGTACGCCATGAGGGGCTCCGTGAGACGTTTGGAAGATAGGGGTGTGAGACGTACGGTATTTCGGGATGGTGAGCACACAAGTTTACCCAGGTTCGAATCCACCGGCTTTGGACGGATCCTACTCCTGCTAGCAATCCAGTAATATGACAGAGCCGAAATATGGGTTACAAGGGTTTCGCCTGTGCGAGTTGAGATTGTAGACTATTGTGAGGGTGCCCTAAAGGCTTACCCTAGGATGGCTTATATAGATATCCGGCCTAGGGTTTACAGGAGAGACCTATCCGGCTACGACTAAGAGTCGGTTATAGAGTACATCTTGGACAACAAGTAACACTATGGGTCAATGCCGGTAAGTCTTTTGGGCCTTCCCATAGCTGGACTGGACTCCGTCTCTTCTCCCTGACTGGGCCGCCCGTGAAGCAAAGCTCTAACACGAAGTGGGTCACCCTGGTCAGTGAGGCACAGTGAGGATACCCGGAAAGTATACCCCAACACCGACACACACCAGTAGTATGATTCTGAAGTCGGCCGATCAGGCGCGCCCCTAGGTCGAGGATGAGGATGATGACAACATCTTTGACAAGATTTATCTAGAGATTATTAGAATATTTATGTTTAATACGAAAATGGTCGGGTAGAGTTTAGATGTTTTATGTTTAATTTCTTAACATCAATGCAGAAGATGAATCATATGTGCGCATTTGTGGCTACATCAAGCGCAAGTATAAGAAGTTTGTCATAGATCTCCACGAAGACTTTCTTATTTGAGCGATATGTTTTAATTCAACTAGTTGTGCATCCGTTGTTTAGCTAATTTATTATTTTAGTTTTTCTCATATATGAGCACACGAGGAAGGGCATGACTTATTGGTCCATGTCAACGTTGGCATTCATGACCACATCACATTTCAGGTTTACCTGGTCCAGACGACAATGCCAAGAATTTCGGGGTTTTAGTCACCGGTGAGGCAAGCCGGATATATTTTGGTTTCCCTATTGGAGCACCTTGTAGACTCATCATAATGAAGCTGGAAGGAGATGCATATTTTATCTCTAGCATGGTGATGCAAACTTCATGGTGTTTTAAAAGGCGCCTAACACCGACGATGATGACGATGACAACCGTGACCAAGAGAGGATGACATTATCATTATGTATTACAAGCAGGACACTAGCTAGTTAGTACATACTATGTTAGTTGACGAACATGTTACATGCTACTAGTCGTACTATGTTGTTGAACATGTTATGTGCTATTACTATTGCTATTATATGATATTATTGTTGCTCTTATAAAAAATAGTAGTAAATGATACCTATTTTTTATTTTGAGAAATGTTTTAGTGGCGTGTGCCTATAGTGGCACACCAATGTATATATACATGTATATATATATATTACTAGTGGTGTGGACATATATGTCACTAGTATGCATGTTATTACTGGTGTGGGTAAATCACGCCACTAGTAACATATATCAGAAGCGACATATCGATGGTGTGCCATCAACACATATTAATAAAGAAGATTTCATCATGCCACTTCTAGGTTTTCTCTACTACTGGCGTGGTTTAGTTTTCGGGTCGGTCCTCCAAAGGATATTTTTTCACTTGATTGTGACTTTTTATTTTACGTACTTTTTAGTGTTTGTGATTCTTATGGTTGTGTGATCCTAGATATGGAAATGGGTGTGAATGTTCAGTACTTGTATAGTGTCTATATATCATTCGAAATAAAGTAAAAGAACAATCAGAGTAAATATCTATGGAAAGTCTCGTCTCATTTGGTTAAATTATCCAAATCTCCCCGATTATTTCTGTCCGTGGGATGGAGGTCGGGAGGACACACATCATCATCGCGGCAGAGCCCCCCTAAGATGGGCCCAACACGGGGCCAAGCGCAAGATTCCCTCTACAGTGTTCTTGCACGCGCCCAGTTCTGACATGGCCCTCGTTAGCAGAGACGGTAGGCGCTCGCGTCATGAGAGGAGCTTATAGCCCAAGGGAGCTCCGCACCCGCTAAGTGTCAACACCCGGATTTTTAATCCCAGATGCCTGTTATGTCATATATCGCAATCCCAGGATTACCATTTTTTGCGAGACATAACAGATTGGATATCACAGTACATCATGCATTACAAACCATAATAAGGTCTTACACAAATAAAGGATCTCATGATCCAGTCTTAATACAAACAAGTAGCGGAATAAATAGCGTAGCGGTGGGGTCCATCTTCAGTGTCACAAGCAATGCTAATGATGGGAGATGATCCTAATTGTCGTAGCCATCCTGCTGTCCTCCTCATAGTCTGGCCATAGGAATAGCCAGGGACAAAAGTCATGAGTACTCTTTAAGTACTCGCAAACTATCACTAACAAGTAAGATAGTTCTAATAGGAATACTAAACTCTCAGTTTATTTGTAAAGCTAAGTTTGAAACCTAAGCTGAGTTCAGAAACAAAGAAAGATAAAATAAAGTTTGCAATCACCTAAGTGGGAACTTAGTTGTCATAGTCACAACCATGTTGTGGTCAAGTCATATCACAATTAATTTAATAATTCATTTTGAAAACATCTGACAACGGAACAATATGGCCACTCCAACTGTCCATAACCACAGACACGGCTATTCAAATAGTTTGACACTCTACAGAGGTGGTACACTTTCACCACAAAATTCGATACATTTGTCAGGGATAACCCTGAATCATCATACTTAGTATGCAGATAATCAAACATAACCTTTCCTTTACACACTCTAGAATAAGCACCTCTCCTATGAGCTTGGCCTCCTAGCCATGGCCATTTGCCATACTGGGCACTGCATAGGTGGACAACATTGAGAGGTACCCTCAGCTCAAACCTCTCCCGTGAGGGAACTAATACTAAGGCATAAAAACTTCCAGCTAAGCCTTACCCAATTCAGGTATTGTGGTTGTACGGTAAAATTGCAATGGTATCGCATCCGAACGTAACCATCAGTTTTTTATAAAAGGGCTAAGGCTCATGCCTCAACATTTTCATCATCATCATAAACCATTCGTGTTTCTCAACACATGTCAAAACATCTCAATAGAATGACTCATCATTCCAAGGTTTTCACAAGTCATTTTCACCAAGTATTCCCATCTAAAGTGATCAAGTTTTTGGTTTGGCTCTAATCACTAAGTTAAGGGTGTTCACTAATGTGGGATGCTAATATCAATCTCTTGCCATAGAATGACATCGAAGTCTAACTAGATAGGTCAAGTTTTATACTCTTTATGCTATCTATAAACAAAGTAAAGGACTTTAGTAAAGTAAAAGAAAGTAAAGCTTGGAGATAAAACTTGGGGTAGGTATAAGTCAACATGTATAACCAAGCATGCCTAGTGCATCTTGCTTGAGTTATTAAGCTTGCAAGGGTTAGCTTGCATTGTTAATGATGCCTTGCTAGGTATAATACTTGCAAGTGTTAGCTTTCCAATAATATCATGCCTCGGTTGGTGAAGTGGTTGAAATTCTCTTCCTCCTCTTGGTAGAACTCCTCCTCCTCGAAGACTTGTTAGGTACTATCGTCTATAAATACATATGGAATACACAATCACCAAACAATACTTAACTAGTCTACTTAGCTCACTAAGGCACACATTTTATGATCTACTATCATCACATACATCACAAGGTTTAATGAACTAGTTTCATTTATTTTATTTGAGAAAAGTAATTTCTACTCATTGAAATTAACTAAGATTTAATATTCTCCAACTAAAATATGGTGACTTGTGGACACATGTCATCACCACATATTCTACTATATGGGAATGTGATTTAAAGGTTTGATCACATTTTAATAAGTTTAAGTTTAATATTTAATGATTTAAAGTGACTAGAAATGCCTATATAGCATTATTTTGGTACTAGTCCAAATTTACTGCATGCAAACCTTACTATTATTGCATATTCAGATAGGTATGGTTAAATGTGATTTTTGTGAGTTGGAATCAACTCAAAAGCTATTATGGTTGATTTTATAAAATGTTTGAATGTGAAAAAGCTTCTGTCTTGTTATTTTAACTAGGAGAGATCTATAACTCTAAATGATTTAAATCCAACTGTATTTGATAGAGATTTTAATTATCTTTCCAAAAAAATTGGAATCACTCAATTTGGATTTATAAAACTCTTTGAATTGATTTTTGAACTAAGGGATAGAATTAAGTTTCAGCTAAAAAGGAAATATCTAAATTTGAATCTACTGGGTCAAGGACTGCTGACAGGGGGGTCCGGCCTATTAGTGGCTCATGAAACGCGAAGCGTTACGGGGCATTGTGGACCGTAGGATTAGAGCTAGCATCTACGGCTAGGGCTTATCGTCGACGACGGACTTGTCGCCGGCGAGGTGGAACCCTAACGGCTCGGTGAGGGTGCAGTGGGGGCGTACCGGGGCTTCAACGAGTGCGGTGAGGTGGGCAAATGAACGAGGAGTCGACGGCGGGCTCAGGCAAAGTCGAGGCAGCTCCGGGGGTGGACGAAATCGACGTAGGCGTCTTCTCCTCTGATGTGGCTGTCTCCGGCAAAATTTCGGCGGCTGGCTGCTCGAGCGGCTCCGGCGAGAGGTGGGGAGGACCAGTGGAGAGAGGGGAGTGTGAGAGTGTGAAGAATTTGTGCTGGGGAGGCTCCCTTATATAGGCCCGGTGAGGCGACAGAGAGGCATGGGTGGAGCTCGTCGGTGACGACGGCACAGGGGGCTATCAGCGTGGGCGAGGTAGGCGGACGGTGGGCGGTTCCCTGGCAGTCAGCTAGGGCTTAATGGTGGTGCTAGGGGTGGTGGATTGCGGTCGGGAGCATCTCGCGCTCTGAGAGACCGAGGTGGTGCTCGACGTGGTTCCCGGCGACTGTGGGTCAAGTGGCGGGGTACGGGCGTGTCTGGCAGGGTGAGGTGGTCAAGGTGGAGCGGCGCGCGCGGGCTGTGGTCGAGGCGCGGCGTGTGGCGTGCTGGCAGTGACGGCGCTCTAGCGTGCGCTGGCATGGCGTAGAGACTTAGTACGGGGCTTGGCCTCGGTGGTCCAGGGGTTAGCAGTGGCCGTGGGGTGGACCGTGGACAACGGTGAGGTCACGCCTCCCTTCCTGGAGCGGCGGAGAGGGGCTAGTGGTCTCCTGGGGGCTGGGCACAGTTGGCCGGTGAGCATGGTCTAGGGATGGCGGTGCACTGCTACTAGGGACTAGGGGTGGGTTGATTATGGTCTGGTTAGATCAAAGAGGGACAAAGGGAGTGAATTGGGGTCAAATGGGTTGCAAAACCCTGTAGAAACAGTGAGGCTAAACTAGGGTGTGATCAGTGCATGCCAAGTGTTCGACCAAATGGCCGCACGAAGAAAACTTTTGAATTTTTCAGAGATTTTTGGTGGAGTGGTTGGTCTAATGCTTGAGCATCTGTGGTTGCTTGGGATTTTCAAATTGAGTTCATTTGAATGGTTTTTGAAGAAGTGTGATCTAGATACCTACACTTGGTTCCATTTTCAAATGCCATTTAAATTTAGTGTTTGAATGTTTTTGGAAGATCACAAAGTGGGGCTTGGCACATCACTACTTGTACTAGCAAGGGGTGCAAGGATCCACAATTGTTTCTGTTTGAAAATGAGTGCTAGGAACACCCAAAGTAGGCTAGTTGCTTAAAATGGCAAAAGTGATCATTTCCATTCTTTAATTCTTTTTTATTTCTTTTTCTTTGGTTTTTGCTTGGGAATGATCTAGATTATGTGGCATTCATCTTAGAATCATTTTACAACCATTAGAAAAAACAATCATGGCATTTCAAAACAACTCTTATTTAATGCAACACACATGTGCATGCTTAATTATTTTAAATGGGAAAAAGTTTTTGTTAACCCTAAATTGGGTGATTTGGATCTTGATAACTTGGATTAAAGTTTTGGGACGTTACAAACCTTCCCCCTTAAAACAAATCTCGTCCCGAGATTTAAGAAAGAAAACTAGGAATTAAAGAGATTTGGGAACTCAGTCCTAATGTAATCTTCTCGCTCCCAAGTGGCTTCTTCTTCGGTATGGTTGCTCCATTGGATCTTGAGAAACTTGATACTCCGGGTACTAGTGGTTTTGTAGGCTTCTTCCAAGATACGAATGGGCACTTCACGATATGTGAGATCCTTGTTGATATCAACAGCTCGATGATCGATGTTCTTGAAAACTTCGGTCTTCTCCGGCACTTCTAGGCATTTGCGAAGTAACGAGATATGGAACATATTGTGGATGGCTGACATCTCTTCTGGCAGTTCCAGTTCATACAATACTTCTCCTCAACGATTCAGAATCTTGAAGGGTCTGATATATCTAGGGGTTAACTTTCCTTTCAGACTAAAACGTTGTGTTCCCTTCAATGGCAAAACTTTGAGATACACAAAATCTCCGACATTGAAAGTCAGGTCTCTCCTTCTCTTGTCAGCATAACTCTTCTGTCTGGATTGGGCGGTCTTGAGGTGCTCACGGACTTTGTGAACCTTCTCTTCGGCTTCTCGTAGGATGTCAGGTCCGAAGATCTGACTCTCTCCTACTTGCAACCAATTCAAGGGGGTATGACACTTTCTTCCATATAAGAACTCAAATGGGGCCATTTGTAAACTGGCTTGATAACTGTTGTTGTATGAGAATTCTGCGAAAGGAAGACAATCTTCCCATTTTGATCCATACTCTAACACACAAGCTCTCAACATATCTTCTAAGATTTGGTTGACTCTTTCTGTCTGTCCATCGGTCTGCGGGTGATAAGCTGTGCTGAAATTCAACTTGGTTCCCAATCCTTCTTGGACTTTCTGCCAAAATCTTGAGGTAAATTGGGTTCCTCAATCCGATACTATGGTCTTGGGGGTTCCATGCAGACTAACAATTTTGGCAGTGTACAAATCTGCTAGCTTCGAACTCTGGTAGGTTGTCTTGACATGTATAAAGTGAGGTACCTTGGACAGTCTATCAACGATGACCCAGATTGAGTCATTTCCCCTACTAGAAGTAGGCAAACCGGTGATAAAGTCCATTCCGGAATCTGCAATGGTTGCAACAGTCCTGCGGGTCTTAGATTTTCCGCTTTGACTCTTTGACAGATATAACACTTGGCGATGTAGCTTCCGATTTCTCTTTTCATCTTGTGCCACCAAAACTGCTCCTTCAAATCTTGATACATCTTCGTTCCTCTTGGTGGATAGAATAAAGAGTATCATGAGCTTCTTGCATGATAACTTGCTTCATTTCCGAATCTGCTGGCACACAGATACGTCCTTTGTACCACAAAACTCCTTCGTCTTCGGTGAATCCAGGTACCTTTCCTATACCAATACGATGCTTGATTCTGTTGATACTTGCATTTCCCTTCTGGGCTTCCTTGATTTGGCTAATCAAAGTGGTTTGAAGTTCAATGCTAGCTAAGAATCCTTTGCTAACTAGCTCAGTTCTAAACTGCTCCAACTCCTCATACAAACTTGGTTGCTTCTCCTTGATCATAGTGTTTAACCTGCATGGCAATATGCTAAGAGCATCTGCTACCACATTGGCTTTGCCAGGGTGATATTGAATGTCAAGGTCATAATCCTTGATTAACTCTATCCATCTCCTCTGCCTCATATTCATCTCCTTCTGAGTGAAAATGTACTTCAAGCTTTTGTGATCTGAGTAAATCTCACAGTGATTACCCATAAGATAATGACGACATGTCTTCAGTGCCAAAACTATGCCTGCTAACTCAAGATCATGGGTAGGATAGTTCTTCTCATGCTACTTCAGTTGTCGAGACAGATATGTAATGACTTTGTCTTCTTGAATCAATACACATCTGAGACCAATCTTGGATGCATCACAATACACATCAAATGGCTTCTTGATATCTGGCATGATCAATATTGGGGCTTAAATCAATCTCTTCTCGAGCTCTTGGAAACTTGCTTCACATTTTTCGGTCCATGCAAACTTCTTGTCATTCTTCAACAATTGGGTCATGCGTCTTGCTATGCTCAAAAATCCTTCAACGAACTTGCGATAATATCCCACTAATCTGAGAAATGCACAGATTGGGTTTGAGTGGTCGGGGCTTCCCATTCTTCGACATCTTTGATCTTGGCGGGATCAACAGCGACTCCTCCGGCAGACACAATATGTCCTAGGAATCCTACTTCTTTCAGCCAAAACTCACATTTGCTAAACTTGGCATACAACCAATGCTCTCTAAGGGTTTCAAGGATGATTCTCAGATGTTGCTCATGCTCTTCTTCTAACTTGGAGTAGATAAGGATATCGTCAATAAACACAACGACTAACTTGTCCAGAAAATTCATAAAGATCTTATTCATGAGATTCATGAAATAAGCCGGGGCATTAGTTAATCCAAAAGACATGACCTTATACTCATATAATCCATAACGAGTAGTAAAGGCGGTCATTGGAATATCCGTTGCACGAATCTTAAGTTGGTGATAACTAGTCCTAAGATCGATCTTTGAGAACACATTGGCACCAGTCAACTAATCAAATAGATCATCTATCTTTGGCAAGGGGTACTTGTTCTTGATTGTGACGTCATTCAGCTTCCTGTAATTTGTGCACAAACGGTTGCCTCCATCCTTCTTGTCGATGAATAACACGGGCGATCTCCATGGTGATGCGCTTGGTTGAATCAAGCCTATTGCCAACATAGCATCCAGCTGCTTCTTCAATTCCACTAACCCTGAGGGGTTCATGCTATAGGGTCTTTGGGCTATGGGTCCGGTTCCGAGGATTAGTTCAATAATGAACTCAATATCCGTATCCAGGGGCATACCAGGCAATTCATCTGGGAATACGTTGGGGTATTCATAGACTACTCTGACTTGGTCTATAGTGGGTAGGGATAAACTCTAGTTGCACTTGAATTGACGGGGCAAGGTTTTAGATATATGCTCTATTGATACTTCAGAGCTACTGGTCATGGTGATGGCTTTCTTGGCACAGTCAATCAATCCCTTATGCTTTGACATCCAATCCATTCCTAGTACTACTTCCAAACCTTTGGTTCCAAGTACTATTAGATTGGCATAAAAATCTATCCCATGTATTCTGATAGGTACAACTTTGCAAAATTTTCTAGCTTTTGTAGTTGAACCGAGGATTTGAACTATCATGACATTCTTCAAGTTGGTTGGGTGAATCTTACTAGTGCATGCAAATTCTTCGGTGACAAATGAGAGCGATGCTCCAGAATCAAACAACACTCTTGCTAAAACTGAGTTGACAGAAAACATACCCAGCACTACATCTGGCGCTTCTTGGGCTTCTTCGGCGTTCATGTGGAAGAGACGGCCGTTGTGGTTGTGAGGGTTCCCTAGGGAGAATCTTCTTCCGGGTTGAACATGACGCTGTTGTTGAGCTGGGGCATTCACATTGGCAGTGGCGGCAATCTTCTTGGGACACTCATTAGAGTAGTGACCCTTCACTCCACACTCGAAACAAGTAATCTGAGACTTGTCTTTTGTTGCCACGGGCACAACATTGCTTCTAGTTCTGGCTGCAGTGTTGTTGTTGTTGTTGTTGTTGTTTTTGTGCTTGAGGGGTGCACGGTTGACATTGCTGGAGTTACCGGAGTGGTTGTTGTTTCCTACGGACTTCACATTTCCTCCGCTACGGTTGGGGTAGCTTGGGCGAGACATTGGGTGTCGATTGTTCTGCGGGGGATATCCTGTAGAAGGGTTGGGACGGTACTTCTGGTGACTGCTGGATCCAACTTGGTGCATCATCCGACGTTTGCGGTTGTCGTTTGCTTGATTAATCTTCCCTTCCATCTGAATGGCAGAGTCGACTAGCTCTTCGAGATCCTCAAAACGGATGTTGACAAGAACTGTCTGCATCTCATCATGCAGTCCGTTCAAGAATCTCTCCTTCTTCTTGGCCTCCGTGTTGATCTCATCAGGTGCATACCTGGCGAGGGACAAGAATCTGTCACGGTACTCCACTACAGTCATTCTGCCCTACTTTAACTCTCTGAATTCATCTCTCATTCTAGTGACTAGACCCTGCGGCACGTGGGTGCGATTGAACTTGATCTTGAAGGCTTCCCATGTCATCAGTTGACCATGGTTCATTGTGTGGGTGTTGTTCCACCATGCTCTTGCATCTCCTGCCAAATAGTGGGTGGCAAAAAGAACTTTCTCGTTGGCATCCACTCCGGCTACTTCTAAGTTGTTCTCCATTGTTTGCAACCAGTCATCAGCATCCAATGGGTCTTTAGACTTGCTAAAGATTGGGGGATTGGTATTCTGGAAGTTTTTGTGTTTGGATCCATGATGATCCTGATTTCCATGGTTCTGATTGTTGTGAGCCATCTGGGCGATCTGCTACAAGGTGGCTAGATTTGCTTGGTGCTCTGCCCTACTAGCTTCACGGTCTGCAATGAGCGTCTGCAGAATCTGCAGCATTGGGTCCTGTGGTGAGCTGCTCCCTCCTTGGTTTCCATGATTCGTCTGAAGATTGAGATAGATAAAGGATTAAGAGGGAAAGTTCTAAGGTTCATGGTTTTGTTTTCAAAGCTAAAACTTTGAGTTTGACTCAGGTTTTGCAACTAACTTCTTTTCATTCATTCAAGCAAAGCACATGATACAGACACACACACCACAACAAAAAGGAAAACAGACGGTTTTAAGAACCATTTTGTAAGCTAAGATACAATGGGACCAATACTCCTCACTCCTACGATAGTGATCTAGTGCATCTACTCATCATTGATGAAGTCGGAGTCATCATCATCGGTGTAGAAGTCCATGGCATCATCCTCCAGATAGTCATCATCATTGTTGAGGTATGAGTCAATATCCCCTTGGATATCTTCACCTTCCTCTTCTTCTTCTTTTGCTACAAGCTGAGCTTCTTGCTCCTTGATCGTCTTCTCGAGGTTAGCCACCTTCTTGCGAAGACGGTCGATGGTGCGATCCTTCTTTGCGCGTTGACGGCGAAGAGACTAATGATCCTTCACTAGCAGTGAGAAAGTCTAGGCCTTCTGGGCAGCAATGGCGAGGTTGTGGTTGACGAACTCTCTAGCATTTTCCAATTCCTTCTGTCGGTCGTACAGTAGGAAGTCGAGGTTCTCCACTTGACGCTTCAACTCTGGGTGACTTGGCATCTCCAGAGGCATTCCCATAGAATAATGCCTTGCATAGTGAGCAAAGCGGGTTCCTTGGATGAGGTTGACATTCTGTGCGCAAAGACGAGCGAGAGCTTCATGCATTGCCCTGGCTAATCCATCTAGCTAGTTATTCTCTCTCACGGAGAACTGAATCCTCTCGGACATTGGTGCCTCTAACTTGCCTCGAAGATCAGCACCTACTAGCCATTGTAAATCTCCTCCTGGGGGTCCATTGAGTTGAGCTCCAAGGAATTCCGAATGAGGACGCTCCAAGTACTCAGATAGTGCATCTAGATCCCTCTCGAAGATCAATTGGCCTCCGTTGCCCGACTGGTAGAACTTGCTGTACTGAGCTTCCATCTATAAGAATTTAGGATGAGAAAGTTAGTGAAGTGATCAAGTGTGTCAAAAATTTATGTAGTAATATAAGAATTTGGAGGAACATGTATTTTTTTGAGAGAAAGAATCCCAAGGGTAAGAGAGGAAATAAGTTTTCATAAATACTCACTTTGGTTTTCAAACTAAGTTTTTGTTTCGGACGTCCATTCTAACTAGGGTCTCCTATGGTCAGGATGACTCGGATACCAACTTGTCAACACCCGGATTTTTAATCCCAGATGCCTGGTATGCCATACATCGCAATCCCAGGATTACCATTTTTGCGAGACATAACAGATTGGATATCACATACATCATCCATTACAAACCATAATAAGGTCTTACACAAATAAAGGATCTCATGATCCAGTCTTAATACAAACAAGTAGCGGAATAAATAGCGTAGCGGTGGGGTCCATCTTTAGTGCCACAGGCAATGATGGTGATGGGAGATGATCCTAGTTGTCGTAGCCGTCATATTATCCTCCTTCAGGGTAGTCCTCCTCATAGTCTGGCCATAGGAATAGCCAGGGACAAAAGCCATGAGTACTCTTTAAGTACTCGCAAACTATCACTAACAAGTAAGATAGTTCTAATAGAAATGCTAATGTAACATCCCAAATCTTTAATCAAGACCAAATCTACCCAAGTTAGGGTTAACAAAAACTTTTTCCATTTAAAATCTTTAAGCATTCATATGTGTGTGCATTTAAAATAGGAGTTGTTTTGAATTGCCATCATTGAGTGATATATTGGTTGTAAAATAACTCTAAGGTGAATTACACATCATCTAGATCATCCTCAAGGCAATCCCAAAGAAAAAGAAATTAAAAAGAATTAAATAAAGGAAATGGTCACTTTTGCCATTTTAATCAACTAGCCCACTTTGGGTGTTCCTAGCACTCAATTTACAACAGAGCAAATTGTGGATCTTTGCACCCCTTGCTAGTACAAGTGGTGATGTGCCAAGGACCACTTTATGATCTCCCAAAAACTTTCAAACTCTAATTTTAAATGACAATTGAAAATGGAATCTAGTTCATATGTATAGATCACAATTTTTCAAAAACCACTCAAATGAATTCCATTTGACAAATCCTAGCAACCACAGATGTTTAAGCATGTGACAAACAACTCCACCAAAAATCTTTCAAAAATTCAAAAGTTTCCTTCATGCGGCCATTGTGTCGAGCACCTTGTGAGCAGAATTAAACTTGCCTAACTAATACTGTTTTGGTTCAAAAAATTGTCGAGCCATTTGAGCCACATTAATCATCTTGGTCTCCCCCAGACCCAACCAGACCAAAACCAGCCCATCCCCTAGCCCCTGGTGCCAGTGCAACGCCGCACCGAGGCCATGATCGTCGGTCGATCATGCCCAAGCCGCAGCAGACTGCTAGCCCCTCTCCGCCGCTCCAGGAAGCAAGGCGCCACTTCACCACCGTCCACGGTCCACCCCACGATCACTGCCAGCCCCTGGACCACCCCAGAGCAGCGCCACACTTTCCTCGCTGCGCCGCCCTAGAGCACGCCAGAGCGCCTTCACCGCCAGCATGCCACAGACGGCGCCTTGACCGCAGACCGCGCGCGTCGCTCCTCCTTGATCACCTCACGCCGCTAGACATGGCCATGCACCGCCGCGCGACCCACAGTCGCTAGGAACCCCGTCAAGCACTGCCCCTGTCTCCCAGAGCGCGCGATGCTTCCGACTGATTGCCACCGCCCCTAGCTACGCCATAAAGCCGTAGAGGACCGCCAGGAGGCAAGCCACCGCCCGCCTATGCCGCCCATGCCGATAGCACCCTGTATCATCGTCACCGACGAGCTCGTCGTCGCCCCTTCGGTCCGCTCCTCGAGCCTATATAAGGAGGCCTGCCCCAGCCTCAATCGCCACACCATTCCACTCCCCTCTCTCCACCTGTCCTTCCCAACCTCTCGCCGGAGCAGCTCGAGCAGCAGGTCGCCCGAATTTCACCAGAGGCAGCCGCATCAGAGGAGGAGACGTTGCCGTTGATTTCGTCCACCTCAGCCCCTGCCGCGACTTCTCCGGAGTCCGCCGTCGTCGTCTTGTTCATTTGCCCGCCTCGGCGCACTAGCTGGAGCCCTGGTACGTCCCCACTATACCCCCACCGAGCCGCTAGGGTTCAGTCTCGCCGGTAATGAGTCCGTTGTCGACGACGACCGTGAGTCGTTGATCTCGTTCTAATCCTGCGGTCTGTATCGCCCCGTACCGCTTCGCGTGTAATGAGCCACTGACAGGCGGACTCCCCTGCCAGCTGTCATCTGCGCCGCGGAGTGAATCTGTGCCGGCCCAATTAGTTTCCCGCGCGACCCAGTTAATTCAAATTAGGATTTTTCTTTTTCTTTTTAGACTTAGTTCTGTCCCTTAGTTTAAAAATCAATTCAAAGAGTTTTACAAATCCAAATTGAGTGATTCCAATTTTGTTGGAAAGGTAATGAAAATCTCTATCCCCGCCCGTTGGACTTAAATCATGTAGAGTTATAGATCTCGGCTAGTAAAAATAACAAAACAGAAGATTTTGCACATTCAAATATTTTTCTAAAATCAACCCTAATAGCTTTTGAGTTGATTCCAACTATCAAAAATCACATTTAACCATACCTATCAGAATATGTAATAATATTAAGGTTTGAATGCAGTGACTTTGGACTAGTACCAAAATAATGCTATATAGGCATTTCTAGTCACTTTAAATCATTAAATATTAAACTTAAACTTATTAAAATGTGATCAAACCTTTAAATCACATTCCCATATAGTAGAATATGTGGTGATGACATGTGTCCACAAGTCACCATATTTTAGTTGGAGAATATTAAATCTTAGTTAATTTCAATGAGTAGAAATTACTTTTCTCTAATAAAATAAATGAAACTAGTTCATTAAACCTTGTGATGTTTATGATGATACTAGATCATTAAATGTGTGCCTTAGTGTGCTAAGTAGACTAGTTAAGTATTGTTTGATGATTGTGTATTCCGTATGTATTTATAGACGATAGTACCGACCAAGTCTTCGAGGAGGAGGAGTTCTACCAAGCGGAGGAGGAGGAAGAGAATTTCAACCACTGCACTACTCAAGGCAAGCCTAGCACTTCAAGTAATCTGAGCAAGCTATTATTGGCAAGCTAAATCTTGCAATCCATCATTAACAATGCAAGCTAAACCTTGCAAGCTACATAACTTAAGCAAGATGCAATAGGCATGCTTGTTTATACCCATTTGACTTATACCTACTCCAAGTTTTATTTACAAGCTTTACTTTCTTTACTTTACCAAAGCCCTTTACTTTGTTTAAAGGTAGCATAAAGAGTATAAACCTTGGCCTATCTAGTCAGAAGTAGATGTCATTCTATGGCATGAGATTGATCTTAGCATCCCACTTTAGTGGACACTCTTAACTTAGTAGTTTAGAGCCAAACCAAAAACTTGGTCACTTTAGATGGGAGTACTTGGTGAAAATGACTTGTGAAAACCTTGGAATGGTGAGTCATTCTATTGAGATGTTTTGACATGTGTTGAGAAACACAAATGGTTTATGATGATGAAAATGTTGAGGCATGAGCCTTAACCCTTTTATAAGAACTGATGGTTGGGTTCGGATGTGATACCATTCCAATTTTACCGTACAACCACAATACCTGAATTGGGTAAGGCTTAGACGGAAGTTTATATGCATTAGTATTAGTTCCCTCGCAGGAGAGGTTTGAGTTGAGGCTACCTCTCAATGTTGTCCACCTATGCAGTGCCCAGGATTACAGCTGGTCATGGGTGGGAGGCCATACTCATAGGAGAGGTTCTTATACTAGAGTGTGTAAAGGAAAGGTTATGTTTGATTATCTGCATACTAAGTATGATGATTCAGGGTTATCCCTGACAGATGTATCGAATCTTGTGGTGAAGGTGTACCACCTCTGCAAAGTGTCAAACTATTCGAATAGCCGCGTCTGCGGTTATGGATAGTTGGAGTGGCCATACTGTTCTATTGTCAGATGTTTTCAAAATGACTTACAAAATGAATTGTGACATGACTAGACCACAATAGGGTTGTGACTATGATAACTAAGTTCCCGCTTAGGTGATTTCAAACTTTATTTTATCTTTCTTTGTTTCTGAACTCAGCTTAGGTTTCAAACTTAACTTTACAAATAAACTTAGAACTTAGCATTCCTACTAGAACTACCTTACTTGTTAGTGATAGTTTGCGAGTACTTAAAGAGTACTCATGGCTTTGTCCCTGGCTATTCCTATGGATAGAATATGAGGAGGACTACCCTGAAGGAGGACAGCATGACGGCAACGACAACTAGGATCATCTCCCATCGTCAGCATTGCTTGTGACTCCGAAGATGGACCCCACCGCTATGCTATTTATTCCGATACTTGATTGTACTAAGACTGGATCATGAGATCCTTTATTTGTGTAAGACCTTATTATGGTTTGTAATGGATGATGTACTGTGATATCCAATCTATTATGTCTCGCAAAAATGGTAATCCTGGGATTGCGATGTATGGCATAACAGGCATCTGGGATTAAAAATCCGGGTGTTGACAAGTTGGTATCAGAGCCATCCTGACCATAGGAGACCCTAGTTAGAATGGAAGTCTGAAACAAAAACTTAGTTTCCAAAACCAAAGTGAGTATTTGTGAAAACTATTTCCTCTCTTATCCTTGGGAATTCTTTCTGTAAAAAATTCATGTTCCACCAAATTCTTACATTACTACATAAAACTTTGGCACACTTGATCACTTCACTAAC
Source organism: Avena eriantha (assembly GCA_910589775.1). Taxonomy (NCBI): domain Eukaryota; kingdom Viridiplantae; phylum Streptophyta; class Magnoliopsida; order Poales; family Poaceae; genus Avena; species Avena eriantha. The sequence continues at coordinate 290,193,028 of OU342744.1, read as the reverse complement.
TTTCTCATCCTAAATTCTTATAGATGGAAGCCCAATATAGGAAGTTCTACTAGTTGGGCAACGGAGGCCAACTGATCTTCGAGAGGGATCTGGATTCACTATCTGAGTTCTTGGAGCATCCGCATCCGGAATTTCTTGGAGCTCAACTCCCGGGTCCACATGGAGGAGATTTACAATGGCTAGTAACTGCTGATCTTCGAGGAAAGATAGAAGCACCAGTATCTGGGAGGATTCAGTTCTCAGTGAGAGAAAACAACTGGCTAGATGGATTACCAGGGCAATGCATGAAGCTCTCACTCGGCTGTGTGCCCAGAGTGTCAACCTAATCCAAGGAACCCGCTTTGTTCACTATGCAAGGCGTGATTCCATGGGAATGCCGCTAGAGTTGCCAAGTCACCCAATATTGAAGCGTCAAGTGGAGAACCTCAACTTCCTACTGTACGACAGACAGAAGGAGTTAGACAATGCTAGAGAAGTCGCCAACCACAACCTCGCCCTTGCCGCCCAGAAGTCCCAGACTTTCTCACTGCTCGTCAAGGATCGTCGGTCTCTTTGCCATCAACGCGCAAAGAAGGATCGCACCATCGACCGTTTTTGCAACAAGGTGGCAGACCTCGAGAACACCATCAAGGAGCAAGAAGCTCAGCTTGCAGCAAAGGAAGAAGAAGAGGAAGGTGAAGATATCCAAGGGGATATTGACTCCTACCTCAGCAATGATGATGACTATCTAGAGGAGGATGTTGTGGACTTCTACACCGACGATGATGACTCTGACTTCATCGATGATGAGTAGATGCACTAGAGCACTATCGTAGAGTGAGGAGTATCGGTCCCATTGTATCGTAGCTTGCCGAATGGTTCTTAAAACCATCTGTTTTCCTTTGATGTTGTGGTGTATGTGTGTTTGTATCGTGTGCTTTTCTTGAATGAATGAAAAGAAGTTAGTTGCAAAACCTGAGTCAAACTGAAAGTTTTAACTTTGAAATCAAAACCATGAACCTTATAACTTTCCCTCTTACCTCTTTATCTATCTCAATCTTCAGATGACTCGTGGAAACCAAGGAGGGCGCATCTCATCGTAAGACCCAATGCTGTAGATTCTGCAGACTCTCATTGCAGACCGTGAAGCTAGTAGGGCAGAGTGCCAAGCTAATCTAGCAACACTACAGCAGATCACCCAGATGGCTCACAACAATCAGAACCATGGAAATCAGGATCATCCAGGATCCAAGCTTAAAAACTTCCAGAATACCAATCCCCCAATCTTTAGCACTTCGGAGAACCCACTAGATGCTGATGACTGGTCACAGACAATGGAGAACAACTTAGAAGTAGCCAGAGTTGATGACAATGAGAAAGTTCTTTTTGACACCCACTATTTGGCAGGAGATGTAAGAGCATGGTGGAACAGCACCCGCACGATGAACCATGGTCAAGTGATGACATGGGAAGCCTTCAAAATCAAGTTCAGCCACACCCACGTGCCGCAGGGTCTAGTCACCAGAATGAGGGATGAATTCCGAGAGTTGAAGCAAGCTAGAATGACTGTAGTGGAGTACCGTGATAGATTCTTTTCCCTTGCCAGGTATGCACCTGATGAGATCAACACGGAGGCCAAGAAGAAGGAGAAATTCTTGAACGGACTGCACGATGAGATGTAGATTGTCCTTGTCCACATCCGTTTCGAGGATCTCGAAGAGCTAGTCGACTCTGCCATTCAGATGGAAGGGAAGATCAACCAGGAAAACGACAACCGCAAACGTTGTATGATGCACCAAGCTGGATCCAATAGTCACCAGAAGTATCGTCCCAACCCTTCTACAGGATATGCCCCGCGGAACAATTGACTCCCAATGTCTCGCCCCAGCTACCCCAACCGTAGCGGAGGAAATATGAAGACTGGAGGAAACAACAACCACCCCGGTAACTACAACAATGTCAACCGTGCACCCCTCAAGCACAACAACAACAACAACACTGCACCCAGAACTAGAAGCAATGTTGTGCCCGTGGCAGCAAAAGACAAGTCTCAGATTACTTGTTTCGATAAGCATTACCATTGTTGGGAGGATATGGCTTATAATTGTTGTTACCAAAATTATTCCTATAAGCATTGTTGCCAAAATTGTTATTTCTTATGAAGTTCACATCAACTTGCTCTTCTTGAGCAACCAAAGAGGCTAAAGGAACATTATTTGGATCAATATGGGCTTTCCCATTCACAAGCATAGACATAATAACATCAATCTTATCACTCAGGGAGGAGGTTTCCTCAACAGAATTTACCTTCTTACCTTGTGGAGCTCTCTCAGTATGCCATTCAGAATAGTTAACCATCATATTATCCAGAAGCTTTGTAGCAGCACCCAAAGTAATGGTCATAAAGGTACCTCCAGTAGCAGAATCCAATAGGTTCCTTGAAGAATAGTTCAATCCTGCATAAAAAGTTTGGATGATCATCCAAGCAGTCAGTCCATGAGTGGGACAATTCTTAACCAAAGATTTCATTCTTTCCCAAGCTTGAGCAACATGTTGATGACCCACAAGTATAGGGGGTCTATCGCAGTATTTTCGATAAGTAAGAGTGTCGAACCCAACAAGGAGCAGAAGGTGTTGGCTAGTGGTATGGATCAGGAATTCTCTGCAAATACTTAGTAAACAAATTTTTAGGGGTTTTCGATAAAGCAAGTAAACAAAGTACGAGTAAATAAAAGACAATAGGAACGAATGCAGCAAGTGGCCCAATCCTTTATGCAGAAAAGGACAAGCCGGTTGTATTACTTAAGATGACCAAACATTCTCGAGGACACATGGGAAGACTGTCAAGTACTTTCGCTTCATATAGTTGATTAATCTTCTTTAGCTTGCTAAGTGTTGTGTGGGTGAACCTATGCTAATGTACCGCCCCATCCAAGACTAATACATACTTGTGATTATACCCCTTGCAAACATCCGTAAGTACAAGAAAGTAATTAAGGTAGAAACCTAACCACAGCTTTAAACTCTAAGACCTTTACGTCCCTTGTGCAATGGTTTCCTAACGAGGGTTCAGGTTTCTGTCACTCCGGCAACCCCTACGATTAGTAGCAAAATACACAATGCATTCCCCTAGGCCCATATAGGTGAAGTGTCATGTAGTCGACGTTCACATGACACCACTAGAAGAAGTACACCACAACTTAAATAACAATCTATTGAATCTTTCTCAACGCAACTCCACTACTAACAACAAGACTTCTCCCATGTCCTCAAGAACAAAATGAACTACTCACAAGACATCATATGGATCATGATCATAGATGGAATAATGATGTATAACAATCTGAACATAAACAATAATTCAATGGTTCACTCAATAGCATCAACTACAAGGACTAATCAACACCGGGAAAGTTTCCCCTATGAACTATGCAAGATTCAACGCAATTGTTACAGCAATATGGAGATGGTGATGAGGGTGCTGATGGTGATGATGATGATGATGATCCCGATGAAGTCTAGCTTGATGGTGGTGTTGATGGCGACGATCTCCCCTCTCCGGGAAGGAATTCCCCCGGCAGAAATCTGTCTGCCGGAGAGATCTTTCTCTCTCGGTGTTTTCCGCCCCGTAGAGGCGGCGGAATCTTTATGTGGTCGCTCCCCGAGTCTTAGGGTCTCGGGAGGATGATATACGCCAGAGGGGAGAGGCTGGAGTGGGCCAGGGTGGCCACACCACCTCTAGGCGCGACCTAGGGCTGCCCGCGCCATGGGGTGGTGTGGGCCCCCTGTGGCCCATCTCCACTCCATCTTCTGGCATCCTTAGTCTTCTGGAAAAATAGGATTTTCCGTATATTTTCCCGGATTTTATGATCTTCGCGAATTTTTCCTCCAAACAACACCTTTTCCATCAGAATCCTGACTGCAGCGGTCCATGCTCCAAAAGTCATCAGCCATGCAAAAATAGATGAAATAACATAAGTATCACCTCTCAATACGAAATATATCAATGAATAATAGTGAATTAAGACATAGAATAGTGATGCAAAATGGATGTATCACATGTTCATTATCAGATTGTTTAAATTTCATTATTTCACTTGTCATAGATATAATCTTAGCAGGAGGATAGTATTTTCCAATGAAAGCATCTTTGCACTTAGTCCAAGAATCAATACTATTCCTAGTTAAGGAATTCGACCATTCTTTAGCTTTTCCTCTCAAAGAGAAAGGAAACAATTTAAGCTTAATAATATCACCATCTATATCCCTATGCTTTTGCATCTCACAAAGTTTAACAAAGTTATTTAGATGGGCAGCAGCATCTTCATTACCAATACCAGAAAATTATTCTCTCATAACAAGATTGAGTAAAGCAGGTTTTATCTCAAAGAAAGTAGCTTCAGGCACAGGTGGAGCAATAGGTGTGCTCATAAAATCATTGTTGTTGGTGCTAGTGAAGTCACACAACTTAGTGTTTTCAAGAGTAGTCATTTTTGTGTGTTTTTAATAAAGACAGCAAACTTGTAAGACTATTTTGTGTGTGTTTTGATAAGCAAACAAAGCAAAAGAAACTAAGCAAAACAAAAATAACAAAGTAAAGAGATTGGTTATGAGGGACTCCCCTTGTGAAGATGTCCTTGACTCCCCGGCAACGGTGCCAAAAAAATACTTGATGGCTCAGTGTTGATGTGGAGCTCATTGGGGAACCCCAAGAGGAAGGTATGATGAGCACAGCAGTAAGTTTCCCTCAGTTATGAAACCAAGGTTTAATCGAACCAGTAGGAGCAAGGAAACACCCCAAAGGTGTTGCTAGCTGAGCCTTGGCAGGGCGCACTACCGGTGCTAGTAGCAACGTGGAGACCTACACAACACAACCACAGAACTTTGCCCCCAACTTGCGATGAGGTTGTCAATATCACCGGTTTTGCTAAAAACAAAGGATTAAACGTATCGAATGGAAGGAAGTAATAGTTTGCAGAAAGTAAACACAAAGCAGTAAATAGTTTGTAGATTGTATGTAAAAGAAAAGACCGGGGTCCATAGTTCACTATAGGTGGCTCTCCTTAAGATAGATAACATGCTGCGTGAACAAATTACAGCGGGGCAATTGACAAACATCGAGAAAGCAATACATGCATATACTAATCATCTTGACTCCTTTGGAACTTGATTGAGCATTACAACATTATACATAGATCGCCATCCAACTGCATCTATGACTAATAATCCACCTTCAGGTTATCATCCGAACCCCCTCTAGTATTAAGTTGCAAGCAACAGATTTTTGCTTTACGAATTGCGTGTAATGTAAACAATACGATTGTTCTATGAACAAAGGATTGTTGTTTTCTCCCTAGTAGCAACAACACATCTAGTACCTTAGAGATTTCTGTCACTTCCCCAGATTAACAGAGGCATGAACCCACTATCGAGCATAAATACTAACTCTTGGAGTTGCTAGCATCTACTTGGCCAAGATAGCTACTAACAACGGAAAGCATGCAAGATCACAAATAACAAATACATGATAGAATCAATAATCAATCTGAAATAGCATCTCAATATCCATCGGATCCCCGCAAACACAACATGCAGAATTACAAATAGATGATCTTGATCATGAATGGAGCTCACAAGATCTAGACATGAAAGCACAAAGGAGGAGAACCAGCCATCTAGCTACTACATGGACCCGTAGTCCAGAGATGAACTACTCACGCATCACACCAGAGGCTTGCATGATGATGAAGAAGGCCTCCAGAGTGAATTCCCCTCTCCGGAAAGGTGCCGGGAAGAGCTTCAGATCCCTCCCGATCTAGGGACAGAGACGACGGCGGCTACAGACTCTTTCGTGGATTTTTGATCGGGTACTTAGGGTTTTCGTCCAGAGGGCAATATATAGGCGGAAGGAGAGGCCGAGGGGGTGCTAGGGTCGGCCAGACCACCCCCTGGCGCGGGCCAGGCCTAGCCGCGCGGCTAGGTGGTGTGGCCGGCCCCCAGCCCTTCCCCGTCTCGTATTCTAGCATCAGATGTCTTCCGGAAAAATAGGCACTTTGGCTTTTGTCCCGTCCAATTCCGAGAATATTCATTTTCTGACTTTCCTGGAACCAAAAACAGCAGAAAATGTGGCACTGTGGCTCTTGTTAATAGGTTAGTCCAAGAAATCATATGAAAAGTACTCCAAAGTGTGGACAAAACACAAGAAAGTAGATAAAACCAAGCATGGAACATCAAAAATTATAGATACATTTGCAATGTATCAGCATCCCAAAAGAATTGAGCAGGATTCTGAACAAGCTGAAAATAGTGGCTCTACTCATAAGAAAAGGAAAAAGAAACATAAAACTATTGTAGAACCCTCTGAACCTGCTATAGATCCTAATAGTATATCTGTCTCTGATGCTGAAACTAAAAGTGGTACTGAAGAAAATGAAGCTCCAAATGAAGAAAAAGTTGAAGAAGAACCTGAAAAGCACAATAAGAATACTAAATACACTAAAGAAGATTTTATTGCTAAGAAACATGGTAGTGAAAGAGAACCTTGGGTCCAAAAACCTATGCCTTTCCCTGATAAGAAACACAAGTCAAAGGAAGATGAACACTATAATAAGTTTTGTGAGTGGATGAAACCTTTATTCCTGCAAATTCCTTTGACTGATGCTATTAAATTGCCTCCTTACTCAAAGTATATGAAGGATATTGTCTCGAATAAAAGGAAGATCCCTAATGAAGAAATTTCTACTTTGCTTGCTAATTATTCCTTTAATGGTAAGGTTCCAAAGAAACTTGGAGACCCACGGATTCCAACTATCCCTTGCTCTATTAAGAATAGTTATGTTAGAACTGCTTTGTGTGATTTGGGAGCTGGAGTTAGTGTTATGCCTTTCTCTCTCTATAAGAGGCTTCAACTAGAAAAATTAATACCAACTGATATATCTTTGCAAATGGCTGATAAATCAACTACTATTCCTGTTGGTATATGTGAGGATGTACCTGTTCAAGTGGCTCATAATTGCTTGATATTAACTGATTTTGTTGTGCTTGAAATGCCTGAAGATGATAATATGTCTATTATTCTTGGGAGATCATTTCTTAATACTGCAGGGGATGTTATTAATTGTAATCAAGGAAAGGTGACCTTTAATGTTAATGACAAGGAACATATTGCCTATTTCCCCAAGAAGATTGACTTATGGTTTGAATTCTATTGAACATGTTGAGGGCATTCAAGTTGGAGAGATATATTGTCCCATACCAAGAGAAAAATTTGAAACTATTATGATTGGGACCATTGCTATCAAGGTTGAGGCAACATAATCATTAGTGGAATACAAAGTTTTGTCTCATATGGAATTGTTTTGGTAACAAGACCTGATCAACCTTGTTAACAAAAGGATTTCATTGAACAAAACAATGTTTGCACCGTGATTATCTCCGTTTACTTTTATTCTATCCATTTTAGTTTTTGTTTTCGTTTAGTTTTCTTTGTTGTTAGGTTCTTGCATGTTAGATTGTCTTAGAACTTCTGTAGTTCTAACCTTGTTTTGTCATTGCATCATTTCAAAAAAAAATCTCTTTCTGTCAAAAAATCATTCATCTATGCCTGAAAATTGCCCAAAAATAAAGTGTCTCGAAAAATTCCAGAAAATGCATATTAAATTTTTACGTGAAAAAAGGGGCAGAGGAGTACCTGAAAGGTACTAGGGGGGCCCACCAGGCAGGCATAGCACCTGGTGGCACGACCTGCCCTGGGTGGCGCCATGCCATGGTGTGGGCCACCCTTGGCCCTCCACTCACTCTCTCACTTGCCATTTTCTTCTCTCTCCCGGGTGAACTCCAGTTCATTGCTCAAAATCGCGTTCTTGCTGTGCTTGCCCTCGATTTTTCGATCTCCTTGCTCAGCCCATCTTTGCTGCTGAAATTTGGAGCATTTGTTCTCCGGTATGTGACTCCTCCGCTTGTCCAAGTAGATTTGTGTTTAGTGGATTATATCATAAGTATTTTGCTACGGTAGGTGACAGGTTATGAGAGCTTGTAAGCTTGTTTGATGCTTAGAGATATATTTTTATGCATGTTGAGGCCTCTTACAAGTCCCTATGAGTAGTGCCCTTCATTATATTCACTTTGCAATCACTTGTTTAATAAGTGTTTAAATTTCAGAATATCAAGCATGAACAACCATACTTTTGGAGAAATATTTGAGAGGGATGCACCTAGGAGGTCAAGGCCCTCAAGATCAGCCTCTCGGTTTAGGCCATCATACAACGAAGATCTCATTGCAACTCGTATTGGTAATGAAGGGGATGATGGGGATGCTCACCCATCCACTTTTCCTTGTTTTACTTTCTTACAACCTGCAGGGATTCTTGATGATTTCTTGCTACCGATTCACGATTCAGAGGGTTGGTTTGACCTCATACATGCAACATGAGAGTGAGCGATACGCTATGCTCACCAAGACTTTTGTTGAGAGTTTTGTGTTTACTAACACACCCTATCAGTCGACTATCTCTTTCAAAATTTATAATCTTCCCTTTACCATGCCATTGGAAAGATTTTGCAGTATTGTAGGTGTGAGTATGACAGGGACCATGAAGAAGATTCAAGGGCGACCCGCTGATTTGCTGGAACTCTACCGAGGGGTGACTAATGATGATGACCGCGTGGCTCAGCGCGGAAAGATAAGAAACATCCAACTCCCTGCTCTTAGATACTTTGCATATTATCTTGCTACTAGCGTTCTTGGTAGGGAGAATACGAGTAATATCTCCAACTATCATTTAGCCTTCCTTGCTGCTGCGCTTAACAATGATACTCGGTATAACCTTGGCTCGCTTATTGCTCGCCGCCTAGCTGCTAGGGGGCATATCTATGGCGGCATCATTGCCTCACGTATAGTCAATGCATTAGGACTTTTAGTGGACGCCAATGATACTATATTAGCGCCACAAAGGCTTGACCTTGTTGCTATGAAAACTCATCACTTTGGCACTGCTGATTCTGATTTGGACAGGCTAGTATATAGGATGTTGTTTACTGACGGGGATGAGAGGGAGATCCCTTTGCCGCAGTCTTCTTTGTTTAGTGTTCACAGGACACTGTGGTTGCGCTCTAAGGAGGAGGTGGACGAGCAGCTCCGCTTGCTGGGTTTCCACGAGCAGCACCAGGAGGATGTGCCCTCCTACGATTACTCTGCACACTACGGAGGGACGTACTCGAGCTCGCACCAGGACAAGGGTACCTCCTCGTCATACCACGATGAAACTTCATCCTGGCCAACTTGGGATTAACACCCACTTAGGCCAAAAGCCTAAGCTTGGGGGAAGGTACGCCGACATCACACTTATCTCCTTATCATGTTGCGTCGGTACTTTGTGTATTCATGTTTCGTTCTCCTTTTAGTTTTCGTTATTTCTTTGCTTTCGCCTTTTAAAACACAAAAAGACCAAAAATATTTCTATTGTTTCTCTTTGTTTGCTTCTTCTTCCTTTTGCCTTGGTTTGTTTTTGCCTTTTTGCTTTGTTTGAACTATTCGAAAAACCCAAAAAGATTTTGCTTTGCTTGTTTTTCCTTTTTGGTTCTTGCTTTAAAAAATCAAAACACCAAAAATATTTGTTGTTCGTCGTTGGTTTTGTGAGTTTTGTTGCAGGGTTCAGCAGTCCTTAGTGGATATTGGTTTCATATTATTATTCAAGCCACACAAGTGAAGAGCAATAATGAGGATTAATGACAACTTGAGGTGTGGTAAGAGGCTGGTAACGAACTCTATTTGTTTTCATTTTTGTACATATACTCATCATTATGGGCATGCTTAGTCTGTTCGTATAGGGTGTATGTTATTTATGGATGCTTAGTAGTTTTTTCTTTCTTATGATTGGTTCCAGCTTGCTAATAGTTTGTAGCTTGTCATACGAATGTTTTCTTGCATTACTCTATTCATAACTTGGTACGACACCGTGGTATCCTCCTCTGAATGTTTCATGTGAATTGACTTGCCACATGCTCATGCATGCATATGGCTAAAATAATCAGTTAAGCCTCGATGAATTATTTTTCCTTGAGGATCTTGAATCACTTTCATGCCATGATTAGTCCTGTTTTGTTGCAAGCATGATTATGACAGCTAGTTGATACCATGTTCTTTTGTTTGCGGATGTCGTCGGTGTGAAATAAAATGGGAGCTTGTAAGTCCATGGAGTTATGTATGTGTGTTAGAGAAATGCCTGGGCCGCTGGTCTAATCCATGCCGTCATGGTGGAAACCTGCAGCGTAACCATAATGATATCTATGAAGCATTCTTCTTATAAAAAAAGAGAGATAGCTATTGAGAAAAAGAAAAAAAGGAGGTATGTGAAAAGAGGAAAGAGAGAAAAAAGCACCATTTTCCCATGGTAAATAAGAAGATTGCTAAGATACTCATTGTCTGCTTGCCTTTTCATTTTGATATGGGGATTCTTCCGTATCATCGGGCAAGGGGTACCCCATTGGCGGTTCTCTATGATACACACGTATTTACGATGAGAAGAACTTACCGGTAACTAAAGTTGAGTAGCATGAGGAGCGGCCCTCGTACTCAAGGGACATGGGATTTCCAGTTTATAGTCTGTCAAGCATATAACTCAGGTCGGACCTCACTTTCACCTTAACCATATTAAAGATGCTTATGATAGGGGCAATGAGAGCTCAAAGCTAATGAGTACCATACTTTCACCATTTGGAAGCCTTTCAAACTATTCAAAACCTTTTCATTTCTTTGTTGAGTCTCCACATATTCTTTGAGAACTTTCTTGAGAGCATAGTTGTCATTCTTTGTGCCTGTCTCATTACTTGATTATTTGTGTTATGACTTTGATGCTTGTATCTTTGATATCTTTATTTCTAGTCTTCACCTGAACTTCAGAGGTACCTTGGCATTCACAATAAAAAGGCAAGCGAGATACCACTCTATCATGCCTTGTTATGAGCATTGTAATGTTGCTTATATTTATACTTCATGCTAATTATTTTTAAGTTGGAATCTCTTCATAGCTTGCAATGCCTATTAAGTAAACTTACTTGCATACTCTTTATTATGAATTTTCTAAGTAGTTGATCACATGCTGAGAATATATACATTATATGAAGCAAATGTGTTTGTGAAAGTTCTTTTATCGCACTCAGTTTTCAACTGAATTGCTTGAGGACAAGCAATAAGCTAAGCTTGGGGGAGTTGATACGTCCAAAACATATCTACTTTTCCGAACACTTTTTCTATTGTTTCTCCTCTAAGCTTGTGTGATTTGGATGCAACTAACACGGCCTGACGCTATTTTCAGCAGAATTGCCTTGGTGTCTAGTTTTTGTGCAGAAAATCAACTATCAGGAAAAATCTCGGAAAATATGCCAAAAATTCTATTTCACCAGAAGACTCCCGGAGCCAGAATACGAGACGGAGGAGGGCTAGGCCCAGGCCACACCACCTAGCCGCGCGGGTTAGCCCAGGCCATGCTAGGGGGTGGTCTGGCCGCCCCAGACACCCCCTCGGTCTCCCTCTTCGCCTATAAGATGCCTTCTGACCTAAAAACTCAGGGGGGGTTCGATGTTTTTCCAGAAGGAGTTCCGCTCCGCCGCCACCACCAGATTCCATGAAACAACACCAGAAACTCCGTTCTGGCACCCTGCCGGGACGAGGAATTGGAGGAGATCATCACCATCATCATCACCATCGCTTCTCCATCGACCATCCATGTTTCCCCCATCTATGAGTGAGTAATCCCCCGCTGTAGGCTATGGGGATGGTAGGGATTGGATGAGATCGTTCATGTAATGGCATCAGATTGTTAGGGCATGGTGCCTAGTATCTTCTATTAGTGCTTTATGACTTTGTTGCGACTTGTTATGCTTAATGCTTGTCACTAGGGCCTGAGTGCCATGATTTCAGATCTTAACATGTTATTGATTCATTATGATAGTATTGTTTATGGTCTTACCTGCAAGTTGTATACACACGTTGTTGTCCGGAACCAATGGCTCCGAAGTGACAGAAATTGGGATAACCGGAGGGAATGGCTTTGATGTGAGGATCACATGTGTTCACGGAGTGTTAATGCTTTGCTCCGGTGCTCTATTAAAAGGAGCACCTTAATTGCCAGTAGTTGCCTTGAGGCCCCGCTGCAAACAGGCTGGCAGGACAAAAGATGTGCAAGTTCTCATTGCAAGCACGTATGACTATATATTGAACACATGCCTATGATTATCTAGTACTTGAATGCTTTATCTTATTTATCTGCAATTGCCCTATGTCTGTTTGCCATGTGAATTGTCTTGTCCATGCAACGCCCGTCCATCCATCCCTATGCCTACCGCATTTGAATCCTACTATTTAATGCTGATGTTACTACTGTCTTTACTTTACTATTGTTGTTACTTTGCTATTCCTACTACAAAATTGTTGCTACTGATAAACTGTTGTGAGCAAGATTTTTTCCAGGTGCAGCTGAATTGACAACTCAGTTGTTAAGACTTATAAATATTCTTTCGCTCCCCTCGTGTCGAATCAATAAATTGGGTTTCACTTCCCTCGAAAATACTGCGCTACATCACCTATACTTGTGGGTCATCAAGGTGTTGCACCTGTAGCTCTTGGACGATCCACACAAGAGGATTTGTTCAATGGAAAAGAAGGTGGATAGTCTGCACTTCCTCGCTGCGGTTTATAAAGTTTTGCAACTGCGCATCTAATGGTAATCCCGCGATCTATAATTGCAGTAGTTTCTGGCTTACGTGGTAGGAAATTTTAATTTGCGCTAGTGTAGCGTACCCATATCCCTGTAATGGTATCAGGGCCTATGCTACTAAGTTTTAGATTCTGGATGTATGGATATGGTGGTATGCAGATGATATGATCGATTGTATGATGGTTAGATTGATCTATGATCTTGTTTCCATGATCTTGCTGCAGTGGTCGTGAAACGATATACCCATACCGGTCGATTTCCGCCATCGGGATAGACTATGACACATAAATCCAGATGCATAAGAGTGGATCAATTTGAATGGTCTAATAGGAACCAAGGTTAATAGGCCAGGCACATGAGATGTGCATGGTAGTAGATTGGATCCAAGGTATTGTCATATCATTGAAATGGCATGCGTGCCAACTTGTGATGTTTCCATATTACTATGTAATTTTTGATTAGTAGCTGTTAGGAGTAATAGATTATATTAGTTCTTGGAGAACACATCACTTGGAGGAATGGTGTACATGGATCATGAAGATGGAGATCATCATGGTGGATAGGTTCTGTGGCGACAGAGATCACCATAAGAAAACAAGCCATAGGTTGTCACAAGTTTTTGAATATTGTTGCTATTGTTTTATTCATTTGCATGTTTGGATGATAGAAGTAGATGGTGGGAGCGTGCACCATCACATATCTTGTACAATTGATGATGGGACTATGAAATTAGGGTGCCTCAATTTTCCTTGGCTGGATGGGTCTGTATCGGATACCTACAGGCATAAGGGACGGTGAACTTAACAAGATTATCTTAATGGTTAAGGTCCTTGAGGCACAAAGTTTGGGTGCCTAGTTATGACATAGATATGTTACCCAACAACACGAATCATATGTGATATGATTAGCAAGTGCTGCTTATTGATCTACCTTATCTTCTAGCGGTGATGTTAAAGCTTACTAGTCGACTTGTTAGTTGTGGATCTTGAATCACTAAGTATTAATAGAGGGATGTGATTTTAGTGGAAGTACATTTTATTAAGTTTTTTTAATGTGATTTACTCTATCATGGATATTTGTCTTAGTATTTTGCATGTTTTCTGTTGTAGATCATGGTACTTCGCATCACATCAACTTTTGCTTTGCATTCAATCCTTGAGAAAGATAAACTAAATGAAACAAACTATCCAGACCGGATCCGTAACCTCAGAATTGTTCTCAGGACTGATAAAAATGAAACTATTCTCGATACCCCACTAGCAGAAGAACCTCCTGAAAATGTGACTATCACTATTAAAAATGCCTACAAGAAAGATTGTGATGATTCTCTTAATGTCAGCTATCTTATACTTGCATGCATGGAACCTGATTTTCAAAATAAGTTTGAGAACCAGGAAGTATAGGATATAATCATTGCACTTACGCACATCTTCCATACACAACACACGACTGAGAGGTTCAATGCGCTTAAGGTTTGGGTGAAGTTTTGTAATACATGGATGTGCGTACCATTCAAATCACGAAGGTTATCCTCCATTTTGTAAAAATGCATACACCTTTTTAGGGTGAAATGCGTACACCTATTCCTTGCAGGTCGCATCCCGTGCCAGACCTCCTCAACATGATTTTTACGTGTGCGCTCCCGAGTCGCTCCCCTCCTAAGAGACTCCAAAGGAGACAACCCCAAACCCTAAAGCTCCTATCCCTATCTCGACGCTCCTAGCCGAGGGCTGGAGAGGTGTGCTCAGCTGCGATGCATGGGAGGTGGTGCGTGTTGATGAAGAGCACAAAACGTCACGGCTGGTGCCTGAGGTCTAGCGGGGCGGCGATTAGGAGGTGGTGGCGTGTGGCCAGGGTGGCCGCCGGTAACCGCTGGGTGCACACTGTGGCGTATGATCTGGACTCTACTATGTCTCGATCTGGAGCTCGTGGGCCCCAATCTAGACTGGCGGTATGGGGCCTGCGAGTCTTGATAATAATCTATGTTGTCCTAGAGTTTCTCTCCCTCCAAGATGAAGATTTGCTGGATGTAGGTCGTCGTTGATCTGACAGGACTGGTAAGTTCCGGAAGGCTTCGCCGGTGAACTCCCATGGGCACATCATGCGTGGAGTTTGCTAGATTGGAAGGACAATCTTCCGCACCTGTTTTTGCTGGCCATTTGGTTTCAAAGGGAGCATGTCGAAGCTCTGCTACCAGTTACCATCATGTGTGATGTCTTTGACGATCCATGGTGAAGTCAGAAGCGGAGAATATCATGAAGAGAGAGACATGAGAGCTAGCTATGGTGGATTGAGTCTTTGTGGCGACGAATATCTGGCTTGATGATCTGTGACTCACAACAGCGTCTGTTAGAGGGGGCGAAAACACCGGAGATGTTCACCTTACCTTCCAGGGTGAAAACCCAATGTTTGGTCTTTATCGGTTGTGCCTAGCAATGGTCTTGCAGAAGGCATTGATTTGCAAGCGAGGACTTTCTTTAGGGTGGAAACCTAGGATATTTGACTGGCCAATGATAGGGCTTGTGCACTATTTTCTTTTTGATGCATCGTTTTTGAACGGGTTGGACTTCTGGTGTTGTTTTGGAGATACTAGTATCGTTACTGCTAATGATTTGATCACTGTAGCGGGACTTTTCTTTTTGTAATTCTACTTTCTTTTTACGGCTGTGCGCATTCGTAATGTTAATAGGGTATGCGTTGTTGTAGAGATTAAGTGTAATTGGTATTTGCGCCATATTAATATATGCTCCTTTCGAAAAAAATCCAAACAAAGTCCGGTGAAAATCGGGATGGGGACTGGGCACTATACAAAATCAACTCCACCACAGAGAAAAATCGTTATGAGATCATCGATTGTCTGGCTGCTAAGGCTCGGGCGTTCAATCATCTTTTATACTAAGAACACCATACATTCGAATTTGCCAGCGTGTAGTGTAGGGACTTATTTTATCACAAACTTCGACTTTATTTGGGCTGGCTTCCAAAAAAATATGCAGGCCAGATTATTATGGGACGAGTTCGATCTAGGAAACTTGATCTATGCAATGTTCAGCCCACGTCAACATCAAGAACAGTTTGCAGGAGAGGGACACACTCTTCCTATTTGAATTTCATCTTCTAGAATCTACTCCATCCGTTTCGAAATATAAAATGTTTTAACTTTGTGAAGCAAATGTATCTAGATTATTTTTATAATATAGGTTCAGAGTGGTTCAGAGTAAACCTACACACTAAGTCTAGGTACATTTACTTTACAAAGCTAAAACGCCTTATATTTTGAAATAGAGGGAGTAGTCAGCAAAAATGAAAGGAAGATTATTAAGGTCTTTTATCAAAAAATAAAACTGGAGGAAGATTGAACGGCTGCAGTGAGAAATACGGAAGCTCACCTGCTCCTGAGTATGTGTTGATTAATCACGTCTAGCCGCCATTGAGTCAATCGACAGTTCGTGCAGCCGTATGTGGCGCGGACGTAGTGTACCAGGCTCGATTTATACAATATGTTTTTTTTTTCGAGTACGATGTGTATACAATATGTTGTCATAGTAAAGCCCCACTGTTCTAGAACAGTCGTAAATTCAGATGTTCTGAGAAGCCTCTCAACCATGACCTTCTCTATATTTTGTGGGGCCGCTGGGCGAAGTTGACAAGAGGCTCCTATGACCAATATATATGTACACACAACTAGATATATAGGCATATATATATGCTTATTTTAACTTGCACAATATTAAAAGTAGTACGAGAAATCCATAAATAATTATCTAGCACTAAAGCAACGTCTCCACGTTACAACAGAAAGAATAAAACGGTAGAAAAAAAGAATTATTAAAATTGCGTTTGAGTTAGAGTAGGACTCTAGTCCTAAGTCGGTTTAGGCCGGTGGAACCCCCTCCCCCTCCTCTCTTCTATATAAACTTTGTACTATTGTTCAAATCAATACAAATTATTATTATCTCAAAATATCATGGTATCAGACGCCTAAGTTTTTTCGCACCTAGATGGCTCCGCCAGATCCGCCGCCGTCGCCGACGGGTCCACTCTGGACGCCGGCCAAAGTCCGCACCGCCAGCACACCTCTATCTTCCTCCTCCACCTCTACTCTCCACCAAATTCTTCTAGAACCGGCCCCTCCAGCACCGACTCCACTAGCGCCGACACCTCCCTCCTTCACGCCCCCCCATCCACCTGGCAGCCGCAGCACGATCCATGGACGGGTCTCGTTCAGGCATGGCCTATGCCTTGGTCGGCTCCTTCTCATATGGCGCCCCATCGGCCTACACTGGGACATGGAATCCTGGTCTTCGTCCATCCATAGGCTTGCCAGGGCCTCTTGGACCTCAACCTCCGCAGCAGGTCTACACCGCCCAAGCTCCACTGATGGCCCACATGGCGCCCCACGCGCCACAAAACTACATGCCATCCTCGGCGCCAATGAACTACATGTACGGGATCTGGCACTACCGTGCATGCCTACGCCATCGCCATCAACCGCTTCATCAACCGCTCCACCAAGCTGGGACCAATCTGTCTTCACCGCTGCCATGAACAATTTCACGCTCAACAACCACGAAGGTACGGACTGGATTTTCGATTCTGGTGCATCTTCGCACATGTCTTCAAATATGGATTTTCAGTCAGCTTGTTCTTCTTCCTCTTTTTCCTCTATAACTATTGGTGATGGTTCTTCAATTCCTATATCTTGTGCCGGTCAATCATGCATCACTAATCCCCACACAAATTTTCTTCTCTATAATATTCTTGTTGCTCGATCTTTAGTCAAAAATCTCATCTCTGTTCATCGTTTTACTATCGACAACAATGTTTCTTTAGAGTTTGACCCGTTTGGCTTATCTGTGAAAGATCTGAAAATGGTGAAGGTCCTCGCTCTCTACAATAGCTCGGGCGATCTCTATCCTCTACATGGCACACCATCTTCCACACCTCAAGCCATGCACACCTTCGTCGACCTTTGGCACCGTCGGCTCGGCCACCCCAATAAAAATACTATGTCATCTTTGCTTCAAGAATTCAGTCTCCCTATTGATAGTTCTAGTTCTTCTCATTATCCCTCTATTTGCAATGTCTGTCAATGCAGCAAACATGTTAGATTACCTTTCGTCACAGCAACTACCTATAGTACTTTTCTGTTTGAGTTATTGCATTGTGATCTATGGACCTCTTCGCTTCCTAGTGTTTCTGGTTTCAAATATTATCTTGTTATTCTTAACGATCATTCTCAGTACATATGGATCTTTCCTATTCGCGCCAAATCCGATGTGCACTCAATTTTTCTAAATTTTCGGCGATATATTCTTACACAGTTCGGCCTTCCCATATGTTTTATCCAATGTGACAATGGCCGAGAGTTTGATAATACCCAAAACAGATCTTTCTTTCTCTTTCAAGGCATTCTCTTACGTTTTTCTTGTCCATACACTTCTCCTCAAAACGGTAAAGCCGAACGATCCTTACGATCCATCAATGACATTCTCCGTACATTACTCATCCAAGCCTCTCCTGCCCCTCGGTTTTGGGCTGAAGCCCTTCGCACGGCAACATATCTCCTTGACATCCGACCAACCAAAACGTGTCCTCTCCATATTCCCTTTCAGTCTCTCTTCCTACATCATCCCGACTATTCTGAATTGCATGTTTTTGGTTGTCGTTTCCCCAACACCTCCTCCACCACCCCTAACAAACTTTCTCCTCGCTCATTACCATGTATTTATCTCAGACCCTCTGACGATCACAAAGGCTCTCGATGTTTCGACCCCTCTTCTGGACGTGTTCTAGTCTC
This sequence comes from Avena eriantha, assembly GCA_910589775.1. Lineage (NCBI taxonomy): Eukaryota > Viridiplantae > Streptophyta > Magnoliopsida > Poales > Poaceae > Avena > Avena eriantha. The sequence goes on along the minus strand of OU342744.1, from coordinate 290,174,533 downwards.
GCGTCATGTCATCTTCGATGAAAATACTTTTCCATACTCCATCATCTAGTCATCTACACCTACTTCTTCCCCGCCTACCCAACATACGATCACGCCATGCTCCCTTATTCCCGCCTTCGTGCCAGCGGTTACCTCTTCCGCGACAGCCAACCAACCTGCCGAGGCCTAGCGGCAGCCTACCGCACCACTTTCTCCTACCACGACAGGATCTCCTGCCGGGTCCTCGCCCACCACCACCATGTCATCTGCAGGAACGGACACACCTACCCCGTCTCCTGCTAGCGCTGCTAGTACTCCGAGTAACTCTCCCACTCCACAACTTCCTCCTCACACTGTTCTCATCACTATTCCCGCTAACGATCATGTCTTGTGTACTCGTGGTAAAAAGGGCTTTCACATTCCTCGCCATTTTCTTAACCTCAATGCCACCTCAAATATTTCCCCAATTCCTACCTCCTACAAATGAGCTCTTCTAGATCCGCTTTGGCATTCTTCCATGCGTGATGAGTTTGATGCCCTTCTTCAAAATAATACATGGAATCTTGTTCCTAAACCTCCCGGTGCCAACATTGTTTCAAGCAAGTGGGTTTTTCACCACAAATATAATTCTGATGGGTCTTTCGCACGGTACACGGCTCGTTGGGTATGTTGGGGTTTTTCTCAATAGCAAGGGATTGACTTCGATGAAACCTTTTCACCTGTTGTTAAACCAAGTATTATTCACATTATTCTTAGTCTTGCTGTATCTTCCTCATGGCATTCATCAACTTGATGTTAAAAATGCTTTTCTGCATGACATTCTCAATGAGACCATCTATTCTCAACAAGCCTCTGGCTTTGTAGATTCTTTCCATCCTGACTTTGTGTGTCTTCTCCAAAAGTCTCTTTACGGTCTCAAACAAGCACCACATGCATGGTTTCAATGCTTCGCCACATTTATTCAAACTATAGGTTTCCTTCCCTCTAAATCTGGTTCATCTCTCTTTATTTTTCGCTCTTCTACTCAAACCGCTTATCTTCTTCTCTATGTCGATTATATAGTTCTAACCGCCTCCTCTGACTCCTTTCTTAGCCATATTATCAACCTTCTCAATCAGGAATTCTCTATGAATGATTTAGGACCACTTCATCATTTTCTCGGTGTTACCACTTCTCAAAATTCTTCCACTCTCTTTCTTTCTCAATGCCAATATGTTATCGATCTCTTATCTCGTGCTGGCATGCTTGACTGTCAGCCCAGCCGTACCCCTGCTGACATTGGCGCCAAACTGTCGGTGGATGGTGATCCCGTTCCTAATCCTACATTCTATCGCAGTCTCACATGGGCACTACAATATGCTACTCTCACGCGTCCTCATATTTGTTATTCTGTTCAGCAAGCTTGCTTGTATATGCATGATCCTCGTGTTCCCCACCTTTCTCATGTCAAATGAATTCTACGCTATCTCAAAGGCACTCTCGGCCATGGTCTACTTCTTAATTCTTCTACTCCTACAAGCTTGACAGTTTATTCTGATGCAGACTGGGCAGGTTGTCCAGATACTCGACGGTCGACATCTGGCTTTTGTGTTTATTTGGGTGATAATCTTGTTTCTTAGTCTTCGAAAAGGAAGGTTACAGTTTCCAGGTCATCGGCAGAAGCAGAATACTGGGTGGTCCCTGATGCAATGGCCGAAGCGGTCTGGATACGTCAACTTCTTGCTGAGCTTCATCGACCAATTGAGCATGCTACCATTGTCTATTGTGACAATATATCTGTAGTCTACATGGCCTCTAATCCGGTTTAGCATCGACTCACCATTCACATAGAGATTGATATTCATTTTGTTCGAGAGAAGGTGGCTCTCGGCGAGGTTCGTGTTCTTCATGTTCTGACCAGTGCTCAATTTGCAGATTTCTTCACCAAGGGTCTCTCCACTACAGCATTTACAGATATTCGCTCTAGTCTCAACATCGTGGCGCCCAACGTTGACACTGCGGGGGTATTAGAATTGAGTCTGAGTTTGAGTAGGACTCTAGTCCTAAGTTGGTCCTAAGTCGGTTTAGGCTGGTGGACCCCCCTCCTCTCTTCTATATAAACTTTGTACTATTGTTCAAATCAATACAAGTTATTATTATCTCAAAATATCAAGAATAAGTATCCCCTCCTATTTTGATTACCTCTAATAAGAAACTTAAATTCCAATGAGTCCATGGACAATCTTCATCCAACACAAAAAAGTTGTAGTTAGTTACTTACTTACACTTGCAAAAATTGAAGCTGGTTAGCTACTTACTATTATCCAAGGATTCCTCATTGGCCTCAAGATCTGCATTTGAATTATGCTCATCATTTTGTCCCGAATCCGATTCTTGTGTTTGATTACTATTGTTAACACCAACACTACTTCTTGTTGAAAAATACTTATTTAAAGCACCTCTTTGCGATTCAATCAGCTGATTAATATCTCGCTTTCTTTTTTTCTTCTTCGCTGCACCGGACAATTGTTTCAGCGGCACTATACACTAGTAGAAAAGGGCCTTTGGTTCGGACCATTAGTCCCGACCGTGGCTGGGGCCAGGACTAATGGGCCGACCCGGACGGCCAAAATCCACCGAAATCCTTTGTCCCGGCCCGTAACAGACCTTTGGTCCCGATTTGAGATATAAACCAGGACTAAAGGGTCTGGTGCCTGCTGCGCGGTCCTGGCACACCCATTAGTACCGGTTTGTATCTCAAACCAGGACCAATGGGGCTGGCCTATATATATGGCACAACTCTCCTCTATTTTTTCATGGGAGAAGGTGTGGCAAAGTTTGAGCTAGGTTTTTTTTCTCTTATGCACTAGAGGTGCTCGATGAAATGCCTGTGAGAGCGATGCCACATGAGTTCACACAAGACAAACATGATATGAGGTGCCTGAGCCACACTTAAGGTTTCTCCTCTTTGTTTCGAAGTTTCCTAAAAGGTTAGCAACTATTTTCTCGTTTAGACCATGTGGTACTAATTTGAGCACCGTTTCACATATATGGTTGTATGATGTAGATGAGCCATCCATGGATGTATGGTGACCGACGCTCTGATGCTTACAGAGAAGGCGTGCGTTCTTTTCGCCATGTTGCCGAGGTGAACAAGCGGTGGGTTGGTTTTATGTGTTGTCCATGTGTTGAATGTCGGAATGAGCAGGCTCACACTTCCTCAAGAGTCATTCAGAGCCACCTGCTTTGGTATGGTTTCATGTTCGACTATAATGTTTGGACCAAGCATGGAGAAAGAGGGGTTATGATGGAAGATGGCGATGAAGAAGAGAACGATGATGACAACTACCGATCTATGTTCTGTGAAGAACGGGAACCAGATGAGCCCGCTAATGATCTTGGTCAGGTCATTTTTGATGCAAAGCGAGACTGCGACACAGAAAAGGAGAGGCTGCAGTTTGAGCAGATGTTACAGGACCACAACAAATTGGTGTACCCAACTTGTGAAGATGGCCAGAAGAAGCTGGGTAGCACAATGGAATTGCTGAAGTGGAAGGCAGAGACCGGTGTGACTGACTCGGGATTTGAAAAGTTGTTGGTAATAATGAAGAAGCTGCTTCTAATAAATAACGAATTACCCTCTAGTACGCACGAAGCAAAGAAGCTTGTTTGCCCTCTAGGATTAGACGTGCAGAAGATACATGCATCCCTGATGGCTCTGAGCTATAGCCATCTACGTCCATATTTAAACGGGATATTATTTATATTTTTGACGAAATATCTCTCTAAACCCTACCACTAATGCCTAATATTCAAAGGGGTATGCAATCCTCTCCTTCTATTTTTTCCTGCGCAGATAATGACGTTTTATGATGGGGATCACTATATTAAAGTCAAAGATACGAGATTTCCAACAACCAGAAGAAACCAGGAGTCGTGGGTCAGAGGCAGATGCTTTAGCAACCAACTATATGGTCAGAATAAAATTCTGGCCATATAATTCCGGGCGTATAGTTGCCAACGAGACCGCTAGGTCAAACAGAACAACTTTCATGAAGGGACCCCTATATAAAGAAGCCTCGGGCAACGAGAAAAGAGCCTTGAGAGTCCCTGCCCTAGATCATCAGCCGCCTCCAGATCTCCATCCACCACACCGAAGAGCCGCCAGAAGAATAGACTTAGATCTTTCTCCAAAGCCCTTCTCCACCACCATAGCCATATTCCACCACTTGTAATAGTAGATCTCATCTTCGATTAGCGACATTGTAAGACTATTTGCTATCAATCTTATGATTTCCATTACAATGTTTGTGATTGTTGATCTCATCTCTATGTGTGAGTAATTCTCCTTGGGCTAAGGGCTTCGGCCTAGCCATGTAGCTTTTTGTCCATGTTGTTTATCATAGATGGTATCATGTATTAGTTTGTATGACATGATGATTATTGTATCCTCTCTTGCGTCAATCTAAGGACTTGTCAGGTACCCAAGACCCCGAGGATTGAGCCAGGTATAGGGAGTATGAGTAATGACTAATCTGCAGGTTGGCAACCCCAGTGACACAAGGGGTAGTACGGCTGCATGTGAGGGATTTACTTGGAATTAACGGTGAAGTCCTATGCATATCATTAGTTCTCTTTCTCTAATTGATGATACTAGTAGGTTATTGCTATAAGCAGTTGTGGAGGCAATAGCAATTATGGATGCACTACCCACTTATCTTGCTCTAACAATTACATGCATACTTTATTTCTATCTTTTATTCCCATCAGATGTTTTGCACAGCTACAGGTGAAAACCGAATGCCCTAGGCCCTCTCTCTCCATCAACGACAACAACAAAAAGATGCAAACTCTTGGTTCGGTAAAAACACAAAAGGAATTCTAAAAGTCCTAAAGGCCTGTTAAATTAACTTCACTACGCATCTGCTTCACGAGGATTCAATAAACCTAGGTATACTAGGGAAAAAAATCTATACTACATCCGTAATCCGGATCGATGGTATCAACCCTTTTTCTTGCGCCGTTGCCGGGGAAGCAATAGCTACCCTGGTGAGGTTAGTAGGAAGCTTGCTAGTTTTAATTCTTGTTTTTAATTTTGTTAGTTTGCTTTCAATCTTTATTTAAAAACCAAAAAATAGTTAGTCTTTAAATTCTTGCTTTTACTATTATAAGCCTCTGTTTAAGAAAACCAAAAAACATAGGAAATATGGCTGAAAAGAAGCTTGGGGAGTTTGCTACTCCCAACAATGATTATTTGCATACTCCTATTACTCAACCAGCAATTGTTGCTGATGACTATGAAATTAAGCCCCATTATTTAACTTTGGTTCAACATAATCAATTTGGAGGCTCTGATGTTGAGGACGCAGGTATGCACTTGAATACTTTCACTAAAATATGTGATATGATGCGTATAAAAGATGTTGACCCCGATGCGGTCAAATCGCGTTTATTTCCTTTCTCTCTTAGAGGAAGAGTAAAAGAATGGTTGCTATCTTTGCCTAGAAATACTATTACATCATGGGTGGAATGCACTTCTTTATTTATGACTAAATTTTTCCCACCTCCAAAGATTATGCAACTTAGATCTAATATTACTTGTTTTAGATAGGAAGAGCGTGAACCACTAGCGCCTACATAGGAGAGGATGAAAGAATTCATGAGAAACTATACTAGTCATGGGATGGAAGACTGGTTAATTCTCAATCTATTTTATAATGCTCTTAACCCTGTGTCTAAGTCTATGCTTGATATTGGAGCTGGAGGAACATTTATCGGTAAACATATTACCGAAGCAAAGTATCTGCTATAAAGTATGCAAGACAACCATGCCCAATGGCATGTGGATATATCAAACACGAAGAAGGTGAACTCCGTATCACCACAAGAAAATGAAGAACTCAGTGCTAAGTTGTATGAGCTCATACTAGCCGTAAAAGGTAAGGAAACCTAGGTAAGAGCTATCCCAGAAACAAATATTGAAGAAATAGACTTCATAGCTCGTAATGATTATAACCCTTCTTGGAAGGAGAATTATAATCCTAATTTTCAGAAACATTATTCTAGTCCTGCAGGTAACTCTTATAATAATATGGGAACTAGTAATGGTAGTCTCCAAGAAACACTTAAGTCTTTTATAGAATCACAAAATGAACAAAACAATATTCTTGTTAAAATAACGGAGAACCATGATGCTATGCTTGGTAAATTATCTAACCAAGCTGTAAGTTTGAGAAATTATTTGCAAGCCCTCCAAGAAAGAACGAGGATTGTTGAGGCACAGCTAGGTAAGATAACCGAGAGTCAAACTCTCATTCTAGCTAAATTTGCGGGTAAAGCTGAGCCCAATCATGTTGAAGAACTCAAGATGATGAGAATCTAAAGGGAGGATCCAGAAGAAGTTGATTATAGTAATGATCCTTCACCAAGTTATACCGTTGAAGATCTTGTAAAACGGATCAATGTTAAGATTCCGGTAAGTGAAGAAAATGAGGAAGCTATGTACCAACACTTCGTGAATCAGGTAGCAATAAATGTATGTGAGCTTGAGGAAGAATATAAGAAAATTGCTAAAAAATTATCTGTGAAGCTTGATGACATATTTGAGCCTACTATTAAGATTAAAATTGGGAACAATGAGATAGCTGCACTTTGTGATCTAGGTGCAAGCGTCTCAACAATTCCCAAGAGTCTTTTTAACAAGATAAATCTTGGCTCTTTTGAGATCACTGAGTTAAAATTGCATCTAGCAGATTCTACCTACAAACAAGCGGTAGGAATTAAGGAGAATACGTTAGTATACATTGAAGGTTGTCCTGCTCTTATTGACTTTGTTATTGTTGACATGCCTGAAGATGCTACTGCTCCTATTATATTAGGCCGTCCTTTCTTAAGAACTATTAAGGCTTTGATTAATCTACATGAAGGGAACATGAAGCTTCAATTGCCTTTGCAGGATCCTTTTGTTATTCATTTCCCTAGGAAGAAGAAAGCCAAGCATGATGAAAAGGAGGCCATCACGTTGAAGGCCAACTATTTTGGAGTGGTTGTTCCACTCATCTGGCCTAAGTAAGCAACATTGAGGTCAAGCTATTGACCATAAAAGAGCACTTCATGGGAGGCAACCATGTGAAATAAAGGTTTGAGTAAAGTTTTTAAGTTTTAGTTTAATTTTATATTTAATAAAGAGTGCTAGAAAACTCCAATTGAGGTGAAGAACTTCGGTAGTACTAAAAATCCTGCTTTATTCATGTTGTTGTTGGTCGACAATATTTACTATCAATTTTCTGTTAAAAACAAGGTATTTAACTAAGTTATAGGATAAGAAATAATTTTGGAAGAAACAGATTTTTTTGATGCACACAGAGGGTTTAACGACCAACTATACGATGGGATATTAAAATTACGGCCGTATAGTTCCGGTCGTATAGATATCTTTGCCATCGATAATTTTTCTTTTATATGTACTGACAGTTTGACGACCAACTATACAGCGGGAATAAAAATTCTGGTCGTATAGCTCTGGTCGTATAGATATCGGTGCTTTCATACAATTTCTTTTCTATGTACTGACGGTTTAACAACTAACTATACGACGGGAATAAAAATTCCGGCCGTATAGTTCCGGTCGTATAGATATCGATGCCTTTGTATAATTTATTTTCCTACGTACAGACGGTTTGACGACCCACTATACGGCAGGAACATATTGTTCCGGCTGTATAGTTTCGGCTGTATAGCCATGCCGCTGGGTGAAAACCCTAAATTTTTGACAACAGGCCAACTATACAGCGGGAACACATTGTTCCGACCGTATAGTTCCATCCGTATAGTTGCGTCTGATCACAAAATCGCACGGGAAGGTACCTCCAACCCCAAAACTCCAATCATTTTTCTCTCTTCTACCTCTAAACTTTCTCAAAACCTCAAGAGATCTTCCTCTCTACTCAATTTTGTTCGATTTCCTCGCACACACGTGATCTTCGGTATGTTTCTCCTCTGATCCTCCAATTACTTTTTGCAAATTCATCTTCGATCTATTGTCATTATCAATCTAGGGTGAGACCTACTATGAACTAATTGCCATGATTCTCTTGCCTAGATTATTATTTTGAGGAGATTCTTTAGTGTGCTATGATGAGGAATATATTATACTTACTATTGTTGGATCAAAAAGTTTTATTTTTGTCTTTCTTCAATGTTTTAGATGATGAACACAAGGAGCCAAACTCGTGCTCGTGCCGCCGCTAGCGCTTCTCGGGCTGTCACTCAAGAACGCATGGGGATACGGTTCAGGAATGAGCTCCAACATGATTGCTTCAACACGATCAAGAACCGCCAAGTGAAGGCCACCAAGTGGGCTTGCCCCATTATATTAAACCAACTCAGTATTTCTGACGACTACAATTTACTTTGAATAGAGCTGGCCTGCAAAATTTTGTGTATAATGATGTGCCTACATATCACCGCTTAATTATTGAATTCCTAAGTTCGTTGCAAAGTACCATTAAACTCTGGCAAGGAGAGGACACGATTTTTTTCTGACTTATGAACAAGAACTACACTTTAACACTAGATGAATGGTGCACATGTTTTAATTTGCCAAACAATGATGTTGATGCTTTGTGCACATCCTTTACTGGCTTATACCCTTCCCCTTCACAATATTATAATGGACTGAGTTTCACTACTAGAGTGAGCAAGAGGAAGAATATTCAACATCCTGCAATTCGTTATTTGTTCTATGTTATTGCTAACATCTTGCAGGCAAGAAATGAGTTTACGAGACTCAATGAGGAGGACATTTTAGTCCTCGCAAAGGCTGCTTACACGAACTGTGACTTGTCACTCAACTTGGGCACCATCCTTGTGCGCTACCTGGAGCACCAATCCTCCCAAATCCAAGGACCAATCATAGGTGGAGGCATCATCACGGTGCTTGCCACTGCCCTAGGCATCGACCTAGGTGAGTTGCAACCTGTGCTAGGTGAGCGACGTGTTGGTTTCTCTACTTTAAAAGCTTGTGGAATTCTCACTAGGAGAGGTGGAGTTTATTACCTAAATATTGCTGGAGCCGGGCATGTTTACCCCGCTCCTATGCCTAATGGTCTTTTATCTACCGAGGAAGGTCGTTTTCTATATGACTTGCAGGTTGAGCAACACCAACCCGAGGAGGAGTTCCGGAGGAGGATGAGGACCAAGAAGAGGAGCAAGAAGTTCCTTATCAAGAGGAGCAGCCACAAACCTGTTTTCCACATACCAATACTTCCAAGAAGTTGGAGGGACTATGGAGAGGATGCATAGCCTCTCTTTGAACCTCTGAGGAACAACTAGTAACCTCTCAACTCAATTTGCGAACTTGAGTAATGACCTTTTCCCGGCACCAAAATGATTTGAAGGGATTGCAAAAGCCTAAGCTTGGGGAAGTTTCCTCATGTATATTTTTTTGGCGTTAATTTGCTTTTATTTATTTCGAGGTTGTGTTTTTAATTCAAGTTTATAAGCACTCGTGTTGGTTTCCTCAACGCTTTATTTTTAGTTCTTTCTTTTTTCTTTCGAGATTTTCTAGCCAAGCTTTGCTGCCAATTTTCTATTATTTAAACTCCTTCTCTTAAAAACCACAAAAAGATTTCTCCATTTTTTTTTATTTTCCCTCTTTATTTTCTTTCCGCCTCGAGGTTTTCATGTATTTGCAAGAGAGTGATCAACTTCAAGCTTCCAAGAAGCAAATAAAAAAGTAAGAGAGGAGTGGAACCAAATATGCGAGGTATGCCTTATGGCTCCCCACTTTTGAAGTTTGAGAAACCCATGCTAGTTAGTAGTAAATGTTGAGATGTTATATTGGTGGAGTGAGTCTTTGTATTGTAGTAAGATTTTTGTTCGCATGGGTATTTTGTTGGGTACGTTCTGTTCCAGCTCTCGTAGTTAACCGAGTCTTGCCTAAAAATTTCAAAACAATTGTAATAAGAAAGAATCTCACAATTGAAGGCTTGGGTGTTGTAGTGCTTATTCTTGAAGGCTTATTTCTAGAGACACTCAACACCACTGAAAATGTTGATTGACTTGATAGCTCTCTTTAAAAGGATTTGTTCTATTGAATTAATGTTTAGCGGTTTTTGTGAGCATGCCAACGTTTGACTTGTTAATCATAAGAATGATATAGCTTTATGCGTGTCAAACTTCATGGGATGCCAATGATGTCTGCAAGAGCACAAATCGTTTGTAGCTAGTTTCGAAGTTCGGATATCGATCCCACAGGGCGCCCAAAGGTAAGTGTTTATTGGTGAAGTCTTTGTCACACCCGAAGTTGTCACAGGTCTTCGAGTGAATTGACTGCAAGTGTTGAAATAAGAATGGGGTTTTAATTAAATGCGATAGATTTAAATAAAACTAAAAATATAAACTTCAGAAATATAAAGCATAAAAATAAAGAATGACTTTGCTTCTTTGTTGTTTCCTACAGATGACGAAAGAAGGTGCGGGGAAATTCAGTTCATGGTGATAGTGGCTGTGCCAGGTGGATGAGTGCTAAATGTAACAATTATAATCTTATAGATATATGTGTAGGCGAGAAACCCATAATTATCCGGAACTCTTCTTGGTAGATTTCATCACAACTTCAATAATCCTACTAGCCTGCTACCAAAACCATGGTCAGACACTAGACGATGAAGACCCTTCAGGTTGCTTAGCGATTAAGCTCCTTGGATCGGACTAATGCAATAAGAAAAGTGGTTACTCGTTATCCTTGAGTCAACTAGATTTCCATTGATATCCCCGTGTCACCCAAGGGTTGCCGGTCCACTAGCGTACAACATCTTATCTGTGTAGAACAAGGTATCATGTTGTCTGGGCCCTTAATTGGACAACAAGCATTAAGAATCCCACAGATAGTCAAGCACACATATTATAGTAATTAGAATCAATCACAAACTAATGGAAAATATATGAAGGCACATCACATCTCACCAATCCCCTACATCTCCCACGCCCATGGGAATTACTCACACATGAGATAAGAACAGATCATCAATATAATTGAATAAAGGGAATTCGTCTTTGTATTATCGTGGAAATCCACAATAAGAATAGAAAAATATCCAACACAATTCAAGATGGGAAGAAACAATCTCAAACCCTAGTCTTGCAAGGTGGAGATCCCTCTCTCTCTCAAGTACAAGTAGTGGCTATGGGGTGTATTGGATAGGAGGTCGAAGATCGTGGAGCGAGATGAAGAACGTCTTCTCCTTATTCTCCGGATCTCTTTTTTCTCCCTTCTGGATGGTGTGGCGGCTGCTGTGTTGTGGTTTCGTCCCTCGCCCCTTCATGGAAGTTGTCCCTTTTGACAAGATAGAGGTGGAGGCAACTATATGGCGGGAACTATACAACCAGAGAAAATATTCCTGCCGTATAGTTGCTCGTTAAAACTTTTGTTGACTCCTCTTGCATACGGAGGGAAAACACATTAAAACCAAGTTTTCTTCGCTACCAAAGTATTTGCGTTAGGTAAAACCAGAAAATGATCAAATCCGGGAGAAAACCAGCAATAAAAGCCATGAAAAATGTGTCGAATCTCACAGCTATCAACTCCCCCAAGCTTAGATGTTGTTCCCCCGCGAGTGACAAGGAAATAAAGAAGAATAGCAGAGATTCGAAACTGAAAATAGAGGAACTCACAAGTTTGAATTGGTGTCAATTTGTTTTCTTCATAATCCCTACAATCTTAAATATAATCATACAAGTATTCATAAGATTGCACTGAGTCTAGTTCCTAACCACGTATATCTTGTTAGCAAATAAATCATATGCCCAAGCAAGTGTTGATGGTTTAGCTTGGAAAGTGAGACAAATTCTTTTGGTCACTCTCTTTAGAGAGATGAAAACCTTTTGTTCTTATTTGTTCACCCAATTAAGAGTACTCAGGTAGGCATCAAAGTATATAATTTTAGAACAACTCATATATCCCATGTCAAAATCTCAAGACTATCAAAGCACCTCTTTTCTTTTCTTTTGCCTTTCAAAACTTTAGCTCTTTCATAAAGAAATCATGCCACTATTTTTATCATGTTTAATTGGGGCTGATTGTGCACTCGTGACCATTCCAATAAATAATTGTTGAGCAATAATGGGCCAGAGGAGTACTACAACTTCACTTGGAACGTGAAACCATGAGGATAGTAAAAAATTTACCCGTCATAGCATCGCTGCTACAGACGTTTACATAACTCAATAGCCGAAATTAAGTGGTTCCCCACATTTAGATCGTTCGCTGGCCAACGGAGTTAATAGTTCCCCATGGAGCACGATAGAGTTGTAATGACACGCGTAAAGCAATATCTTATGGTAACTATAACATCCCAAAACTTAATCCAAGGTTAATCAAGATCCAAATAATCAAATTTAGGGTTAACAAAAACTTTTCCATTTAAAAATCATTAAACATTCATATGGGTGTGCATCTAAATTAGGAATTGTTTTGAATTGCCATCTTTGAGTGATCCATTGGTTGTAAAATGATTCTAAGGTGAATTAAACATCATCTAGATCATTCCCAAGCAAATCCCAAAGAAAAACAAATCAAAAAGAATTAAAATAAGCAAATGGTCATTTGTCCCATTTTAATCACCATGCCTACTTTGGCTATTCCTAGAACTCAAATCTTAACAGAAACAAATGTGGTTCTTTGCACCCCTTGCTAGTACAAGTAGTGATGTACCAAGGCCCACTTTGTTTCATCCCAAAAACTTTCAAACACTAAGTTTAAATGACATTTGAAATTTGAATATAGTTCATATGTATAGATCACACTTATTCAAAAACCACTCAAATGAACTCCATTTTAAAAACCCAAGCACACCTAGGAGCTCAAGCATAAGATACATCACTCCACCAAAAATCAGCTAAAAATTCAAAAACTTTTCTCATGCGGCCATTGTGTCGAACAGGTGGCAGACAGAAATAAACCTACCTAACTAACACTACTCCTAGTTAAACCATGGTCCCCATTTGCACCCTCTCCGCTCTCCTCTTTCCCCCCTGAGTCCAACCAAACCCCCACCGGCCTACCCCCTTAGCCACAGCACTAGTGGAGCACCGCCACTTTGTGGTCACCGCCGGCCAGAAGTGGGCAACGCGCCAGGGACCGCGCCACGCCAAACCATCACGTCCCCTAGCTCCGCCCAACCCTACCGCCGCCCATGGTCCACCCCTCGATCAACCCTAGCCCTTGGACCACACCCCAGCGTCGCCGCCCTTTCTCTCTACGAGCTCACCAGAGCGCGCCAGAGCGCGATAGCCCCCAGCACTGCACCAACCAAGGCAAGCTATTGTTAGCAAGCTAGAATTAAGCTAGATAACCTAAGCAAGATGCATTAGGCATGCTTTGGTTATACCACTTTGACTAGTACCTACCCCAAGTTTTATTTTCAAGCTTTTACTTTCTTTACTTTACCAAAGTCCCTTACTTGTTTGAAGGTAGCATAAAAAGTATAAAACTTGACCTATCTAGATAACCTTAGATGTCATTCTATGGCATGAGATTGAGATTAGCATCCCACCTTAGTGAACACTCTTAACTTAGTAGCTTAGAGCTAAATCAAAACTCGAGTCACTTTAGATGGGAACCCTTGGTGAAAATGAATTGTGAAAACCTTGGAATGATGAGTCATTCCATTGAGATGTTTTGACATGTGTTGAGAAACACAAATGGTTTATGATGATGAAAATGTTGAGGCATGAGCCTTATCCCTTTTACAAAAACTGATGGTTGGATTCAGATGCGATACCATTCCAATTTTACCGTACAACCACAATACCTGAATTGGGTAAGGCTTAGCTGGAAGTTTATATGCGTTAGTATTAGTTCCCTCGCGGGAGAGGTTTGAGCTGAGGCTACCTCTCAAAGTTTTCCACCTATGCAGTGCCCAAGATGACAAATGGGCATGGTTGGGAGGCCATACTCATAGGAGAGGTGCTTATACTAGGGTGTGTAAAGGAAAGGTTATGTTTGATTATCTGCACACTAAATATGATGATTTAGGGTTATCCTTGACAGATGTATCGAATCTTGTGGTGAAAGTGTACCACCTCTGCAGAGTGTCAAACTATTCGAATAGCCGCATCCGTGCTTATGGACAGTTGGAGTGGCCATACTGTTTCGTTGTCAGATATTTTTAAAATGACTTATGAAATGAATGATGAATCTTGACTTGACCACAACAGGGTTGTGACTATGACACTAGCTTCCCAACTTAAGTGATTCTAGAACTTTATTTTATCTTTCTTTGTTTCTGAACTCAGCTTAGGTTTCAAACTTAACTTTACAACTAAACCTAGAGTTAGCATTTCCCACTAGAACTACCTTACTTGTTAGTAATAGTTTGCGACTACTTAAAGAGTACTCATGGCTTTTGTCCCTGGCTATTCCTATGGCCAGATTATGAAGGAGACTACCAAGATAACGGACAGCAGGACGACTATGATAACTAGGACTATCTTCCATCGTCAGCATTGTCTGTGCCACTTAAGATGGACCTCACCGCTACGCTTATTATTTATTCGGCTGCTTGTTGTATTAAGACTGGATCATGAGATCCTTTATTTGTGTAAGACCTTATATTGGTTTGTAATGGATGATGTACTGCGATATCCAATATGTTATGTCCTTCAAAAATTGTAATCCTGGGATTGCGATATACAACATAACAGGCATCTGGGATTAAAAAACCGGGTGTTGACAAGTTGGTATCAGAGCCATCCTGACCATAGGAGACCCTAGTTAGAATGGACGTACGAACAAAAACTTAATTTCAAAACCAAAGTGAGTATTTATGAAAAAAATATTTCCTCTCTTACCCTTGGGAATTCATTCTTTTTCAAAAATTCATGTTCCTCCAATTCTTACATTACTACATAAAATTTGACACGCTTGATCACTTCACTAACTTCCTCATCCTTAATTCTTGTAGATGGAGACCCAGTTCAACAAGTTGTACCAGTTGGGCCACGGAGGCCAGCTGATATTCGAGAGGGTTCTAGATTCACTGTCTGAGTTATTGGGACACCCACATCCGGAGTTTCTTGGAGCTCAACTTCCTAGACCCCCAGGAGGAGATTTACAATGGCTAGTCACCGCTGATCTTCGAGGAAGCATAGAAGCACCAACGTCCGGGAGAATCCAGTTCTCCGTACGAGAGAACAACTGGCTAGACGGATTATCCAGGGCAATGCATGAAGCTCTCGCACATCTATGTGCCCTCAGTGTCAACCAAATCCAAGGAACCCGCTTTGCGCACTATGGAAGGCGTGACTTCAGGGGAATGCCAATGGAGATGCCAGGTCACCCGGAGTTGAAGCGTCAAGTGGAGAACCTTGACTTCCTGCTGTACGATCGCCAGAAGGAATTGGATAATGCTAGGGAGTTTTCCAACCACAACCCTGCCATTGCCGCCCAGAAGGCCCAGATGATATGGGGTGGCCTGATCTTCTCAGCAAGCTCTTGTCGATGATATGGTGGATGAAGATAACTAGTGCGTAGCTATGATCTCTCCCGCTCGATCCCTAATGCTAGTGCAACAGATCTCAAACCTTGTAGGATATTCACAACACCACACTCTTGCGCATGCAGCCGTGACCATGAACGGTAGTATGCAATCTACTAATTCCCAATGGAACAACAGATCACACTCAATTATAGTTGGTAGATTCGAACACAGTGTAATTCTAGAGGTTCTATGAAAGAAACAACTTCAAAATATTTTAACGTGGTCTAAAACCTAAAAACCATGATTTACAGGCCTATATAAAGGCTGTTGGACGTCCAACATAGAGTTGGGGTCAAAACCAAACATATCTCTAACTTTCCTAACTTAAAAGGATTCTATTTGTAAACTGACAGAAAACATCTGTCGACTTCTTTTGGTTGCTGCGAACAGCTCGTAAGGAACTGGGAGACGTGCAAGTACCCGTTGGAAAGATCTCGGAATTATCTTTCCAACAAGTACTTATTTGCTTAATTACGAGTTGGTATGCGGAAACCATGTCCGTTTCAACTTCAGAACTTCTATCTGTCCGAATTGAACCTTCCTTCTTGGTCGCCTTCTAACTCTCGCTCGCCTTCGTTTTGATGATCTTGTCTTGCGCCTTCCTCCCGCTCCTCCCTCACGCATCCTCGGGCGATCATCATGCTGGCTCCTCTTGTAACCCTTCTCCTCCTCGTGTCATGCTTGTTTCTTCAACGAACCTGATCATACATAAATGCATAGACTTAGGTAGTATAAAGTTCTCATTAAGTAAAACATCAGGTTCAATTAAGAGTGAATTCACTTGTTGCTCAATCAGCTTTGCACGAGCTCTTGTAATGGGTCCAATCCTGATTTCATTGGACTTGTTCTTTGCAGCAACATCTTCATTGTGAATAGGAGTAGGAGATAGTGGAATAGTATGGATGTCCTCATCATCCCCCCCCCTTCAAAAGGCGTCGACCTCGACGCTCCAAGGTCTTCTCCAGCATATGGTGATAGATCAGCAACGTTGAAGCTGTTGCTAGCACCACCAAACTCCTCAATAGGTATATCAACTGAGTAGGCATTATCATTAATTTTGGCTAGCACTTTGTAAGGACCAGCACCACGTGGCTTCAACTTGGACTTGCGAAGTAGTGGAAATTTGTCCTTGCGTAGATGCACCCAAACCATATCTCCAGGCTCGAACAACACTTCTTTTCTTGCTTGATTCCTTGCAGCAGCAATGTTCTTGCCTTTCTTCTCAATAGCCTCTCGAGTCTTCTCATGTATTTTCTTCACATAATCAGCACGTTTTGATGCCTCCATATCAACTCTCTCATGTAATGGCAGAGGCAACATATCAAGTGGCGTCAATGGCTTGAAGCTATACACCACCTCAAAAGGACAAAGCTGAGTAGTTGAATGCATAGCCCTGTTGTAAGCAAACTCAACATGTGGCAAACACTCTTCCCACTCCTGCAGATTCTTTTTAATCATGGTCCTTACCAGCTGTGACAATGTTCTATTCACCACCTCCGTTTGACCATCTGTTTGGGGGTGACATGTAGTACTGAACAGCAACTTCGTTCCTAGCTTCCCCCATAAGGTCTTCCAAAAGTAGCTCATGAACTTCACATCACGGTCAGAAACAATTGTCTTTGGTACGCCATGTAATCTCACAATGTCTCTGAAAAACAGGTTAGCAACATGCGACGCATCGTCGCTTTTGTGGCAGGCAATAAAATGAGCCATCTTAGAGAACCTATCCACTACCACAAATATAGAATCATGACCTCTCTGAGTTTTAGGTAGACCTAGCACAAAATCCATACTAATGTCTTCCCATGGAGTAGTAGGAGCAGAGAGAGGTGGATACAAACCGTGAGGCTTGGATTTTGACTTGTGGCAAGTAATACATCTGCTCACAAATCTGTACACATCACGCCTCATCTTGGGCCAATAAAAATGATCAGCAAGCATGAGCAACGTCTTCTCACGCCCAAAGTGACCCATCAAACCACCAGCATGTGATTCCTGCACTAAGAACAAACGCAACGACGATTCTAGAATACATAGTTTGTTAACTCGAAACAAATATCCATCATGTATATGATACTTATACCATGCGTTTCTAAGAGCACATAAACGATATGGTTCAGCAAAATCATGGTCAGTTGCATAAAGTGCACAAATAGCTTCTAATCCAGGAATTTTAACATCAAGATTGGTTAATAGCATGTTCTTCCTAGATAGAGCATCAGCAACAACATTCTCTTTTCCCTTCTTATAATTAATGATGTAAGAAAAAGACTCAATGAACTCAACCCATTTAGCTAATATTCTATGCAAGTTTGATTGAGCTTTCAAGTATTTCAATGCTTCATGATCAGAATGTATGATGAATTCCTTTAGCCACAAATAATGTTGCCAAACTTCAAGTACTCTCACAAGTGCATACAATTCTTTATCATAGATTGAATAATTCAAACGAGCACCAGTCAATTTCTCAAAAAAATAAGCTATAGGCCGACCCTCTTGCATCAAAACGCCACCTATGCCTATACCACTAGCATCACATTCAACTTCAAATTGCTTCAAAAAATCAGGTAATGCAAGCAATGGTGCAGAAGTAAGCAAACATTTCAATGTATCAAATGCAATGTCTTGGGCCGCGCCCCATACAAAAGGAACACCTTTCTTTGTCAAATCATTTAACGGTGCAGCAATGGTGCTAAAATCTTTCACAAAGCGCCTATAGAAACCAGCGAGACCGTGGAAACTACGCACTTGACTTACATTCATTGGAGTAGGCCAATTATGAATTGATTCAATTTTAGATTGATCTACCTCTACTCCATGCTTAGAAACAACAAATCCTAGGAATATGACCTTATCTTTTGTAAATGTACACTTCTCAAGATTAGCATACAGTTTATTATCACGTAACACTTACAAAACTTGTCTAATATGAGTGCAATGTTCAGATTCGGTGTGGATGTATATGAGTATATCATCAAAGTAAACAACCACAAAACGACCAATAAACTCTCTCGAAACATGATTCATCAAACGCATGAAAGTACTAGGTGCATTAGTAAGACCAAACAGCATGACTAACCACTCATACAAGCCGAATTTAGTTTTGAAAGAAGTTTTCCATTCATCCCCTTCTTTCATCCTAATTTGATGATAACCACTACGCAAGTCAATTTTAGAGAAAACAGTAGCACCACTCAATTCATCTAGCATATCCTCTAAGCGTGGAATAGGATGACGATATCGAATAGTGATGTTATTAATCGCTCTACAGTCAACACACATGCGCCATGTACCATCTTTCTTAGGAACTAAAATAACAGGAACATCACAAGGGCTAAGAGAAACACGAATGTACCCTTTATCCAGCAACGCTTGTACTTGCTTCTGAATTTCCTTAGTTTCTTCGGGATTAGTCTTGTAGGGTGCACGATTGGGAAGTGTGGCGCCAGGAATCAAGTCCACTTGATGTTCAATACCACGCAATGGAGGTAAGCCTGCGGGTACATCTTCTGGAAACACATCCCCAAAGTCCTACAAAACAGAAGAGACACCAAGAGAAATAGGGGTCATGTCGTTAGAAACCAATACCTCACCCTTATACATGAGCACAAGTGGCATGGCTGTAGGATCCTCACAAAATTCTCTCATATCTTCCTTAGTGGCTAATATCAATAAAACGGGCACTCTCTCACTTTTCGTCACTCAATTTAGGCTCAATTACATTAGGAATAGCTGTCACGCAATCTCACCGAGTGGTAGTATCTTCCTTCAAGTTCACCTCTATCTTCTGGCGAGACTCATTCACAATTTCTTGTGGTGTCATTGGTTGCATAGTAATCTTCTTTCCTTTGAATTCTAGGTGATATGTATTGGCTCGGCCATTGTGTTGCACATGGCGATCATAGAGCCAAGGCCGACCCAATAGTAGGTGACAAACAGTCATAGGCACCACATCAAAATCAATAGAATCTTTGTATGGCCCTATTTGAAAATTCACACGCACCATAAGATTTACCTTCATCTCACCATTGTTGCTCAACCATTGTATGTAGTATGGCTTGGGATGAGGTAAGTATGTCAAATTCAGTTTGGCACATAGTTCCTTACTTGTAAGATTTCTGCAGCTACCTCCATCAATAATGACCTTGCAAGCTTTATTTGGTCCAACTAGAGCTTTTGTTTGGAACAAGTTGCAACGGCTGGGATTCCTCAACCGGTTGCACACTAAGTACACGTGAAGACACGACAATAGTTGGTGCACGCTCAGCATATGCATCAGCACCATCCTCGCCATCATCAATATCATCGTCAGAAGCTTCATCTCCACTCTCTACTTCTCCTTGTTCGTTGACAAACATAACCTTGTTGTTTGGACAATCCTTCTTGTAGTGACCTCTACCTCCACAAGTATGGCACACCACATCACGAGTACGTGCCGTAGACATGTTGGAACCCGAGCTAGCAGCAGGAGCAGTGGGTTTCCAAGCATTAGAACCAAACGAAGGTGTACTTGCTGGTTTGGCCGATGGTGTAAACGGAACAGCACCTGGTGGCATGACTGTAGGAGGAATAGATCTGGCCAAAAATCTGCTGGAGGATGGAAAACGAGCGCGTGACTTCACCTCTTCCGCCAACTGGGATTCGGCCTCTCTAGCATGGTGCAATAGCTCATTCATGGTCTCATACTTGTGATGACGCACTATGCTCTTGATTGGCAACTTCAGATTGTTTAGGAATCGCTGCATGGTCATCTCAATGGACTCGCGAACTCGAGCACGCTGCATAAGCAGCTCCATCTCCATGTAGTACTCATCTACTGTCATTGTGCCTTGCTTCAATTGCGTCAATTTATCAAAAACTGATCGCAAGTAGTTGGTTGGAACGAAACGAGCCTTCATGATTTGCTTCATCTCGCGCCAATCCATCACAGGAAGTTCATTATCCTCCCTCCTATGTTGCACAAGAGCATCCCACCAATGCAACGCATAACCATCAAATTCAGATGCTGCAAGCTTGACCTTCTTGTCTTCTGGATAGTCAAATAAGCGCTAGAGTTTCTCAATCTTCAACTCCCATGTGAGGTAATCTTCAGGATCAATGGAACCATCAAACTTGGGGATCGAGAACTTTGGCTTGCCCAAACCATCATCAGCAGCTTAGTTGTGAACACGTTGAGCACGCCCAAGAGGGGCAAACCCACGGCCATGAGCAGGTGCATGGGCAGGGGGAATAGCACGTCCCCTGCCAACATGTGGAGCAGCATCCACATCGCTACCCTCATCGAAATCATCAAAGGCATCATCATGTTGAGGATCTTCCCTTCTATGTAAAACGGTTGTTAAACCCTCAATGGAATACTGCAAAGTGGTGACATTAACATTGAGCGTAGCCACTTGCGTTTGAATAGTATCAACCGTTCCAACATGCTGATCCAATCTCATATTCATATCCTAGAGATTCTTGTCAATGGCATCTGTCGTGTTAGTAAACACACGTGTCAAGTGGGACTTCAAAGCCTCATATTCACGCCAATTAACAAGCTCCTCATCCTTCTTTTTCTACATCACAACATCATCATCACTAGAAGACATGATTAGTAGGTTAGTGCAAAAATCAAAATCTGTATGCTGGAACTCTCATAGCTCACTCACAACTAATAAGAAAGGAGATCTTACCGTTCCAAAGTGAATAGAGATGCTCTACCAAACGAAATCAAAAACTGATGCACTAATGTGATGAAGTGAATATCAAAGGTACAGGGAACGATCACAAGGCACACAGGTTATTTATGGTGGAGCTGTAGGTATGGTATCCTAACTACAACGCAAACAAGTCCTAGTGCCAATCGTATGACAAAGACCCACGGATACACACACGGTGGAGATAAATGGGGCAATTGCAACTATGAGAGCTCAATAAAGTGAGATCTATCAGAGGAACGCTCGTGTTGCAATGCACAAGGAGAGACGCTAGCAATATCTCAACAAAACGGGCACAAGATTGCTAAACTCAGCAGCCCGCAGAGCACTAAGCATGCTAGTCTCGTAGGATAGTTTTAGACACAAAGAAAGGCTTACTAAGGCTCACAAGGATAGGTACGCTATCTGGACTCAGTAAAAAAATAAAGAAAAAAATAAAAAAATTGACCTGAGAATTGGTCTCTGCCACGGCAGAAAAACGGCCTAAAATCCTGCCTCGGCAGGATGGCGGCAGAATTTTTTTTCTTGTACTAGCACAGACTGGTCTGTGGTGTAGCGAGGGCCGATTTTTTTTGGATTCTTTTTTACGTGAGGGTGCTCATGTACTAGTACAAACGAGTCTGCCCTGTAGCGATCGAGGCGGTATTTTTTTTCTTCTTTCTTTCATGTGAAAGAAGCTCACGTACGATCTGGGTTTTTTTTCTATCTCTCTTTTAGCAGAAAGATCTACAACTTCAAACTAAAAGAAAACAGATCTAATAGATCTAAGACTCAAGAACACGACGAACAGTCTAGAAATAGTCTATGGACTTCGACAATGGATCAAAAACAGACGAAAACTAGACAAAACACTAAGACTCAGATTTAGAAGAAAGGCTACATAAAAGGATTACGATCAGCAACTAGAACTCAAGAACAGTGTTATCTAGGCTATGGCAATGAACTATGAACCCTAATATTTTTGTGTGGCTTTTCTATATAGGACAAAAACAACTAATCTATGGATGGATTTGTGGATGCTTACCGAGGTAACACTAGAAATCTGATACCAAGATGATATGGGGTGGCCCGATCTTCTCAACAATCTCTTGTCGATGATATGGTGGATGATAGATAACTAGTGCGTAGCTATGATCTCTTCCGCTCGATCCCTGATGCCAGTGCAACATATCTCGAACCTTGTAGGATATTCACAACACCACACTCTTGCGCACGCAGACGTGACCACGAACGGTAGTATGCAATCTACTAATTCTCAATGGAACAACAGATCACACTCAATTATAGTTGGTAGATTTGAACATAGGGTAATTCCAGAGGTTCTATGAAAGAAACAGCTCCAAAATATTTTAACGTGGTCTAAACCTAAAAACCATGATTTACAGGCCTATATAAAGGTTGTTGGACGTCCAACATAGAGTTGGGGTCAAAACCAAACATATCTCTAACTTTCCTAACTTAAAAGGACTCTATTTGTAAACTGACAGAAAACGTCTGTCGACTTGTTTTGGTTGCTGCGAACAGCTCGTAAGGAAATGGGAGACGTGCAAGTACCCGTTGGAAAGATCTCGGAATTATCTTTCCAACAAGTACTTATTTTCTTAATTCCAAGTTGGTATGCGGAAACCACGTCCGTTTCAATTTCAGAACTTCTGTCTATCCGAATTGAACCTTCCTTCTTGGTCGCCTTCTAACTCTCGGTCGCCTTCGTTTTGATGATCTTCACTTGCACCTTCCTCCCGCTCCTCCCTCACGCATCCTCAGGCGATCATCATGCCGGCTCCTCTTGTAGCCCTTCTCCTCCTCGTGCCATGCTTGTTTCTTCAATGAACCTGATCATACATAAATGCATAGACTTAGGTAGTATAAAGTTCTCATTAAGTAAAATATCGGGTTCAATTAAGAGTGAATTCACCTGTTGCTCAATCAGCTTTACACGAGCTCTTGTAACGGGTCCAATCCTGATTTCATTGGACTTGTTCTTTGCAGCAACATCTTCATTGTGAATAGGAGTAGGAGATAGTGGAATAGTATGGATGTCCTCATCACCAGACTTTCTCACTGCTTGTCAAGGACCGTTAGTCTCTTCGCTGCCAGCACGAAAACAAGGATCGCACCATCGCCTGTCTTCGCAAGAAGGTGGCCGATCTCGAGGACCATCAAGGAGCAAGAAGCTCAGCTTGCAAGAAAGGAGGAAGAAGAGGAGGGTGAAGACATCCAGGGAGATATGGACTCTTACCTCAGCAATGATGATGACTTTCTAGAGGAGGATGTCGTGGACTTCCACACCGATGATGCCGACTCCGACTTCATCGATGATGAGTAGATGCACTAGAGCACTGTCGTAGCATGAGGTGTATTGGTCCCAATGTATCGTAGCTTGTAGAATGGTTCTTAAAACCATATGTTTTCCTTGTTGTGGTGTGTGTGTGTGTGTTTGTATTGTCTGCTTGTGTGAAGGAATGAAATGGAGTTAGTTGCAAAACCTGAGTCAAACTCAAAGTTTTAGCTTTGAAGTCAAAACCATGAACCTTAGAACTTTGCCTCTTACCCCTTTATCTATCTCAATCTTCAGATGACTCGTGGAAACCCCGGAGGGAGCAGCTCAGCGCAAGACCCAATGCTGCAGATTATGCAAATGTTAGTTGCAGACCGTGAAGCAAGCAGGACAGAGTGCTAGGCCAACTTAGCAACACTACAGCAGATCGCCCAGATGGCCCAAAACAACCAAGGGCATGGAAATCAGGATCATCAAGGATCCAAGCTGAAGAACTTCCAAAATACCAATCCCCCAATCTTTAGCACTTCGGAGAACCCATTAGATGCTGATGACTGGTTGCAGACGATGGAGAACAATTTGGAAGTAGCCAGAGTTGATGACAACAAGAAAGTTCTCTTTGCCACCCACTACTTGGTAGGAGACGCAAGATGTTGGGTCCGCAGCATAGAAAACAAAAAAATTCCTACGGTGTGAACTACATGCCAAGATCTATCTACTAGGTACAAAGCAACGGGTGGTCATACATCCAACGAGAACTTACCCTCGTAGACAACGAGCTTTGTTAACGAGTAGGAACTCGTGGTTGATGTAGTCGTACACTTGCCGATCTCAAGATCGTGAGGAAGTCCAGCAGGTTCGGCTCCAGCACGTCCATCAGATCCAGCTACAGCAGCACCAAGTCCAGCACCGCAAAGCAGCGGTGCATCCGTGATCGCACACACGTCCGGTACCCCGAAAACCTCCATCCCTCGCTCTAGCAATGCAGCGGAAGCAGTAACTCCTTTCCAGATAAAGCCACCGGGAACATGTATCTCGCTAATCCGAGACCATGGGGGAATAATACTAGAGGGGGGAGAGATCCTTCACAAGGAGGTGTGTGTGAGAAGTGAGGAGAGGGTGGCCTTTTATAGGAGGAGGGGGTGCCCCTCCTTCATGGCCGGTGCATGGAGGAGGTGTCTCTTCACCTCATCCATTCATGTGGTAGTAACCCCTCCACATTAAAATGCCTCTTCACATTCCCTTTTAAAGTCTCCACTTTAAATGCATTAAATTTCTCCAAATTTAATGCTCTCTCATTTAATAAAACTCTTTTATTATTTTTTTATTCAGAATTTTGTTAATTACTTTAATTAACAAACATTCACATAAACCCCCTGCAACATTTCAATATTACATGCAGAACCAATTTCAGCAATTTCACCCGAAACAGTTTCGGTGTCTATTGAAATAATTCCAGCGCTTTCTTAAATATTTATCTGAAACATATTTGCTCCAAATGGTGTCGGTATCCCTTAAGTGTGTCACCCTACGGTTCGCGAATAATGCAGACATGATCGAGACCCCTCTCAGATCAATAATTAGAAGCGGGACTTGGAGATCCATACTGACCCCTACACATTCAACGATGACTTCTGTGATCGTGAGAACCTTTAACGCTAGTAACTAAATCCCTTTGTCTCGCGATATACTACATGTTCAAGATTCGATCATCGGTATCTCCATACCTAGTTTGATCTCGTTACCGACAAGCACTCTATTCTCGTTCCCGTGATATAACATTCTAGTGATCACATCACTTGCTTGCAAGCTATTTCAATGTGATATCACCGAGAGGGCCCAAAGTATATATATCTGTCATCGGGATTGACAAATTCCACTCTTGATCCATGAGCCTCAACATAACACCTTCGTAGCATTGAACCCATCTTTATAGTCACCCTGTTACGGTGTGACGTTTGATGTTATCAAGATACTCTTCCGGTGTTAGCAATTAACATGATCTCATGGTCTAAGGATAAAGATTACTTCGTATGATGTTATAGCAATATAAACATAATGACTTTGATCGTAATGCTATACTTCGGATGAATGTTCATCACATCATTCCACCAATGTTGTGACCTCGTTATTAACAACATCCAATGTCCATGATCAGGAAACCTTGATCATCTTGTTAATCAATGAGCTAGTCTATAAGAGAGGCATAACTAGGAACCCTTTTGTTTATTAAACACACATGTATTGATGTTTCCGATCAATACAATTATAGCATGTAAAATAAACATTTATCATAAACATGGAATAAGATAATAACCACTTTATTATTGCCTCTCGAGCATATTCCCTTCACAAGAGCCTGGTGGAACAGCATCCGCCTGATGAACCATGGTCAAGTGATGACATGGGAAGCCTTCAAAATCAAGTTCAGTCGCACCCACGTGCCGCAGGGTCTAGTCGCCCGAATGAGGGATGAATTCCAAGATTTGAAACAAGGTAGAATGACTATGGTGGAGTACCATGACAGATTCCTGTCGCTTGCCAGGTATGAACCTGATGAGATCAACACAGAGGCCAAGAAGAAGGAGAGATTCCTGAACAGACTGGACGATGAGATGCAGACTGTCCTCATCAACATCCGCTTCGAGGATCTCGAAGAGCTAGTCGACTCTGCCATTCAGATGGAAGGGAAGATTAACCAGGCACACGACAACCGTAAACGTCGTATGATGCACCAAGTTGGATCCAACAGTCACCAGAAGTCCCATCCCAACCCGTCTGCTGGATTTGCACCGAGAAACAACCGACCCCCAATGTCTCGCCCAAGCTACCCCAACCGTAGCGGAGGCAATGTGAAGTCCGAAGGAAACAACAACAACCCCGGCAACACCAGCAATTTCAACCGTGCACCTCCCAAGAGCAACAACAACAACAATACTGCACCCAGAACTGGAAGCAATGTTGTACCTGTCGCAGCTAAAGACAAGTCCCAGATAACTTGTTTCGAGTGTGGAGTGAAGGGTCACTATTCCAATGAGTGCCCCAAGAACACTGCCGCCACTGCCAATGTGAATGCCCCAGCTCAACAGCAGCGTCGTGTTCAACGAGGGAGAAGGTTTGTCCCAGGGAACCCTCACAACCCCAACGGCCGTCTCTTTCACATGAACACCGAAGAAGCCCAAGAAGCGCCAGATGTAGTGCTGGGTATGATTTCTGTCAACTCAGTTTTAGCAAGAGTGTTGTTTGATTCGGGAGCATCGCATTCATTTATCACTGAATAATTTGCATGCACTAGTAATATCCACCCAACCAACTTGAAGCATGTCATGATAGTTCAACTACAAAAGCTAGAAAAATTTGCAAAGTTGTGCCTATCAGATACATGGGATAGATTTTTATGCTAATCTAATAGTACTTGGAACCAAAGGATTGGAAGTAGTACTAGGAATGGATTGGATGTCGAAGCATAAAGGACTGATAGACTGTGCTAAGAAAGCCATCACCATGACCAGTAGCTCTGGAGTAACAGTAGAGCATATATCTGAAACCTTACCTCGTCAATTCAAGTGCAACAAGAGTCTAGCCCTACCCACCATAGACCAAGTCAGAGTAGTCTCTGAATACCCCGACGTATTCCCAGATGAATTGCCAGGTATGCCCCCAGATAGGGATATTGAGTTCATTATTGAATTAATCCCCGGAACCGGACCCATAGCCTAGAGACCCTATAGCATGAATCCCTCAGAGTTAGTAGAGTTGAAGAAACAGTTCGACGCTATGTTAGCAACAGGCTTGATTCAACCAAGCGCATCGCCATGGAGATCACCAGTGTTATTCGTCGATAAGAATGATGGAGGCAACCGTTTGTGCACCGATTACGGTAAGCTGAATGACGTCACCATCAAAAACAAGTACCCTTTGCCAAAGATAGATGATCTATTTGATCAGTTGACTGGTGCCTAGGTATTTTCAAAGATTGATCTTAGGACTGGTTATCACCAACTTAAGATTCGTGCAACGGATATTCCGAAGACCACCTTTACTACTCGTTATGGTTTATACGAGTATACAGTCATGTCTTTTGGATTAACCAATGCCCCTGCTTATTTCATGAATCTCATGAATAACATCTTTATGAATTTCCTAGATAAGTTTGTCATTGTGTTTATTGATGATATCCTTATCTACTCCAAGTCAGAAGAAGAGCATGAGCAACATCTAAGAATCATCCTAGAAACCCTGAGAGAGCATCGGTTATATGCCAAGTTTAGCACGTGTGAGTTTTGGCTGAAAGAAGTAGGATTCCTAGGACATATTGTGTCTGTCGGAGGAGTCTCTGTTGATCCCGACAAGAGCAAAGATGTCGAAGAATGGGAAGCCCCAACCACTCAAACCCAAGTCAGTGCATTCCTCGGATTGGCGAGATATTACCGCAAGTTCGTCGAAGGATTTTCGAGCATCACCAGACCCATGACCCAATTGTTGAAGAAGGACAAGAAGTTTGAATGGACTGACAAATGTGAAGCCAGTTTCCAAGAATTGAAGAAGAGATTGATTTCAGCCCCAATATTGATCATGCCAGATATCAAGAAGCCGTTTGATGTATATTGTGATGCATCCAAGATTGGTCTCGGATGTGTATTGATGCAAGAAGGCAAAGTTATCGCATATCTGTCTCAGCAACTGAAGCAGCATGAGCAGAACTATCCGACCCATGATCTCGAATTAGCAACTGTAGTTTTGGCATTGAAGACATGGCGTCATTATCTTATGGGTAATCGCTGTGAGATTTACTCAGATCACAAAAGCTTGAAGTATATTTTCACTCAGAAGGAGCTGAATATGAGGCAAATAAGATGGATAGAGTTAATCAAGGATTATGACCTTGACATTCACTATCACCCCGGCAAAGCCAATGTGGTAGCGTATGCTCTTAGCAGATTGCCGTGTAGCTTAAACACCATGATCAAGGAGAAGGAACCAAGTTTGTATGAGGAGTTGGAGCAATTTAGGACTAAGCTAGTTAGCCAAGGATTCCTAACAAGCATTGAACTTCAACTCACTTTGATTAGCCAAATCAAGGAAGCCTAGAAGGGAAATGAAAGTATCAATGGACTCAAACGTCGTATTGGTACAGGAAAGGTACCTGGATTCACCAAAGACGAAGAAGGAGTTTTGTCGTACAAAGGCCGTATCTATGTGCTAGCAGATTCGGAGCTGAAGCAAGTTATCATGCAGGAAGCTCATGATACTCTTTATTCTATCCACCCCGGAGGAACGAAGATGTATCAAGATTTGAAAGAGCAATTTTGGTGGCATAAGATGAAGAGAGAAATTGGAAGCTACATCGCCAAGTGTGACATCTGTCAAAGAGTCAAAGCGGAGCATCAGAGACCCATAGGACTGTTGCAACCATTGCAGATTCCGGAATGGAAATGGGATTCCATCCGAATGGACTTTATCACCGGTTTGCCTACTTCTAGTAGGGGAAATGACTCAATCTGGGTCATTGGTTATAGACTGTCCAAGGTAGCTCACTTTATACCTGTCAAGACAACCTACCAGAGTTCGAAGCTAGGAGAGTTGTATATTGCTAGAATTGTTAGTCTGCATGGAACCCCCAAGACCATAGTATCAGATCGAGGAACCCAATTTACCTCGAGATTTTGGCAAAAAGTCCAGGAAGGATTAGGAACCAAGTTGAACTTCAGCACCGCTTATCACCCGCAAACTGATGGACAGACTGAGAGAGTCAACCAAATCCTAAAAGATATGTTGAGAGCTTGTGTGTTGGAATATGGAACAAAATGGGAAGACTGCCTGCCTTTCGCAGAATTCTCATATAACAACAGTTATCAAGCCAGTTTGCAAATGGCACCATTTGAGTTCCTATACGGAAGAAAGTGTCGTACCCCTTTGAATTGGTCGCAAGTAGGAGAGAGTCAGATTTTTGGACCCGACATTCTCCGAGAAGTCAAAGAGAAGGTTCACAAAGTCCGTGAGCACCTCAAGACCACCCAATCCAGACAGAAGAGTTATGCTGACAAGAGAAGGAGAGACCTGACTTTCAATGTCGGAGATTTTGTATATCTCAGGGTTTCGCCATTGAAGGGAACGCAACGCTTTAGTCTGAAAGGAAAGTTAGCCCCCAGATATATCGGGCCCTTCAAGATTCTGAACCATCGAGGAGAAGTATCGTATCAACTGGAACTACCAGAGGAGATGTCATCCATCCACAATGTGTTCCATATCTCGTTACTTCGCAAATGCCTAGAAGTGCCGGAGAAGACTGAAGTTTTCAAGAACATCGATCACCAAGCTGTTGATATCAACAAGGACCTGACATATCATGAAGTGCCCATTCGTATCTTGGAAGAAGCTTACAGAACCACTAGGACCAGAAGTATCAAATTTCTCAAGATTCAATGGAGCAACCATATCGAAGAAGAAGCCACTTGGGAGCGAGAAGATTACATTAGGACAGAGTTCCCAGATCTCTTTAGTTCCTAGTTTTCTTTCGTAAATCTCAGGATGAGATTTTGTTTAAGGGGGGAAGGTTTGTAACATCCCAAAACTTAATCCAAGATTAATCAAGATCCAAATCATCAAATTTAGGGTTAACAAAAAAAATTCCATTTAAAAATCATTAAGCATTCATATGGGTGTGCATCTATTAGGAATTGTTTTGAATTGCCATGTTTGAGTGATCCATTGGTTGTAAAATGATTCTAAGGTGAATTAAACATCATCTAGATCATTCCCAAGCAAATCCCAAAGAAAAACAAATCAAAAAGAATTAAAATAAGCAAATGGTCATTTGTGCCATTTTAATCACCATGCCTACTTTGGCTATTCCTAGAACTCAAATCTTAACAGAAACAATTGTGGTTCTTTGCACCCCTTGCTAGTACAAGTAGTGATGTACCAAGGCCCACTTTGTTTCATCCCAAAAACTTTCAAATACTACGTTTAAATGACATTTGAAATTTGAATATAGTTCATATGTATAGATCACACTTATTCAAAAACCACTCAAATGAACTCCATTTTAAAAACCCAAGCACACCTAGGAGCTCAAGCATAAGATACATCACTCCACCAAAAATCAGCTAAAAATTCAAAAACAAATCTCATGCGGCCATTGTGTCGAACAAGTGGCAGACAAAAATAAACCTGCCTAACTAACACTACTCCTAGTTAAACCATGGTCCCCATTTGCACCCTCTCGGCTCTCCTCTTTCCCCCCTGAGTCCAACCAAACCCCCACCGGCCTACCCCCTTAGCCACCGCACTAGTGGAGCGCCGCCACTTTGTGGTCACCGCCTGCCAGAAGTGGGCAATGCGCCAGGGACCGCGCCATGCCAAACCAGAACGTCCCCTAGCTCCGCCCAACCCTACCGCCGCCCATGGTCCATCCCTCGATCTACTCTAACCCTTGGACCACTCCCCAGCGTCGCCACCCTTTCTCTCTGCGAGCTCGCCAGAGCGCGATAGCCGCCAGCACGCAGCAGACCACGCCTTGACGCCATACCGCGCACGCCGCTCCGCCTCGACCCCAGCACCCCGCCAGACACGGCCGTGCACCGCCGCGCGACCCACAGTTGCCGAGCGCCGCGTCGAGCACCGCCTCTGTCTCCTAGAGCGCGGGAAGCTCCCGACCAAATACCACTGCCCCTAGCCGCACCATTGCGCCGTAGCTGACCGCTAGGGAACCGCCCACTGTCCGCCTAACTCACCCACGCCGATAGCCTTCTGTGCCGTAGTCACCGATGAGCTCCGCCCACACCTCTCGGTCTCACCGTCGCGCCTATATAAGCAGGCCTCCCCAGCACAAATTCCTCACACCATTCCACTCCCCTCTCTCCCCTGAACATTTCCCCTCTCTCGCCGGAGCCGCTCGAGCCGTAGTTCGCCGGAACTGCACCGGAGGAGTCTGCTGTAGAGGAGGAGACGCTGCCGTCAATTCCGTCCACCGAAGCCCCTGCCGTGACCTTCCCTGAGTCCGCCGTCGCCGTCCAATTTGAACCTCACCAGCCGTTCAGGGTTCGGTCCCGCCGGCGACGAGTCCATCGTCGACGACGACTGTGAGCCGTTGATCCACGTTATAATCGTGTGGCCCAGATCGCTAGATACCCTTTTTAAGTCTCGCTGACAAGTGGGACCAACCTGTCAACCGCCCTCTGCACCGCTGAGCGCCACTGGGCCCGCCCATTTCCTTTCCCGCGCTAGCCCACGAATTCAAATAAGTGTTCTTCTATTTAAGTTTAAATCCAATTCTGTCCCTTAGTTCAAAAATCAATTCAGGAAGATTTACTAAACCAAATTGAGTGATTCCAATTTTGCTGGAAAGTCTCTGAAAAGATCTATCGAAGCCCGTTGGATTTAATTCATTTAGAGTTAGAGATCTAGTCTAGTAAAAATAACAAGACATAAGCTTTTGCACATTCAAACATTTTTATAAATTCAACCATAATAGCTTTTGAGTTGACTCCAACTCTCAAAAATCACATTTAACCATACCTAATAAATATGTAATAATATTACGGTTTGCATGCAGTGACTTTGGACTAGTACCAAAATAATGCTATATAGGCATTTCTAGTCACTTTAAATCATTAAATATTAAACTTAAACTTAATTAAATGTGATCCAACCTTTAAATCACATTCCCATATGTTAGAATATGTGGTGATGACATGTGTCCACATGATCCCATATTTTAATTGGAGAATATTAAATCTTAGTTAATTTCAATGAGTAGAAATTACTTTTCTCAAACAAAAAGAATGAAGCTAGTTAATAAAACCTTGTGATGCTTGTGATGATAATAGATCATCAAATGTGTACCTTAGAGTGCTAAGTGGACTAGTTAAGTATTGTTTGTTGATTGTGTATACCGTATGTATTTATAGACGAAAGTACAGACTAAGTATGATGATTCAGGGTTATCCCTGATAGATGTATCGAATCTTGTGGTGAAAGTGTACCACCTCTGCAGAGTGTGAAACTATTCGAATAGCCGCGTCCGCGATTATGAAAAGTTGGAGCGGCCATACTGTTTCGTTGTCAGGTATTTTCAAAATGACTTATGAAATGAATGATGAATCTTGACTTGACCACAACAGGGTTGTGACTATGACACTAGCTTCCCAACTTAAGTGATTTGAGAACTTTATTTTATCTTTCTTTGTTTCTGAACTTAGCTTAGGTTTCAAACTTAACTTTACAAGTAAACTTAGAGCTAGCAATCCCACTAGAACTACCTTACTTGTTAGTAACAGTTTGCGAGTACTTAAAGAGTACTCATGGCTTTTGTCCCTGGCTATTCCTATGGCCAGACGATGAAGGAGACTACCAAGATGACGGACAGCAGGACGGCTATTATAACTAGGACTATCTTCCATCGTCAGCATTGCCTGTGCCATTGAAGATGGACCCCACCGCTACGCTTATTATTTATTCCGCTGCTTGTTGTATTAAGACTGGATCATGAGATCATTTATTCGTGTAAGACCTTATATTGGTTTGTAATGGATGATGTACTGTGATATCCAATCTGTTATTTCTTGCAAAAATGGTAATCATGGGATTGCGATGTATGACATAACAGGCATCTGGGATTAAAAAACCGGGTGTTGACAGTAGTTATTAGAAAAAGTAGTGGCATAATTTCTACTACTTCGAAGCATCCGTTTCACCAAACAATTTCAATCAAGGGTACTATCAAGTCTATTTATATTAAGCTCAAATGGGATGGAGTGGTTCAAAAATTAAATTTCTTCGGGCTAAACATGGACTCAAGTCATCTTTCAGATGCTTTTTCTTGTTGTAAAAATGTAGGGAGTACTTTAAACCAAGTTCTTTGCTTGTTGTTTCAAGGCTAAAAAGGAGACACTAGCAAGGGAATAGAATTTATGGGATAACAAGCTAAGTGGGGAGTGTCCTTAGTGCAAGCGAGTAAATATTTATAGGATCAATTTAAGGTTGCAGAGAGGATGATGAAAGGAACGTGATACCTCTTCTATCTTGTTTCATTCTTGTATTTGAGTCGAAACCCCTCTATGCTTTCCGATTGCCAAGTCACCTGAAATTAAACAATCTCCGAGAGAAACAAATAAACAAACTGTAAATAAAATTATAACTATTTTTTTTTGTATTTTTGATTTAGACATGCCAATCTGAAAGTAAACATGCAAATTGGAAGCAATAAGATAAATCAAAAGAAGAAAATAAAAATATATATGCAAATTTTGGAGATTTTCAAACCTCCCCCAACCTTAGGCAATTGCTAGGCTCAGTTGTTGTCGTCATTTGGCGGTTGGTGCAGATACTGCTGGTAGAAGTTGGGGAAGTGGGTCATAAAGTGACTGAAGTTTTGAGTCAAAGTGTTCACATCTTTATTCACATCCTGAAGAGTGTGGTCGATCTCCCCAACGCGTTGGTTGAGCTGCTGGAACTCCTGGTAGGGGATGTAGCCGTACCCCTACTGTGGCTGGTCGGGGCACGGGTCCCATGCTCCTCCCTGCTACTGCTGGCCCTCCCAAGCAAGGTTGTGTCCCTGCTCTTCCTCCTGCTCCTGCTCCTCATCATCCTGCTACCCTTCTTCTTCCTCCTCGAGCTGGTGCTCGGCCAAGATTGTCGTTACTTGGTCCTTTGTGAGGATCCAAGTATTCTTGTCCACAATTGAGAAGGCCTAGGGGCAGGGCAACTGAACCTGCTCACCCTGTACCTCATCAAGATAAACGAATTGATATGCTCGGAGCCTCGGGTTAGCATGGTAAACACCAAGGAAGCCACAAGTGGTCAAATACTTGACGTCCATAAGTTTGGAGCCATCAACAGGTTCCATAATAGGTAGTATAACATTCAATGCATAGGAAAGGTGGGTTACCAATCCACCAATGCGAATATCAGCTTTGGTCTTGTTGCTTTGGTGGCGGAAGTGCTGGATGAGTAGATCTACAGGACTAGGGCTCTGTGGTGAAGTAGGGAAAAGAGCCTTGGTGATCATTGCCATGTCCGCATTGGCCATGGACCCTGTGTCACCTCTCCCCAGTAGTGTGTTGGCGAGGAAGAGAGCATAGTAGTGAATGGTTGGGTTCTGCATGGTGCACATCTTCTTCTGATAGAAGTGTCTGCCACCATTAACAGAAATAAGCTCTCAAGTCGTCCCACTTGTGACGCTATAGAGGTTAGTAATATTGGGCTCCCCGGCATGGGGGAGGCTAAAAGAAGTGCAGAATTGTTCGTAACTTATGTCATAGTGCTGCCGGTTCATGTTGAAGCTGATAGTGCACATGTTACCTTTCTCCTTGTGGTCGTCGTAGAAGGAGGCAAGGAACTCGTTGGTGAGCTCGGCGTAGGTGTCGTGGCTTGCGAAGCTGATCACCGCCATCCCCAACCTGCTGCACATGAGGTCGAAGTCCTCCTTTGTAACATCCCAAAACTCTAATCCAAGGCTATTAAGATCCAAGTCATCACATTTAGGGTTAACAAAAAACTTTTCCATTTAAAAATCATTAACCATTCATATGTGTGTGCATTTAAATTAGGAGTTGTTTTGAATTGCCATGTTTGAGTTATCCATTGGTTGTAAAATGATTCTATGGTGAATTAAACATCATCTAGATCATTCCCAAACAAATCCCAAAGAAAAACAAATCAAAAAGAATAAAATAAGCAAATGGTCATTTGTGCCATTTTAATCACCATGCCTACTTTGGCTATTCCTAGAACTCAAATCTTAACAGAAACAATTGTGGTTCTTTGCACCCCTTGCTAGTACAAGTAGTGATGTACCAAGGCCCACTTTGTTTCATCCCAAAAACTTTCAAACACTAAGTTTAAATGACATTTGAAATTTGAATGTAGTTCATATGTATAGATCACACTTATTCAAAAACCATTCAAATGAACTACATTTTAAAAACCCAAGCACACCTAGAAGCTCAAGCATAAGATACATCACTCCACCAAAAATCAGCTAAAAATTCAAAAACTTTTCTCATGCGGCCATTGTGTCGAACAGGTGGCAGACAGAAATAAACCTGCCTAACTAACACTACTCCTAGTTAAACCCTTGTCCCCATTTGCACCCTCTCTACTCTCCTCTGTCCCCCCTGAGTCCAACCAAACCCCCACCGGCCTACCCCTTTAGCCGCAACACCAGTGGAGCGCCACCACTTTGTGGTCACCGCCGTCCAGAAGCGGGCAACACGCCAGGGACAGCGCCGCGCCAAACCAGCACGTCCCCTAGCTCTGCCCAACCCTAGCGCCGCCCATGGTCTACCCATCGATCAACCTCAGCCCCTGGACCACTCCCCAATGTCGCCGCCCTTTCTCTCTGTGAGCTCGCCAGAGCGCGATAGCCGCCAGCACGCAGCAAACCGAGCCTTGACGCCATACCGCGCATGCTGCTCTGCCTCGACCCCAGCACCCCGCCAGACACGACCGTGCACCTCCACGCGACCCACCGTCGCCGAGCGCCACGTCGAGCACCGCCTTTGTCTCCTAGAGCACGGAAAGCTCCCGACCATATGCCACCGCCCCTAGCCGCGCCATTGCGTCGTAACTGACCGCCAGGGAACCGCCCACCATCCGCCTACCTCACCCATGCTGATAGCCCCTTATGCCGTGGTCACCGACGAGCTCCGCCCACTCCTCTTGGTCTCACCGTCGCGCCTATATAAGCAGGCCTCCCCAGCATGAATTCCTCACACCATTACACTCCCCTATCTCCCCTGAACATTTTCCCTCTCTCGCCGGAGCCGCTCGAGCTGTAGTTCGCCGGAATTGCACAGGAGGAGCCCGCTGCAGAGGAGGAGACGCTGACGTCGATTCCGTCCACCGCAGCCCCTGCCGTGACCTCGCCTGAGTCCACTGTCGCTGTCCAGTTCCATCACCCGCCTCGCCGCACTAGCTGGAGCCCTGGTACATCCCAGTAGACCCTCACCGGCCGTTTAGGGTTCGGTCTCGCCGGCGACGAGTCCGTCGTCGACGATGACTGTGAGCTGTTGATCCACGTTATAATCGTGTGGCCCAGATCGCTAGATACCGTTTCGGGTTTTAAGTCTCGCTGACAAGCGGGACCAACCTGTCAGCCACCCTCTGCGCCGCTGAGCGTCACTGGGCCGGCCCATTTCCTTTCCCGCGCTAGCCCACGAATTCAAATAAGTGTTTTTATATTTAAGTTTAAATCCAATTCTGTCCCTTAGTTCAAAAATCAATTTAGGAAGATTTACTGAACCAAATTGAGTGATTCCAATTTTGTTGGAAAGCTTCTGGAAAGATGTATCCAAGCCCGTTGGATTTAATTCATTTAGAGTTAGAGATCTCTCCTAGTAAAAATAACAAGACAGAAGCTTTTCCACATTCAAACATTTTTATAAAATCAACCATTATAGCTTTTGAGTTGATTCCAACTCTCAAAAATCACATTTAACCATACTTATCTAAATATGTAATAATATTACGGTTTGCATGCAGTGACTTTGGACTAGTACCAAAATAATGCTATATAGGCATTTCTAGTCACTTTAAATCATTAAATATTAAACTTAAACTTAATTAAATGTGATCCAACCTTTAAATCACATTCCCATATGTTAGAATATGTGGTGATGACATGTGTCCACATGATCCCATATTTTAATTGGATAATATTAAATCTTAGTTAATTTCAATGAGTAGAAATTACATTTCTCAAATAAAAAGAATGAAGCTAATTAACAAAAACTTGTGATGCTTGTGATGATAATAGATCTTCAAATGTGTACCTTAGAGTGCTAAGTAGACTAGTTAAGTATTGTTTGGTGATTGTGTATACCGTATGTATTTATAGAGGATAGTACCGACCAAGCTTTCGAGGAGGAGGAGTTCTACCAAGAGGAAGAGGAAGAAAACTTCAACCACTTCACCAACCAAGGCAAGCTATTGTTAGCAAGCTAGAATTAAGCTAGATAACCTAAGCAAGATGCATTAGGCATGCTTTGGTTATACCACTTTGACTAGTACCTACTCCAAGTTTTAATTTCAAGCTTTTACTTTCTTTACTTTACCCAAGTCCCTTACTTGTTTGAAGGTAGCATAAAAAGTATAAAACTTGACCTATCTAGATAACCTTAGATGTCATTCTATGGCATGAGATTGAGATTAGCATCCCACCTTAGTGAACACTCTTAACCTAGTAGCTTAGAGCTGAATCAAAACTTGGGTCACTTTAGATGGGAACACTTGGTGAAAATGAATTGTGAAAACCATGGAATGATGAGTCATTCTATTGAGATGTTTTTACATGTGTTGAGAAACACAAATGGTTTATGATAATGAAAATGTTGAGGCATGAGCCTTAGCCCATTTACAAAACTGATGGTTGGATTCGGATGCGATACCATTCCAAATTTACCGTACAACCACAATACCTGAATAGGGTAAGGCTTAGCCGGAAGTTTATATGCATTAGTATTAGTTCCCTCGCGGGAGAGGTTTGAGTTGAGGCTACCTATAAATGTTGTCCACCTATGCAGTGCCCAAGATGACAGATGGTCATGGTTTGGAGGCCATGCTCATAGGAGAGGTGCTTATACTAGGGTGTGTAAAGGAAAGGTTATGTTGATTATCTGCACACTAAATATGATGATTTAGGGTTATCCCTGATAGATGTATCGAATCTTGTATTGAAAGTGTACCACCTCTGCAGAGTGTCAAACTATTCGAATAGCCGTGTCCGCGGTTATGGAAAGTTGGAGTGGCCATACTGTTTCGTTGTCAAATATTTTCAAAATGACTTATGAAATGAATGATGAATCTTGACTTGACCACAACGGGGTTGTGACTATGACACTAGCTTCCCAACTTAAGTGATTCGAGAACTTTATTTTATCTTTCTTTGTTTCTGAACTCATCTTAGGTTTCAAACTTAACTTTACAAGTAAACTTAGAGCTAGCAATCCCACTAGAACTACCTTACTTGTTAGTAATAGTTTGCAAGTACTTAAAGAGTACTCATGGCTTTTGTCCCTGGCTATTCCTATGGCCAGACTATGAAGGAGACTACCAAGATGACAGATGGTAGGACGGCTATGATAACTAGGACTATCTTCCATCGTCAGCATTACCTGTGCCACTGAAGATGGACCCCACCGCTACGCTTATTATTTATTCGGCTGCTTGTTGTATTAAGACTGGATCATGAGATCCTTTATTCGTGTAAGACCTTATATTGGTTTGTAATGGATGATGTACTGTGATATCCAATCTGTTATGTCTCACAAAAATGGTAATCCTGGGATTGTGATGTATGACATAACAGGCATCTGGGATTAAAAATCCGGGTGTTGACATCCTTCAACCCTGCCGTGGTGAGAAAGTTGTGGTCGACCCAACATGTGGGTAGCACTCTCCTCGCTGAGACAACATCCAACTTGGAGTTTCACGAAGCTCGGGACCCCGAGCTTGAGCCCTCACCCCATTGGCGCTTGCTCATCGTGATGCACTAAAAAATTTGTTCATCGTGATGCACTAAAAAATTTCACCATGAATCCTTAGGCATATAGTTTCTATATGATATATGAAGAATTCTACGTGGAAAAATTCAATCCTAACGTGAGAAATTAATAGGAAAAACAATATAAGCTTGAGTTCATCCACTAGATCAATGCGAGAGTTTCAACCATGGAAATCTGAAAATAAAGCATGGATAGGGAGAGAAACATACTGATCTGTTGATTCCCCCACTCAAACGAACGAAATCCGCGAAGAATCGAAAGTTCTAGGTGGATTTTGAGAGGTTTGTAGAGAGAATATGAGAGAAATAATGAGGAGAGGAGGATGACCTAGCCGCCCTGGTGCGATTAAGTGGTAGCGCCGACCTATATGGCCGAAACTATATGGGCGGGTGAAGTTGTTCCGCCCGTATGGTTGTGGCGGTGCAGCAAACTAGGGTTTCTTTATTCAGAAATCAGCTATACAGGCACAACTATACGGCTGGATCAAAATGATCCCGCCGTATAGTTTGTCGTTAAACTGTCTGCCTCTCGAGATAAATTTCTAAAACTAGCATCAATATCTATATGACCGAAACTATACGGCCGGATTTTTTATTCCCGCCGTATAGTTGGTCATTAAACTCTCAGTTCCTTTGAGATGAAATTCTATGAAGTCATCGATATCTATACGACCACAGCTATATGGCCGGAATTTTTATTCCCGCCGTATAGTTGGTCGTTAGACTCTCAGTACCTTTCAGAAATTTTTGTAGAGAGGCATCGATATCTATACGACCGTAGCTATATGGCCGGAATTTTTATTCCCGTTGTATAGTTGGTCGTTAAACTCTCTGTGCCTTCAAAGAAAATTTGGTGATGCAAAGATAACTATACGATCGGAGCTATACGGCCAAAATTTTCATTCCCGCCGTATAGTTGGTCGTTAAACCATCAGTAAACATCAAAAAAATTATATTTCTTCAAGGATACCTTCTTATCCCATAACTTAGTGAAATACCTAGTTTTTAACAAAAAAATGGCTGTAAAAATTGTTGACCAACATTAGCATATTAAAAGCAAAATTTTAGCTTCTGTAAGTAGAAAACTCAAAGTTTTATTCTTATTATTATTCCCTACTTATTCAATCGACATTTCTACTACTTTTTGACAGGTGCATCTTCACGGGCGTGCTTCCGCAAGAATGTCTGTGAAAAAGTGGTAGGAATGCGATGAACTTTTTATTCTTTATTCAACTAAATATACGAAAATGGGTTGACTCCCATCAAGCATTTATTAAGAATGGTTGAATAACTCAACCTCTTCTCTCTTCTCGAATTCTTACCTTTGATTGCCCCTTATCAATGGCACTTACCACGTGAACTCGTCTTGCCGGTGGAACATATCTTTCTCCTGCTTCTAGCTTCTTTGGAAAATACCGGATGATTTCATCATCATAAACATTAAAGGTTATCTTCCCTTCTGCGCAATCTACTGATGCATCTGCAGTACTGAGGAAAGGTCTTCCAAGTATTATAAATAATATTTCATCTTCTGACATTTCAAGAATAATAAAATCAGTGGGAATAACATGTTCATCTATCCTAAGTAAGACATCCTCAATCATATCAACAACTTGTTTAGTGGACTTGTCAGCCATCTATAAAGTGATAGTAGTAGGAGAATACTCCCCTAATCCTAACCTTTTATAGAGGGAGTATGGCATTACACTAACTCCTGCTCCTAGATCACACAAGGCATTGTGAATATCAGTTTTACCTATTGAGCATGAAATAGTTGGTATTCCGGGATCTCCAAACTTAGGCAACAACTTCCCGTTAGCAGGATAGCTAGTTACCATGGCAACAGTTTCAGTTCTTTCTTTCTTTCTACTAAGAATATCATGAAGGAATTTACCATAAGTTGGAACATTGATTGCAACCGCAAATGGAATTTCCAGACAAAGGTCACTAAGTGCCTTTGTAAAAGAATTATAAATTACATCATCTGGTGCTTTTTCTTTTTTCGATCAGGATAAGGGAGCTTTTTTTCACCTGACTTACTCTTGTCTTTTACCTTTTTGTGGGGGTCAGGCTCTTTAGTTGCTTTCTTTTGTTGTTGCTTATTGTTTTTCTTCTTTTCTACTACAACAACTTCATCTTCCTTACTTGTTTCTTTATCTTATCTTGGATCAACTGTCTTTGCATCAGAGTCATAGTAATCATCTTGTGCATCATTTTGGTCCTCCCTGGTCTGCTCTTGCGTCTCAGTTTCATCTTGAGGATCCACCAAGGTATCATCTTCTTGGCTTGCTTCAAGCAAGGCTTTTTCCTTGCGCTCTTTTTCAGCTTCATATTCCGGTGGTCCTAAGGGTCCTGTAACAACTGCACCCCTCCTTGTGACAACATTAGCAGAAACAAAAATATCTTCGTCTTCACGAAGAAAAAATTGATAACCAAATGCTATTTGCTCACACTGGGTTTCAATCATACTAAGATACTTATGAAATAATTTTATTTCTTGGCCTATCTCATCATAATTTTCCGTGAGTTCTGCCAAAATCTTTTTATGTTTCTGGAAATGCCTATGCAAGTTATTATGAGATTTTACTTGTCGATGTTTTAGTTCTTGAAAAAAAATTCTAGTTTCATCTTCTTCAGTAAAAACTTGGAACAAATCTTTTTTTCCTTAGCGAGTTCAGAAGGTATACCTTTTTCTTTCGTAGTTTTGCGTACCTCAGGCATAAGATCAGGAGTTACCCGCAGTATCCCTTTTTCTGGCTTCGGCCTAGCCATGTAGCAATTGTGCATGTTATTTATCATAAATGGGATCGTGTATTAGTTTGTATGACATGATGATTATTGTATCCTCTCTTGTGTCAATCTAAGGACTTGTCAGGTACCCAAGACCCTAAGGGTTGAGACAGGTATAGGGAGTATGAGTGATGACTGATCTGCAGGTTGGGAACCCCAAGTGACAAAAGGGGTAGTACGGCTGTATGTGAGGGATTTGCTTGGGATTAACGGTGACATCACTATGCATATCATTAGTTCTCTTCCTTCTATGGATGAGACTAGTAGGTTATTGCTATAAGCAGTTGCGGAGGCAATAGCAATTATGGATGCAGTGCCCACATATAATTTATCTTGCTCTAACAAGTACACGCATACTTTATTTCTATCTTTTATTTCCATCAGATGTTTTGCATAGCTATAGGTGAAACCGAACACCCTAGGCCCTCTCTCTCCATCATTGACAACAACAAAAAGACGCAAGCTATTGGTCCGGTAAAAATACGAAAGGAATTCTAAAACTCTCGAAGGTCCGTTAAAGTAACTTCACTACGCATTCGCTTCCCGTGGATTCGATAACCTAGGTCTACTAGGGAAAAAGAAGCTACACTACATCTGTAATCCGGATCGAAGGTATCAATACACACACACATGGGTGTGGCGATGCAGCATCTTTCAAACTAGTGATACAATGCATGTTGTAGTTGAATCCCAGCATGCTATTAGGGTTCCTAGACATGGTTGGACACATGCTAGAGTGGCATCATTGCATGTGTTCTTTTCCAAAACCACAATGATGCACACTGATACACACACACATACAATTACTCTAGTGGATCCATGTGGTTTATGAAAAGAACACACATGCAATGACATGTAGTGGATCCATGTGGTTTAGGAAAAGAACACACATGCAATCACATCTAGGGGATCCATGTGGTTTATGAAAATTACACACATGCAGCAACATCTAGTGGATCCATGTGGTTTATGAAAAGAACACACGTGCAATGACTCTAGTGGATCCATGTTGTTTAGGAAAAGAACACACATGCAATGACATCTAGTGGATCCATGTGGTTTATGAAAAGAACACACATGCAATGACATCTAGTGCATCCATGTGGTTTATGAAAATAACACACATGCAATGACATCAGTGGATCCATGTGGTTTATGAAGAGGACACACATGCAATAACATCTAGTGGATCCATGTGGTTTATGAAAAGAACACACATGCAATGACATCTAGTTAAATCCCATCATGCTGCTAGGGTTCCTGGACATGGTTGGACACATGCTAGAGTGGAATCATTGCATGTGTTCTTTTCCAAAACCACAATGATGCACACTAATACACACACATCCAAGTGGGTGTGGTGATGCAACATCTTTCAAACTAGTGATACAATGTATGTTGCAGTTGAATCCCAGCATGCTGCTAGGGTTCCTAGACATGGTTGGACACATGCTGGAGTGGCATCATTGCATGTGTTCTTTTCCAAACCCACAATAATGCACATTAATACACACACCTAAGTGGGTGTGGTGATGCGGTATCTTTCAAACTGGTGATACAATGACATCTAGTTGAATCCCAGCATACTGCTAGGGTTCATGGACATGGTTGGACACCACATGCTAGAGTGGCATCATTGCATGTTTTCTTTTTCCAAAACATCATGGATGCACACTGATACACACACACACACATCCAAGTGGGTGTGGTGATGCAGCCTATTTCGAACTGGTGATACAATGCATGTTGATGTTGAATCCCAGCATGCTGCTAGGGTTCCTAGACATGGTTGGACACATG
Source organism: Avena eriantha (assembly GCA_910589775.1). NCBI lineage: Eukaryota > Viridiplantae > Streptophyta > Magnoliopsida > Poales > Poaceae > Avena > Avena eriantha. The sequence goes on along the minus strand of OU342744.1, from coordinate 290,130,961 downwards.
CTGGAGTGGCATCATTGCATGTGTTCTATTCCAAAACCACAATGATGCACATTGATACACACACATCCAAGTGGGTGTGGTGATGTAGTATCTTTCAAACTGGTGATACAATGCATGTTCAAGTTGAATCCCAGCATGTTGCTAGGGTTCCTGGACATGGTTGGACACCACATGCTAGAGTGGCATCATTGCATGTGTTCTTTTTCCAAAACCACATTGATGCACACTCATACACACACACATCCAAGTGGGTGTGGTGATGCAGGACCTTTCAAACTAGTGATACAATGCATGTTGTAGTTGAATCCCAGCATGCTTCTAGGGTTCCTGGACATGTTTGGACACCACATGTTGGAGTGGCATCATTGCATGTGTTCTTTTCCAAAACCACAATGATACACACTGATACACACACTTGTGCAACATGCAATGTGGCGCAACTTCTATCACACTGGTGCAACATGCAATGTGGAAGCTGCTTTCTTATGTGTTTTTTGGTCTGTGTGACCATGGTTTGACACATGGATCACTTGAGGCATTCATGTGTTCTTCTCATAAACCACATTGATCCTCTAGTGGCATTTCATGGGTTCTTTCTCCTAACCCACACTGATCCACTAGTGGAATTACATGTGTTCTTCTCCTAAACCACACTGATCCACATAGCCACACACACTGATCTACATCGGATCAGGTCTTCTAGAAGAGAGCCCTTCTAGAGGCCCCGAGTGGTTGTAGGTTAGTTCTGCGTCCCGATTGTTAGGCACCATTGGATCGGGGAGCATGGACGATAAGGATGTCCTTCGTAAGAGCGATCTGCGAGTACTCTGTTTCGTGACCTGATTGGCAGTGGAAACCATGAGTGAGCCTATGTCCTTGCCCTTATCCCCATGACTTTGGGGACGAAACTCAGATCATGTTCCTTCATCGCGATGGAGAGTCCCAAACTTAGCTTTTACGAGGCTCAGATGTTCGCCCACTACGACATACTGATACGTCCAAAATGTATCTACTTTCCCGAACACTATTGCTATTGTTTCTCCTCTAAACTTGTGTGATTTGGATGCAACTAACACGGACTGACCCTGTTTTCAGCAGAATTGCCTTGGTGTCTAGTTTTTGTGCAGAAAATCAACTATCAGGAAAAATCCCGAAAAATATGCCAAAAATTATATTTCACTAGAAGACTCCTGGAGCCAGAATACGAGACGGAGGAGGGCAGGGCCCATGCCACACCACCTGGCCACGCAGGCTAGCCCAGGCCGCTTCAGGGGGTGTTCTGGCCGCCCCAGACACCCCATCGGTCTCCCTCTTCGCCTATAAGATGCCTTCTGACCTAAAAACTCGAGGGGGGAGGGGTTCGATGTTTTTACAGAACCAGTTCTGCTCCGCCGCCACCACCAGATTCCACGAAACAACACCAGAAACTCCTGGCACCCTGCCGAGACGGGGAATTGGAGGAGATCATCGCCATCATCATCACCATCACTTCTCCATTGACCATCCATGTTTCCCCCATCTATGAGTGAGTAATCCCCCGTTGTAGGCTATGGGGATGGTAGGGATTGGATGAGATCGTTCATGTAATGGCATCAGATTATTAGGGCATGGTGCCTAGTATCTTCTATTAGTGCTTTATGACTTTGTTGCTACTTGTTATGCTTAATGCTTGTCACTAGGGCCCGAGTGCCATGATTTCAGATCTGAACATGTTATTGATTCATTATGATAGTATTGTTTTTTGTCTTACCTGCAAGTTGTATACACACGTTGTTGTCCGGAACCAATGGCCCTGAAGTGACAGAAATCGGGATAACCGGTGGGAATGGCTTTGATGTGAGGATTACATGTGTTCACGGAGTGTTAATGCATTGCTCCGGTGCTCTATTAAAAGGAGCACCTTAACTGCCAGTAGTTCCCTTGAGGCCCCACTGCAAACAGGCTGGCAGGACAAAAGATGTTGTGCAAGTTCTCATTGCAAGCACGTATGACTATATATGGAACACATGCCTATGATTATCTAGTACTTGGATGCTTTATCTTATTTATCTGCAATTTCCCTATGTCTATTTGCCATGTGAATTGTCTTGTCCATGCAACGCCCATCCATCCATCCCTATGCCTACCGCATTCAAATCCTACTGTTTACTGTTGTTGTTACTACTGTCTTTACTTTAATATTGCTGTTACTTTGTTATTCCTACTGCAAAACTATTGCTATTGATAAACTGCTGTGAGCAAGATTGTTTCCAGGTGCAGCTGAATTGACAACTCAGTTGTTAAGGCTTATAAATATTCTTTGGCTCCCCTTGTGTCGAATCAATAAATTGGGTTTCACTTCCCTCAAAAATACTGCGATACACCCCCAATACTTGTGGGTCATCAAGACTATTTTCTGGCGCCATTGCCGGGGAGCATAGCTTTATTATTAAGTTCACTTGGATTCTCTATTGTTCGCTGCCATCCGTCCATCATGGGAAAGTCTCGTGATGGAAAGGTTCCTATTTTACCATCCACTACGAGAAGAGGTACTATTCTGAACACCTTTGTTGCTCTTGATTCACCATCTGTTATGAGTAAGCTCGTTACACCACAACACACACATGCTATGCATACTGCTACTACTGCTGAATCGGAAACTTCTGATACTTATGATGCTGTGATGGCTCAGTGTTGATGTAGAGCTCGTTGGGAACCCCAAGAGGAAGGTATGATGAGCATAGCAGCAAGTTTCCCTCAGTTATGAAACCAAGGTTTAATCGGACCAGTAGGAGCAAGGAAACACCCCAAAGGTGTTGCTAGTTGAGCCTTCGCAGGGCGCACTACCGGTGCTAGTAGCAACGTGGAGACCTGCACAACACAACCACAGAACTCTGTCCCCAACTTGCGATGAGGTTGTCAATCTCACCGTGTTTTGCTGAAAACAAAGGATTAAACGTATCGAATGGAAGGAAGTAATAGTTTGCAGAAAGTAAACACAAAGTAGTGAACAGTTTATAGATTGTATGTAAAAGAAAAGGGACCGGGATCCATAATTCACTAGAGGTGGCTCTCCTTAAGATAGAAAACATGCTGGGTGAACAAATTACAGCGGGGCAATTGACAAACATCGAGAAAGCAATACATGCATATACTAATCATCTTGACTCCTTTGGAAATTGATTGGGCATTACAACATTATACATAGACCGCCATCCAACTGCATCTGTGACTAATAATCCACCTTCAGGTTATCATCCGAACCCCCTCCAGTATTAAGTTCCAAGCAACAGATTATTGCTTTGCGAATTTCGTGTAATGTAAACAATACGATTGTTCTATGAACAAAGGATTGTTGTTTTCTCCCTAGTAGCAACAGCACATCTAGTATCTTAGAGATTTCTTTCACTTCCCCAGATTACCAGAGGCATGAAACCAGTATCGAGCATAAATACTAACTCTTGGAGTTGCTAGCATCTACTTGGCCAAGATAGCTACTAACAACGGAAAGAATGCAAGATCACAAATAACAAAGACATGATAGAATCAATAATCAATCTGAAATAGCATCTCAATATCCATCGGATCCCCGCAAACACAACATGCAGAATTATAAATAGATGATCTTGATCATGAACCGAGCTCACAAGATCTAGACATGAAAGTACAAAGGAGGAGAACCAGCCATTTAGCTACTACATGGATCCATAGTCCAAAGATGAACTACTCACACATCTCACCGGAGGCTTGCATGGTGATGAAGAAGGCCTCCAGGGTGAATTCCCCTCTCCGGCAGTGTGCCGGGAAGAGCTTCAGATCCCTCCCGGTCTAGGGATGGATATGACGGCGGCTACAGACTCTTTCATGGATTTTTGATCGGGTACTTAGGGTTTTCGTCCCGAGGGCATCTTATTGGTGGAAGGAGAGGCCGAGGGGGTGCTGGGTGTCGGCCAGACCACCCCCTGGCGCGGGTTAGGCCTGGCCGCGCGGCCAGGTGGTGTGGCCGGCCCCTAGCCCTTCTCCGTCTCGTATTCTGGCATCTGATGACTTCTGGAAAAATAGGCACTTTGGCTTTTGTCCCGTCCAATTCCGAGAATATTCATATTTTGACTTTCCTAGAACCAAAAATAGCAGAAAATAGGCAGCTGGCACTGTGGCTCTTGTTAATATGTTAGTCTAAGAAATCATATGAAAAGTACTCCAAAGTGTGGACAAAACACAAGAAAGTGGATAAAACCAAGCATGGAACATCAAAAATTATAGATACATTTGCAATGTATCAACATCCCCAAGCTTAACTCCAGCTCGTCCTCGAGTAGGTAAGTGTTAAAAATAAAGAATAATTTTCGAGGTGACATGCACCATCAAAGACTTGATCAAAGTATTTGTAAAACATTCAAAGCTGGGATCATAGTACTTCAATCATAATATGAAAGACAAAGTTCTAGCAATAAGACAAAGAAACTATGATGCAACATGAAAAGGCACAAACAAAAGTTTCATGAATAACAATGCTTTGCAAGACGTTTGTTTGTTTCACATAAACAAAACATAGCATAATAATATTCAGCTTGTCCCTCATAGAGTAGCAAATATAAATGCATAGGACACCTTCAAAGTTCATAAGAGTGACTAGATACAAATAGTTTAAAACAAGCAATATCAAGTTATGCATTAATCAACTAGTCTTGGGACAATGCACATAGAACTAAGAATGGCCACTATGTTTTCAAAGTAAGTGCATAAAGATTGAAGGTGGAGACTCAATATATAAGTGGAAGAAAGGCCTTCATAAAAGGAAGTAGGCATTCAAGTCTCATAAAGAGCTTCCAAAAGTTATGGTACTTATAGCTTTCAGCTCTCATTGCCCCTATCATAAGCATCTTGAAGGTGATTAAGGTTAAAGTGACACCACTAAGAGGATATGCTTGACAAGTTATAAACCGAAATCTCATTCCCCTTACTTACGAAGACCGAACCTCATGCTACTCAACTTTAGTCACAAGTAAGCTCTTGTCATTGTAAGTACATGTATATCATAAAGAACCGCCAACGGGGTACCCCTTGCACATGATACAGGAGCTATCCCATAATCAAAATGACAAGGCAAGAAGACAATGAGCATCTCAGTGATCTTTTTATTTTCTATTGGCATAGGTTTTTATTGAGGATGCTTCATAGAGTGCTCATTATGGTGATGCTACAAGTTTCCACCATGATTAGGCATGGCTTAGGCTAGCGGCCCAGGCGTTTCTCTAACACACATACAAACTCCATGATCTTACAAGTTCCACTTTTATTTCACACTGCTGGGATCCATAAGCAAAAGAACACGATATCAACGGGGTACAAAGTACAAGTGCAATGTTGAAAGCGTTCCCCAGGATACATGGTTGTGCTAATTTCAACTTATAAAGCGCAAGCATATACGCAACAAAGAAGGACCCAATGGTTCAAGTTTATTAGATGCAAAAAAGTAAAGTGTGCCATCAAGTTCGTGAGAGCTTTAATCAGTAGTTTTCTCATAACAAGTTTAATTTGGAAGGTAAACAAAAACATGAATATACTTGGAATAGCATAAGCTAGTAGGTAGGTATGGTGGACTCTTTGGAATAACTTGGTTTAGGCAGTTGGATGCATGAGTGGAACTCATATTTGGTTGTGGAGGCTAGCAAAAGACTAGGAGCGACACACTAAGAGAGCAATAATGGCCATAATCATGCAGAGCGACAAAACATCATTGATCAAAGCATAAAGTGATACTACAAGTTGAAAACTAAAGGATCATAAAGGCTATGATGACTTTATATAGTCATAACATGGTGTGAGAATGTGCCAAGTCAACCCAAATAAAGCATCAAAGGAGAATACCACTATACTATGCTTTAATATGCTCAAACAACGCATGATTCATCCAAGGCACATTAAGAAATCTCAATTGTTTATAACAATTCATGCTACAGCAAAGAATACTAAGCATAAAGCCAAAACAATATCAAGCATGGCATGACAGAGCATAGGCCACAGTCAAAAATGAGCTCTTTTTACCACATAAGCATGAACTTTCCTACTCATTTCCAAATCAAACCAAACTATTTGCAAACCAACGTATGAAAGAGGGGTTCCAACATTATTCAGCAAACTAAGCAAACAAAAGCAAACTAAAAACCAAAACGAAAACGAAAAAGAAGACGCTCCAAGAACAACACAACTGTGCATGAAACAATAAAAATGAAGCGTTTGGAAGAAACCTGGGATTTTTATTGATGAAGAGGGGGATGCCTTGGGCATCCCCAAGCTTTGAAGCTTGTACTTCTTGGATATTTATTGGGGTGACACGCGTGGCATCCCCAAGCTTGAGATTTAGTCGATCCTTCATCTCATTACTCATTCCTTCCATACACCTGAAATTTTTCCTTCATACAAAACTTCACACAATCTTTATTAGCAACATTAGTGCACTCAAGATAAATAAGTCTTAAGGTTAAGTTCTAACACCAAATAAACTTCCATTAGAACACTAGATACTGTAGCACTTCCCTTAAAAATCTCAATTCCCCAAAAGAACTCAAAAAGGAACCAACAAGAAGCAAATGCAGAAAATGGCAGAAATCTGTCAAAACAGACCAGCAGGTAAAGACGAATTTTTTATAAGACCTTCTGTTGCTCAAATCGAAAAGTATTAAACTAATGAAAGTTAGATAACAACCTGGGGCAGACGCACAAAAATTCACGCATCAAAAAGACGTTCAGAGAATTTACACCAATTTTTACGGTGAAGCACATAAATCTGTTTCGGGATAGCAACTTTCCCAATCATTACTGCTCTCTCATTAGAGGTTACTCTTGGCACAAAAAGAAAACAAAAAGTATAAGGAGTGGTTATTAGTAATAAACTCCAAGACTCATCTAAAACTTTTGGGTTATCTCCCAATAAGTACTTTTTCTTTAACGCCTTTAAGTTAGGCATAAGAAGAAAGAAAGAATCAAGTGTTCTCAAATGAAGAAGCATTAAAACCAAATTTCTTGCCCTTACCTCTCTTACTTTTATTCTTAACCTTGGGGAAAATATGATTGTTTGGTGGAGAAGAAAGGTGCATGGTCCCCTTTCCCACATCTATTATTGCTCCAAGAAGTTCTAATAGGGACCTTCCAAGTGTAACTTGTCCTTTTCCTGCACATTCAATAACAAGATAATCAGTAGAAATCATTTTCCCAAGGATCTTTGTAAACACTCCTTCAGCTATTCCAATAGGTAATATGATAGCATTATTAGCAAGAGATATTTCTTTTCCTCCTTCAGTAAGCCCCCATATATTCAAAGATTCATAAATATCTTTGGGCATAAGGAAAAATTCAGACATGATATCACAGCGGGCTTGAAAAGTTTCAGTGTTTATGTCAATCTTGGAGCAATAATAGATGTGGGAAAGGGGACCATGCACCTTTATTCTCCACCAAACAATCATATTTTCCCCAAGGTTAAGAATAAAAGTAAGAGAGGTAAGGGCAAGAAATTTGGTTTTAATGCTTCTTCATTTGAGAACACTTGATTCTTTCTTTCTTCTTATGCCTAACTTAAAGGCGTTAAAGAAAAGTATTTATTGGGAGATAACCCAAAAGTTTTAGATGAGTCTTGGAAGTTATTACCTCTGTAATAACCGCTCCTTATCCTTTTTATTTGCTTTTTGTGCCAAGAGAAACCTCTAATGAGAGAGAAGTAATGATTGGAAAAGTTGCTGTCCCGAAATAGATTTTTGTGTTTCACCATAAAACTTCGTGTAAAATCTGTGTAAGTCCTTTTCAGGCGTGAATTTTTGTGCTTCTGCCCCAGGTTGTTATCTAACTTTCGGTAGTTCAACACTTTTCGATTTGAGCAACAGAAGGTCTTCGAAAAAATTCGTCTTTACCTGCTGGTCTGTTTTGACAAATTTCTGCCATTATTTACATTTGCTTCTTGTTGGTTCCTTTTTGAGTTCTCTTTGGGGAATTGAGCTTTTTGGGGGAAGTTCTACAGTAGCTTGTGTTTTAATGGAAGTTTTATTGGTGTTATAACTGAACCTAAAGACTTATTATCTTGAGTGCACTAATGTTGCTAATAAAGATTGTGTGAAGTTTTGTATGAAGGAAAAATTTCAGGTGTATGGAATGAATGAGTAATGAGATGAAGAATGGACTAAAGCTCAAGATTGGGGATGGCACGCGTCTCACCCCAAGAAATATTCAAGAAGTACAAGCATCAAAGCTTGGGGATGCCCAAGGCATCCCCTTCTTCATCAATAAAAATCCCAGGTTTCTTCCAAACGCTTCATTTTTATTGTTTCATGCATAGTTGTGTTGTTCTTGGAGCGTCTTATTTTTCGTTTTGGTTTTTCATTTGCTTTGTTTTCTTAGGTTGCTTGAATAAATTGGTTGGACCCCCTCTTTCATACATTGGTTTTCAAATAGTTTGGTTTGGATTGGAATAGAGTAGGAAAGTTCATGCTTAAGTGGTAAAAAGAGCTTGTTTTTAACTGTGGCCTATGCTTTGTCATGCCATGCTTGATATTGTTTTGGCTTTATGCTTAGTATTATTTGTTGTAGCATGACTTGTTATAAACAATTGAGATTGCTTAATGTGCCTTGGATGAATCATGCGTTGTTTTAGCATATTAAAGCATAGTATAGTGGTATTCTCCTTTGATGCTTTATTTAGGTTGACTTGGCGCATGCTCACACCATGTTATGACTATATCAAGTCACCATAAGCCTTTATGATCCTTTAGTTTTCAACTTGTAGTTTCACTTTATGCTTTGATCAATGATGTTTTGTCGCTCTGCATGATTATGGCCATTATTGCTCTCTTAGTTTGTCGCTCCCAGTCTTTTGCTAGCCTCCACAACCAAATATGAGTTCCACTCATGCATCCAACTCCCTAAACCAAGTTATTCCAAAGAGTCCACCATACCTACCTACTAGCTTATGCTATTCCAAGTATATTCATGCTTTTGTTTACCTTCCAAATTAAACTTGTTATGAGAAAACTAGTGATTAAAGCTCTCACAAACTTGATGGCACACTTTACTTTTCTTGCCCTTAATAAACTTGAACCATTGTGTCGTCTATGTTGTATATGCTTGCACTTATTTGTTGGGAATTAGCAGAACCATGCTGTCATGGGGAACGCTTTCAACATTGCACTTGGTACTTGTACCTAGTTGATATATCATGCTCTTTTGTCTATGGATGTCGTCGGTGTGAAATGAAAGGGGAGCTTGTAAGTCCATGGAGTTATGTATATGTGTTAGAGAAACGCCTGGGCCGCTGGTCTAATCCATGCTGACATGGTGGAAACCTGCAGCGTAACCATAATGAGCTGTCTATGAAGCATTCTTCTTATAAAAAAGTCCCATATTGAGAAAAAAAGAGAAAAAAAGAGATTATGAAAAGAGGAAAGAGAGAAAAAAGCACCATATTCCCATGGTAAATAAGAAGATTGCTGAGATGCTCGTTGTCTACTTGCCTTGTCATTTTGATATGGGGATTTTTCCGTATCATCGGGCAAGGGGTACCCCGTTGGCGGTTCTCTATGATACAAATGTACTTACGATGACAAGAACTTACCGGTGACTAAACTTGAGTAGCATGAGGAGCGACCCTCATATACAAGGGACATGAGATTTCTAACTTATACTTCGTCAAGCATGTACACCATAGTTTGTTCACTTTAACCTTAATCACTTCAAGATGCTTATGATAGGGGCAATGAGAGCTGAAAGCTATAAGTACCATAATTTTTGGAAGCTCTTTATGAGACTTGAATCCCTACTTCCTTCTATGAAGGACCTTCTTCCACCATTATATTGAGGCTCCACCTTCTACCTTTATGCACCTACTTTGAGAGCATAGTGGCCATTCTTAGTTCTATGTGCATTGTCCCAAGACTAGTTGATTGATGCATAACTTTGATATTGCTTGTTTTAAACTATTTGTATCTAGTCACTCTTATGAACTTTGAAGGTGCCCTGTGCATTTATGTTTGCTACTCTATGAGGGACAAGCTGAATGCTATTATGCTATGTTTTATTTATGTGAAACAAACAAACGTCTTGCAAAGCATTGTTATTCATGAATCTTTTGTTTGTGCCTTTTCATGTTGCAGCATAGTTTCTTTGTCTTATTGCTAGAACTTTGTCTTTCATGTTATGATTGAAGTACTTTGATCCCAGCTTTGAATGTTTTACAAATACTTTGATGAAGTTTATAATGGTGCATGTCACCTAAAAAATTATTCTTTCTTTTTATCACTTACCTACTCGAGGACGAGCTGGAGTTAAGTTTGGGGATGTTGATACATTGCAAATGTATCTATAATTTTTAATGTTCCGTGCTTGGTTTTTATCTACTTTCTTATGTTTTGTCCACAATTTGGAGTACTTTTCATACACTTTCTTGGACTAACCTATTAACAAGATGCCACAGTGCCAGTTGCCTGTTTTCTGCTGTTTGTGGTTCCAGGAAAGTCAGAAAATGAATATTCTCGGAATTGGACCGGACAAAAGCCAAAGTCGATATTTTACCGGAAGACTCACGGAGCCAAAAGACGAGACGGAGAGGGGCCACAGGGTGGCCACACCATGTGGTGGCGCGGGCTAGCCTTGGCCACGCCACCAGGTGGTGTGGGCCCCCTGGCCGCCCACCGACCTTTCCTCTTCGCCTATAAGATGCCTCCCGATACCAAAACCCTAAATAGTCAATCATAAATTCACGAAAAGTTTCGCAGCGCCACCGCCACCGAAGGGGAGATTTAGGGGATAGAAAGTCTCTGTTCCGGCACCCTGCCGAGATAGGGAAGTGCCCCCGGAGCCATCTCCATCGATCTCCACCACCATCTCCATCACCATTGCTGATTCCCATAATGATGAGGGAGTAGTTCTTCCTCGAGGCTAAGGGTTCTACCAGTAGCTATGTGTTCATCTCTCTCTATGCATGATCTTATTGAGATCATGAGCTTGTAATCTATAGATCTACCTTGCTACTCAAGTGCTTTAATAGATCTCTGCTCTCCCCATGTGTGTGAAGTTGACAGTGTGCACACCATGGTGGCACTTATGTTAGAGATTACAAATACTTGTTATGAGTTATATTTGGAGTTGGATGTTTCTATGAAATTGTGGTGTTTGTTGGAACCATCTAGTGCTCAAGGTGACAGTGTGGGGTTATCTAGATGGGAAAGATGAACTTTGAGGTGTGCTGTTATAGCCCTACCAATGATTAGAGTGTCCAACCAGAGAGTAGTTTAGAGTAGTATCATAAAGAGAAGATATTTCTATCAGAGTGTTCACTAGTGAAAGTATGATCCCTAGGCCTTGTTTCTAAGCATTGATACACCGTTTGCAATTAGATGTGTTACATGTTTGCTTGCTTCCATCTTTATTTCAGTTTGCCTTTAGTCTTTCCCACATCAACCACACGCCAGCAAGCTATTTTCTGGCACCGTTACCACTTATAATTATCCATACCACTTGTATTTAACTATCTCTTCGCCGAACTAGTGCACATATACACTTGACAAGTGTATTGGGTGTGTTGGGGACACAAGAGACTTCTTGTATCTTGATTGCAGGGTTGCTTGAGAGGGAATACCTTTGACCACTTCCTCCCTGAGTTTGATAATCCTTGGGTGATCCACTTAAGGGAAAACTTGCTGCTGTTCTACAAACCTCTGCACTTGGAGGCCCAACAACTGTCTACAAGAATAGAAGTGCGTAGACATCACCCTTCTCCGTCTCGTATTCTGGCATCTGATGACTTCCAGAAAAATAGGCACTTTGGCTTTTGTCCTGTCCAATTCCGAGAATATTCATTTTCTGACTTTCCTGGAACCAAAAATGGCAGAAAACAGGCAGCTAGCACTGTGGCTCTTGTTAATAGGTTAGTCCAACAAATCATATGAAAGGTACTCCAAAGTTTGGACAAAACACAAGAAAGTGGATAAAACCAAGCATGGAACATAAAAAATTATAGATACATTTGCAATGTATCATGCTACTTCTACCGTGCTTGATAAGAGTGGTTCATTAGGTCCTTTCCTAGATGCTACGATTGCTAGAACTATAGCTAGAAATACTGAAACTCCTAATGAAGACACTACTACACCTGTTAGTTCACCTGAGTCTAGAGAAAGTTATGATATTGAAGACTGTTATGTTGAGATGACCAATGAATTTATTAAAGAATGTAAAAACACCCATGATAGGAGCGCTGCTAAGAGTCTCCTTGAGAGGCGTACAATTAGACCCAAATTGTCTCCTATTGCTAAGTTTGCTGCTTCTCCCATAAACATTAAAGATAAAGATTATGATTTCTCTCTTGGTCTATCTTACATAGCTATTGTTGAGAAAGAACCTTTTTGTGCGACTAAGAATGAAAGTGTGGTAGCACATATGTATGAGCTTTCTACCATGAGTGGCTTGTTTTCTGATGATATTAAGATGCGTACTTATTTTGTTGCTAAGATTTTCCCCTTTTCACTGAAAGGAGAAGCTAAAACTTGGTTTAGTAATTTACCTCCTGGATCTATTGATAGCCCTGATTTCTTGATTAGTACTTTCCTACAAAAATATTTTCCTCCTAGTGCTAGACATGCTATTTTGTAGGAACTTTTTGATTTTAAAACAGGGAGAAAAAGAGATATTGCTCGAATCTTGGGCAAGGTTTTGTGCTTTGATTCATGCACATGCTGGAAGTCCATTACCTAAGAATGAGCTTCTTGATATATTTTATAATGGATTAACCGAAGAATCTAGGACATACCTAGATAGTTGTGCTGATTGTGTTTTCAGGAATAGGACTCCCAAGGAAGCTGAGGAATTAATGGCTAAAATAAGCAAGAACTATGAGGATTGGAATCCTCCTGAACCATCTATACCTGAAGTAATTATACCTGAACCAACTATACCGGTACCTATTCCAACATCAAAGAAGAGGGGAGTTATTGAAATAAATGATGAAGTGATGAAGGAAGCTAAGAAATCTCATAAGGAGAAGGGAATTAAAGCCGCAGATGTCAAGAATTTACCTCCTATAGAAGAATTATGTAAGCCTATTCCCTACTCATCCACTATTGAGGTACACTCTCTCCAACACTTTGATGAAGGTGATATCCCTTACTCTAAACCTCCTGATCAATGCTTAGAAGACTTTGATATTTTTATTGTTAAGCAAGATAATTTTAATAAAAGGATGCAAAATCATCTAATGGAAAACTCTAGAGCTATAGTTGAGTTAAAAGATATTTTGGAAAGAACCTCTAATGATGTTAAAATGATTGTTAAACACTTTCAAATGGTTCAAACTCAAATAGATCAACTCATTAAAGTGCAAAAAGACTTGCTAGTTAACGCTGCTAAAGAAAAACATGCTTATGAAATTAGAACTAGAGGTGGTGCTGCTACCCAGGATCCTCTATATCCTGAGGGGAATCCCAAAAGAATTGAGCAGGATTCTCAACAAGCTGAAAATAGTGGCTCTACTCGTAAGAAAAGGAAAAAGAAACATAAAACTATTGTAGAATCCTCTGAACCTGCTATAGATCCTAATAGTATATCTGTCTCTGATGCTGAAACTGAAAGTGGTAATGAAGGAAATGAAGCTCCAAATGAAGAAAAAGTTGAAGAAGAACCTGAAAAGCACACCAAGAATACTAAATACACTAAAGAAGATTTTATTGCTAAGAAACATGGTAGTGAAAGAGAACCTTGGGTCCAAAAACCTATGCCTTTCCCTGATAAGAAACACAAGTCCAAGGAAGATGAACACTATAATAAGTTTTGTGAGTGGATGAAACATTTATTCCTGCAAATTCCTTTGACTGATGCTATTAAATTTCCTCCTTACTCAAAGTATATGAAGGATATTGTCTCGAATAAAAGGAAGATCCCTAATGAAGAAATTTATACTTTGCTTGCTAATTATTCCTTTAATGGTAAGGTTCCAAAGAAACTTGGAGACCCAGGGATTCTTAACTATCGCTTGCTCTATTAAGAATAGTTATGTTAGAACTGCTTTGTGTGATTTGGGAGCTGGAGTTAGTGTTATGCCTTTCTCTCTCTATAAGAGGCTTCAATAAGAAAAATTAATACCAACTGATATATCTTTGCAAATGGCTGATAAATCTACTACTATTCCTGTTGGTATATGTGAGGATGTACCTGTTCAAGTGGCTCATAATTGCTTGATATTAACTGATTTTGTTGTGCTTGAAATGCCTGAAGATGATAATATGTCTATTATTCTTGGGAGGCCTTTTCTTAATACTGCAGGGGCTGTTATTAATTGTAATCAAGTAAAGGTGACCTTTAATGTTAATGAAAGGAACATACTGTCTATTTCCCCAAGAAGATTGAAAGGACTTATGGTTTGAATTCAATTGAACATGTTGAGGGCATTCAAGTTGGAGAGATATATTGTCCCATACCAAGAGAAAAATTTGAAACTATTATGATTGGGACCATTGCTATCAAGGTTGAGGTAACATAATCATTAGTGGAATACAAAGTTTTGTCTCATATGGAGTTGTTTTGGTAACAAGACCTGATCAACCTTGTTAACAAAAGGATTTCATTGAACAAAACAATGTTTTCACCGTGATTATCTCCGTTTACTTTTATTCTAACCATTTTAGTTTTTGTTTATGTTTAGTTTTATTTGTTGTTAGTTGCTTGCATGTTAGAGTGTCTTAGAACTTCTGTAGTTCTAACCTTGTTTTGTCACTGCATCATTTCAAAAAATCTATTTCTGTCAGAAAATCATTCATCTATGCCTGAAAATTGCCAAAAATAAAGTGTCTCGAAAAATTCCAGAAAATTCATATTAAATTTTTACGTGAAAAGGGGGCAGAGGAGTACCTAGAAGGTACCAGGGGGGCCACCAGGTAGGCACACCACCTGGTGGCGCGGCCTGCCCTGGGTGGCGCCATGCCATGGTGTGGGCCACCCCTGGCCCTCCACTCACTCTCTCGCTTGCCACTTTCTTCTCTCTCCCGAGTGAACTCCAATTCATTGATAAAAATCGCGTTCTTGTTGTGCTTGCCCTTGATTTTTCGATCTCCTTGCTCATCCCATCTTTGCTGCTCAAATTTGGAGCATTTGTTCTCCGGTATGTGACTCCTCCGCTTGTCCAAGTAGATTTGGGTTTAGTGGATTATATCTTGAGTATTTTGCTGCTGTAGGTGACAGGTTATGAGAGCTTGTAAGCTTGTTTGATGCTTAGAGATATAGTTTTGATGCATGTTTAGGTCTCTTGCAAGTATGTGGATTATATTCACTTTGCAATAGGTGGATTATATTCACTTTGCAATCACTTGTTTAATAAGTATTTAAATTTCAGAATATCAAGCATGAACAACTATACTTTTGGAGAAATATTTGAGAGGGATGCACCTAGGAGGTCAAGGCCTTCAAGATCATCCTCTCAGTTTAGGCCATCATAGAACGAAGATCTCATTGCAAATCGTATTGGTAATGAAGGGGATGATGGGGATGCTCATCCATCCACTTTTCCTTGTTTTACTTTCTTACAAGCTGCAGGGATTCTTGATGATTTCTTGCTATTGATTCAGAGGGTTGGTTTGACCTCATACATGCAAGATGAGAGTGAGCAATATGCTATGCTCACCAAGACTTTTGTTGAGAGTTTTGTGTTTACTAACATGCCCTATCAGTCGACTGTCTCTTTCAAAATTTATAATCTTCTCTTTACCATGCCATTGGAAAGATTTTGCAGTATTGTAGGTGTGAGTATGACAGGGACCATGAAGAAGATTCAAGGGTGACCCGCTGATTTGCTGGAACTCTACCGAGGGGTGACTAATGATGATGACCGTGTGGCTCAGTGTGGAAAGATAAGAAACATCCAACTCCCTGCTCTTAGATACTTTGCATATTATATTGCTACTAGCATTCTTGGTAGGGAGAATACGAGTAATGTCTCCAACTATCATTTAGCCTTCCTTGCTACTGCGCTTAACAATGATACTCGGTATAACCTTGGCTCGCTTATTGCTCTCCGTCTAGCTATTATGGGCCTATCTATGGGGGCATCATTGCCTCACGTATGGTCAATGCATTAGGGATTCCAGTGGACCTCAATGATACTATATTATCGCCACAAAGGCTTGACCTTGTTGCTATGAAAACTCATCACTTTGTCACTTCTGATTCTGATTTGGACAGTCTAGTATATAGGATGTTGTTTACTGACGGGGATGAGAGGGAGATCCCTTTGCCGCAGTCTTCTTTGTTTAGTGTTTACAGGAGACCGTGGTCGTGCTCTAAGGAGTAGGTGGACGAGCAGCTCTGCTTGCTGGGTTTCCACGAGCAGCACCAGGAGGATGTGCCCTCCTACGATTACTCTGCGCACTACGGAGGGAAGTACTCGAGCTCGCACCAGGATGAGGGTACCTCCTCGTCATACCACGGTGACACTTCATCCTGGCCAGCTTGGGATTGACACCCTCTTAGGCCAACAGCCTAAGCTTGGGGGGAGGTACGCCGACATCGCACTCATCTCCTTATCATGTTGAGTCGGTACTTTGTGTATACATGTTTCGTTCTCCTTTTAGTTTTCGTTCTTTCTTTGCTTTCGCTTTCTAAAACACAAAAAGACCAAAAATATTTCTATTGTTTCTCTTTGTTTGCTTCTTCTTCTTTTTCTCTTGGTTTGTTTTTCCCTTTTTGCTTTGTTTGAACTATTCGAAAAACCCAAAAAGATTTTGCTTTGCTTGTTTTTCTTTTTTGGTTCTTGCTTTAAAAAATCAAAAACATCAAAAATATTTGTTGTTGTTCTTCTTTGGTTTTGTGAGTTTTGTTGTAGGGTTCAGCAGTCCTTAGTGGATATTGGTTTCATATTATTATTCAAGCCACACAAGTAAAGAGCAATAATGAGGATTAATGACCACTTGAGGTGTGGTAAGAGGCTGGTAACGAACTCTATTTGTTTTCATTTTTGTACATATACTCATTATTGTGGGCATGCTTAGTCTGTTCATGTAGGGTGTATGTTATTTATGGATGCTTAGTAGTTTTTGCTTTCTTATGATTGGTTCCAGCTTGCTAATAGTTGTAGCTTGTCATATGAATGTTTGCTTGCATTACCCTGTTCATAAATTGGTATGACACCATGGTATCCTCCTCTGAATGTTTCATTTAAATTGACTTGGCACATGCTCACGCATGCATATGGCTGAAATAATCAGTTAAGCCTCGATGAATTATTTTGCCTTGAGGGTCTTGAATCACTTTCATGCCATGATTAGTCCTGTTTTGTTGCAAGCATGATCATGACAGCTATTGCTCTCTTGTTTGTCGCTCCCTTACTATTGCTAGCCTTCACTTTCACTGAGTATGTTTTACTCATGTTTCCAACTCCCTAAAACCAAAAATTGCCAAAGTGTCCACCATATCTACCTATTAGCATCATTTGCTATTTCCGTGCATATTCAATATGCCTTGTTTTCTTCCGAATAAAATGTTTGCTTGTTATGAGAAAGTTAGTTAGTAAAGCTCTCACAAACTTGATGGCACAGTTTATTTCCTGCACTTAATAAACCTGAACCATTGTGACTATCCATGAAAGTAATATGCTTGCAAATTATAGGCTGGGGATTAGCAGAACCGTGCTGTCACGGGGAACGCTTTCAACACTTGTAAATATTTACCTAGTTGATACCATGCTCTTTTGTTTGCGGATATCGTCGGTGTAAAATAAAATGGGAGCTTGTAAGTCCATGGAGTTATGTATGTGTGTTAGAGAAATACCTAGGCCGCCGGTCTAATCCATGTCGTCATGGTGGAAACCTGCAGCGTAACCATAATGATATCTATGAAGCATTCTTCTTATAAAAAAAGAGATAGCTATTGAGAAAAAGAAAAAAAGAGAGCTATGTGAAAAGAGGAAAGAGAGAAAAAGCACCATTTTCCCATGGTAAATAAGAAGATTGTTGAGATACTCATTGTCTGCTTGCCTTGTCATTTTGATATGGGGATTCTTCTGTATCATCGGGCAAGGGGTACCCGTTGGCGGTTCTCTATAATACGCACGAATTTACAATGACAAGAACTTACCAGTAACTAAAGTTGAGTAGCATGAGGAGCGGCCCTCGTACTCAAGGGACATGGGATTTCCAGTTTATAGTCTGTCAAGCATATAACTCAGATTGGACCTCACTTTCACCTTAACCATATTAAAGATGCTTATGATAGGGGAAACGAGAGCTCAAAGCTAATGAGTACCATACTTTCAGCATTTGGAAGCCTTTCAAACTATTCAAAACCTTTTCATTTCTTTGTTGAGTCTCCACATATTCTTTGAGCACTTTCCTGAGAGCATAGTTGTCATTCTTTGTGCATGTCTCGTTACTTGATTATTTGTGTTATGACTTTGATGCTTGTATCTTTGATATCTTTACTTCTAGTCTTCACCTAAACTTCAGAGGTGCCTTGGCATTCACAATAAAAAGGCAAGCGAGATACCACTCTATCATACCTTGTTATGAGCATTGTAATGTTGCTTATATTTACACTTCATGCTACGTATTATTTTTAAGTTGGAATCTCTTCATAGCTTGCAATGCCTATTAAGTAAACTTAGTTGCATACTCTTTATTATGAATTGTCTAAGTAGTTGATCACATGCTGAGAATACATACATTATATGAAGCAAATGTGTTCGTGAAAGTTCTTTTATTGCACTCAGTTTTCAACTGAATTGCTTGAGAACAAGCAATAAGCTAAGCTTGGGGGGAGTTGATACGTCCAAAACGTATCTACTTTCCTGAACACTTTTGTTATTGTTTCTCCTCTAAACTTGTGTGATTTGGATGCAACTAACACGGACTGATGCTGTTTTCAACAGAATTGCCTTTGTGTCTAGTTTTTGTGCAGAAAATCAACTATCAGGAAAAATCCGGGAAAATATGCCAAAAATTCTATTTCACCAGAAGACTCCCAGAGCCAGAATACGAGACGGAGGAGGGCTGGGCCCTGGCCACGCGGGCTAGCCCAGGCCGCGCCAGGGGGTGGTCTGGCCGCCCCAGACACCCCCTCGGTCTCCCTCTTCGCCTATAAGATGCCTTCTGACCTAAAACCTCTGGGAGGTTCGACATTTTTCTAGAAGGAGTTCCACTCCGCCGCCACCACTAGATTCCACGAAACAGCACCAGAAACTCTGTTCTGGCACCCTGCCGGGACGGGGAATTGGAGGAGATCATCACCATCATCATCACCATTGCTTCTCCATCGACCATCCATGTTTCCCCCATCTACGAGTGAGTAATCCCCCGCTGTAGGCTATGGGGATGGTAGGGATTGGATGAGATCGTTCATGTAATGGCATCAGATTGTTAGGGCATGGTGCCTAGTATCTTCTATTAGTGCTTTATGACTTTGTTGCTACTTGTTATGCTTAATGCTTGTCACTAGGGCCCGAGTGCCATGATTTCAGATCTGAACATGTTATTGATTCATTATGATAGTATTGTTTTTGGTCTTACCTGCAAGTTGTATACACACGTTGTTGTCCGGAACCAATGGCCCCGAAGTGACAGAAATCGGGATAACCGGTGGGAATGGCTTTGATGTGAGGATTACATGTGTTCACGCAGTGTTAATGCTTTGCTCTGGCGCTCTATTAAAAGGAGCACCTTAATTGCCAGTAGTTCCCTTGAGGCCCCGATGCAAACGGGCTGGCAGGACAAAAGATGTTGTGCAAGTTCTCATTGCAAGCACGTATGACTATATATGGAACACATGCCTATGATTATCTAGTACTTGGACGCTTTATCTTATTTATCTGCAATTTCCCTATGTCTATTTGCCATGTGAATTGTCTTGTCCATGCAACGCCCGTCCATCCATCCCTATGCCTACCGCATTCGAATCCTACTATTTACTGTTGTTGTTACTACTGACTTTACTTTACTATTGTTGTTACTTTGCTATTCCTACTACAAAACTGTTGCTACTGATAAACTGTTGTGAGCAAGATTGTTTCCAGGTGCATCTGAATTGATAACTCAATTGTTAAGGCTTATAAATATTCTTTGGCTCTCCTTGTGTCGAATCAATAAAGTGGGTTTCACTTCCCTAGAAAATACTGAGATACACCCTCTATACTTGTGGGTCATCACATACTCGAGCTGCCGCTCGCGAGGCTTCCGGCCAACTTCGAGCTCAGCTACACCAGGGTGCCTATCGCGCCACTCTTGCGCGACAATGTGTTGGGGAGCAGCTCGAGGAGCGGTGCCTCCAGCTGCTGGAGCGGAAGAAATCAATGGACTGCTACTCGCGCACGAGCGCGTACTGGTCAAAGTTGTTCAAGAAGGAGCGAATGGTGTTGATTGAGCTGTGCGGAACCCACCGGCAAGAGATCCACCTGCATCTGCGCAACCCCGAAGGGAGGCAACGCTTCTAGGCAGTGCCTGGGTGTATGGCCTCCACTGTTATTAAGGTAGAAGAATTCACGAGGAGGATGAACACGGAGGACGCAGACGGCGACGAGGACAACATCGTCGATGATGAAGACGGTGGGAGCGTCATAGCCGATTAGGGCCACGTGAGCCTACATTTAATCTATGTATAGTAGCTTAATGGCCTCTTTGATTAGGGTCACTTGAGTCATAGTCTATTAGCGTCATAATCTATATATATATATATATATATTGGCTATGTTTTAGGTGTCTTTGTCTTGAAAATAATCGAAAGTCATCATATTTTGGAAAAACAAAGTTCGTGCGTTCCTGGCATAGCCCCATCTGATGGGACAATACGCTGACTCTGCTCCCAACATTTGATGGCACAGCCATAATTTTGGAGTGCGACAGAGGAGAAGGGGACGAGCGTGTTGTAATAATCTAATAATATTTTCTGAGGAGTAATTTCTAAGGGCATATCTTGGCCATGTTCTACCTGTCTTTTTCTTTGAAACTAATCAAAAGTCGTCTGATTCTGAAAATAAAAGTTTGCGTGTCCTGCCTTATATGATGGGACAATACACTAGCAGCACTAGATGGCACAGCCATAATTTAAGAGTGCGCCAGAGGATATGGGAATCCAAGGGAGATGGGAACTACTGGCTGCGTCTATGCACAGGTAAAAAATAATGTAATACTAATGAAATGGTTGTAATCTAGTCCACATGACCCAATCACAGACACGTTGCACGGGCTAGATATAAATAAAGACGACACGACTAGTTCAGTTTGAATAATAATTCAACAAACGACGCTACTATGTCCATGTAACTACCTCGGTGAATTACGCTCTTAGTTGCATGCCTGGATGAGCGAAAGTGCTCAAAATAGTACGGTGGGGCCCGGGGCCACTCACGGTAGACCTTTCGGCCGTCCTAACCACTTTCAGAACATCAGGACAAGAACGAGCGGCGTAATCGGCGGGCGAAGGGATCAACTACATACACAAGTGAGTATGTATGCATGCCACATACAACAGTCCTCATAGTCATTCCATCTAAAAGAAATAGAAATATTGCAACGCCATACGGCAAGATTCAAATATCCTAGATAGAGATAATAATTCAGGATAGCTCCTCATACAACAAACATCAGAGTATCAGGCGGAAGCGGAAAACAAGATCCGAGTATGGATCAGAAGCAAATCGGCATAAGATGCCACATAAATAAACACATCCCGCCCACAGATCTCACGGATCCCCGTTCCCGGAATCTCTACACCGAGTGATCGTTGCCAACATCATCTGTTTCCTCCACCCAGTATCCATCTTGCGAGTACACATGTTCATCTGAATCAAACAATTTATCGTGTGAGACCCTAGGGGTACTCAGCAAGTCTTTATGCCACTAAAGGGGACATAACCTGAGGTGACGCAATTGCAGCAAAATATAATATCTAACAATTCTATAGATACTCGCTAACCATCCGTCTAACCAATGATAGACGGATGTCCGTGAATTAAGAATAACAGTTATAACAGTATAATTAACAGATCCATCCTCCTCCTCGCTTACCAACGAGGAAGCGGACGAATAACCCCCATCCGTTGGCAGTTTTATTAACCATTCCATGAGTATTGCACTATTTACTAGTCAAGTACTTAGTCAAATTAAAAGCGGTACTTTAGTTATATTTGTCTATGATCGAGAAACTGTGCTCCAAGTCGTCCATAACCGTGACACGGCTTTCAGAAAGATTTACCCTGCAGGGGTGCACAAATAGCAACACACACTCGATCAACCTCGGAAAAACCAACTCAAAACCCAACGAGGCATTCACGACAAAGCAACCACAGGATTCAGAAATATTTCATGGGGCCACCCCATTAAGCTACCCGCGACGAAGCTAGCTGACTCCGAGACAGACTCAAGGTTTGTGTGGACGGCGGTAAACGACTGGGAACCCGAAAATGTGACTGGGCTTGTCGATACAGCGAAAACGTGTCACGATCCAAAACAGTACAGGTGCTCCTCGCACAATCTTAACTAAAGCAGTAACATGGCATAAGTACAGGATAGTAATAAAGCCCCAAACTAATTGTGGCCCCAAGAAATAAGAATGAATCAAGCTCTGGCTCAGGGGGGTCCATAAGGCCTCCCGGATGTGGATAGTGCGAATAGTCAAGGAACAGGAATCAAGTACTCGGGGTCCTACGGGACACAAGTGAGCATGAAAAACCAAATAGCCGATATTTCTCACCGGTGCCTCTTTCATTAGTTATCCATTACTACACAAGTTAAGTCGTTTAGGTACCTCATTATCCATCAGACACTCACATACCCTACACATGCTTTTCTACGACTCGCATGGCTCAAACAACTCCTGAAGTAGTGGCTCATGGGATGGAGGAACAAGCTTCGGTGGGGTTTAAAAATAAAGGCTATGCAGTACTTGGGATTCAATTTAATGCAATCGCGACTCAATGATGCAAGAATAAGATAGAAGCAATAGGTACTATATGTATGCAAGCATGTGGTAGTGCTTGCCTGGCAGCTCAGTTGAAGCGAGAGATGGATCTGGGTAGTACTCCTGTGATTCCTAGTAATTCTCCTGCTGGGCGTCTATTCGAAGAAGAACCAAACAAACAAGGGCCAACATAAATAAAGTGCACAAGCATAGTTATTAAAATGCGACAAGCAAACAAGCATGCCATGATGAATGATGCACAATTTACATGGCATTAAAGTAGCATGGCATGGTGAGGTGTGGGGTACAAGAATAGAGCATTTTATTAATTGTTTAGCCAAGTTTAATTACCATAAACAGTTATGATTTGCTTCACTTCAGGGGTACAAGGAATGCATAGATAGAACGGGCTCGTCGCGCTGATCGATTTAGACATATTATTTGTCAAATTTGGAGTTGTAGAATTAAAGTTATTAATTTGTTAAGAAGAAGGGCATTTTATTGTAATTTTAATCATCCCGAAAATTTAAAGTGTTCAAACAATATTTTGAATGGCATATTTGAATTCCTCACATTTTTATGATTCAAAAACATATATCATTTGTATTATTTGGATTTGTATTTTAAAAGTTATTTAAAATATGATTTGAATTTGAATTTAAACATTTACTGAAATCCTTTTTTTTATTTAAACAGAAATTCGCCAAGACTTTTTGCACCCAATCGAACCCAACCCCAGTTACAGACAGATGGGGTCGGCGCAACTGGGCCCAGCGGATAAGGTTGCATAGCTGCGGGCTTTTCTCACCCTGGGACTACCCAGCTACTGTGTGTGACAGGTGGGCCAGCGGGCTAGGGCCCATGTCCCAGTGGGTGAACCCGCAGAGGCTGACAGGTGGGGAGCATGCTGGAGCGCGGGTTGGGTGTTCAAAACTGCAGGGGGGTTTTTGTAAAATGGACAGGGAGGCTGACTGGTGGGGCTCGCGAGTACCGCGGGTTGAGCGAGAGTTAACAGAGGGGGCTATTTGCAAAAAGGAGGGGCACTGTGGATCTTCTCCTCTCATTCTCTGATGGCTCTGTCTGACGCGCGCGGTGCGTAGCGCGGCGAGGCGGGGACTCGATCCCGCGACCTGGGGCTCGCGCGCGGAGACGGTAACCAGTGCGGCTGGGTGGGTGTTGTTGACAGGGGAGGACTAAGCGGCCAGGTGAGGTGTGGCGCAGTGCAGAGGCGGCGACGCCAGCGGCCGACGGCGCACGGAGAGTGCCCGGCGAAACGCCTGGCGCGGCTAGGGTTTCACGGTGAGGCGGAGGATGTCTAGGCGAGAGAGGGACTCACCGCGGGGTGGTTGGCGGCGGCGGATCGGCTTGGGAAGCGGCAGGGCGACGTCGAGGCAGACGGCCGGCGAGATTAGGGTTTCGGCGACGTCGCGGTGCTGCGGCAGACGTGGGGCTTCTCCTCCTCGCTGGCACGTCCAGGGTGAAGCAGGGGGTCCTCCTCGGTCTCCTCGACCACTTCCACGTCGCGCACGCCGGCAGGAACGAGGAGTAGGCGGTGGTGCTGGCGGTGACCAGCGAGAGAAGCTGGCGTCGGTGAAGAAGAAGGAGGGGAGAGGGCAGGGTCCTGGGGTGGACCTGGCAATGCCAGGGTGCGTGAGGCGATGGAGTAGATAGGGAGGGGATGGGGTGACGAGCGGGAGTGGGTAGAGATAAAGGTGGCCTCGGCCACCTTTGCTCCTCCTTCTCACGTGCTTGCCGCGGGCAGCCAGGGCAGGCGCAGGTAGGGCTGCCAAGTGGGGACGGCGTGGCTGTGGGGCTGGCTCGGTGTGGGGCTAGCTCGGCAGGAAGAGAGAAAGAGAGAGGAGAGAGGAGGCTCGAGCGAGCTAGGTCTAGCCTCGGCTAGGGCTTAGTAGTGGGGGTAGATGGCTTGGTCTAGGGCTTGATGCTAGGGCTAGGGTAGGAGGGTAGCTGAGGTGGGGCCGGCATGGTAGAGAGAGAGAGAAAGAGAGAGGTGAGTGAGGTTAAGGGTTAGGGTTTAGTTAAGAAAAATTAGGGTTTGGGGAGAGAGGGTAGGTGTTAGGATTTGGTTTAGCCACACTAGGTCATACATGGGTGGAGGGTGAGAAGGAGATGAAGTAGTGGACATGGGGTAGGGTTTTGTGACAAGTCAACATGAGTTAAAACATGTGATGGAGGAGATGGTGGTTTATGTGGAAAAAGCCCACATGACCATGCTTGGATAGATGTTGGATAAAGAGAGAGAGGGATGTGGTTTGGTGAGGAGAAAAGAATGGCCACCTTGAATTGAATCTCAAAGAACCATGCCACACTTCCAAAGATACAAGCAAAATCCCAAAAGAAAAGGATGGTGATAATTTGCATGGCCCATGCATGGACATTAAATGGCATGTTTTATTTTGTGAAAACAATAATTATATAACATGGCATGATTCCCATGCATTACCAAAATGTGGAGTAAAGGCCAAGCAAAAGAAATTAGAATTGGATACATCCCATACCACATGAGCTAAATTAAATGGCAAGAATAAATAAAGGCTCATGGGTAAGTAGAATGGTGGAATTATAAGGTGGTGACAAAGAAAGGTGGTGGAGTGGAATAAAATATATGCCCCCAACTCAACTTGGGCATTACACAATATATCAATAACCAAATACAATATCAAGAGGCAAATACAATTAATAATGCATATGAGAGAAGAACCAAAGAAAAAGGGTTTTATATGATGCTCAAATGCAAGGTAGCATGATGACATGAGCATGATATAATTATGATGCAACAATCATATGTAGGAAGTAGCCATTATATTACTAGACCAAGTAGCATTACAATGGTTAGACAATTGGGATGCTACAACTCTCCCCCACTAAACGGGAATCTCGCCCCGAGATTCTAGGAAGAAGAAGAAGACTCAAAGAGGGTAGGATACTTGGCATGGAGCTCATCTTCACGTTCCCAAGTGGCTTCGTCAACGGAATGGTGCGACCACTGCACCTTGCAGAACTTGATGGACTTGTTGGGAGTCCTTCTTTCTGTGACTTCTAGAATTTTTATGGGGTGTTCTTGATAAGACAGATCTTCTTGGAGATTGATGAGTTCATGGTCCACGGTCCTGCCGGGATCCTTGAAGCACTTCTTGAGTTGAGAGATGTGGAAAACATCATGAACTTTGAGTTGTTCCGGGAGCTCAAGAGCATAAGCAACTTCTCCTCTTCTTCCACGAATTTTGAAAGGACCGATGTATCTAGGAGCCAGCTTTCCTTTGATACCAAAGCGGTGCGTGCCTCTCATGGGAGTGACACGAAGGTAAACGAGATCACCCGGGACATACTCCATGTCCGTGTGCTTTCTGTCATAATTGCTCTTCTGGCGACTTTGAGCAATCTTCAGGTTTTCAAGAATGATGTGAACTTTCTCCTCTGCTTGAGTTACAATGTCAGGGCCAAACAATATCCTTTCACCTGCGCCCGACCAACCAATCGGAGTTCTACATTTGCGACCATAGAGAGCCTCAAATGGTGCCATCCTTAGACTTTTCTAGAAACTGTTGTTGTAAGAGAATTCAGCATAAGGAAGACATTCTTCCCACTTCATGCCGAAAGAGATGACGCAAGCACGGAGCATATCTTCTAGAATCTGATTGATCCTTTCAACTTGTCCTTGCGACTGAGGGTGGTAAGCTGTGCTGAAGTTCAATTTTGTTCCCAACGCATGTTGGAAACTTCCCCAGAACTTGGAAGTGAAGATGCTTCCACGGTCTGAACTGATCTCAAGAGGAACTTCATACAGAGAGACAATTCTGTTGATATAGAGCTCAGCCAACTGAATTGCAGAAATTGTTTCCTTGACGGGAAAGAAGTGAGGTACTTTAGAGAGCCTGTCGATGACAACAAAGATTGCATTGTTGCCCTTCTGTGATCTTGGAAAACTAGTGATGAAGTCCCATTTCCATTCCGGAGGCTTCAATGGTTGTAGAAGACCGGAAGGTTTCTGATGGACAGCTTTAACTCTACGACAGACATCACACTCCGAGACATACTTGGCACAATATCGTTTCCATCCAGGCCACCAATATTGTGTTTTCAAGTCCATGTACATCTTAGTGCTGCCAGGGTGGATAGAAAGAACAGAATCATGCGCCTCCTTGAGAACTTGCTCTCTTAAACCCGGGTAGTTCGGAACAAACATCCGGTGTTCAAAGAAAAGAGTGCCTTGGTCGTCAATGTGGAAAGACTCATACTTCGGGAGCTGAATGTTGGAGACGATCTTTTTAGTGTAAGGATCAACAAGTTGAATGGAGTGAACTTTTTCTTCCAAGAGAGGTGTTGCCAGTAGGTTCAGAAGATACCCTTGATCGACAATTTCAAGGTTGAGCTTGCGGAATTCCTCGCACAAGAGAGGCTGTTGTTCTTCCACCATGAGATTGTTGACATAAGCTTTTCGGCTAAGAGCATCGACCATGACATTAGCTTTTCCCCGAGTGTAGTTGATGGTCAAATCGAAATCATTGATTGTTTCAATCCACCTCCTCTGACGAAGGTTGAGATCAGGCTGTGTGAAGATATACTTCAGACTCTTGTGATCAGAAAAAATCTCACGACGGTTGCCAAGCAAGTAATGCCTCCATACTTTCAAAGAAAAGACAACTGCTGCGAGTTCGAGGTCATGTGTAGGATAGTTGATCTCATGCGTCTTCAACTGCCGAGAGGCATAAGCAACAACTTGTTTTTCTTGCATAAGGACTGCACCCAATCCTTGCAATGAGGCATCGCAGAATATCTGGAAAGGCTTTGATGTATCTGGAGGAACCAAGACTTGTGTGGAAGTGAGCTTCTCTTTGAGTGTTTCAAAGCTTGCTTGACATGCAGGAGACCAAAGATATTTCTTGCCATTCTTGAGGAGATCGGTAAGAGGCTTCGCAATCTTCGAGAAGTTTTGAACGAAGCGACGACAGTAACTAGCCAACCCAAGGAAACTCCGGACTTCTTTGACATTTATGGGTGGAAGCCAGTCCATAATTGTCTTAATAGTTTCTGGGTTGACGGCAATGCCCTTGGCAGAGATGACGTGACCAACGTATGTGACTTGAGGCAGCCAAAACTCACACTTGGAGAACTTTGCATACAGGCGGTTCTCACGAAGCTTGTTTAGGACACACCGAAGGTGTTCTTCATGTTCTTCTTTTGACTTAGAATAGACTAGAATGTCATCCAGATAGACCACAACGAACTTATCAAGATACTCCATCAAAACCGAGTTCATAAGCCTCGAGAAGGTGGCAGGTGCATTGGTGAGACCGAAAGACATGACCGTGTACTCATACAGGCCATAGCGAGTAGCGAAAGCTATTTTAGGAACATCTTCCTTGCGAATCTTGATTTGATGATATCCACTTCTCAAATCAAGCTTAGAGAAAACCACAGATCCAGCTAGCTGATCGAAGAGATCATTAATCCGTGGAAAGGGGATATTTATTCTTGATTGTTTTAGCATTGAGTGCCTGATAGTCAACACAAAGTCTATCAGTCTTGTGTCTCTTCTTCACAAAGATGGTTTGACTACCCCAAGAAGAAGTACTGTGCTGAATGAAACCCAACTTCTCTTGTTCATCCAGCTGGCGTTTAAGTTCCGCCAACTCAGCAGGACCCATTTTATAAGGCCGCTTGGAGATAGGAGCGGTACCAGGTTCAAGTTCAATCACAAACTCAACCTCACGATCCGGAGGCATACCTGGCAACTCTTCAGGAAAGACATCTGGGAATTCACAAACTACAGGAACACTCTGAATACCTTCCATAGCATCATCATTCAGAGCCGCCAAAGAATAAAGCTGAATTGCAGGAGTCAGACTTGGAGAATAGACTATATGGCCTTTAGGAATTTTCAGGGAAACCGAACGTTCAGCACAATCAATCACAGCTGCATTTGCTGTTAACCAATCCATGCCCAAGATAACATCAATATCAGAATTGCCCAGAATAATTAAGGAAGCCGGAAACGAAGAGCCACCAATCTCAATTTGATTGCCATGGCTGATATGAGTAGCCCTCATGTTTGACCTAGGAGATTGTACCACAAGACGATGCAATAAAGGAACCATAGCCAGATCTTGCTCATGCGCAAACTTGTGAGAAACAAAAGAATGCGAAGCACCAGAATCAAACAAAACTCGTGCAGGAACTGAGTTAACAGGAAGCATACCCATCACAACTCCAGGTGCATGCTCAGCTTGAGCGGCGTTGACACAGTTGGCACGAGCAACCGTAGACCCATGCTTGGTGTTGATGTTGAGAACCCGAGGTGGAGGTGCATGAACCATAGGAGAACTTGCCGCAGGTCTTGGAGGTGGTGGTGGAAGAACTTTGTTGTTCATTGGACAATTCCAGTGTTGATGCCCAGTGTTTCCACAAGTATAGCAAGCACCAGGTGGACGTGGAGCAACGTAGCCAGGGACTCCGCCAGGCGCTCCAGGGTAGTTGTGGTTGTAGCCCCTGGGAGCCGCAGTGAAGGAGTTTGGTGGCCTTGCCGTGTAGCTTGACGGTCTAGGTGGAGCAGGGAGCAACGGTGGGGTGTTAGGAACCCAGACACGATGCTTAGAAGGAGCTGTCATAGCAGAAGAGCTTGCTGCATCACGGCTGTGTTTCTTTGACTCCTCGAACACTTGCCTACTTGCTTCTTCCTGCAGAGATGTGTGTTGGAGTTCCAGAAAAGACGTCGGCCTTGCATGAGTGATTGCATATTTGATGGATGCATTGAGGCCTTGCCTAAACCTCTTTTGCTTCTTCTTGTCATCAGAGATCTCATCGCCACCATAAAGAGAAAGGTTCATGAAGTTTCTGATGTAGGTATTGACATTGTCAATGCCCTGCTTGAGGTTGAGAAACACTTCCTTCATCCTTTCCATGACAATTTCTGACAGATATTGCTCTTTGAAAGCCCCAGTGAATTGCTCCCAAGTAGGTTGAAAACCAGAGAGGTCTGCCTTGAGGTAATTTTCCCACCACAGAGTTGCATCTCCCTTCAGAAGGTGAGTGGCACATTGGACCCATTCTTGCTCGGGAACATCCGCAGTCATCAGCAACCTTGACACTTCACGCAGCCAATCATCCGCATCAAGTGGCTGATTAGACACCTCAAATTGGCGTGGGTTGAACTTGAGAAAACTCTTGATGTCTCCTCGCTTGGGAGGTGGAGGTAGCGGAACAAACTCGTTCCTCCTGACACTTTCCTCGAAGCGCTGTTAGTTCTGTTGCATAGTGCCCAAGGCATTTGCAATACTTGCCAAAGCAGCCCCAAGTTCAGGTGGTATATCCTCCTCAGAACGTCGTGGTGGTGCCATCCTGTGATTGATATAAAACACAAGTCAGTACTATAATGGAGAATGATAATAATCCAAAATAGTACCAAAATGGAATTAACCAAGATTAAAGGATGCAATTCACTGAGATGATATTAAAATATCAACAAATTTAAGGCAACTAGAAGATATTAAGCATAACGCACACGACTGAACAAGGAGTGTGGTACACAACTAACAAAGAAAAAAATTCCGCAAATTTCGGCATTAAAATACCACTATATGCGTAAAACCACTTAACGAATGAAGATTAGTAACTCCACTAATTCAATATACAAGAGCGAATGATAAAAGTAGTGGTATGGTCGCGACTCCATCCCGCACTCAAATCATTACTCCGCACATGAATAAGTAAAACACATATCCCAATACCTTCTTCTTAAGATGAACCTAAAGATTGGTAACTACGAAAAAGAACACCCCAACAAGATAACATCGGATAACAGAGAGTAAGATAGATCGCATCGGTATATAACGAATCAGATAGATCGCGTCGGTTTACAAAGGCATGTCGGTATGGAATGTACCAACAGTTGATAACCAAAAGGCAGATAGAGATAACATTTGGATGCAACAGATAGACAAAAAATTCACACAGACACACACACACACACAACCTATGGTACTACGGAACCCAGAACACGTGAATCCTAGTTTGAATTTAAAAGAGGATTGAAAACGTTACACTTCCTTACCAGAAAAGGGTGGGTGGGTGGGTAAGAAGGAAAAAGGAAGCAGTCCTACTCTCACGTTTTGTTTTTCCCTAGTATACATAACTACCAAAAATATTTGCTAGACTGACAACGACCATCTTGGCTGAGACCCTGAAGGGCGGGATGGCTCTGATAACAATTGTAACTACCTCGGTGAATTACGCTCTAGTTGCATGCCTGGATGAGCGAAAGTGGTCAGAATAGTACGGTGGGGCCCAGGGCCACTCACGGTAGACCTTTCGGCCGTCCTAACCACTTTCAGAACATCGGGACAAGAACGAGCGGCGTAATCGGCAGGCGAAGGGATCAACTACATACACAAGTGAGTATGTATGCAAGCCACATACAACAGTCCTCATAGCCATCCCATCTAAAAGAAATAGAAATATTGCAACGCCATACGGCAAGATTCAAATATCCTAGATAGAGATAATAATTTAGGATAACTCCTCATACAATAAACATCAAAGTATCAGGCGTAAGCGGAAAACAAGATCCGAGTACGAATAAGAAGCAAATCGGCATAAGATGCCACATAAATAAACACATCCCGCCCACAGATCTCACAGATCCCTGTTTCCGGAATCTCTATACCGAGTGATCGTTGCCAACATCATCTGTTTCCTCCACCCAGTATCCATCTTGCGAGTACACTTGTTCATCTGAATCAAACAATTTATCATGTGAGACCCTAGGGGTACTCCGCAAGTCTTTATGCCACTAAAGGGGACACAACCTGGGGTGACGCAATTGCAGCAAAAGATAATATCTAACAATTCTATAGATACTCGCTAACCATCCGCCTAACCAATGATAGACGGATATCCGTGAATTAAGAACAACAGTTATAACAGTATAATTAACAGATCCATCCTCCTCCTCCTTACCAACGAGGAAGCGGACGAACAACCCACATCCGTTGGCAGTTTTATTAACCATTCCATGAGTATTGCACTATTTACTAGTCAAGTACTTAGTCAAATTAAAAGCGGTACTTTAGTTATATTTGTCTATGATTGAGAAACTGTGCTCCAAGTCGTCCATAACCGCGGACACGGCTTTCAGAAAGATTTACCCTACAGGGGTGCACGAATAGCAACACACACTCGATCAACCTCGGAAAACCAACTCAAAACCCAACGAGGCATTCACGACAAAGCAATCACAGGATTCAGAAATATTTTAGGGGGCCACCCCATTAAGCTACCCGCGATGAAGCTAGCTGACTCCAAGACGGACTCAAGGTTTGTGTGGACGGCGGTAAACGACTGGGAATCCGAAAATGTGACTGGGCTTGTCGATACAGCGAAAACGTGTCACGATCCAAAACAGTACAGGTGCTCCTCACACAATCTTAAATAAAGCAGTAACATGGCATAAGTACAGGATAGTAATAAAGCCCCAAACTAATTGTGGCCCCAAGAAATAAGAATGAATCAAGCTATGGCTCAGGGGGGTCCATAAGGCCTCCCGTATGTGGATAGTGCGAATAGTCAAGGAACAGGAATCAAGTACTCGGGGTCCTACGGGACACAAGTGAGCATGAAAAACCAAATAGCAGATATTGCTCACCGGTGCCTCTTTCATTAGTTATCCCATTACTACACAGGTTAAGTTGTTTAGGTACCTCATTATCCATCAGACACTCACATACCCTACACATGCTTTTCTACGACTCGCATGGCTCAAACAACTCCTAAAGTAGTGGCTCATGGGATGGAGGAACAAGCTTCGGTGGGGTTTAAAAATAAAGGCTATGCAGTACTTGGGATTCAATTTAATGCAATCGCGACTCAATGATGCAAGAATAAGATAGAAACAATAGGTACTATATGTATGCAAGCATGTGGTAGTGCTTGCCTGGCAGCTAAGTTGAAGCGAGAGATGGATCTGGGTAGTACTCTTGTGATTCCTGGTAATTCTCCTACTGGGCGTCTATTCGAAGAAGAACCAAACAAACAAGGGCCAACATAAATAAAGTGCACAAGCATAGGAATTAAAATGCGACAAGCAAACAAGCATTCCATGATGAATGATGCACAATTTACATGGCATTAAAGTAGCATGGCATGGTGAGGTGTGGGGTACAAGAATAGAGCATTTTATTAATTGTTTAGCCAAGTTTAATTACCATAAACAGTTCTGATTTGCTTCACTTCAGGGGTACAAGGAATGCATAGATAGAACGGGCTCGTCGCGCTGATCGATTTAGACATATTATTTGTCAAATTTGGAGTTGTAGAATTAAAGTTATTAATTTGTTAAGAAGAAGGGCATTTTATTGTAATTTTAATCATCCCGAAAATTTAAAGTGTTCAAACAATATTTTGAATGGCATATTTGAATTCCTCACATTTTTCTGATTCAAAAACATTTATCATTTGTATTATTTGGATTTGTATTTTAAAAGTTATTTAAAATCTGATTTGAATTTGAATTTAAACATTTAGAAATCCTTTTTTTATTTAAATAGAAATTCGCCAGGACTTTTTGCACCCAATCGAACCCAACCCCTGTTACAGACAGATGGGGCCGGCGCAATTGGGCCCAGCGGATAAGGTTGCATAGCTGCGGGCTTTTCTCACCCTGGGACTACCCAGCCACTATGTGTGACAGGTGGGCTAGCGGGCTAGGGCCCATCTGCCAGTGGGTGAACCCGCAGAGGCTGACAGGTGGGGAGCGTGCTGGAGCGCGGGTTGGGTGTTCAAAACTGCAGGGGTGTTTTTGTAAAATGGACAGGGAGGCTGACTGGTGGGGCTCGCGAGTACCGCGGGTTGAGCGAGAGTTAACAGAGGGGGCTATTTGCAAAAAGGGGGCACTGTGGATCTTCTCCTCTCGTTCTCTGACGGATCTGTCTGACGTGCGCGGTGCGCGGCGCGGCGAGGCGGGGACTCGATCCCGCGACCTGGGGCTCGCGCGCGGAGACGGTAACCAGTGCGGCTGGGTGGGTGTTGTTGACAGGGGAGGACTAAGCGGCCAGGTGAGGTGTGGCGCGGTGCAGAGGCGGCAGACGCTAGCAGCCGACGGCGCACGGAGAGTGCCCGACGAAACGCCTGGCGCGGCTAGGGTTTCACGGTGAGGCGGAGGATGTCTAGGCGGGAGAGGGACTCACCGCGGGGTGGTTGGCGGCGGCAGATCGGCTTGGGGAGCGGCAGGGCGACGTCGAGGCAGACGGCCGCCGAGATTAGGGTATCGGCGACGTCGCGGTGCTGCGGCAGACGTGGGGCTTCTCCTCCTCGCTGGCGCGTCTAGGGTGAAGCAGGGGGTCCTCCTCGGTCTCCTCGACCACTTCCACGTCGCGCACGCCGGCAGGAATGAGGAGTAGGCGGTGGTGCTGGCGGTGACCGGCGAGAGAAGCTGGCGTCGGTGAAGAAGAAGGAGGGGAGAGGGCAGGGTCCTGGGGTGGATCTGGCGATGCCAGGGCGCATGAGGCGATGGAGTAGATAGGGAGGGGATGGGGTGATGTGCGGGAGCAGGTAGAGATAAAGGTGGCCTCGGCCACCTTTGCTCCTCCTTCTCACGTGCTTGCCGCGGGCAGCCCGGGCAGGCGCGGGTAGGGCTGCCAGGAGGGGACGGCGTGGCTGTGGGGCTGGCTCGGTGTGGGGCTAGCTCGGCAGGAAGAGAGAAAGAGAGAGGAGAGAGGAGGCTCGGGCGAGCTAGGTCTAGCCTCCGCTAGGGCTTAGTAGTGGGGGTAGATGGCTCGGTCTAGGGCTTGATGCTAGGGCTAGGGTAGGAGGGTAGCTGAGGTGGGGCCAGCATGGTAGAGAGAGAGAGAGAAAGAGAGAGAGGTGAGTGAGGTTAAGGGTTAGGGTTTAGTTAAGAAAAATTAGGGTTTGGGGAGAGAGGGTAGGTGTTAGGATTTGGTTTAGCCACACTAGGTCATACATGGGTGGAGGGTGAGAAGGAGATGAAGTAGAGGACATGGGGTAGGGTTTTGTGACAAGCCAACATGAGTTAAAACATGTGATGGAGGAGATGGTGGTTTATGTGGAAAAAGCCCATATGACCTTGCTTGGATAGATGTTGGATAAAGAGAGAGGGATGTGGTTTGGTGAGGAGCAAAGAATGGCCACCTTGAATTGAACCTCAAAGAACCATGCCACACTTCCAAAGATACAAGCAAAATCCCAAAAGAAAAGGATGGCGATAATTTGCATGGCCCATGCATGGACATTAAATGGCATGTTTTATTTTGTGAAAACAATAATAATATAACATGGCATGGTTCCCATGCATTACCAAAATGTGGAGTAAAGGCCAAGCAAAAGAAATTAGAATTGGATCCATCCCATACCACATGAGCTAAATTAAATGGCAAGAATAAATAAAGGCTTATGGGTAAGTAGAATGGTGGAATTATAAGGTGGTGACAAAGAAAGGTGGTGGAGTGGAATAAAAGATATGCCCCCAACTCAACTTGGGCATTACACAATATATCAATAACCAAATACAATATCAAGAGGCAAATACAATTAATAATGCATATGAGAGAAGAACCAAAGAAAAAGGGTTTTATATGATGCTCAAATGCAAGGTGGCATGATGACATGAGCATGATATAATTATGATGCAACAATTATATGTAGGAAGTAGCCATTATATTACTAGACCAAGTAGCATTACAATGGTTAGACAATTGGGATGCTACAATCCACTTATTTCTGCTCC
This sequence comes from Avena eriantha, assembly GCA_910589775.1. Taxonomy (NCBI): domain Eukaryota; kingdom Viridiplantae; phylum Streptophyta; class Magnoliopsida; order Poales; family Poaceae; genus Avena; species Avena eriantha. Next base: position 290,095,311 of record OU342744.1, on the reverse strand, counting down.
TCTTATTAGTCTGTGAGCCCGCTATGCATTAAACAACAGTTGATGAGGATGGAAAAAATGATCAAAATGGCAAATAAAAAAATTAAGCTTACCTATCATCTTGAGAATCATACATAGATGAAATTGGCAGGGATTTATTATTTCTCCTACAGTTAGCTGAAAAATCCTCAAGAACATCATCAATTACCCGCAACTTCTTCATATTCTAATATAACTCCATTATTATCATTTTCCTTCCTATTCCGCTTACCGTTTTGTTTGTTTTCACCCCCTATTCTCGCCGGCACCTCCACTTCTTCATAAATTTGCTACTTACCAATGTTTTCCTCCGGATCCTCATCACCATTTTTCTCCACCTGCTGCACTTTCTCAAGTTCTCCGTCTTCTCGTTGCTCTTCCTCCAGTTCTGGCTAAGAAGCCTCATTTTCTACCACTAGGGTGTGAACAGGGACAAGATCATGTGTAACTGGGTTTTTGCACAACCTCTTGATATGGTCGAATCCTCCACAACATTTGCATTTCCTTTTCCTTGCTCCAAGCCTTGTACTTTTATCAGTGGAGGCTTCGATCCCTAGCTTTCTAGGCCTCTCAGGTGGCCTCCTAAGAACTGGTGGTTCAACTTTGAACCTTGGATCGACAATCTCTCAATCATTTTCATCAGCCATAGGTGGTATGTTTTCTGCATAAGTTGCAGCAAACTTGTCCACGGAGAAATAGTTGTCAACATAGTTCTCTATTTCAGCTCCGCTACCTCTAAGATTTAAGATGAAGTACAGTGCATGGTGACATGGCAGACCAGTAATCTGCCACTTCCTGCATGAACAAGTCTTGTTTCTAATGTCTACAGTATACCTCCATTTATTCCCGTGCTTGTATTCTACATAACCTCAGCCAATGTACTCGAAGTTCTGACCATACTCATCTTTATCGTTCTCATTGCCCTTGTTCTTGCATTCCGTAACATAACCACCTTTGGAACTATTTTATGGCCCAAAAAATTTCTTGCACAAATTCTTTGCCTCAAATCTATCTTCACCATTATCCATTGTCTTATTGCATCCAACAAAATAACAATTGTAAGTGTCTTCATGCTCGAAATCTTAGCATTAAAACTCTCTACCAAATTATTGCAAACATAATCCACCTTGCTTAACTCAACCAACTTTCTTTTGGCCCATAGCTTGGTGTGATGTTCCTCAAGGTATATTTTCACCTTTGGCACTGCATACATGTTCTGCATGTAAGTAGCACACACACTAGGGGTGTATGTGTATGCTGACCGCCACAAGTTCTCTTACAAGGTCATTCCTTTGATCTTCTTCATGAAATTAGTAGCAGGGTGTCACATGCATTCCCTAAGATCAACCCTAGGAAACACATCATCAACAACATTTTCAATCCCCTTGCATGCACCTGTGTGTATCACCAAGCCTTCAGGGGGACCAATTACTACACATAGTCTTTGAATGAACCATGTCTATGTTGGAGATATGCCTAAGAGGCAATAATAAAAGTGGTTATTATTATATCTTTGTGTTTATGATGAATGTTTACATCCCATGCTATAATTTTATTATTAGGAAACACTAATACATGTGTGTTTTGTAAACATAAAAGAGTCCCTAGTAAGCCTCTTGTTGAACTAGCTTGTTGATTAATTGATGATCATGGTTTCCTGATCATGGACATTGAATGTGATTAATAACAAGGTTATATCATTAGGAGAATGATGTGATGGACACACACCCGTAGTAAGCGTAGCATAAGATCAAGTCATTAAGTTCGTATTGCTATAAGCTTTTAAAATGCATAGTAACCTAATCCTTCGACCATGAGGTTGTGTTAATCACCATCACCGGATGGGTACTTTGATGACATCAAATGCCGCTTCGTAACTGGGTGGTTATAAAGGTGTCATTGGGTATTCTGAAAGTATGTGTTGAAGCGCATGGACCAAGATTGGGATTTGTCCATCCATATGACGGATAGATATGCTCTGGGCCCTCTCGGTGGAATGTCATCTAGTTAGCTTGCAAGCATGTGACTGGGTCACAAGGGATGACATAACATGGAACGAGTAAAGAGTACTTATCAGTAACAAGGTAGAACTAGGTATGGAGATGCCGACGATCAAACTTTGGATAAGTATAGTATCGCGAGACAAAGGGAATTGGTTTCGTATGTAAATGGATCTATCTTCACGAAGTCATCGTTGAGTATGTGGGAGCCATTATGGATCTCCAGGTCCTGCTGATGGTTATTGATAGGAGATGTGTCTCTTTCATGTCTACATATTCACGAACCGTAGGGTGACACACTTAAGGTTCGAAGTTGTTTTAAGTAGATATGGAATGTGCGTTGGAGACCGAATGTTGTTCGGAGTCTCGGATTGGATCCGGGACATCACGAGGAGATCCAGAATTGTCCGGAGAATAAGATTCATATATTGGGGATCATTTTCTGAGTTAGGAAATGTTCCGGAGTATTTGTATGAGGATTCTAGAAGGTTTCGGAATATTCCGGAAGGTTCTGGAAGAAATCTTGGAGTTTGCTTGAAAACCAAGAAAGGGATCAAGGAGTCCTTGTGGGGCAAGACAAGGAGTCGTGGGGGAGGAGGACTCCTCCCCCCCCCCCAATCTGCCGCCCAAGGAGGGAGGGGAGTCCTACTAGGACTCCCCCTCCCATGGCGCCCTCCCCCCTTTAAATAGAGGGGTGGAGGCGCCACCCCCTGCCCCTCCTCTACTACTCCAATCCAAGCCGCCTCTCTCCTCCTTCTTCCTTCTGCTCAGGCTTAGGCGAAGCCCTGCAGAATTCTCTACTCCACCACCACCACGCCGTCGTGCTGCTAGGATTCTGTGGAGAAGATCTACTACCTCCGCTGCTCGCTGGAACGGGGAGAGGAAGGTCTGCTTCGACTCCGCACGTGTGACCGACTGCAGAAGCGCTGCCGGAACGCGGCGCCGAAAGGATCGTCCACTCGATCTTGAGATCGGCAAGTGATCGACCACATCAACCACGAGATCTAATCTCGTAACGCTTTCGGATCTACAAGGGTTAGTACAGATCTATCTTGTTGCACATGTCTAATAGATTAGATCTTGGCTTTTATCTAGATTAGATCTGGGTTTTGTTCGTTCTTGCGGTAGAAATTTTTTGTTTTCCATGCTACGAACCCATCAGTGGTATCAGAGCCGTATCTATGCGTAGATCTGTTGCACGAGTAGAACACAATGGTGTTATGGGCGTTGGTGCTCGTGCCGTCTTTTGCTTTGTGTACTTTGCATCTTGCGGCATGGTGGGATGAGGCGGCTCGGGCTAACCTTACATGTCATCGCACATGAGACTTGCTCCACGCTTGACGTGTAACTTGCTTTGCACAAGTGGCTTTGCGGGTGTCTGTCTCTCCCACCATAGTATAGATCTAATTTACACTTTGCACTTGATAGCACTTGTATCAACGTTGTGGTTTAGTTTCGTACGTAAGATCCGTTCTTGTTCGAAAGCCCCAAACCACGTAAAACATGCAAAGAAAATTAGAGGCGTCTAACTTGTTTTTGCAGGGGTTTTGTGATGTGATATGGCCATCATGTGATTGTGATTATATTTGATGTATGCAATGATCCTTGTTGTAATATGGCAACCGGCAGGAGCCTAATGGTTGTCTTTAATTCTGTTAAGACCTGTGTGTCTATTCATCCTGTAATAGCTTTATTCCAAGTAGTTGTAATAGTTGCTAGTGATGATTGACAACCATGAAGCGGCGCCACTGACCTTGACGCAATGCTGGTGATGATGGAGATCATGTTCGTGCTTTGGAGATGGAGATCAAAGGCGCAAGAAGAAAGGGCCATATCATATCACACTAATTATGAATTGCCTGTGATGTTAATCCTTTATGCATCTTGTATTAATTAGATCGCGACGGTAGCATTATAAGATGATCCCTCTCACTAAATATCAAGTAATAAAGTGTTCATCCTTAGTTGGCACCTTTTCTAAGACTCGTCGTTTCGAAGCATCTCGTGATGATCGGATGTGATAGATTCTACGTGTGCATACAACGGGTGCAAGCCAGATTTGCACATGCGGAAACTAAGGTTATCTTGACGAGCCTAGCATGTACAGACATGGTCTCGAAACACGGAATACCGAAAGGTAGAGCATGAATCATATAATTGATATGATGAACATGAATATTGTTTGCCGATGAAACTACATCTTCTCTCGTGAAGATCGGACTTGGTGTAGTGGACTTGGTTCGTGTAATCACTAAGACAATGTGAGGGATGTTGTTTTGAGTGGGTGTTCACCTAGTTAATTTAAGTATTAAATTTGAACTCAATTCATCATAAACTTAGTCTAAACTACTTGCAAATTTGTTGTAGATTATGGCGACCCCCTCCATCAATTTCAATGCGTTCCTAGAGAAAGAAAAGCTTAAGAACAATGGAAGCAATTTCACGGACTGGTTCCGTGGACTGAAGATCGTCCTCAGGGCTGGTCAGTTGACCTATCTGCTCGAAGCACCGCTAGGTGACCCACCTGCAGAAGATGCCACCGATGACGTAAAGAATGTTTACGCCACTCGGAAAAATCATTACTCCACAGTTCAGTGTGCCATCCTGTACGGTTTAGAAGCGGAGCTCCAGAAGCGTTTTGAGCACCACGACCCGTTCGAGATCATTAAGGAGCTCGGGCTAATTTTTGAGACTCGCGCGGCCATGGAGAGCTATGAGGCCTCCGAAAACATCTTTAACTGTAAGATGGAAGAGGGAAGCTCCGTTAGCGAGCACGTGCTCACCATGTCTGGGTACGCAAACAAGCTCCAAGAGTTGGGGATATCGATTCCTAATGAGTTAGGGATTCACCGTCTCCTCCAATCACTGCCACCAAGTTACAAGAAGTTTGTGATGAACTACAATATGCACTGCATGAACAAGACGTTGCCTGAACTATCGTCCATGCTGAAAACTGCTGAAGTGGAGATCAAGAAGGAGCACCAAGTGTTGATGGTCAATAAGACCACCAATTTCAAGAGGCAGGGCAAGCCTAAGAACAAGGGCAACTTCAAGAAGGACGGTAAGAAAGCTGCCGCACCTGCAAAGAAGCCCAAGGCTGGTCCCAAGCCTGAAACTGAGTGCTTCTACTGCAAGGGTGCTGGTCACTGGAAGCGTAACTGCCCCAAGTACCTGGCGGATCTGAAGAACGGCAACATCAAGAAGAAAGGTATATTTGATATATATGTTATTGATGTGTATCTTACTAGTAATCGTAGTAGTGCCTGGGTATTTGATACTGGTTCGGTTGCTCATATTTGTAACTCAAAACAGGAGCTGTGGAATAAACGAAGACTGGCAAGAGACGAGGTGACGATGCGCGTTGGAAAAGGCTCCAAGGTTGATGTGATCGTCGTCGGCACGCTCCCTCTACATCTACCTTCGAGATTAGTTTTAAATTTGAATAATTGTTATTTGGTGCATGCGTTAAGCATGAACATTATATCTGGATCTTGTTTATTGCGAGACGGTTACTCTTTTAAGTCTGAGAATAAAGGTTGTTCAATTTATATGAGTAATATCTTTTATGATAATGCACCTGAGATGAATGGTTTATTCTTATTGAATCTCGATAGTAGTGATACACATGTTCACAACATAGATGCTAAACGAATAAAATTGAATGATAATTCTACATACATGTGGCACTGTCGTCTTGGTCACATTGGAGTGAAGCGTATGAAGAAACTCCATTCAGATGGACTTCTTGAATCACTTGATTTTGAATCACTTGAAAGATGCGAAGCATGTCTAATGGGAAAAATGACTAAGACTCAATTTTCTGGGATAATGGAGCGAGCTACAGACTTATTGGAAATAATACATACCGATGTGTGCGGTCCAATGAGTGTAGCATCGCGTGGTGGATATCGTTATGTTCTCACTTTCAGCATCAGCGTCTAGTGTGGCGAGGAGGGCCAAGCGAGCTCTGTGGAGAACGTGCGCGGCGGCATTATGTCGTGCTCTAAGGTACGTGTCAAATCATTCATGGGAGCATGCCGCCGAGGGTACAAACCCTCGAACAGGGAAGCACCAATGTCTAGGGACTCTCACATACGTGCTTTGGCGCGGACGACCTTAGCGCAGTGGGGGAGGCTGAGAACGCGTCGTCTGCGGCAAAGACGCTCCATCCATCGCACTGTCGGTGGGCAGACCATGGCGGCAACCAAGCGTCTATACTCAGCTTGTTGGATTGTTCGACAGCTGGAGCTGATGGCGGGCAATAGCTCAGCACTGGAATTCAGGTTCCAATTCACACGGACCTACAATCCCTACCTTCAGATACCGAATTTCAGGTTCGAAGATATCGTTCCAGCGGCGCGGATGGTCATGATAAACTGGGACTGGTGCAAGCAAAGCGGTCATGCATGAACGATGTAGATCTCTTGAAGTTTGGCGGGAAAGAAAAAGATCAGTTGGGGTTAAATGATCATTGAACTTACGTCCTCTCAAGACAATTGGCCAGCCAACTTTTTTGGTGGAGATCTACAGTTTCTTCAATGAAAAATAGTAAGTTCAGACTGAAGAATGGCTTTGTAGATGGAATGTTGATGCATTGTTCTGTAAACTAGTAGGAAGTTTAGCCCACTTTGGTGCAGATATCAGACCCTTTTGTATGGAAGTACTACTGATGTAAACAAATACTATCAAGTATCTATTTCCTTCAATAATTACTACTCGTTGTTAAATCCAGTTAACTGCCATTTTTATCCCAGATAGACATAATTTAGACAACAGTTTATGTACTGATTTTGCGTGGTTTATTCATGCATGTTCCATACAAAATAACTGAGTATTTCAAACAAACCTCGGTAAATATTATAGTCAAGCAATTCAGACACAACAATTTTCATTTTCACTGGACCTTGGTCAACTAGAATACACTGTCTCGCAGGCATGGCCGGGTTGAATGTGACCCTCCCAACAAACTGAGTCGTAGCGGAACAGTACCAATTACGGGCTTTGAACTAAAGATACAGTCCTATAAAATCCCATCTTTCATTTGTCTTGTGTTGTCTATAAAATGTTCCCACAGTTCACCGTGTTACAAAACCAATATATAGTGATATGACGGATCAACAGGTAATCTTCATTTGAAACAAGATTTATTTATTGTCTTCTGGATTGCTCAACACTTGGTAAAATAATATAGCTACCTTGTACTTGAAGAGGAGATGAACTACTTTTTTGTGGCCACCACATAATTGACATTGCTCATTACGAGTCCACCCTCTTTTCAGGAGGTTGCCCTTCACAGAAATAATAAAGCAAGGTGTTCAATACAAATGCATTAGATACACATACTTCAAATTGATTACCCACACATACTACATCAATTCAAACTATTACATATTATTAGTCCAGGCTAACTTCCTGCTATGCTCTCCATACTACAAATTCATTAGCCACACATACTGCAACAATTCACTAGAGCTATGTCTTCACTCGAGGGAAATCAGAACCACCAGCTTGTCCACGCCCAGTTCCCCCACCGAAATTGTGTGCGCCATCGCGAAATGGTGGTGGTCATGTGCTATCGATCCTTCTAGGCCAACACTGCAGGTGACGAGGATGCTTTCTGGCCACCTCGTCGGGGTCCTGAATGCCATGTATCGATTCCCGAACCTCCTCTAGGTGGATGAGACCAGGTGCTTCCACCAAAGCTTTTGTCATGCCCTGCTTGGAATCTCCACCTCATACATCTTAGGAACGACATCAGGATCTTTCAGCCATGCCTTTACCTCGATGATCCATATGTCGCTCGGTGGCACGTACTCCACCAGCTTGCCGCCAAGGCTACTGACGGACTGATTGAGGGCCTCCAGCTCCCAAGCATCCAATGGGAGGCCGTCAAAGCCGAGTTTAGAGAAGAAACGAAGCTGCCCCAAGCGATCATCCCACCCATAGGCACGATGCCAACGCATGAAGGTCATTTTCTCCCTGCAGCACTCGGAAGAACGCGAAGAATGCAGAACACGCTCGGTGTCTGAGCTATGCTCGAACCGGACGAAAAATCGAATCGCGGCACGCATACCTCAATCTTGACCACATTTTGTCTGATCCCAAAACGAGACCTGAAAGCCAACAACAAGTCTGCAGGCGACACAGCGGGATGGATGCCCAGCACGGTGGCCATGAGAGCGTGGTCGTCAAACTTCTGTGCCAGGGCTACCATGCCTTGGGTGCACGACAGCACCCAACCGCCGGAGGTCGGTCGCCGGCCAGGATTGCCCGACGAGACACGCACCGCTGTGCTAGAAGGACTACCAAAGGCGGGAGACTAGTCGGGGGACGCGAAGCTCCGATACGGCGGACAATGCGACGGCGGCGGCTGCGAACAGCAGAGCAAAGAAATAGATTTGTTCCACGTAGGGTAAACTAGTCCATGATCACAAAGGATAATGGGGAATACTGATAGGGCAGGCCAAGAAGAGTTGACCTAACGGTGGTATTTGAGTTCAACTATTTTTCGTCTGGGTCAAACGACTGTTTGGCTGTTAGATTTATATTCATCCCAATCTGGCCCCTATAGACAATTGGCGATTCTACTACGGCCCCTCCACGAGATTGCAGGCAAGTCGGATACCACGATGCACTCGTCCGGGAACTTTGGAGCCACAAACGAACAAGCCCTACTCCCTAACCACAAATGCAATAGTACTACAAATGCAATAGTGCTACTGTAAATACTATACAAATACTACTAATACTATACTACTAATACAAATACTATTAATACTATACTACTTATACTATACAAATACTACTAATACAAATACTACTAATACTATACTACTAATACTAGCTACAAATACTAGTAATACTACTAAAAACACATAATAAAAAGACTACTAAAAGACAAAAAGACTACATAATAATAAAAGACTACTAATACATAATAATAAAAGACTACTAAAAAGACATAATAAAAAACTACTATAAAGACAAAAAGGGAAGCCGCGCTGCCCCAGTACTGCCACGCTGCTCCCCAGTACTGCCGTGCCGCTCCAGCTGCTCGCCCGACCCCTGCATGCACTGTCGTGGGTCGCCGCGCCGCCCTCTCGTCTCTCCGCACCGCCGCAGCCAACACTAACCCTAACCCTAGCTAACCCTAACTGACTTGGTCGCTCGGCTCGATTAGGGGAGAGGGGGCGCACCTGGACGGCGAAGACGGCGACCGTTGGTAGTGGTGGTGGTGGTGGCGACGGTTGGCGTGGACGGAGAGGAGGAGAAGCGCGGCGGCCGAACGGCGGATGGCGGACAACAACGGGGAGGGTGGTCTGTGGCGTAGTCGAGCAGCTTGTCGGCGTCGTGGTCGATCGTGTTCATCTTAGGCGCCTCTACTGCTCGATCGGGAATAAGATGGGGATTCCTGGGAGAAGTCCTGCGGGGTTATATGTCAAGGGCCTTTAGCCCCGGGTCATGCCATGACCCGGGACTAAAGGGTCTTTAGTCCCGTGTCGTGGCATGACCTGGGACAAAAGGTGTGACCTTTAGCCTCGGGTCATGTCACGAACCGGGAATAAAGATATTTGGCAGCAGCCCAGAAGCCACGCGCCAACCGTCCACCTTTAGTGACGGGTCGTGGCATGACCCGAGACTAAAGGGCCTTTCGAAAATTATATTTGAATTTCGTGGTATCAATTATGGTTCCCACCTTATTATATACTAGCACACATGCCCGTGTGTTGCAACGGGAGAAACAATTACAGCTAGACATGATTGATAAAGAAGATTTGTCGTGACAAACTTCATAAAGTCCACAATGTTTTGCAGAACAATTGCCTAGTTCTTTCTAATCCGTGGGCTAAAATTGCATGAGCAAAACATGGATTATTCCAAGGATTTGAAGATTTTTTTTAATCCGTGAATACTTTCTCTCTCCCACAACCATGGGTGTATACGGTTAGAAAAAACATTTTTTAACCAATTTTATAAATTCAATTTTAGATTTAATTCTTTTAAATATACTAATATAACCTGACATCCGGTGAACATAGGTGATTGTAGAAATTATGGTTGAACTCTGTGTATGAGCCTGGAACAAATGAAACCTGAATGAATATTACGTATTACCAATCTCGTGTCTCTTGCTCACCTTTGCTATTCATCTTCTTCTGTCCTTGAACTGACGAAACAGATGTCCCAGTCGCATTGAGAATTCCCATCCTCCTGCTCCCGTGGCCGCGATCTGCTCCCCTCTGACAGACAACACGATAGAAGTGAATTGCTTCAGGCAGAAACTGCACACTTACAATACATCGATCCAGTTAACACTTAGCAGTTGTAGACTTGCAGTTCAGCGGACAGTTCAATGGATAGACAACAGCTGACTCGTGGTGGCCATTTTCTCCCGTCAGAGATCACAAACCAACTCGCACAGAGCAAAACTACGAAAGTACTAATGAAGCACTGCAGTAGTAGAGTCTGAAGCACTAATGAAGCACTCCAGTAGAGTGTAAAGTAGAAATTTCGCATGAAGTAACACCGAGAGAGACGAGCTACCTATAGCCCATCGCATCTGGTCGCAAAAAAAATGCTCATAATCCTCCTCTTCCCGGTCCCCATTATGGCATTATCCAGTTCGATGTGAATCCCACGCAGGCCGGCCGGCTGGCCGCTCCACTCCCAGCGAGTTCCCCAAATTCCATACGCCGATACGCGAGCCCTCCACCAGCGGCAAGATCCCGACTTCGATCCTCGACGAATTTCAGTGGGGAACGGCAGGACAGTGACGCCCTCCCATCGTCCTCGTCTTCCTCCTTCAGATCTAGTGAAGGCAGGGACCGACGCAGCTCCTGCCTATGGTTTCCGCCGTCGCACACGCCGATGCGGTGGGGAATTTGGTGCCATTCATGGGGCTAGGGCAGGGGCAATCTGGGCTCCGTAGAGCGCCACCGCTCAACCTCGCTACTCTCCACTCTCTCAGCTCGGCCGCCTCCTATCCTCTGCCCCGAGCCTTTCCCGTCCTTATTGCCAGTGGCTTGTGCAGCCCGCGTCAGCAACGAGCCGTCCGCGCCTCCGCCACCGCCTGATCTTCCCGAACTGACCCCCGGAGTTCGTTGGGAAAGGGGGGTCGTCGCCGGAAGAAGCTGCACATGGTTAGGGAAGAGGATTCTGGAGCGGGAGTTCACATTCCTCCTGCCGGAGGACAGCGCGGCGCCAGTCGTCGGGGTTCGAGCGGGTGACGGTGGGGAACAGCCGAACAGATTGTCAGGAGGGTGTCGTTCAGTCAGGGAGCTGCACCGAACAGTCCAGTTAAACTGAGCGGTGGCATGGTGGGTAATATCTCCGAAAAATCAGGATAAAATCGTTCAGAAAAAAGACTGGTCAATAGAAGCGTTCCATTCTTTATTTATATTATTATATTAATGGATACCGATAATCAGAAACTATTTTAGTTCTAATTAGTAAGGGTACTTACATCATCGTCTAGCCATTTGCTATGATCTAGTAGGCACGCCAATTCACGTTGATGGACATATATATCATCTATCTTGACCAACAAGTCTTTTTGAAGCCTCTTCTATTACTAAATGAGCACAGTCATCTAGTTCTGTCAATGTGTAATCTGCAAGAGTTTTTAACAAGCAAATATATATTTTTGAAAAAAAATTATAATGACAATCATAAGTATATAAGTACACACAATAACTAAAACAATTAGTGAAAAATATACCTTGTGGGAGATAGTCATATATTACATCATTGTTTTTATATTTAGGTTCATCTAGCTTCTTATCATCATCTGCTGAAACTTTTTGCTTATCATCACATGGTAAATATTTTTCTTCATCATTCATCAATATATAAATTGGAGGTTCATCTGGCTTATTATTATCATCTGCTAATTTTTGTTTATGATCACCTGCTGAAACTGTTTCTTCATCATTAATCAATTCAGAAACTAGAGATACCGTCGACATGGTTGGTGATAGAAGTGATGGCAATAGATCGCCATTCCTATGATTGTCAGTTTTTGAACCAATTGATTCAAAACATTCAGAAAGCATAGATGATGTTGAGATGGTAGGTGATAGGAATTGGTCATCCAAAACACTTGATTCTGAACTTTTTGCTTTCTTTGAAGGTCGAATATCAAAATCCTCAATAGTGGTTGTGTCAATGATGTGATCCATTTTCTGGTGTCAGAACTAAAAGTAAAAGTTATATACATATCTTTTAGCGAAGTGATTTTGTTGAACTCGGTGGTTAAAACAGGGATGCAACATAGGTACATCAAAAAAATATTATGATGGATATAGTCGACATATAATTATGTGAAAATCATGTATGACAACAATAATTTTTTTGACACTTTATATTTGAAGCAGATTTGAGTGCTGCAATAAGTTTGCACCCAGAATATATCCACATAGACCAGCCAATATTTTCATCTAACATACAGTTTTTTAACAAAGCGAAGAGTTTCTAGCAAAGATGCATCAGACTCGGATAAATTTGTAAGATGATTGCTGCTAAAAAATTCCATAGAAGTGTGTGTGCTATGTCTGTAGCCTAAGCAGTATCTTTCATGTAACTTTGACATACAGGGATATTTGACAATAAAAAGTATATTATTGTGTAACAATCAATGCTTGATGTCTATAAATACTGAAGCAAACCAGTACAACCCTGAGTATTAAAGGTAAAGACAGGGGAGCAACATGAGAGATGCCAGATTAACTAAACTGACCCAAACCAAGATAGACAGACATAATATTATCAATGTGATCTGAATAAAGGTCAAGTAATTAAGATCTTCGCTAGTGGTACAACAACTGTATTATTCTGAAATTAATGAGCAATTGTATTCTTTCCTAAAAATATTGATGAAGTGTATCCAAATCTGGATCCTAATGTGCAGTCATTTATATATTATATTATATGAAAGCATGAACTACATGACTCTCTAATCCTAGCAAAATCATGGCTCATTTAGTAAAAACAAGCATGCAACACTACTTAAAAACCGAGCAAAAACCTATCAAGCGTTCTAGGACGGGTTACTGTAGCAGAAGAGAATAAAGTGAGTGCAATAATTTCTGCAAGAAGTAGTAAATAAGCATTAATTCAGTATAAATTCTAAGCTTTGAATCCCTACTAATTTGACGAAAAACAGAGATTGACCGATCTAAGAACCTCAACGAGAGGAAAACTAATAGTCTGTGTGATCGACAATATTTTTTCTACATATGGCTTAATCCGGTATGAATTGTTCTCTAGCTAAACTGCAGGAATCTAATACTATACTTCTGAAGAGAAGAAAGCAAGTGATTACCATATCTGGTAGTTCACGAAGTGGCGAGACGGTGGTAACGTCGAGCTGAAGCTGATCTTCGGTCCTGTTGTCCATCCTAGGTGGAATTTCCTGTGAGACTGTGAGCAGTGGCAAGACGGAAGCAATGTCGAGCTGAGGCTGATTTTCGGCCATGGCAATGTCCGACAAGACTTGGCCCTTGTTTTTTTATTTAGTAGATTTCGATCGAGGCATCTTGGGCAAAACTTCCGGCGGGACCTGGAGTTGGATTTTCGATTTCGATTTTAGTCGAGGCATGTCTTGGAGCTGTGGTTTCTATTTCGGTCGATGGACCGGGGTGCTTTTTATGAGGGCACCCATGGTTGCGTTCGAACACAGTCCATGACGGAGCTGACGAGCACAGTCCGTGTTGGAGCAGTTTTCAAATTGGAGAGGCGGCGACATTGGCACCGTGTCAACGAGCAGTACGCGCTGCTGCAAGGCACGCGAGCACACGGACCCATTCCCCGTCGACCTCACCCCTGTCGCCTACGACCCGACGCACGCCTCCGCCCCTGCTTCTCCTTGGCTACCTCCCTGCAGCGCCGCCAGCACGTGAGCTCGCCGCGCCGTTCCCCTTCGACCTCGTCCCCGTCGCCTTCGACCCGATGCGCGCGGCGTGCCCTGCAAGTCGACAGGCGCTGGCAGGCGTGTCATGCCGGCAAGCGCGCGACGCGCTAGGAGCAGCGGCGGCACTAGGCGAGGAGAGGACGCGGGCGAAGGTCACGGAGTACATCGACGAGAGGGCATCGTTGAGGCGGACACGCTCAACCGTGGCCGGCCTTGATGCGGGCGAGCTTGAGGTGCCGCCTTGGTGCGCGGAGAGGAGCACCCGGTCCTGCAGAGGCTGAGGCGGCGACTGTCTCGGGGGGCGCAGGGTCCGGCGGCTGGGGCACGCGTACCGGCGAGGTTGAGGCGAGCGGGAGTTGAGCGGCAAGGGAGGTGAGCGAGAGGCAGGGGAGCTGAGCGAGGTAGGTCGGCGAGGTTGGGATGGGATGGGATTGGGAGGCGAGCGGCAGGAGAGCTAAGGGAGGCGATAGGATTGGGCTCTGTCTCCCCACGCGGCCGAGGACAGAGCGAACCAACCGTCCAGGGTTGAGGATGACTTAGCAGTGGCATTGGTGGGTAATATTAGGTTTAGTGGGAGGGCAAAACCGTCTAAAAAAGGCTGGTTGACAGAAGCGTTTCGTGCTTTATTATTAGGTATAGATTAACATGTTAATAAAAGAAGTAAAGTATATCTATGTAATAAAAATATATATAGCATATTAAAATGGTCATAATAGAAATATCTACCTAATAAAAATATAATTTATTTTTTATAAAAAAATCAATTATTTAATATGGTAAATCATTATTAAAAAAGAACAATAATTTCTGGCCTCCAAGACATTGATTCCCATATTGAGATATATAAGATCTAATGCTCATGATTTTTTGAAAAAAAAGAAAACTTGGCAGAAAGTGGGTCCGGTTTGAACTACAGGTACATGATGTAATGCTAATGATTTTTTGAAAAATCACTTTTGGACTCACAATATGATGTTTCTTTAGAGATCTAATGGACGTTTAGCGAGGCTCATCCCCTATCTTCATACCCGCTGGTTTGACCATAGTTTGAAACGGGAAATTTTGGAAACAGGTATAAGAAATTCAAAAACGGTCCCAACAATGTAAATCTTTCACGTGGTGTTATATTATGTGACATAGTTGCAAAACAAAATACCAAACTTGGTATATTGATTGTGTTAGATTTGCGCCTAGTAAATAACGAAGAACGAAAACAAAATCACAGCAAGGGGACATAGATTTAACGTGGAAAACCCTCTCCAACAAAGAGAGGGGAAAAACCACGGGCGCCAGCCAGCGAAACTTCACTATAACGGAGAGTGTTTACACAATGCCGGGGATTTCACAGATGCAACTTATCCCAGCCGGCGGCTTACAAGAAGTATATACAGCGGTGGTAACCTAGGTCATTAACGATCCGTACCGTCAGAAGTTGAGCTCTACTTTGTAGAATTTGGATCAACATATAACAAACTCCACCTTGAGACAAATTTCTTCTTGTAGCATCAACGGTAATCATCTCCCTGAACAAACAAAGAAAAAACTTTCGGCGCCAATAGCCACTTGGGCTAAGCAGTTATACCAACTAAGCTTGAGCATAGCTCAAACTTAAAAACAGGAACAAGCTTTGTCATCATATCAGCAGGATTATCATGAGTGCTTATCTTGCATACCTTCAGTGTACCTTGTGCAACAACATCACGAACATAATGGTACTTGATATCAATGTGCTTTGTTCTCTCATGGAACATCTGATCCTTAGTAAGGTAAATAGCACTTTGACTGTCACAGAACAGGTTAATGCAAGAATCATCCTGACAAAGCTCAGCATACAAACCTTTCAACCAAACAGACTCTTTGCAAGCTTCAACAACAGCCATATATTCTGCTTCGGATGTAGATAAAGCAACAACTGGTTACAGCGTTGCCTTCCAACTCACGGCACATCCACCTACCGTGAACACATAACCTGTGAGGGACCTCCTCTTATCCAAGTCGGCAGCAAAATCTGAATCCACATAGCCTGCGAGTCCCTCATCAGTCTTGCCAAACTTCAAGCAAGCGTTATGTGCCACGGAGGTACCTGAAAATCCACTTAACAACTTTCCAATGTTCTTTACCAGGATTAGCCATGTAACGACTCACCAAACTCATAGCATATGATAAATCAGGGCAAGAACAAACCATGGCATACATCAAGGAACCAACAGCACTAGAATAAGGAACTCGAGACATGTACTCAATATCTTTATCAGAACTAGGACATTGCAATGCTGACAATTTAAAGTGAGGGGCAACAGGAGTACTAACTGACTTTGCATCATGCATATTAAAACGTTGAAGAACTTTCTCAACGTAACTTTGCTGACTAAGAAACAACAACCTATATTTTCTGTCCCGTTTAATTTCCATACCTAGGATTTTCTTAGCAGCACCAAGATCTTTCATCTCAAATTCACTACTTATGTGTGCCTTCAAAGTAGTGATTTCTTTCATGCTCTTGGCAGCAATTAACATATCATCAACATATAACAGCAAGTAAATAGGTGACCCATTAACAAACTTTATATAAACACAGCTATCAAACTAAGATCTCTTAAAACCTTGTGAGATCATAAATAAATCAAACCTTTTATACCACTGTCTTGGAGATTGCTTCAAACCATAAAGTGATCTCTTCAATTTGCACACAAAATCCTCTTTTCTAGGAACTATGAACCCTTCAGGTTGGTCCATGTAAATCTCCTCCTCCAGTTCACCATGCAGAAAAGCAGTCTTTACATCTAGCTGCTTAAGCTCAAGATCATGCATAGCAACAATACCAAAGAAAGTACGAATAGAGCTATGCTTCACAACCGGAGAGAAAACATCATTATAGTCAATACCTGGAATCTGGCTAAAACCTTTTGCTACTACCTTGCCTTAAACCTTGGAGGCTCATTAGGAGACAAACCTTCCTTTTTCTTGTATATCCACTTATAGCGGACAACCTTCTTCTGTTTAGGAAAGCGCACAACTTCCCATGTGCCATTCTTATCAAGCGATTGCATCTCTTCTTGCATAGCAGAAATCCACTTCTCGTGGTCAACGCATGCAATAGCCTCATTGTATGTAGCAGGTTCAGTATCATGCTCCACCTATTCAGCACAACTCAAAGCATAATGAGCAAGATTACACTCTTCAATTAAACGACGAGGTGGAACTATGTTACGCCTCGGTCTATCAGCAGCAATAGATTCCTGTGGCTGCTGCAAAACAGTAGGTGAGTGCTGAACAACATCATCATCAATATTTTCCTCATGAGTATCATCAAGAACAGCATTATTATCAAAAGTTTTCTGCAGGTGCTCCACCTGCACACGAACTCCCTCCTCTCCAATAGCAACAGGAGAGGGATCTGATGGCAAGCTGTCATGATACATAACGGATTCATTGAAAACAACATTCCTACTCAACAAAATCCTTTTAGTTTCAGGATTCCATAGTTTATATGCCTTAACTCCTGAACCATAACCAAGGAATATACACTTAACAGCTCTAGGCTCTAACTTTCCATTATCAACGTGAGCATAAGTTGTGCAACCAAAAACTCTCAACTGTGAATAATCAACAGACGAACCTAACCATACCTCAATGGGTGTTTTCTTTTCAAGTGGAATAGAAGGTGACCTGTTGATGAGGTAGCACGCTGTGTTGGTTGCTTCAGCCTAGAAACGTCTATGCATACCTGCATTGGACAACATACAACGAGCCCTCGAGATGATGGTTCTGTTCATGCGCTCAGCCACGCCATTCTACTGAGGAGTGTAAGCGATGGTGTGGTGCCTGATCATACCATCATTACTGCAAAACTCCTCAAACTCATTAGAACAGAATTCCATACCATTATCAGTACGTAGTACCTTTACCTTCTTTTCAGTTTGCTTTTCTACCATAACTTTCCACTTCTTAAAAGCATCAAAAATATCAGATTTGTGTTTCAGAAAATATGGCCACACTTTTCTTGAGTAGTCATCAATAATAGTAAGCATGTAATTAGCACCACCAATAGAAGTCTTACGGGAAGGTCCCCATACATCAGCATGCACATAATCTAATATGCCTTTGGTGGTATGAACGGAAGCATTGAATTTAACTCTTTTATGCTTACGAAAAACGCAGTGCTCACAGAACTCAAACTTACCCAAGTTGCAACCATCAATCAGCTCTCTCTTAACCAATTCTGCCATGCCATGTTCGCTCATATGCCCAAGACGCATATGCCACAGATTTGTTTTACCACAATCATCAGAATCATTAGCAGTAACAGCAGCAGCAATACCAGGCAAAGTGCTACCTCTAAGAACATATAACTTAGCAGAATTCATATCACCTATCATGTGAATAAGAGAGCCTTTCGATACCTTTAACAACCTACGCCCACCGGCGTACTTGTATCCATCAACGTCCATGGTACTCAGGGAGATCAGATTTCTGGCCATGCTTGGTATGTGCTTCACCTCATTCAACGTACGCGTCACGCCATCATGTGTATTGTTCTTAAGAGATCCAACTCCGACAATATGGCATGGGTTGTCATTCCCCACACGTACAAAATCTCCAGTCTGCACAGACTCATATGAACTGAACCAATCTTTGTTACAGCAAATATAAAACGAATATGCAGTATCAAGAATCCGTTCATCATCACTAGATGCACAAGCAGCAAAAAAGGCTAAACATTCACCGTTAGAACTATCACCAGAAACAACAGCAGCCTTACCATTACCTTGATCCTTATCTTTCGGTTGGTAAGTACCGTTCCTTTTCTCCTTATTCTGTAGCTTCCAACAATCATCAATAACATGATTAGATTTCTTACAATACCTGCAGAACTTGTCCTTTCCCTTGGACTTCGAACGACTTCTGCCGTCTTTGCTCTTATCTCGGTTGCCATAGTTGTTAAATCTCTGCTCGGTCCTGCCACGAACCTGCAGAGCTTCAGCCTTGGAAAACACCCCATCTTCCTACACCATAGATTTCATCTTTTCCCTCTGTTTGAGGGCATCTTGCACTTCATCAAGGGTTATCTTATCACGGCTCAACAACATTGTATCACGAAAGTGAGTATAAGAACTAGGCAACGAGCATAAGAGTAATAGAGCTAGATCCTCATCATCATATTTTACTTCCATAGATTGCAAATCAGAAATAATCTCTCTGAAAAGAGATAAGTGATTCATTACCGATCCACCTTCCTGCAATCTATGCGAGAACAACTTCATCTTCACATGCATCTTACTGGTTAGATCCTTTGACATGCAGATCGATTCCAATTTCCCCCAAAGGGCAGCAACAGATTTCTCTGTCAAGACTTCCTGCAAAATATTATTGGATAGATGAAGTTGAATCATAGACAAAGCCTTACGGTCGTTCTGCTTCTCTTCGTCAGACCAGCTCTTAGCATCCTTTTCCCCGAATCCATCCAGTGCATCATCCAGATCTGAAGTTTGGGCGAGAATCGCCCGCATCTTCACCTGCCACAAGCAGAATCTTGTGGAGTAGTCCAGCTGCAGTAGTCGAACTTCAATGACGACATGTCGCAAACCCTAGATTAGAACCTGGGGCTCTGATACCACTTGTTAGATTTGCGGCAAGTAAATAACGAAGAACAAAAACAAAATCACAGCAAGGGGACACAGATTTAACGTGGAAAACCCTCTCCAACAAAGAGAGGGGAAAAACCACGGGCGCCAGCCAGCAAAACTTCACTATAACGGAGAGTGTTTACACAACGCCGGGGATTTCACAGATGCAACTTATCCCAGCCGGCGGCTTACAAGAAGTATATATAGCGGTGGTAACCTAGGTCATCAACGATCCACTCCGTCAGAAGTTGGCCTCTACTTTGTAGAATTTGGATCAACATATAACAGATTGCATCTCAAAAAATCCTTCTCCAAATGAGTTATCATGTTTGAGGTTTCATGGCTTTCGGTCCAAATGTAAATGTTATGGCCAGAATCGAGGCATATTTTGTGATAGTGTGCCCATATTCTGCACATATGTGTATCTTGGGATGGCGAACAATTTTGTAGGAGGAAGTTTTCCTTTTTCATCGCACAGAAAAGCCATTTTCCATTTTCTGAGTCCCAAAAATGCGGTGTTTTGTGAACAAACCACCAAAGGGATAATTCTAAATGATACCACCTTATTTTTTAAAATACTAGACCACCTTAAATGGACAATGTCACAACCGGTGTATCTCAAACCTTTCCGTCCATCCCAAATAAAAAAGACAAATGTCTGCCGAATCAGAGAGGAAGTGGGTCCAGTTTGAACTAGATGTACATAATCGAATGCTCATGATTTTTTTGAAAAAATCATTTTTAGACTCCCAATATGATGTTTCTTCAGAGATCTAAGGCAAGTTTTAGTGAGGCACATCCCCTATCTTCATGCTCGCCGGTTCGACCATAGTTTGAAGCGGGCATAAGAAATTCAAAAACGGTCCGAACAATGTAAATCCTTTGTGTGGTGTCATATTATGTAACATAGTTGCAAGAAAAAATAAAAAACTTGTATATTGATTGCATCTCAAAAAATCCTTCTCAAAATGAGCTATCATGTTCGAAGTTTCATGGATTTCGGTCCAAATGTATAATATTATGGCGAGAATCGAGGCATAGTTTGTGACTATGCCCATATTGTGCACATATGTGTATCTTGAGATTACGTACAATGTTGCAGGAGAATTTTTTTATTTTCGTCACACGGAAAATCTATTTTCCATTTTACGAGTGCCAAAAACAGGGTGTTTTGTGAAGCAACCACCAAAAGGCTAATTCTAAATGATACCATCCCATTTAAAAAAAATACTAGACCACCTTATATGGATGATGTCCCAACCGGGGTATCTCAAACATTTCCGTCCACCCCGGGCGAAAAAGATAAATGTCTGTCGAATCGATAGGAAATGGGTCCAGTTTGAACTACACGTACACGATCTAATGCTCATAATTTTTTGAAAAAATCATTTGTAGACTCACAATATGATGTTTCTACAAAGATATAATGTAAGTTTTAGCGAGGCTCATCCCCTATCTTCATTCCCGCCAGTTTGACCACAGTTTGAAACGGGAAAATTCGGAAACGAGCATAAGAAATTCAAAGACAGTCCGAACAATATAAATCCTTGGTGTGGTGTCATATTATGTGACATAGTTGCAAGTAAAAATACCAAACTTGGTATATTGATTGTATCTCGAAAAATCTTTCTCAAAATGAGCTATCATGTTCGAGGTTTCATGGCTTTCGGTCCAAATGTACAATGTTATGGCTATTATCAAGTCATAGTTTGTGATAGTGTGCCTATATTATGCACATATGTGTATCTTGGGATGGCGAACAATGTTGCAGGAGGAAATTTTCCTTTTCGTCGCATGGAAAAGCTATTTTCCATTTTACGAGTGCCAAAAATGGGACGTTTTATGAAGAAACCACCAAAGGGCTAATTTTAAATGATACCACCCCATTTTTAAAAAAATACTAGACCACCTTACATGGACGATCTCCCAGCCGGGGTATCTCAAACCTTTCCGTCCATCCCAGGTGACATGGGCATAACCCTTTGGGTGCCTATTATTGGTATATATGGCGCGGCTCAACGGAAGCCTCACCCGAAGATTTGGCAAGATCCATAAAGCCCACGATGGTTTGGCTTACGAAGTATACAATGACATAGACTCCTGGCGATATAAGATAGGGAAAGTACAAGACTACATTAGATACAAACTCTAGCTTGTAACCTACTCGTATTGATACCCAAGACCTAGCCTCCTCATATATAAAGGCTAGGAGGGGCCAACAAGGAGGAGGGAACACAATACAATAGACGTTACACACAACTTTAGATCTAGACAATAGATACCAAAAACTCCCAGGCAACTTGTAATAGTGCGATTCCCAAATATTTAGGCGACTTTGACTCCACTGTTTTCCTGATATCTGACAAAATCCCCATCATTCTCTTTTCCGCGAAACATAAGTCCTTCACCATGGGCATTGTCGAGGTTACCCCTCGTCACCAGGTGAAAAAGACAAATGTCTGCCGAATCGGTAGGAAGTGGGTTTGGTTTGAACTATAGGTACACGATCTAATGCTCATGATTTTTTGAAAATAATAATTTTTATACCCATAATATGATGTTTCTTCAGAGATCTAATGCAAGTTTTAGCAAGGCTCATCCCCTATCTTCATGCTCGCCGATTTGGCCATAGTTTGAAACGAGAAAATTTGGAAACAGGCATAAGAAATTCATAAATGGTCCAAACAATGTAAATCCTTCACTTGGTGTCATATTATATGACATAGTTGCAAGAAAAAATTCCAAACTTGGTATATTGATTGCATCTCAAAAAATCCTTCTCAAAATGAGCTATCATGTTCGAGGTTTCATGACTTTCGGTCCAAATGTACAATGTTATGGCCCGAATCAAGTTAGTTTGTGATAGTGTGGCCATATTGATTGCATCTCAAAAACCACCAAAGGCATAATGCAAAATACATATAGTCACGTGTTTCCTAAAATTCCTTGCTTATGATCGCGTCGACCGTAACAATGGAGTATCTTCATCATTTAACAGGATGAATGCTTGGGTCAGTATTCACTGTGAAAGGCGGAATTTCATCAAACTTATTATAATCTTCTAACATGTCTGTCTTGTCCTCCACTCACACGATATTTCTTTTCTCAGAAAGAACTATATGGCGCTTTGGCTCATCGTATGATGTATCCATTTGCTTATTTTTTTATTTTTATCGGTTTGGTAGACATGTGCTTCAGATAGAAAACTTGAGCCACGTCATTGGCTAGGACGAATGGTTTGTCTGTGAACCCAAGATTGTTGAGATCCACTATTGTCATTCCGTACTTCTTGTCTACCTGAACCCCTCCTCCTGTCAGCTTGACCCATTTGCACCGAAACAAAGGGACCTTAAAAGAAGGTCCATATTCAAGTTCCCATATCTCCTCTATGTTACCATAATATGTGTCATTTTTTCATATTTGTTGCATCAATGCGAACATCACTATTTTGGTTGGTGTTCTTTTTATCTTGGGCAATCGTGTAAAACATATTTCCATTTATCTTGTACCCTTGGAAAGCCAATACAATCGAAGATAGTGTCCTGTCCAACAAGTATAATTGATCTCCAACAGTGGTGTTATTCATGAGATGTGTTTGCAACCAACCGCCGAAAGTCACCATGTGTGCACGTGTAATTGAGTCGTCAGACTCCCCCGGGTAGTGGGAGCGTAGAATATTCTTGTGTTCATTGATATACGGAGCCACCAAGGTGGAACTCTGTAGAACTGTGTAGTGTGCTTGAGTGAAAGAATGTCCGTCTCTACATATTATTGCTTTCTTTCCTAGCATGCCTTTTCCACTCAGTCTCCCCTCGTACCGCGATTGAGAAACACCAATCGGCTTAAGGCCAGGAATAAAGTTAACACATAACTCAATGCCCATCTCTGTTCCATAGCCCTTGGAGATGCTTCCTTCTAGACTAGCACGGTTATGAACACATTTTTTTAAGACTCCCATGAACCTCTCAAAGGGGAACAAATTGTGTAGAAATACAGGACCAAGAACGACAATCTATTCAACTAGGTGAACCAAGAGATGTGTCATAATATTGAAGAAGGATGGTGGGAACACCAACTCAAAACTACAAGACATTGGACCACATAATTCTGTAATCTTGGTAGAGTATCTGAATTGATTACCTTCTGAGAAATTACATTGAGGAATGCACATAGCTTCACAATGGATACTCGAATATTTTCCGGTAGAAGCCCCCTCAATGCATCCAGACGCAATTATGTCATAATCACGTGGCAGTCATGAGACTTTAGGTTCTGGAATTTTTTCTCTACCATATTTATTATTCCCTTTATATTCAAAGAGAAGCTAGATGGGACCTTGATACTGTTCAGACATTCAAAACATATTTCCTTCTCTTTTTGGTAAGAGTGTAGCTGGAAGGACCTTCATACTTCTCTGGATGCAGGCCATCTCATTCGTTCATACGTTGTTGGTCCTGCCGTGCTTCCGGTGTATCTTTTGACTTCGCACACACGTCCAAGAATCCTAACAGGTTCACGCAAAGGTTCTTCGTCACGTGCATCACATCGATTAAATAGCGTACCTCTAGGACTTCCCAATAGGGTAGCTCCCAAAATATAGATTTCTTCTTCCACATGGGCACGTGTCCGGTAGCGTCATTCGGAACAGATTGACCGCCAGGACCCTTTCCAAAGATGACTTCTAGATCCTTGACCATACCAAATACATCAACACCAGTACGGGAGATCAGATTATTACGGTAATCTGCCTCACCTTTAAAATGCTTACCTTTCTTTCTTATGGTATGCTTGGTCAGAAGAAATTGACGACTCCTCAGGTACACAACCTTCTTACCTTTATGCAAGTATGTAGCTTCAGTCTCATCCAAACAGTGCGTGCATGTGTTGTATCCCTTGTTTGACTGTCCTGAAAGGTTACTAATAGCAGGCCAATCATTGATGGTTACGAAAAGCAACGCTCGTAGATCAAATTCCTCATGTTTGTGCTCACCCCACACACGTACACCTTGTCCATGCAACATCTATAAACGTTCTTCAACTAATGGCCCTAGGTACACATCAATGTCGTTGCCGGGTTTCTTCGGTCCTTGGATGACTTGCATCATAATGAACTTCCGCTTTATGCACAACCAAGGAGGAAGGTTATAGATACATAGAGTTACAGGCCAGGTGCTATGACTGTAGCTTTGCTCCTCAAAAGGATTCATGTCACCTATACTTAGACTAAACCGTAAGTTCCTTGCGTCATCTGCAAAGCCCGAGTACTCTCTTTCGGTTTTTCTCCACTGCGACCCACAACGGAGTGTATCGACATATTGCCTTTCTTGTGGTCTTCTTTGTGCCATCGCAACAACTTGGCATGCTCTTTGTTCCTGAACAAACGTTTCAACCGTGATATTATAGGAGCATACCACATAACCTTGGCAAGAACCCTATTCCTATGGCGCTCGCCCTCAACATCACCAGGATCATCTCGTCTGATCTTATACCTCAATGCACCGCATACCGGGCATTCATTCTTATTCTCATACTCATCACCGCGGCAGAGGATGCAGTCATTAGTGCATGCATGTATCTTCTGCACCTCTAATCCTAGAGGGCATACAACCTTCTATGCTTCGTAGGTACTGGCAGGCAATTTGTTATCCTTTGGAAGCTTCTTCTTCATTATTTTTAGTAGCTTCTCAAATACCTTATCAGATAAACCATTATTTGCCTTCTATTGCACCAATTCCAGTGTGGTACCGAACTTTGCGTTGTCATCTTTGCAATTTGGGTACAATATATAATTTTGTGTGATCATCTAACATGCGCTTCAACTTTAACTTCTCATTTTCACTTTCGCATTCTCTCTGTGCATCAACAATGGCCCGGTGAAGATCATCAACAATCTCATCCGGTGCCTCCTCATCTTCAGCTTGACCTGTTGCAGTATCACCGTATTCAGGAAACATAGGATAGTTGTCATTATCCTCTTCTTCTTCATTGTCTTCCATCATAATCCCTCTTTCTCCGTGCTTTGTCCAACAATTGTAGCTGGGCATGAAACCGGACCGAAACAGGTGGATGTGAGGGGTTCTTAAGAAAGAGTAATCCTTCTGATTCTGACATACAACATGTGGACAACACATAAACCCATTCAGACTGTTTGCCTCAGCCACACCGATGAAATTATGAAGGCCCGTAATGAAATCGCCAGTACGTCAGTTACCGTACATCCACTGCCGGCTCATCTGCATTATATAATTAAGTTTATGAAAAAACATTACAGAAGATCTAGAGAAATTACCACCAATGTACATCGACTTACATGCATTGTATCAATGATAAATGAAAGGATTAAATTGCTAACTTCAATCGAGGAGGAAAGAAAGAGGAGAAAGGTTAAGTGTGGCTCAGCCACTTTATATCATGTTTGTTTTGGGTGAACTCAAGTGGCATTATGCTCTCACACATTTTATCGAGCACCTCTTGTGCATAGAGGGAAAAAACAAAACAACACACACCACTTGTGCATTAGAGGGGAAAACAAACCATCTCACACAAGCATGTAGGGCTAGGATGCATATATATATATATATACAGAAACATGGACCTTTAGTCCCGGTTCCTGCCAAAAACGGGACTAAATGGGTTGCGGCAGATGCCACGTGCGGCCAAATCCTTTTATTACAGGTTTCTGGCATGAACCGGGACTAAAGGCCCCTCATGAACCGGGACAGATCGCTTCTCGGCCCCGTGCGTCACCCTGGCCTTACGAACCGGACTAATGTGAGCATAAGTCCCGGTTCGTAAAGAAACCGGGACGGATCGCTCTGGGTGGCATCGACAGAAGCCATGTTTTCTACTAGTGTGATACCATATGATTAGAATGATACCTCTACCATCTTTATCTTCATTAATTATAGTATCACATCATCTTTCTAATGACATAGATTGCATGGTACTTGTTATGTCCCAGCATGAGTAGCTTAAAACCGTGTATACCTGTCTAAGAATCAGTTCATATATACAGTCATGCATATATATACGAGATGGTGACATCAACACCTTTGGTTTCTTACACGTGTGCATATGTTATACATATCTAACCATACACAACTTGCAAACGTTTGGCGTGCTAGTCCTCCCAGCATAGCCAATCAACAGTTTTAGATGCACATCGTACTAATTCCATTTGATTTTAATTGTGGTTTTTGTTCCATTGAGCGATTTTCAACAAAACAATCAAACTGAATTGTAGCTATCGATGTGCTGGAGTGTCCTCCTTTTCCTCTTCCCGCTACAGATTTGAGAGGCAATTTTGAGAGTCCACCGTCAATCCACCTCTTCCGCCGGTGAGGCGTGGGTTCCCTCCCCTCCGTCGGCTACTCCGACGACGAGAGGGTGGGGGAAGCCCGTCTCACGGCGTGTATTTATGGTAGGGCTTGGCAGGTGTCCGGCCGGCAGCGCTTCGGAGGCGGAGGTGCTGTTGGTTCGTCTGTTGTCCGCGCAGATCCCCTCCGGCGATGGCGTTCCCTGGGGCTTCACCGACCCGCGCGCGACTTTCCCTGCACCACGGCCAGATCTAGGTATGCGGTGGATTTGGATGCAGTTCAATAAGAGGATGATACAGAGGTTTTTCGCGGCGGCGCCAGCGTTCCCGGCAGTAGTCTCTTCGCAGGCGGTGCTCGGTGACCTCCCGTATGTGGTGTGGTGGGCTCCGGCGATCCAATGTTTGGGGAGCTTCAGCAGCGGCGCGCCATCGTCAGCTCCGCTCGTCGTCGCCGTCAGGATCTAGAGGGCTTCCTTGTAATTTTTCCTTTGTTTCTAGACCATTCTGTAAGTTCGGAGAATTAATATATCATCCTTTTCGCAAAAAAAAGAATTGTAGCTATCGATACCACTCCAGTCAAGTCCACCATACCGAAATATTCTTATGAGATCACTGATGGTCCGGCTGCTAAAGCTCGGGCTTCAATCATTTTTCGTATTATATCACACCATTTGACTTTGTTTAGGCTTGTTTACATCGTAGAATGCTGACCAAATTATTGTGGGTCGAGTTCGGCCTAGGGAATTTCAACCCTTCTAGAATCTAGTGTTGGAATTTTGCCTAATAAAGCCCTAACCCATTTATATTATTCAACAATTTCTGAAATCCTAGAGGTCCACTTGGCCCATTCATGCAAGACAAAGATGTGGGATAAGAGTTTGGTCCCACATTGCTAGTTGAGTAGAAGTTGGACCAGCTTATAAGGAGAGCTCTTCCACCACTTGTACGAGTTTGAGAAGAGAAGACATATACACGCGCGTTCCTCCTCCGCCGCTCACCTCGTCTCGACACGACACGGGTTGCGGGTTGCGGGTTGCGATCTTCCCCAACCCGTCTTGCGGCGTGCATCGCGAGCTGGGACAGTAGGCCTCCGAGACCCCGCTGCTTCGAGTCCTGTACGGAAGAAGGGCGATAAGGTTTTTGGGGAGCGCTACCAGCGCGACTACTGACTTCATCACGGACTCCTTCACGGATAGCGACTGCAGCGACGTCTTCCCCAACGACGACTTCTTCCCCGACATCAACAACCTTTTCCTCGACAACATGGCTGACGACAGTGCCAACGCTAACGGGAACACCGGCGGTTCCTCTACCGTGATGTATATCATCTTTTGGTCTTTTTCTTTTATTCTGCCTATGTTTTATCTGCCTTTTATTTTGGTTAAATCTCTTGGAAAATTGCTCTATTTCTCAACATCTAGTACCCCTAGTCAGCAAATATGGGAGGAAGATTAAGGTCTTCTATCTAAAAAAATACGGGAGGAAGATTGAACAGCTGCAGCGAGAAATACCGCACCCCTCTCGGTCCAAGCTCACCGGTTCCTGAGTATTTATTGATTAATCAGTAATCACATACTACTGTATATAGCCGCCGTTGAAGCAGTTGACGTATAACAGTTCGCGCGGCCGTACGTGGCACCGACCTAGGACCGTCCGTGCTTTCCCAGTGTACAGGAGCCGATGTTATGAAGCTCCACTGTTCTACACATGTGGAAACAGGTGCATGCATTTAAATCACTAACTGTATTTTTCTATAGTCAAATGTGTTTCTAGCCGCCGAGCCTTTCATCTTTTAAGTACTCAGGTTAGCAAAATTTTACATTTGTGGATCTCGCAAAAACGGTAACGTTTTAGAAACAGGGTTGTGGACTAAGGCATAGCCCAGTGGTTGGGGTAGGCTGATGCACCCTGCCCGTCCAGGTTCAAGTCTCCGTACTTGCATCTGAGATCGTACGCATATTTCTACTATATAAAAAGCGTTTTAGGTTTCTCCCCTTAAAGCTATTCATCTCATTGAAACATAAGGTAGTCTTTAGCACTAGAAAAACAAGTTTGGAGACTTATAGATGAACCGAACTCTTTATGTGCCTAAATTCTCCATGCAAAGTATTATCCTGATAGTGATGTTCTTAAGGCCGGTGCTAAGCCTGGGAGCTCTTTTACTTGGCAAAGCATCGTTGTGGGTATCCAAACTTTAAACGGGATTGTATCTGGCCTGTTGCCAATGCGGATTCGATTCATCTTTGGAACAATCCGTGGATACCTACTAGCCCTAACCGCAAGATTGCACACCAAGAGGATATTCTGTCTTCACAAAAGTGTGGGAGCTTATAAACCCTACCACCGGTATGTGGTATTTGGGATCAGGAGCTTGTTCAAGATATCTTTCACTGTAGCATCTCGGTAAAACCACTACTAGAAAATCGCTGTGTTTTTGTGTATTGCATCATCATGACCATATGCTTATGTCATCATGCCTAATTGCATTTGAGCATCGTCATCATCATGCATGGTTTTGTCTAAAACTAAATTTTGAAAAGTCTATTTTTGTTTTCTAAATACCCCGCCCTTATTTTAAATCGAAACACTGGTCCTCTTCCGGGTATTTTGTTTTGTCTAAAAATAGTTTACAAAGGACTTTAAAATAAAAATAAATATTAAAACTATTTTTCGGACCGGGGAGGCAGCCCAGCCGTTAGGCCAGGCCACCTACAACCCGGCCCATCTAAAACAAAACCCTAATTTACCCTAATCCATAGCCACACACCCCACCTACCCTAACCCAGCTCCCAACCCAGCACCCCACACAGCAAGCACACGCCCGCACGCAGCGGTGCACCCAGGCCGACCCACACACGCACTACCAGGCTGACACGACCCCAACCCTGCAGCCGGTCCCACCACCCGTCTCTGCCAGCCCCCCCTCACCAACCCTCTGTTCCCCGACCCCTCTCCCGTCTCCCTCGCGCCGCCAGTCTCCGCCCTCCCCGAGCCGACCCCCGCGAGCACTGCCGCCCTTGCAGCGTCCAGAGCTTGCTGCTCCGGTTCCCCGCGCCTCCCTCGGTCGCCCCGGCCACCGCCTGCTGCGGGGGCACCAAGACCGGCTCCGACCCGTGAGCCCCTGTGCCCCCGAGCATCTCTGTCCGCCCCACCCGGCTCGGCACCACCCCGCCGCGACCCTCCTCGCCCCGGATCTCCTGCGGCGCCTTCTCGCAGAGCTCGCTACCGTTCCAGGGGCCGTCCTCCTCCTGCGTGTGCCCGCCGCCGCGGCCGCCCTGCTTCACCGCCTTGCCGGAGCCAGCGCCGTGCCTGGCCTCGCTGCCTCATCCGTCCTCCGCATCCCCGGCCTCGTTCGTCCCCGTCGGTAGGGTCTGCTCTGCCGCCCCCGACCCCGCACTCTGGTCCGGCCCTCTCGCACCGTCTTGGTGGCCTGCGCCTCCTCTGCCTCTATGAAACGTCCTTCATTCCTTCCCTCGTCCCCGCGATTCATTTTGATCTAATCGCGTTTCCTCGTTTTGGTTCCTTGTCGCCTCTGCCTTCCTGTGCTCGCAGATTCCTCGGTCCGTAGCGATCGTCCACCTCGTCTGCCTGACCCAACCCGCAGAAGACGCGCGTCTAGCCGCCGCTTTGTCGTGGGTGTGTTCTCGCTAGTGTCACTCAAGTGCTTCTCGGTGTTCCGCAAGGCTCCCATCGACAAGATCTTCATCGGGTTTTCCAAGTACTTCGACATGGACACCAAAGACCGTCGCCAGGGAACGCCAGGTTCTCCTTCATGGACTAGATGGAACCACAAGACCGTCTCCTCGACAAGATCTTCATCGCCACTCGAGGTACAAACCGACCGATACAAAGGAACCCAAAGGATTGGAGGCGAGAATGATGTCGGTCAAGATCTTCAAGAGACCCTGGAACGCCAAATCCTCCTTCACGGAAGCCAAAGACCGATCACGGATCCGGTGACGAAGACCCGAACCCGAAGGCCACAAAGATCTCCAGTCGGAATTCGAGGACGCCGAGACCCTGGACGACAAGTTCTCCTTCCCGGAAGCGTTGACACCGGTACGACAAGACCTCCTTCCCGCACCGATGCCTGAGGATCGGACGCCAAGTTCATCGAGAACCCGGACGCCAAGGTCACCGACACGGAACGCCAAGTTCTTCATTCCAGACGCCATGACCGTCTACACGGACCCGAAGACCACCAGTACCCGATCCATTCAAGTTCGCCATCGACAACAAGGTCGACCGCTTGGAACCCAAGTTCTCCATCTTGAATCCGAACCTCGCCGATCCTGGACCCGAAGACCGATCCCGTCGAACCCCCCTCCGAAACCAAGATCTTTGACCCTCGATGTGTGACCCTAAGCCCCTACTTTTATAATATGACATTACTAATTGTTGCATATTAATTGGATCATGTCGCATACATATTGTGGGTTGGGGGCATTTAGTCGATTCACCTCATAATTAAATATGGAGACTATATGCGGGCTATATTTGTCTCATATCGCCTCCATTTAAATTTGCATAGCGAACCGATGACATGCTTTGCATTGATAAATCAACATTTAAATTGCGGGGTTTCTAAATAACTGGAACCTATTAGGTAATTGTCGGGACCCTGGTTCCGCTTAATATTGCCTAATTGCACCACATCTTCTGTCATGCCATGCATCATATCATAAGCATGCCGGATCTTCTGCCGTAGTATTAAATATTGCATCCGGTGTTTCTTCTAGTGTTTGCTTCTTCGCGGATTAGGCCGATGAGTTGATGCGAGTATCGACAAGTTCTCCGGTTATGATCCTTCGGCAGTGTTTCCCAGGCAAGCATCTCTCCCCCTTCTACCTATTTTGCATTTATAGTCTTTATTTCCTCCTATTGATCTATTGCTATCCGTGTCGCGATGCTTTAGTTTTCGTACACCAGATATATCCCGTGCAACCTCTATATTGCCTTGGACACCTCCTATTACCTGTGTTTGGTAGATAGCTGGCCTTGCGAGTCGTAGTCGCTTGCTCAGGTGCGATCTCATGTTGTCAAGTACCACAGTTGTTGGAATGCTGGCAGATGTTTATGGTGGAGATGATCATGACTTTAAATACAACTATTAAATTGCTGGGACAACTAATGAAAGAGGCACCGGTGGGCAATATATGCTATTTGGTTTTTATGTCTACTTGTGTCCCGTAGGCCCCGAGTACTTGATACCTGTTCCTTGACTATTCGCACTATCCACATACGGGAGACTCTATGAATCCCCCTTAGGCAGAGCTTGATTCATTTCTTATTTCTTGGGGCCACAAACTAGTTTGGGGCTTTATTACTATCCTGTACCTATGCCATGCTTTACTGCTTTATTTACGATTGTGCGTGGAGCACCTGTACTGTTTAGGATCGTGACACATTTTCGCTGTATCGACAAGCCCAGTCACACTTTCGAGTTCCCAGTCGTTTACAGCCGTCCACACAAACCTTGGGTCCATCTCGGAGCCGGCCAACTTCGTTGCGGGTAGCTTAATGGGGTGGCCCCCTGAAATATTTTATGAATCCTGTGATTGCTTTGTCGTGAAAGCCTCGTTGTTTTTTGATTTGGTTTTTCCGAGGTTGATCGTGTGTGTGTTGCTATTTGTGCACCCCTACAGGGTAAATCTTTCTAAAAGCCGTGTCCGTGGTTATGGACGACTCGGAGCACAGTATCTCGATCATAGACAAGCATAACTAAAGTAGTGTTATAAATTTGACTTAATATGTGACTAGTAATCAGCTTCACTACAATGAAATGGATAATAAAAATGCCAACAACTGGTGGATCTGTGGTGATCTGTGTCATACTATACCTGCCTAGTAAGTATTGCAACTCCAATGGAATGTGATAAAAGTGCCAACAACTGCTGGGTTTTGGGATTCCTCAGGACAATTATATCTGACTAGTAAATGTTCCAACTACCACGGAATGGTTAATTAAAACTGCCCACTACTTATGCTTCAGGATGACTCATGCTATCTATATCTGACTAGTAAGTGCTTCAACTATAATGGAATGAATAAAACTGCCAACTGGGTGAGTCCTTCGGTTTGACTTCCTCACTTGGTCTCTAGGGGGAATACCAGGATGGGTATGTTTGGTGTTACTATCAGGTTGGATCTGGATAGGTCTTCTTATCCCTCTCTAATAGCCGCCAGTTTTACTGAGTCTCTATAGGTTGTTTAGTGCTGCTGCGCTGTCGCTTCAGTCCATCATACCTATGTAGGCGAGATCCGCCGAATTCTAGCCTCGCCGTGTACTGGCCTTAGTATTGACGCTCCTCTCTTTCCTTTGCCCTTTGTCGGCACCCCTTTTTGTTTTTAGCAGGTTTGCGATCGACGTCGTTAGCAGGGTTACCCTTCCGGCTTGGCCTGGGCAGGGTTATGGACGACATTGGTTATTCTTCAGTGCTCTTAGCCCCATTTGCATCTTGTCCGTACTCGGACGCTGTAGCGATTTCAAGGTGATTTGGATCTTTGTACTGTATATCGGTATTCTTGACTCGTTGTGTCGCTGTTGTATATATATCTGTTCTGTGGGTCTCATCGAGGACTGTTGTGTAATGGTATTACTTCGTTTTCCACCCGCACGAAAGTGCCTGGTGGACGTCCTTGAATCGTTTCTATGCGGGTTTGGCGGAAAGGGCTAAAACTTGCATAGGGCCGATTCGAGGGTGTTACATTCACCCCATTGATGCTACAAGATCCTCCAAATTCCTTTGAGCGTTAATGGATTCGATGAATTTTTAGCCTGGTCGGTATGTTTTCTGTCTGCTCCGCCTATTGAGTGGAAACACCAATTCAATGGAGTCACATGTAGGTCACTTATCGAGGGTACTTCTTTGGATAACCCAACCTGGAAAATTCTCTGGAGTTTAAACGTACCGGCGAAAGTTAAGATTTTCTGTTAGAGAATTATGCATGGTATTTTGCCCCAAAAAGATATCTTACTGAAACGTCATATTGGTACCGATGGTAGCTGCCCATTATGCAACGGTTCAAATGAAGACATTTTGCATATGTTATTCCGATGTCAGAGAGAAGAAAACATTTGGAGATACCTCGGCTTGGAGAATATGATCGCTGATGCAATTGTCCCAAATCATTCGGGAACGGAAGTCTTTGAGTCCCTTCTCCGACTTCCAGCGACTTACGTTCCTGGGTATAGTTCCACCAAAATTCCTAATATGATTGCAGTAGCGGCTTGCTATATACGGTGGCTACGACCTCGTCAAACCCATGGTGAGAAGATCCCGCCTATTCAAAATTGTGCTTCCTCTATTCGTGCTATTACAGTAAATTCTGCAAAAAAAATACCCAACCTTATCGTCCAGTAAGGAGTTGTGGGTTAAACCACGATACAATCAGATCAAACTGAATGATGATGCAGCTTATATGGAAGGGGCAGGCGCAGCTGGTGCTGTTATTCGTAATAGCCACGGTGCATTTGTGGCAGCCTCATCGGTGTTTATACCGCATGCATCATCTGCCGCTTCAGCGGAAGCTTTGGCAATGCTACATGGTTTGACCTTAGTTAACAATCTGGGATTCCATCAAGTGGAAGTGGAGTTTGATTCCTCTGAGGTTATCCAATTTTGCTCAGGTGATGAGCGCATTTGGAATGATCCCGCTGCAATCTATGGCGAGATCATGATACAAGCACGAGCTATTGGGAATGTTGAGTTGAACCATTGTGGTAGAAATTGTAATAAGGTTGCTCATGTAATAGCTAGGGCGTGTTTTATTTCTAGATCTTGTAATTGGGTCGATGGGCCCCCTAGTTTCGTGCTGCAAACCATTCTAAACGATGTAAATGTGGTTGATCATCAATAAAGATCGCAGAATATGCAGGAAAGCTAGCGTGTATATGGTTTATGTTGTACTCTGTGTTACAAAAAATGAAAAAAAATGTGGGAACTAGTTTCACATTTGGTATCAGTTCATTATTATTTACATGTCTATTACCGTATATGTTTTGATTATTAAATTGATGCACTAGCCAATTACTCTAGAAGTCCAAACTAATGGAAAGACGTAGGCTATATATTTATATTCTTAACACTGATAACATATCATGGCCAGCTCAGAAAAGGAGACTCGAAATCGCAAAATGAGGAGAGTCCAGATGGGATATAAAACCAGCAGGGAGTGAAGCACAAATAGGCCAAAATCCATGCAATGCATAGTTTATTCACGAAAAACCACATTAAATCGATATGAGAGAATGGGTGATTTGCCCCCAATTTTCGTAATAAATCATGAATGTTTTCTCTAAAAAAAAGGAGGTAGGCATATCCGGGCTTCTCCAAGAACTATGGGAGAACAACCAAAAACTCCTCTAACAACATTGCTTGATGAACAAAAAGCTTGGACGTGCACCACACCCGCTAACTTTAAAGACGGAGCAGCGATGAGTGCCAGTGGAGGCGAGAGTACAGAGAGGACGGGTCGCTAAGATTTTTATTTATCAAATAATTTATTTATGCATATTTGCAAAGCAACTTGCCTACTAGGCACTCCTCAATAAAAACTAAAAACTATCTCTAAACCAATACAGAAATACACACACATAAGAGGTCTACTGGTGAAATGGTCAATGCATACCTAGCTGCCAAACTAGGATGCAAACTTTTGATAGAGTACATGCTTGTATTATTGTAACGAAGGCCCAAATGAGAAGCAGCCAGACTGCACAGTGCGCATGAAAGAATGAAGATAAACAATGCTACTCCGTATCTAGAATTGAATACGGTAGCTCATTCGAAGCTGCCTACAGTACAGCCATTTACCGTCACAAAAACAGTATATAGGCATATCAAACAAACATGAATGTAGTTTTCAAGCGGATCGGACCTTAGACTAGTAGTACTAGTCTTCGAGGATGGCCAGATTCACAAACATAAAATATGGTTCCTGACTGCATGTAAAGAACTTGCCACTTTGCCAGCATCACATGTAAAGACTTGCATGAATCCCTTCGCTAGTTCTGAATTCCTTTGCACCTAGGCCCTGTTTGCACCTATAAATAGATGTACGCGGCCATTTTCAATCACACACCCACACTCATCAGCAATCTGAAGCCTGAAAGAACTTGCCACTTTGCCAGCATCCACTAGTGTGCACTACCCGCAAAAAAAGATGGTGGCTGGTTGCGTGATCACGGAGGAGTGCGCCATGGCAGTGTCTGCCGACCGGATGTGGAAGGTGGCCTGCTCTGGCGAGGCCCTGCAGAAGGCCTGCGCAGCTTTCATCGACACCGTGGTCGAGGAGGGCGATGGTAGTCCTGGCACCGTCACCACTATGACGCTCAGTGCTGCGGCTGCGGCGGACGCAGGTGGCAGCTTGATGAAAAGCCGTTTGATGGCGCGCGACCATGCAGCGCAGGTGCTAAGCAACGAGGTGCTGGAGGGTGGCAAGGTGAGCAACCAGCTCAAGTCGCAGGTGATCGAGGTGAAGCTCGAGGCGGCCGGGGATGGGGCCTGTGTTGCCATGTTCAAGCTGGAGTACGAGAAGCTCGACGGTAGCGGGGCGCTGGCACCAGAGGACCAGGCGGGGCTTGTCGGGGCCTACATCGGTATGTTAAAAGCAGTTGAGGCCTACCTCATCGCTAACCCTACCGAGTACGTCTAAGCCAACGAAGAAAATAAAGATCATAGTGATTTCAGGACGTGGGTGTATTAATTATCTATGTTTGCTTTTTTGGTGATGGAGTCTAGGAGAAGAATAAAAAGGAAATCGTAAGTATAAGGTGTGTGGGGTTTATTTAAGCTTAAGTTTTCTTTATATTTTGGTGCTTGTGACTAGTGAGGGTATTTGCTTCAACAAATAATATATATGTACATGTATGTGGTTGGTTTTTGTGATGAATGTATATGTGTTATGATGTATGTTGGTCGTTGATTTCACATAGTCAACGCACTTCTCTCTCTCTCTCTAAAAGGCGACCGAAGAACAACGCAGAAGAACGATACATAGCCAATCATTCTCCATCGTGCTACATGGTA
This sequence comes from Avena eriantha, assembly GCA_910589775.1. Lineage (NCBI taxonomy): Eukaryota > Viridiplantae > Streptophyta > Magnoliopsida > Poales > Poaceae > Avena > Avena eriantha. The sequence goes on along the minus strand of OU342744.1, from coordinate 290,058,412 downwards.
TCCTAATTTTGTTAACTTTTCTTAGTTTCACATTGTCCTTCTAACATCACAGAGCTAAAATGAGTCAAATAGGCACGAACAATGCAGAAAAATACCATATTATTTCTTATGTTCCATAATATAACACATTTTGATAAACTATTTTAACCTACTAAAACATTGTATATTTGAGAACAGAGGTAGTATTTATCCTCCCTCTAACAACATCTAGGCAGGATGTGCTGGTCCCCACTTGCTCCCCTCTGGGTCCATCCAGCCTCCTGGCTCTTCAGCCTTGATATTTCATGTATTTTATGCGCTTTGAGAAGTTTCATGAAACAAAAGATTGTGTGAAATGGTAGCCTACAATCCGAAGTTAGATTCCAATTTATAAACAATTTAGTACACATATTAAATAAAAATTAGGAAATAACAATTGAAAATATATATTTTAGTGCAAAATGTATAGGTACATCTACGTTTATATTGGTGGCCTATTCTTCCACATTAGGAACACCATAATTTGTTTATGGTCGTATGCTATTGGAGTAAGTAGCAAGGATGTCGTACTTAACATGAATGGTGTAGGGAATTGCTTATGGATGATATATTATTAGTGGTGCGGAATTATAGTGACGCACCAATGGTATGCGGGATCCAATCCTAACCTGTCCTAAATCACTATTGGCTTGACACTACTAATAGTGGCACGGGTGGCATGGTGCTATTGCCCTATGCCACCAACTTGTGGGACCCATTAAATCCTATAGCATTCCTGGCTCGCCGCTCACGTCATTCTACGCAACCTGTCCCGCCACACCCTGTAGCTCTTTGCCACTACTTCATATTCCACCCACTGGTGCTCTCCATCGCCGCCTAGTTGCTCTCCGCCAACACCTCAACTTACTGCGTCATTACCTCAACCCATTGCGCGGCCCTTGACCCGTCCTGCCGCCACTTCGGCGCATCATCAAGTTGTGTCCACCCTGTCGTTTCTACACTCCAGGATGAGGCTCTCATCTCCTTTCCTCTTTTTTTATTTTTTATTTTATGTTTTTAATTGTGACCCTAGATTTTTTTGCTAGTGTGTATATTTGGATGAATAGTTAATTCAGATGATTTAGGTTTTACATTTTTTGTTGATTTGGATAGATAATTTAGATGATTTAGATGAGTTCATTGTGGGGTTTTCGTACAAATTTGCTGGTATCCTAAATGAGCGCCAACTGTTGTGGCAAAACATTCGTTTCGTCAATTTTTCGGCACTCAATATTTTTAATATTTAGTAAAGTTCATGCCAATTTTTCATCGATTCCAATAAGTAGTTTTTAATTATTATTTGTTAACTTATGGTATGAACATATCATCATCATAGTACTATGGCGTGACATAAAAGTTGAGTAAGTCATGAGGGGGTGTAGATCAATGTGAAAGGAAAGAAGCCTTGGATTGGCGTGTGGGTGATCCGTGAGCAGGTGGCATGTACATATGATTACACGACGTGCTTGAGTTGTTCGGTGGAACAAAAAAGATCAAATCGCTTCGAGAATACCCATGTCATGAGCTTCCTCGTGCTGGAGGGTATCATGATAACTTCCACAGCCGAGGAGAAGGAGCACCACTAGGTCGACTTGTAGCTAAACAAGTCATTGGTGGTGCATCTAGCCAAGGAGGATCCTGGTCTAGTTGAATACAACTATGTGTTTTTCGACTCCCATTGCAGGGACCCCTTCGACACATGCCAGCAAGATGATGTTGAAGTCGGCCCATCAGGCGCGCCCCTAGGCCGAGGATGAGGATGATGACAACACCTTTGGCCGGAGTTAGCTAGACATTATTAGAATATTTATGTTTAATATGCAAATGATCGGGGTAGATTTTAGATGTTTTACGTTTAATTTCTTAACATCAATGCTGAAGATGAATCATATGTGCACCATTTGTGGCTACATCAAGCGCAAGGATAAGAAGTTTGTCATAGATGTTCACGAAGACTTTCTTAGTCAGACGATATGTTTTAATTCAACAAGTTGTGCATGAGTTGTTCATATTTGCGCCCAAGAAATGTCTAATTTATTATTTTAGTTTTGCTCATATATGAGAACGTGGGGAAGGGCGTGACTTCTTGGCCCATGTCAACGTTGGAATTAATGAACACAACAGATTTCAGGTGTACCTAGTCCAGATGACAATGCTCAAGAATTTCAGAGTTTTAGTCACTTGCGAGGCAGGCCGAATATATTTCAGTTTCCCTATTGGAGACACCTTGTAGAATCATACATAATGAAGCTGGAGGGAGATGCATATTCTATCTCTAGCATGGTGATGCAAACTTCATGGTGTTTTACAAGGAGCCTGACTCCGACAATGATGACGATGACAACTGTGACCAAGGGAGGACGACGTCATCATTGTGTATTACAAGGAGGACACTAGCTAGTTAGTACGTGCTATGTTAGTTGACAAACATGTTATATGCTACTAGTCGTACTATGTTGTTGAACATGTTATATGCTATTACTATTGCTATTATATGATATTATTGTTGCTCTTATTAAAAAGTAGTAGTAAATGATACATGTTTTTTATTTTGAGAAATGCTTTAGTGGCGTGTTCCTATAGTGGCACACCACAAATATATATTACTAGTGGTGTGGACATATATGTCACTAGTATGCCTGTTATTAGTGGTGTGGGTAAATCACGCCACTAGTAACATATATCAGAAGTGTCATATCAATAGTGTGCCATTAACACATATTGCTAAAGGAGATTTCATCATGCCACTACTAGGTTTTCTCTACTAGTGGCGTAGTTTAGTTTTTGGGTCGGTCCTCCAACCCATACTTCTTTCACTTGGTTGTGACTTTTTATTTTGCCTGTTTTTTAGTGCATGGGTTTCTTATGGCTCTGTGATCCTAGATATGAAAATGGGTGTGAATTTTCTATACTTGTATAGTGTCTATAGAACATTCTACATAAAGTAAAAGAACAATCAGAGTAAATATCTATGGAAAGTCTCGTCTCATTTGGTTAAATTATCCAAGTCTCCCCGATTATTTCTGGCCGTGGGATGGAGGTCAGGAGGACACACATCGTCATCGCGGCGGAGCCCCCTGAGGTGAGCCCAACACGGGGTCAAGCACGAGATTCCCCTGGCAGTCTTCTCGCACGCGCCCAGTTTTGCCCTGACCCTCGTTAGAAGTGACGGTAGGTGCTCACGTTGTGAGAGGAGCTTATAGCCCAAGGGAGCTCCGCACCCGCTAGGTCATGGGACCCGTCGATATCTGAGGAGGTAGCAAAAGTCCTAGCCGTTTGCGGGTCCTTGTAATGAGATCATGTAGTGGGATCTTTACTCGTAGTGGATAACAAATATCACATATGGTTCCCCTACGCGTGGTTATGGCGATGCATCCATTACACAGGCCGTACCATCATCTTGTTGGAAATATGCCCTACAAGCAATCATAGAGATGATTATATTGCCCCATGGTTTATTGTATTGTTCCTTGAAAATCCATAACAGGCAACTTGTATTGATTGGCTTGTACGTGATTTGTTTGTGGGACTCTTTACCTGTATGATCTGAAGATTGTCCCTAGTCGAAGTTCATGTTAAGACACACTTGAATATTAGACTAGCACATAGATTGGATGATGCCTATGTTTCACAAGTCATAGAGATGGAGATGTTAAGATAATGATATGTACACATGTTATAAACATGGGGTTGAACTGATCCAAGACATAGCTATATTTTTTATGGTTCTATTTCTATACAATGTGTACGTTTTGTTCTTAGAACTAAGATTGTCACATGTACTAGAGATGTGAATCAACCTACTTAGGGGCTACCAAACACTACACCGTAACATGGTAGTTATAAGGGTTTGTCATGAAGCATGATGTGAGGCATGGTTTGTCAAAATGAGATTTGTCCCTCTCTACATGAGAGAGATATCTCTAGGCCCCTCTGAGTGACTGGATGCATAGCCGTGCTACTTTAATTTAAGAGTTAGCTTAGTAAGGGTTCCTAATCACAAATTGCGAAATAGTAGTCAGCTAGGAGTTGGACCAAATATCGCGAGGAAAACGATGGCATATACGCAACATTGTGAGGGTTTGTCAGATATTATCTTTATGCACGTTAGGAGTTGGGATGTCTTTCTAGAGGTCGATACCAACTATTGGCCGCGTAAATGTACTCGTGCCATGTATATACGAGCGTGAACCTATAAGGTCACACACTTGAGGTGCTGGAATACTAATTTGGATTGGATCTTATTTAGCCAGGCTTAGGAGTACTAATGGGCCTCTAATGTAGAAGCCCATCAGAAACGCCTATATAAGAGAGGGTGGGGCGATCTGATTAGGGTTGATCACTCCACCTAGCTGTCACACAACTCTCACCTTATTTGCATGCACGGTCCTAGCAGTCCGGTGTGTGACGCTTCCTCTCCGTATGTGTGGATACCTTGGAGGTGCTACACCTGCAGCACTTGGACGAACCACATAAGAGGAGCTGCTCATGGGACGAGAAGGTGGATAGTCTACACTGCCCTGGTGCGCTTTATAAAGTTTTTGCAACTATGTATCTAATGGTAATCCCGTGATCTATAACTGCAGCAGTTTATGGATTACGTGGTAGAAAATTTTAATTTGTAATAGTGTAGTGTACCCATTGTTGGGTCCGCAGCATAGAAAACAAAAAATTTCCTACGATGGGAACTATACGCCAAGATCTATCTACTAGATACAGAGCAACGGGTGGACATACATCCATGGAGAACTTACCCTCGAAGACAACGAGTTTTGTTAACGAGTAGGAACTCGTGGTTGATGTAGTCGTACGCTTGCCGATCTCAAGATCGTGTGGAAGTCCGAGCGCCGCAAATCAGCAGCGCATCCGTCCTCGCACACACGTTCAAGCCACCGGACAACCTCCACCTCCTCGCTCCAGCGAATCAGCGAAAGCAGCAACTCCTTCCAGACGCAAGGCCACCGGGAACATGTATCTCGCTAATCCGAGACCATGGGAGAATATCTAGAGGGAGAGAGAGATCCTTCACGAGGAGGTGTCATTTGTGAGAGGGGAGAAGGGGGATTTATATAGGAGGGAGGGAGACCCCTCCCCTCCCATAGCCGGCGCATGAGGGGGGGGACTCCTCCCCTCCTTCATTCATGTGGTGAACCTCCACTCACATAAACATGGCCTCCACCCAAAATCCCACTCACATGTATTTTATTTCCACCAAATTAAATGCAACTCTCAATTAATAAAACTCTTTTATTTATTTTATTCAGAATTTTGTTAATTACTTTAATTAACAAACATTCACATAAAACCCCTTGCAATATTTCAATATCACATGCAGAACCACTTTCTGCAATTTCACCCAAAACAATTCCGGTTTCTATCGAAACATTTCCTGCGCTTTGCAAACCTTTTGTCTGGAACATATGTGTTCCTAACTGGTGTCCGGCAACCCTTAAGTGTGTCACCCTACGGTTCGCGAATAATACAGACATAATTGAGACTCCTCTCAGATCAATAATCAGAAGCGGGACCTAGAGATCCATACTAACTCCTGCATATTCAACGATGACTTCTGTGATCGTGAGAACCTTAAACGTCAGCAATTTAATCCCTTTGTCTCATGATATAATACATGTCCGAGATTCGATCATCGGTATCCAAATACCTAGTTTGATCTCGTTACCGACATGCACTCTTTTCTCATTCCCGTGATATAACATTCTAGTGATCACATCACTTGATTGCAAGCTATCTTAATGTGATATCGCCGAGAGGGCCTAGAGTATATCTATCCGTCATCGGGATTGACAAATTTCACTCTTGATCCATGAGCCTCAACATAACACCTTCATAGCACTGAACCCACCTTTATGGTCACCCTGTTACGGCGTGATGTTTGATGTTATCAAGATACTCTTCCGGTGTTAGCAATTAACATGATCTCATGGTCTAAGGACTAAGACTACTTTGTATGATGTTATAGAAATGTAAACATAATGACTTGATCGTAATGCTATACTTCGGATGAATGTTCATCACATCATTTCACAAATGTTGTGACCTTGTTATTAACAACATCCAATGTCCATGATCAGGAAACCTTGATCATCTTGTTAATCAACAAGCTAGTTTATAAGAGAGGCATAACTAGGAACCCTTTTTGTTTATTAAACACACATGTATTGATGTTTCCTCTCAATACAATTATAGCATGCAAAATAAACATCTATCATATACAAGGAATATATAATAACAACTTTATTATTGCCTCTCAGGGCATATTTCCTTCAGTCTCCCACTTGCACTAGAGACAATAATCTAGTTCACATAGTGATAAATCTAACACCCATGGAGTTCTGGTGTTGATCATGTTTTGCCCTAGGGAGTACTTTAGTCAATAGATCTGCTACATTCAGGTCTATGTGCACTTTACAAATCTTTATATCTCCATCCTTGACATGCTCGCGGATGGAGTGAAACCGGCGCTTAATATGTTTGGAATTCTTGTGAGACCTTGGTTCCTTGGCATTGGCTATGGCTCCATTGTTGTCACAATAGATCACCATTAGGTCCAACGCACTAGGAACCACACCTAGTTCAGTTATGAACTCCTTCATCCAAACCGCTTCCTATGCCGCTTCTGAATCAACAACATATTCCGCCTCCGTCGTTGATCCAGCCACCACAGGTTGTTTGGAGCTCCTCCAACTAACTGCTGCTCCGTTCAAGAGAAATACGTATCTGGATTGAGACTTAGAGTCATCCGGATCAGTGTCAAAGCTAGCATCGACATAACACTTAGCGACTAGCTCTTCTTCACCTCCGTATACAAGAAACATATCCTTAGTTCATCTCAAGTACTTAAGGATATTCTTGACCGCTATCCAGTGTTCCAAACCTGGATCAGATTGGTACCTACTAGTCAAACTAATAGCATGTGCCACATCCGGTCTTGTACATATCATGGCTTACATTATAGAGCCTATGGCTGAGGCATAGGGGATCTTATCCATTATCTCTCTTTCTTCCGCCGTAGCCGGACTTTGAGTCTTACTCAATGTCTTGCCTTGCAGCATAGGTAAGTACCCCTTCTTACTTCCGCCCATATTAAACTTCTTTAATATCTTATCAAGGTATGTACTCTGCGATAGCCCAATTAGGCGTCTTGATCTATCTCTATAGATTTTAATGCCTAATATATATGAAGCTTCACCAAGGTCTTTCATCGAAAATTTGCTGTTTAGATAACTTTTAACACTGTTTAAAAGATCTATATCATTTCCAATCAATAATATGTCATCCACATATAATATCAGAAATGCCACATTGCTCCCACTCACTTTCTTGTAAATACAAGCCTCTCCATAAGTTTGGACAAATCCAAACTCTTTGATCACCTCATCAAAGCGGAGATTCCAACTCCGGGATGCTTGCTTCAGTCCATAGATGGATCGCTGAAGTTTGCACACCTTATCAGCATCCTTAGGATCGACAAAACCCTTAGGTTGGATCATATACAACTCTTCTTCAATATTACCATTGAGGAACGCAGTATTGACATCCATCTGCCATATTTCATATTCGAAATATGCAGCAATTGCTAACATAATCCTAACCGACTTAAGCATCGCTACGGGAGAGAATGTCTCATCGTAGTCAACTCCTTGAATTTGTCGAAACCCCTTTGCGACAAGTCGAGCCTTATAGATGGTTACATTACCATCAGCATCAGTTTTTCTTTTGAAAATCCATTTATTCTCAACGGCCTTTCGATCGTGAGGTAAGTCCACCAAGGTCCAAACCTTGTTTTCGTACATGGATTCCATCTCGGATTTCATGGCTTCTAGCCACTTGTTGGAATCAGGGCTCATCATCGCTTCTTCATACGTCGCAGGGTCATCTATTTCATCAATCATAAAATTCATAACAGGATTGCCGTACAGTTCAGGAGCTGCACGTGTCCTGCTTGACCTGCGAGGTTCGGTAGTGTCCTCTTTCGGAGTTTCATGATCAATATCATTAGCTCTCTCTTCATGAGGTGAAGTCAACTCCGAAACAACTTCCGGTGCTGCGCTACTCGCCATTTCATGAAGAGAAGGTTCAATAACCTCTTCGAGTTCTACCTTCCGACTACTCACACCTTTCCCGAGAAACTCCTTCTCAAGAAAGGATCCATTCTTGGCAACAAAGACCTTGCCCTCGGATCTGTGATAGAAGGTATACCCAATCGTTTCCTTAGGGTATCCTATGAAGACGCATTTTTCCGCTTTGGGTTCGAGTTTATCCGGTTGAAGTTTCTTCACATAAACATCGCATCCCCAAACTTTAAGAAATGACAGCTTAGGTTTGTTTCCAAACCATAATTCATACGGTGTCTTTTCAACGGATTTAGATGGTGCCCTATTTAAAGTGAATGCAGCGGCCCAAACTGACAATGGCAAGTCAGTCAGAGACATCATAGATCGAACCATATCCAATAAAGTACGATTACGACGTTCTGACACACCATTACGTTGTGGTGTTCCGGCAGGCGTGAGTTGTGAAACTATTCCAGAGTCTTTCATATGTGTGCTAAACTCGTAACTAAGATGCTCTCCTCCACGGTCGGACCGCAGAAATTTGATCTTTCTGTTACGATGATTTTCCACTTCATTCTGAAATTATTTGAACTTTTCAAAGGTTTCAGACTTATGTTTCATCAAATAGATATACCCGTATCTACTCAAATCATCCGTGAAAGTAACAAAATAACGATATCCACCTCGCGCCGACACACTCATTGGTCCACACACATCAGTATGTATGATTTCCAATAAATCTGTCGCCCGTTCCATTGAACCGGAAAACGGCGTTCTAGTCATCTTGCCCATAAGGCATGGCTCACATGTATCAAATGATTCAAAATCAAGTGATTCCAAAAGTCCATCAGAATGGAGTTTCTTCATGCGTTTAACGCCAATATGACCTAGACGGCAGTGCCACATATATGCAGATATATCATTATCAAGTTTAATCCTTTTAGCATCAACATTATGAATATGCGTAATACTACTATCAAGATCCAATAGAAATAAACCATTCAACACAGGTGCATGACCATAAAAGATATTATTCATATAAATCGAACAACCATTGTTTTCAGACTTAAACGAATAACCACTTTGCATCAAACATGATCCGGATACAATGTTCATGCTTAGTGCAGGCACCAAATAACAATTATTTAGGTTTATAACTAATCCCGACGGCATATGGAGAGGCAGCGTTCCGACGGCGATCACATCAACTCTTGATCCATTGCCGACCCGCATCGTGACCTCATCCCTTGCTAGTTGTCGCTTGTCCCGCAGCCCCTGAACCGAGTTACATATATTAGCAACCGATCCTGTATCATATACCCAGGTGCTACTGCGAGTACTAGTCAAGTACACATCAATAACATGTATATCACATATACCTTTGTTTGCCTTGCCGGCCTTCTTGTCCGCCAAATACTTGGTGCAGTTGCGCTTCCAATGGCCAGTCCCCTTGCAATAGTAGCACTCGGTGTCAGACTTAGGGCCAGCTCGGGGTTTATTTTCAGACGCGGCAACAGATTTGCCGCCCTTCTTTCCCTTCTGCTTGCCTTTCTTGTCCTTCTTGAAACCGGTGGTCTTATTGATCATCAACACTTGATGTTCTTTCCTAATCTCCACTTCTGCAGTCTTAAGCATTGACAGAAGCTCGGGAAGAGACTTCTTCATGCCCTGCATATTATAGTTCATCACGAAGCTCTTGTAGCTAGGTGGCAGAGATTGGAGAACACGATGTATGCCTAAGTCATTGGGAATCGTTATTCCCAAGGACACAAGCTTATCGGCGTACCCAGACATTTTGAGTACGTGCTCACTAACGGAGCTGTTCTCTTCCATCATGTAGCTAAAGAACTTTTCAGAAGTATTATAACTCTCTACGGCTGCATGGGTATCGAAAATCATTTTCAATTCTCCCATGGTATCAAAGGCATTGCCATTTTCAAAATGTTTTCGAAGTTCTGGCTCTAGCCCATACAGTATGCCTCAATGAACTAAGTTGTAGTCCTCCTGACGAGTTATATAGACATTCTTTTCCTCGTCAGGGGCATCAGGAGCTGGTGGGGGGCCTAGCGGCGCCTCTAGCACATATTGCTTTTGTGCAGCAGTGAGGAGAATCCTCAAATTCATAGCCCAATTGTTGAAGTTGCTACCATTCGCAGCAAGCTTCTCTTTCTCCATGAACACATTGAAATTAAAAGCAGGTGGTGCCATCTACAACAGAATTTGTAAAATATATTTAGACTAAGTTTTATGATAGATTGAGTTCAACTAATCCAAATTACTAATGAACTCTCACTCAAAAACGACATCCCTCGTGTCCTTTTGGTGATTACATGAACCAAATCCACTACACCAAGTCCGATCATCACGTGAGTCGGTGTAGCTTCAAAGGCGAGTATCTATATAGGCATCATATCAACTATATGACCCATGCTTAACCTTTCGGTCCGTGTTCTGAGGCTATGTCTGTACATGCTAGGCTCGTCAAGTAAGAACCTTAGTATTCGCGTGTGTAAAACTGTCTTACACCCGTTGTATGAAAGCGTAGAGTTGAGAACACCCGATCATCACGTGATGCCTCAAAACACGATCCACAAAACGGTGCATACTTAAGGAAGAACACATTTTATCTTGATATCTAAATGAGGGATCATCTTATAATGCTACCAAAAGCGCCAAACTAGCAATATAAGATGCTAACATCTAATGTGTGAAGTGAGGTGATATGGTCCATGCATTTGATCTCTATCATTTGCATCGTGGTATGATCTCTATCATTCCTTTGTGTGTAAGGCCAAGGTCTATGGAACTTACACGTTAAGTGAGTTGTAAGAGTATCTATCATACATCTACTTACAACAATACCATATCAAGACACCAGTCCAGCAACGATCTAAACTAGACGCCTCTAATTTATCAATTGCAATTTTTACGTGGCTTAGGGCTTTCGGAGATAGAACCGGTCTTACCTACGAACATGAACCACAACGAGGATAACCAAGTTATTAGCAACTCGTTGTAAATCAGATATTGACTATAGTAGGAGAGACAGACACCCGCTAGCCACTTATGCAAAACTAGTTGCATGTCAGTCGTGGAACCGGTCTCATGTACGATGACATGTAAGGTTGGTCCGGGCCGCTTCATCCCACTATGCCACCAATATCCAAAGTACATAGAAGATGCAATAACATGACCATCATCGCCCACATATAAACATGTGTACTACCCGTGCAAAGCACCTACGCATAGATCAGGCTCTGATACCACTGTTGGGTCCGCAGCATAGAAAACAAAAAAATTCCTACGATGGGAACTATACGCTAAGATCTATCTACTAGATACAGAGCAACGGGTGGACATACATCCATGGAGAACTTACCCTCGAAGACAACGAGTTTTGTTAACAAGTAGGAACTGGTGGTTGATGTAGTCGTACGCTTGCCGATCTCAAGATCGTGTGGAAATCCGAGCGCCGCAAATCAGCAGCGCATCCATCCTTGCACACACGTTCAAGTCACCGGACAACCTCCACCTCCTCGCTCCAGCGAATCAGCGGAAGCAGCAACTCCTTCCAGATGCAAGGCCACCGGGAACATGTATCTCGCTAATCCGAGACCATGGGAGAATATCTAGAGGGAGAGAGAGATCCTTCACGAGGAGGTGTCATTTGTGAGAGGGGAGAAGGGGGCTTTATATAGGAGGGAGGGAGACCCCTCCCCTCCCATAGCCGGCGCATGAGGGGGGGGGACTCCTCCCCTCCTTCATTCATGTGGTGAACCTCCACTCACATAAACATGGCCTCCACCCAAAATCCCACTCACATGTATTTAATTTCCACCAAATTAAATGTAACTCTCAATTAATAAAACTCTTTTATTTATTTTATTCAGAATTTTGTTAATTACTTTAATTAACAAACATTCACATAAAACCCCTTGCAACATTTCAATATCACATGCAGAACCACTTTCTGCAATTTCACCCAAAACAATTCATGTTTCTATCGAAACATTTCCTGTTTCTATCGAAACATTTCCTGCGCTTTGCAAACCTTTTGTCTGGAACATATGTGCTCCTAAATGGTGTCCGGCAACCCTTAAGTGTGTCACCCTATGGTTCGTGAATAATACAGACATGATTGAGACTTCTCTCAGATCAATAATAAAAGCGGGACCTGGAGATCCATACTGACTCCTGCATATTCAACGATGACTTCTGTGATCGTGAGAACCTTAAACGTCAGCAATTTAATCCCTTTGTCTCATGATATAATACATGTCCGAGATTCGATCATCGGTATCCAAATACCTAGTTTGATCTCGTTACCGACATGCACTCTTTTCTCATTCCCGTGATATAACATTCTAGTGATCACATCACTTGCTTGCAAGCTATCTTAATGTGATATCACCGAGAGGGCCCAGAGTATATCTATCCGTCATCGGGATTGACAAATTCCACTCTTGATCCATGAGCCTCAACATAACACCTTCATAGCACTGAACCCACCTTTATGGTCACCCTGTTACGGTGTGACGTTTGATGTTATCAAGATACTCTTCCAGTGTTAGCAATTAACATGATCTCATGGTCTAAGGACTAAGACTACTTTGTATGATGTTATAGAAATGTAAACATAATGACTTGATCGTAATGCTATACTTCGGATGAATGTTCATCACATCATTTCACAAATGTTGTGACCTTGTTATTAACAACATCCAATGTCCATGATCAGGAAACCTTGATCGTCTTGTTAATCAACAAGCTAGTTTATAAGAGAGGCATAACTAGGAACCCTTTTTGTTTATTAAACACACATGTATTGATGTTTCCTCTCAATACAATTATAGCATGCAAAATAAACATCTATCATATACAAGGAATATATAATAACAACTTTATTATTGCCTCTCAGGACATATTTCCTTCACCCATATCCCTATAGTGGTATCAAGGCCTATACTATTAAGTTTTAAATTCTTGATGCATGCATATGGTGGTATGCAGATGATATGACTGATTGTATGATGGTTAGATTGATCTATGATCTGGTTTCCATGATCTTGTTGTAGTGGTTGTGAAACGATATACCCATATTGGTCGATTTCCACCATCAGGATAGATCGTGACACATAAATCCAGATGCGTAAGGGAGGATCAATTTGAATGGTCGAATCGGATCAAAGGTTAATAATCCAGGCACATGAGATGCGCATGGTAGTAGATTGGATCTAGCACCAGTTCGGGAAATTTGCAATTTCTACATGTTCGGTAAAACGGCTATAACTTTTGCCGAACTTCGATTTAGATAAATTTTATGTCTATCCATATCTAAAAAAAATTACATCCTAATTTATCCCATTTCGTCTGTTTTGGAAATTATAAAAAATTCAAATTTGTCTTGCAAAATTAAGTTTTGGATGTTTAAGTTTCGGCATTAGGACGTCTAACATGTTTTTGCATGATCTCTCTGACATGTATGGCCCAATGTATATATGATGCATGTGTGTAATATTTCATGATGTGCGAGTCGTGAGTACGGCAACACGGCTGGAGCCAAATGCATTGTCATATCATTGAAATGGCATGTGTGCCAACTTGTGATGTTTCCATATTACTGTGTAATTTTTGATTACTAGATATTAGGAGTAATAGATTATATTAGTTCTTGAAGAACACATCACTTGGAGGAATGGTGTACATGGATCATGAAGATGGAGATCATCATAGTGGATAGGTTTTGTGGCGACGGAGATAACCATAAGAAAACGGGCCATATGTTGTCACAAGTTTGTGACTGTTGTTGCTATTGTTTTACTCATTTGTATTTTTGGATGATAGAAGTAGATGGTGGGCATGTGCACCATCACATATCTTATACAATTAATGGTGGGACTATGAAATTAGGGTGCCTCAATTTTCCTTGGTCGGATGGGTTTTATTTGATACCTACACCCACAAGGGATGGTCAATTTAACAAGATTATCTTAATGGTTAAGGACCTTGGGGCATAAAGGTTGGGCGCCTGGTTATGACATATATATATGTTACCCAACAACAAGAATCATATGTGATATGATTAGAAAATGTTGCTTACTGATCTACCGTGTCTTCTAGCGGTGATGCTAAAGCTCACTAGTTGTGGATCTTGAATCACTAAGTATTAATAGAGGGATGCTGATTTTAGTAGAAGTACATTCGATTAAATTTGTGTAATGCAGTTTACTCTATCATGGATATTTTTCCTTAGTATTTTTCATGTTTTGTTTTGTAGATCATGGTACTTATCATCACATCAACTTTTGTTTTGCATTCAATCCCTGAGAAAGATAAAATAAACAAAACAAATTATTCAGACCGGGTCCGTAACCTGAGAAGATTGTTCTTAGGGCTAATTAAAAAGTAAAATATTCTAGATACCCCACTAGAAGAACAACCTCCTGAAAATATGACTGCCACTGTTAAAAATACCTACAAGAAAGCATGTGATGAGTCTCTTAAGATTAGTTGTCTTATGCTTGCATGCATGGAACCTGATTTTCAAAAGCAGTTTGAGGACTAGAAAGTACATAATATAATCATTGCACTTACGGACATGTTCCATACACAATACACGACTGATAGATTCAATGCTCTTATAGTTCGAGTGACTATTTGTAATATATGGATATGCCTATCATTCAAATCACGAAGGTTATGCTCCATTTTGTAAAAATGCATACAACTTTTTTAGGGTGAAATGCATACACCTATTCCTTGCAGGTCGCATCCCGTGCTAGACCTCCTCAACATGATTTTTATGTGTGCGCTCCCGAGTAGCTCCCCTCACGAGCGAGTCCGGAGGCGACAACCCTAAATCCTAAAGCTCCGCTCCCTGTCTCGGCACTCCTGGCTGTTTCTGCTGCCTGTGCCAGTGGTGGCGCCTACCCTGTTTAAATTTATGGAGGGATGGAGAGGTGTGCTCGCTGCGATGCATGGGAGGTCATGCACATTGATGAAGGGCACAGGGCGGCGTGGCCGGGGTGGCTGCCAGTAACCACTGGGTGCAGCCTGTGGCGCACGATCTGGGGCTCTAGTGTGTCTTGATCTGGACCTCATGGGCCCCCTATTTGGACTGGCGGTGCCTAGGTTAGGCTTCTGGTGTGGGGTTCACTCGATCCTCAACCGGGTCTTCCTACTACTGCCTTGTTTGTTGCTTTCGTACTGGATGCTGACCGGCTACATGGGGGCCTGCAGGTCTTGAGAATAATGGAGGTTGTCATAGGGTTTCTCTCGCACCAAGATAAAGATTTGCTTGATGCAGGCCGTCGTTGATCTGAGAGGACTGGCGAGCTCAGGAAGGCTCCACTGATGAACTCCCATGGGAGCATCATGCCTAGAGTTTGCTAGATAGGAAGGAATATGGTCATGCGTGTTGAAATATAGGGTGGACTCTAGCCCCATCTAATAATTTCTGAAAAATCCCTAAGGGCCCATTCATGCTTGGCAAGGCAAGTGGGGGGAGTTTAGTCCCACATTGCTAGTGGAGAGAGATGAGCACCAACATATAAGGTGAGCTCTTCTACCATTTGCATGTGGTGTGAGAAGAAGAGGAGCTCCACACGCACGCTCCTCCTCCGACACACGCCCGCCCGCCTCGCCACGCCTCGTCACGACGCGCGCGCGCGCGCCGCGGGTTGCGGGAATCTCGCCGAGCCGATGTGTTCTTTTTGTCGCACGGAAACAGGATACAAACGGTTGTAACTGAAATGCTAATGAGGCTTAAACGTTTTCTCTTAAGTGCTGGCGTTACTAGTACTTTATTACAGGCGTTTCAGTCTTTCATTGCGGGCGTTTCTTTCCGTTGAACCGTCCTGGCATGTGCCTATATACGGAGGAGGTCGTCCTCTCCGGGAGATACAGAACAGAACCATCTGCCTCCGTCCCTTGT
The DNA here is from genome assembly GCA_910589775.1 of Avena eriantha. Classification (NCBI taxonomy): domain Eukaryota; kingdom Viridiplantae; phylum Streptophyta; class Magnoliopsida; order Poales; family Poaceae; genus Avena; species Avena eriantha. The sequence continues at coordinate 290,042,386 of OU342744.1, read as the reverse complement.
CGTTCCTCTCACTGCTGCTGCCTCCGGTGATCCCACCCCGTCCACTGCGTACACGGCTGACGGGTGAGCAGGCCTCCGAAACCACGCCCTCTCGAGATCCTGTACGGCAGAGGGGCGATTAGGTTTTTGCGGAGCGTCTCCTACGCGACTTCTCGCCAACCTTCGACTACTTCCACTACATCAACGCCTTCTTCATCGCCATGGCTACCATTGGTGATCCGGCTGCCACTGAGAACAGGGCAGCCGACGAGGCTACCGCTTCTACTACCGCGACCGCTGCTGCTTCGGCCAATTGGCCTACTAGAGGGTACTACATGCTTATCCCTCTTCTGCTAATTTCGATGTGCATAGTACTAGTGATTTCTGTAGATGTCTCTACGATTTGCCTAGTACTGCATAGTTACATAATCAAGTATCAGCATGTCCACATCATGTTCATGATTTATTCCTGGATTAATATAATCGGAAAAATGCCTAGATTCCTAACAATCCAAAAACCTAATATGTGTAGGCATTTTTCGATTCAAGGTTTTGCTGCTGCACTGAAACCTGCCCCGTTTACGGGGACGTACTTTAAGCGTTGGCAGACCAAAACCACCTTATGGCTCATGGCGATGAACGTGTTCTGGGTCGCCGGTGTCACTCCCACTGGAACGATTGCTCCTGATCAGGAGAAGGCGTTTACGGAGGCCACCGTCGTCTTTGTTGGAGCCGTTCTGAGCGTGATTGGAGATAAGTTGGTTGATGCATATTTACATGTGCGGGTCGCCAAGGACTTATGGGAGGCACTCGAATCCAAATTCGGTGCAACTGATGCTGGGAGCGAGATGTATATTATTGAGCAGTTCCACGATTACAAAATGGTTGAAAACCATTCTGTATTGGAACAGGCTCATGAAATACAATGCATCGCAAAGGAGCTTGAGCTCCTGAAGTGCGAGTTACCGGGAAAATTTGTCACGGGATGCATAATCGCTAAGCTCCCTAATTCCTGGAGGAACTTTGCCACCACTCTGAAACATCAGAGGCGTGAATTATCAGTAGAGGATGTCATTGGCCATCTGAGTGTTGAGCAGAATTCCAGGGCAAAGGACTCGCATGGAAAAGGAGAAGGGATCTCAGTTGCCAATGTGGTACAGAAGAACTTCAACTCCAACAAGTCCAAAGGGAAGATGGGTGTCCAACAGAATACTGACTTCAAGAAGAAGGGTAACAAGACCTTCAAGAAGGATAAGAAGAAGAGTGGTTGTTTCACTTGTGGTTCGGAGGAACACTGGGCTAACAAGTGCCCACACAAGTTCAAGAAGCCAGGGCAGGACTCTAAGACTGCCAACATGATCGTGAGCAACAATGAAAGTGGAGCATCTAGGTACGGTAATCTATTTACTGTATTTTCAGTTAGCCAGTCTACCGATTGGTGGATTGACACAGGTGCAAATATTCATGTGTGTGCTGACATCTCATTGTTTTCTTCTTATCAGGTCACAGGGAAAGGCTCCGTACTGATGGGGAACGGCGCAACTGCTTCTGTTCATGGTGTTGGCACGGTCGATCTGAAGTTTACTTCGGGAAGGATTGTGCAGCTCAAGAATGTGCAGCATGTCCCCGCCATCAAGAAGAACCTCGTTAGTGGCTCCCTTCTCTGCAGGGAAGGTTTTAAGTTGGTCTTTGAGTCTAATAAAGTAGTTGTTACGAAATATGGACTGTTTGTTGGAAAAGGTTATGAATGCGGAGGTCTGTTCCGCTTTTCCCTTGCGGATTTTTGTAATAAAGTCATGAATAATATTCATTCGAATGTTAATGAAACAGAAGTTTGGCATTCACGTCTTTGTCACATTGGTTTCGGTTCTATGACGCGGTTAGCAAAACTGAATTTAATCTCGAGTTTCACTTTAGCCAAAGGTTCTAAGTGCCATTCGTGTGTGCAAGCAAAACAACCTCGCAAGCCCCATAAAGTTGCGGAGGAGAGACACTTGGCACCGTTAGAACTCATACATTCTGATCTGTGTGAGATGAATGGTGTGTTGACTAAAGCTGGAAAAAGATACTTCATGACACTAATAGATGATTCCACTAGATTTTGCTGTGTATATCTGTTAAACACTAAAAGTGAGGCTCTACACTACTTTAAAATCTATAAAGCAGAAGTTGAGAATCAACTTGAAAAGAAGATTAAACGAATCCGGTCAGATCGTGGTGGAGAGTATTTCTCTAATGAGTTTGATTCTTTTTGTGCGGAACATGGTATTATTCATGAGAGGACGCCTCCCTATTCACCTCAGTCAAATGGGGTTGCCGAACAGAAAAACCGTACTCTAACAGATTTGGTTAACGCCATGTTAGATACATCGGGTTTATCCAAGGCATGGTGGGGAGGCTATATTGACATCATGTCATGTCCTGAATAAAGTTCCGACAAAAGATAATGAGATTACTCCCTATGAGCAATGGGAGAAGAGAAGAACAACACTCTCATACTTACGCACATGGGGTTGCTTGGCGAAAGTCAATGTGCCGATCCCCAAAAAGCGTAAGCTTGGACCAAAGACTGTGGATTGTGTCAATTTGGGTTACGCTAAGAAAAGCGTCGGCTATAGATTTCTAGTAGTGAAATCTAAGGTACTTGACGTGGAGGTCGGTACAATTATAGAGTCTAAAGATGCTACATTCTTTGAGGATATTTTTCCTATGAGAGATATGCCAAGCACTTCTAGACAGGAATCAAAAGAGACTCCTGAGCCTGCCATTCCAATGGAATATTATGAAGAAACACCTGATGAAAATATTGAGGAGGACAACGAGGAAACCCTTGGTAGGGGCAAGAGACAAAGGACTGCAAAGTCCTTTGGTGATGATTTCCTCGTATACCTTGTGGATGATACTCCCACTTCCATTTCGGAAGCCTATGCATCTCTAGATGCTGACTACTGGAAAGAAGCGGTCCGTAGTGAGATGGATTCCATCATGGCTAACGGAACATGGGAAATCACTGATCGTCCCTATGGTTGTAAACCATTGGGATGTAAGTGGGTGTTTAAAAAGAAACTTAGGCCGGATGGTACTATTGAAAAGTACAAGGCTAGACTTGTGGCTAAGGGTTATTCCCAGAAAGAAGAGGAAGATTTCTTCGATACTTATTCACATGTGGCCAGACTGACCACCATTCGAGTGTTACTCTCGTTGGCAGCCTCGCATGGTCTTCTTGTCCACCAGATGGATGTTAAGACGGCTTTTCTGAACGGAGAGCTAGACGAGGAAATCTATATGCAACAGCCCGATGGCTTTGTGATAGATGGTCAGGAAGGAAAAGTTTGTAAGTTACTGAAATCTTTATATGGCCTGAAACAAGCACCTAAGCAATGGCATGAGAAGTTCAACATAACTTTAACATCTGCCGGCTTTGTTGCTAAGGAAGCCGACAAATGTGTATACTATCGCTATGGTGGGTGCGAAGGAGTTATATTGTGCTTGTATGTCGACGACATACTGATACTTGGGACAAACCTCCAAGTCACCGAGGAGGTTAAGTCATTTCTATCTCAGAATTTTGAGATGAAGGATCTTGGTGTGGTTGATGTTATCTTAAACATTAAGCTACTGAGAGATAATGAGGGTGGGATTACGCTTCTGCAATCCCATTATGTTGAAAAAGTTTTGAGTCATTTTGGATATTCGGACTGCAAAACTTCTCCAACACCATATGATCCTAGTGTGCGAATCCGAAAGTTTGAAGGCACAGGTAAGGATCAACTGAGATATTCTCAGATCATTGGTTCACTCATGTATCTAGCTAGCGCTACAAGGCCTGACATCACGTTTGCTGTGTGCAAACTGAGCCAGTTTGTTTCTAATCCGGGTGATGATCATTGGCGTGCTGTTGAAAGAATTATGCGCTATCTGAAAGGTACTATGAACTACGGACTTCACTATACCGGGCAACCGTCAGTACTTGAAGGGTATTGTGATGCGAATTGGATCTCTGATGCTGATGAGATGAAAGCCACAACGGGGTATGTGTTTACCCTTGGAGGTGGTGCTGTTTCCTAGAAGTCTTGCAAGCAAACGATCCTAACGAGATCGACAATGGAAGCAGAATTAACAGCATTAGACACATCTGGTGTCGAAGCAGGATGGCTTCGAGATCTTTTGATGGACCTGCCAGTGGTTGAAAAGCCAGTACCGGCTATTCTTATGAACTGTGACAATCAAACTGTAATTGTCAAGGTAAAAAGTTCAAAGAACAACAAGCAGTCCAACAAACACATAAGAATGAGATTAAAAGCTGTCAGAACTTTAAGAAACTCCGGAGTGATAGCATTGGATTATATCCAGTCGGCTAAGAATCTGGCAGATCCCTTTACTAAAGGGCTATCACGTGTTGTGATAGAAAATGCATCGAGGGAGATGGGAATGAGACCCACATGAGTTGCCATGATAGTAACCCAACCTATGTGATCGGAGATCCCGTGAAGTAGGATCTGGGAAAACAAGCTAGTGGTCAACTGAGGAGAGTAGTTTACTAACCCACTCCGCTAGATATACAATACTCTCAGAAACTGTATGGCAGGTTGACTTTTGTCTTAATGTGTTCCAAAGCTTCTATAAGCAAGATGCTATCCTACAGAGCGATCTTTGGAGGAACACACCTATGTGAGCCCGACTGCTGGTCATAGTCTATGAGATTGGGGTGATCTCTAGTAAGCTCATGAATAGGCCAGGAGTATGACTAATATGCTCCACCCGAGGGGTCATCCTTCGGCAACCTAGTACTGGTAAGACTTTTAGTGAAACTCCTTTACGCCAAACTAACAATTCAAGGCATAGTCCATTGCTCAGTTTAAAGAAGTGTAGCTATTTGTTCTAGGTGGATGTTCAACCCTAACAGGTCTCCACTGAAAATACCGGTATATCAAAACAGTGTTGGGAACAGAGGACAATACCATGGGCCTTAGAGATCTGGTGGGGGATTGTTGAAATATAGGGTGGGCTCTTGGCCCATCTAACAATTTCTGAAAAATCCCTAAGGGCCCATTCATGCTTGGCAAGGCAAGTGGGGGGGAGTTTAGTCCCACATTGCTAGTGGAGAGAGATGAGCACCAACATATAAGGTGAGCTCTTCTACCATTTGCATGTGGTGTGAGAAGAAGAAGAGGAGCTCCACACGCGCGCTCCTCCTCCGACACACGCACGCCCGCCTCGTCACGACGCGCGCGCGCCGCGGGTTGTGGGTTGCGGGAATCTCGCCGAGCCGATGTGTTCTTTTTGTCGCACGGAAACGGGATACAAACGGTTGTAACTGAAATGTTAATGAGGCTTAAACGTTTTGTCTTAAGTGCTGGGGTTAACGTTTTGTCTTCAGTGCTGGCGTTACTAGTACTTTATTACAGGCGTTTCAGTCTTTCATTGCGGGCGTTTCTTTCCGTTGAACCGTCCTGGCATGTGCCTATATACGGAGGAGGTCGTCCTCTCCGGGAGATACAGAACAGAACCATCTGCCTCCGCCCCTTGTCGTTCCTCTCACTGCTGCTGCCTCCGGTGATCCCACCCCGTCCGCTACGTACACGGCTGACGGGTGAGCAGGCCTCCGAAACCACGCCCTCTCGAGATCCTGTATGGGAGAGGGACGATTAGGTTTTTGGGGAGCGTCTCCTACGCGACTGCTCGCCAACCTTTGACTACTTCCACTACATCAACGCCTTCTTCATCGCCATGGCTACCATTGGTGATCCGGCTGCCAATGAGAACAGGGCAGCCGACGAGGCTACCGCTTCTGCTGCCGCGACCTCTGCTGCTTCGGCCAATTGGCCTACTGGAGGGTACTACATGCTTATCCCTCTTCTGCTAATTTCGATGTGCATAGTACTAGTGATTTCTGTAGATGTCTCTATGATTTGCCTAGTACTGCATAGTTACATAATCAAGTATCAGCGTGTCCACATCATGTTCATGATTTATTCCTGGATTAATATAATCGGAAAAATGCCTAGATTCCTAACAATGCGCACCTGTTTTTGTTGGCCGTTTGGTTTCAGAGGGATGTGTCGAAGCGTGCTACCTGTTACCATCATGTGTCATGTTTTTAACGATCCATGGTGAAGTCAGAAGCGAAGAATGTCATGAAGACAGAGACATGAGGGCTAGTTATGGTGGATTGAGTCTTTGTGGCGATCAGGATCCGGCTTGGTGATCTGTGACTTGCAGCAGCATTTGTAGGGGCGACAACACCGGTGAAGTTCACAGTCTTACATTGCAAGGTGAAAACCCAAGAGCTGGCCTTCATTGGTTGTGTCTGGCAATGGTTTTGCAGAAGATATTGTTTTGCGAGCGAGGACTTTCTCCAATGTGAAAACCTAGGATCTTTGATCGGCGATGACAAGCTTGTGCATTGTTTTCTTCTTGAAGGCATCGCTTTTGGAGGGGGTGGACTTATGGTGTTGTTTTGGTGGTGCTAGTGCCGTTGCTGCTAAGGACCTGATCACTGTAGCGGGACTTTTTTTTGCAATTCTTCTTCTTATTTATGGATGTGTACATCTGTAATGCTAATAGGGTATGCGTTACTGCAGAGCTCCGCGATATTAATATATGCTCCTTTAAAAAAAAATCCAAACAAAGTCCGGTCAAAATCGGGATGGGGACTCAGGGGCACACTACAAACTCAACTCCACCACAGAGAAAAATCGTTATGAGATCATCAATCGTGTGGCTGCTAAGGCTCGGGCGTTCAATCATCTTTTATACTAGGAACACCGTACATTCGAATTTGCCAGCGTGTAGTGTAGGGACTTATTTTATCACAAACTTCGACTTTATTTGGGCTGGCTTCCATCATAAAAATGCAGGCCAGATTATATGGGACGAGTTCGATCTAGGAAACTTGATCTATGCAATGTTCAGCCCACGTCAACATCAAGAACAGTTTGCAGGAGAGGGACACACACCCCTCCTGTTTGAATTTTAGTTTCTAGAATCTATAATCAGCAAAAATGGGAAGAAGATTATTAAGGTCTTCTATCAAAAATAAAAAACACAGGAGGAAGATTGAATGGCTGCAGTGAGAAATACCGAATCCCTCTCGGTCCAAGCTCACCTGTTCCTGAGTATTTGTTGATTAATCACGAGTCAATTGACAGTTCTTGCAGCCGTATGTGGCGCGGACGTAGGATAGTTTCATTACCAGTGCACCAAGCTCGATGTATACAGTATGTTGTCGTTGTAAAGCTCCACTGTTCTAGAATGGTCGTAAATGCAAACTAGGTGGGTGTGTGAGCTTCGCCTCGCCGCCTATATCGTGTTAGGGTTTAGGGTTAGGGTTTAGGGTTGATATTGCGGGCGAACACGCGAGTTTTTAGTCACGCCCTTTTTTATCATTTTTGTCCAGTTCTGTCAATACATTAATAGCACGTACACGATTAATTGGTGAAGTGTTGTTAGCACTTAGTCCAATCTTATTATTATAATACAAATGAATATTTTCAGGTTAAAATAAATAAATGTTTAATTCCTTTCTCTAAGCACGTGATTTCTCTAACCAATAAACTAACACATGAAAGATTCAGGAACAATTATGCCCATCTGTAGTAAATTTTGCAAATTGAGAAGAAGAAGAAAAAAAGAGTTGGGGAGAAGGAAATGACAGCTCGACCCGGGAGCGGATTCTGCACTCACCATATCCACAACAATGCCTACTCAGGACGTCTGACTGTTTCACACAAGTTGAAGGAGAAAAGAGAGCTAAGAGTGGAGGAAGTGGAGGAGATGAGAGGGGTGGCTGGCCTGAGGAGGAAGTGTCTTTCCTCGTCTCTAGGCAAAGACGGACCGAAAGGTTTAGGCGGAGTCGACATGCCCAGGCGCCTCCCTCTCCCATGCAGTGCTGTCTTAGAGTCGACGTCCCCACGTATCTTCTGCAGGCTCAACTCCAAGCCAAAGACCCCGTCTCGAGATGTCTATCCAAGCCCCCTGCCTGACCAGTGTCTCCTGCAGCGCCTCATCACCGCCGGCTCGTCGTTCTGCACGACACCTCCGTTTGGAGACGCTTTCGTGCACCCCTTCTCGCGCATGGCAGCACGGTGGTCGAGATGAGGCCGGGGAAGGCAGCCTAAAGGAGTTGCGGCTGAGTGGGATTAGTATGGTAGGACTCGGAGAATCGTAGGCGGTAGCCGGACACCCTAACCCGGAGCTCTCGAGGAAGACGAATAGAGAGATTAGGGAAAGAGAGGGTTAGCTCCATAAAAAATCGCTTTAGAGCACGGGCTTCACGGAGCCCTTTTTGAATCTTTTAAAATTCATAAATATTTTCAAAAAAAATACCTATGTGTAGCCAACGATATGAAATACACGTCTGTAAAAATTTAATGGAAAATACCTTATATTTTGGGCGTAACAAAATAGACAAATATGACAAATTTTGGAAAAAGGGGACCCATTTAAAATTGCGTTGTTTATGTCCAGATCTGAATTTTTCTTTTTCGAGACCATGATACAAAGTATTTTTACATATAATTTTTTACGCGTGTATTATAAATTATTATCTGTATCCTGATATTTTTACCTAAACTTTTTAAATCTTTAAATTTGATTTTTTTTAAGATCCTCCATGGAGCCAGGCTCGTACTTCATAGACACGGGATGTGCAAATGTCGCCATTGCTCATGCATGTAACTAAGCTTAAGCTATATTATAATGTTCTGAGAAGGCTCCCAACACAAGTAAAGAATAAGTTCTTTAGATTTTTTTTATAAAGAAAATATATGAATATCAAGGTAATACCAAAATATACCCAGCTTCTGTAACCACATAATGTCAAAGACCAAGTCTAAACATTAAGGATGCACACAACAAAAGGAAAAAAAAATGTGTCAACACGAGTAAGAATGTGTTCTTTAGATGTGTATAAAGAGGTGGATGCATTTAAATCATGAATTCTATTTGTACAGTCATATGTGTGTTTAACCGACGAGCTTTTCATTCTGTGAGTATCTACGCCAACAAATTTTACGTTTTGAAAAAGGATTCAATAAAACCTAGCTAGCTTTCAACACCAACTAATATAGAGGTATATAACTAATCGTATGCAGGAAGGCTAGCTAGTTTCACAATTTTATAAGTTTTTATGTATGTGTCTATTATATGTTAGTAATATACCATGGCTAACTTGGAAAAGGAAAGAAGTGATTTTTTTTTCGAAATTCCACCGATCTATTAATAATCAATAACAGTAGTACAAAGAAGTCTAAATGTAATAAAAATTACAAATAGGTCAAAGGACCACCTAGCGACGACTACAAACACTAGCGCGAACCGAAGGCACGCCGTCGTCCTCGTCCCTCCAACACCGGAGCCAGTCAAAGCTTGTCGTAGTAGAGCTTGTTGTAGTAGACAGACGGAAAGTCGTCGTGGTAAGACCCTGAAGGATCAACACGCTAGAGCACCAACCATCACCAATGATAAAATCCATAGATCGAAAGAGACTGACCTGAAAACACACCAATGAACACAAAAACCGAACAGATCCTAGAAGATTTGTCGGGCACATGACTCCACACATCCTCCACCGGTGCTAGATGCACCGGCCGAGCGAGGATAGGACGGGGAGGATCTTATTCTGACTTTAGGATGTAGTCAACGCTCACCATCCCTAAAAAACACAGAAAAACAGTCTAACCAACGAACAGAAAGCTCCCGCCAGTGAGAGGTCGTGGTCCGCCACACCTACAAAGCCCCAAGGCCAATGGAGGCGGACCGATGGCGTCACCGGCAAGGGGATCAGAACCCTAGATGAGTTTCTTCAAAGCTACGGCCACCTCCTCCTAGAGTCCGTAGGAAAGAAGTAATTAAAGACTACTCCCTCTGTTTTATAATATAAGATGTTTTAGATATATCTAGACGTCTTTTAGTGTGTAGGTTCAGCAATGTTTACTCCAAATCTACACACTAAAAGATGTTTAGATATATTACCTTAACAAACCTAAAATATTTTATATTTTAAAACGGAGGAAGTACAAAACAGGCAAAAGAATGTGGCGAGTCTCGATGGAATCTTTAACTAGCCGTGACTCGAGCACAACAAGGCAAAAACCATAGAAGGCACAGTTTTTTAATGAAAAATCTTGTTAAATCCACCGATGTTGGAGAGGGAAGGCAGGTTCGTATACCAAAGTACGTTGCAGAATAACAAAATGTTTGTAGCATAATAAGAAGTAGAGTGTAGCAACGACGCCATGTGCGTATAGCAGAGGAGCCTGGTGTGTGCAGCAGGGCGCCGGCCGCGTGTAGCAGCAGAGGCGCGGAGCATGTAGTGGCGGAGGCCGGCACGTGTAGCAGAGGAACCCAACGCGTGGCAGCGGTGGTCATCACGTGTAGCAGAGGTGAGCGACGGCACGGAGCGGGTGTCAGCCATGGTGGGTGGCCTCGAAGGACCTCTCCTCGCCGAGTTGGGAGAGAGGGGAGCGACGGGGAGGCATCCCATTGAGGAAGGAGGTTGGGTATGGCACACGCGGGCAGAGGAGAACGGATGGGCCAGGACGCTGACGGGAGGAACAGTCATGGACGCGGGGGCACCGGCGGGGGAGCAGCGCTATCGTCAACGGGAACCCGTGCTCGCAACCATGGTGTTCGCCTCCCCTCAAAGCAGTACAGCCGTCCTCCCCTCGTCGGTGAGACTAGGCAACTCGGCAGGGCAGCAGCGGCGAGATCGGGAGCGGGGCGACACCGGGGAGATGGGGATCTGGGCGCGTTGGAGACTTCCGCTGGCCGTGGTGAGGGCTTCGTGGTTTCTCGCTCGGAAGGGGTGAACGGGAGGAGATAAGGTGGGCCCCCGAGCGTCATGGGCAAGAAGAAGGCAAGCACCATGATGCGTCGTTCCACGCAACCCGGGGGATAAAAAACACGGGATCCCATGGGGGCACAGTATCATTTTCCTATTTTTGTCTCACGGGTCATTCGGATATTTTTCCAAACATGGATTATATCACATTATGGGCTTTTCATAATACTATCAAGAATTTTATTTGTGCATGTTTGTAAAGCAGAAACTATCGAAGTTTCGTACTAGGCACTGCATAAAAACTAAAAGGTATTTCCTGTAAAAAAAACTAAAAGGTATTTCCTGTCAAAAAAAAAACTAAAAGGTATTTATAAGCTAATGGTGGAATGGTCAACGTATACTTAGCTGCCGAGCTGCGTATGCAAACTTTGGATAAAATACACGCTAGTGAAGACCCAACGAAAAGCAGCCAGACTACACATTGCATATGAAGCAATGAAGATAAACAATGCTATCTAAAATTGAATATGGCAGCCACGAATAAGTCTGGACGGGACATAGCAGACATGAAAGTACTTATCAATAGGGGCCCAGCTTAGAGTCACTAGTCTTAGAGGACGGTCAGATTAAGAAAACAAATGGTTCCTGACATGCGCTACACATGTCAAGACATGTCTGAATCCCTTCGCTTCTTCTGAATTCCTTTGCACCTATATATTGACGTACGAGGGCAGTCCTTTCAATCACACACACACACACTCATCAACAATCTAAAGTCTGAAAGAACTTGCCACTTTGCCAGCATCCACTTGTGTGCCCTACCCGCAAAAAAAGATGGTGGCTGGTTTGATCACCCAGGAGTGCACCATGGCGGTGACCGCAGACCGGATGTGGAAGGTGGCCTGCTCTGGCGATGCCCTGCAAAAGGCTTGCGCAGCCATCATCGACACCGTGGAGGAGAAGGGCGATGGTGGTCCTGGGAGCGTCACCACTCTGGCGCTCAGCGCGGCGGCAGGCGGAAGCTTGCTGACGAGCCGTGTGTTGGTGCGTGACCACGCGGCGCGGGTGCTAAGGAATGAGATTCTAGAGGGTGGCAAGGTGAACGGACAACTCAAGTCGCAGGTGACCGAGGTGAAGGTCGAGGAGGTTGGGGAGGGGGCCTGTGTTGCCAAGTTTAGGGTTGAGTACGAGAGGCTCGATGGTAGCGGAGCGTTAGCGCCGGAGGACCAGGAAGAGCTTATCGGGGGGTACATCGGCATGTTAAAGGCAGTTGAGGCCTACCTCATTGCTAACCCCGCCGAGTACGTCTAGTTCAACAAGGAAGATAACTATTACAGTGATTCCAGCTGGTGGGTGAATTATCTATGTTTGCTTCTTTGGTGATGGAGTCTTGGAGAAGAATAAAGAGGAAATCGTAATTGTATGGTGTGTTTTCCTTATGTAAGCTTATGTTTGTTGTGTTTTGGTGTTGTGACTTGTGAAGATATTTTCTTCAACAAATAATATAGATGTATATGTATGTGGTTGGTTTTCATGATGAATGTATCGCATATTCTACGTGTTATGATGCATGTTGTTTGTTGATCTCACATAATTAACACATTTCTCTCTCTGAAAGTTCGGTTGAACAACATTCAAGTATTCCGAAAATACATTGTACAAATGGATACATGACATATTTGACCATTCACATGCTGAATGTTCCGTTGAGATCCGGAAAGAGTTTTTGCCCAGAGCTGGTTTTTGTCCATTTTCTGCACTTTGCCAATCGAGAGGGAATTCCGGGAAAGCAGAGTAGAGAGTTGTATCACAGAGGATTATTCGGGAAAGTGAACGGGAGGCCTACACCTGTAGACTAGCCTCACGAGAGCCTGGACACAAACAAGAATAGCTTTTTTTATTGAACCAACCGAGCCTCTCACCCGGACATCTACTCTAGCCTTAAACCCTATCCTCTTCTTCCTTCCTATCCCATGCTCTGCTTCCATCGTTTCCTCCCCTCCCGAACACCACCTACCCCCTCATCTCACTGATGTCAGCCGAGTGTTCTCGCCGCAGAACCGGCAGATCTGGGAATCCATGGATCTGGGAAGGCCAACATTCCCGCGGAATGTACCCAACTGGTATACTATGGAGACTAATATTCGAATCTGACTTTACGGTACGCATTATTTTCCATAATCCTAGCTTTGTGAGGGTCAATCAGCTTTCATATTTTTTTATTTGATGTTTTTCCTTTTCTACGTGTCATCAGAAGCATGTCCTCAGGAATGTCGATCCCTTAGAAAATGTTTCTGTCCGAAGACAACTCACAAGAGCAGAAGATGAATTTGAAATTCAAAGATGTCGTCGGCTAAACATTTCTTCCAATGAACTATGCAGATGGCACTCCCATGATCCCCTCTTTAAAAATGCAGATAATAGTGCAAATTTGTATTCCAAGATCATGGTACGCATAACGTGTGACATGAAACTGCAGAAATCCAACATCTTTGACCCATGGACTCCCTAGCTACCGAGGATCAAACACTTGAGGCACACCGCCCAACCATTGAGAGCTTCATGCTGCCCTCGCCAACTGCATAGAGCTTCGCCTAGAGGAGAAATTAAAGGCGAGGGAGGAACTCTGTCCCCGTGAGACGGTGAGATAAAGAGACCTCATGTCCTCTCTCCTAGCACGGGATGGGCACATCGGTAGGATCTAGGAGGAGAGAAAGTCTACCGCTGGCCATGCGTGTCGCGTGCCGTAAAGGCAGGAGATAGTCAGACTCGACTTAACGGGAAAAATCAGGATGAGAATTCACAAATTGTATGGGTGTATAATGGACATACATCTCGGAGGCAGCATGGATGGACAGCATATGTCTTGTCCCCACGTGTATAAGCACAAAATCCATTCTCATCACATACTGTGATGTATAATTTCACATAAACAACACATTTCTCTCTCTGAAAGTTGATCAAATAAACTCATGGATGTTCACTGCTAAACCTTTTAAGTAATAAAGCATCTATTACAGAAAAAAGTTCACCACTAAATCAAGAATTCATTGATGTGATGGGGACGAGCAAGTAAACATTTTGAACAGAAACTCAACAATCTCTAGAATTCATAGGAACACACCCGGAGAGTTTGAAATGTGTTCAAATAGTGTGCAAGCACATTTACTGCTCCAGGATACGTTTGGCATGAAAAGGATAAATTGAACTTGGCCAGTAATTGATAAAATATATAAACAGTTCCCGAGCAAATGGATCTATTTTCCCTTGCTGAATTAGGGAGATTTAGGGTGTGTTTGGTTTGTGCCCAAGATTGCCCCACCAAATATTTGGCTAGCCAAAATTTTGGTTGAGCCTTTGCTTGCCAACAAGTTGGCCAACATTGGCTAAAAAATTGAACTAGAGTTGGTAGTGGAGCATTGGCATGCTCAAAATTTGGCAACAATCCAAACAAGAGCCAACCTTTTGGTTGTGACCAAAATATTGGTAGGGTACACTTTGACCACAATCCAAACACACCCTTAGAATGTGCCCTTCTACTCTGGTAGCTTAACATTGATGTGCTAAAAAGGTAATTTTATTTTTCTGGCGAACCACACACAAAAACAAATCAACTCCATATGACTGTTTCCCAGCCATTCTCGTTCCAACTCTCGAACTCTCAAATTTTTAAAGTATTTTAGCTCTCAATGAAGCAAAACCGATAGTATGCCAAGTAAATATGTACAAGATTTGAGAGTCCAAATAATTTAAAAAATTAGTTCATAAATATTTTGGATGACATCAACATTTTTTTATGTTTTTTGGAGAAACATAGTACATCGAAGACGCTCACATACACGCACGCACACTCACCCCTATGAACGCATGGATGCAGACCTACTCCTATGAGCACCACCGAGAGACTGAGCCGGCATATTTTAAGGTTGACGAAGTCACCACGGGTGCGCCTCGCTGTTGATGGGCACGTCACGTACCATTGAAAGAGCATCCCCGATTAAATGCAAACACCCAAGTCAAGTCTAGGAACCTGGGTGGGCTGGTTCCACCACACGAACCAAACCACCATAGCATAGCTCAGTTTGCACTTTTTTTATGTTTTTGTACATGCATGCATACTAAACTTTGCTTCTATCCATGCACACATTTTGGGAAAGTGGCCTCGCACCCCAAATCTATGACGCAGTTGTCGCTTGCTAGTCCTCCTCAATATAAAAATTTCCAATCAAACTAACAAACTCAACCACATGATTGAGGAATAAAATCTCGAGGATCCCCTGCACTCACTACACCAAACCAAAAAAATGAAAAAGATGGACCGCGGTTCTCATTTCCATTCCAGTTGAAGTCATGGTCGGACACACGCCCCTCCTGTCTGAATTTCAGCTCTTCTACCCCAAGTCAGCAGCACACATGTGAAGAAGATTGAGCGGCTTCAAAGAGAAATACTGAACCCGGAATGTTTCACCAACCATTTGATCCCCTTAGTCCAAGCTCACCATTTCCTGAGTATATGCCTTCTTTGCTTTGTACGTGGTGCCGGCGTACGATAGTTCACTCCGTTGCCGTTGTGTGTGAAGCTCCACCGTTGTACATACGCTGAGGTCTGCCACAAGCTAGAGCTAAATGGCGAAATGTATTTGTATGGTCGTGTTGTGTGTCTATCCACTGAACTTTTCATCTTGTACTTCCTCTGTTAAGTTAGTTTACTAAAATATTTTATACTAGTGAACGGAGGAATTGCTTACCAAACTTTTACATTGGTTAAGCTCCAAAAACAAAGACATTCTAGAAAGTGTTCAATCAAACATAGAGCTATGGAGGGCTTGGAATTCCGGACCTCGCAGCCATTAATCTCAGGACCCGCTGCCTTTGGAGGATGCGTACGAACCTTTGCGACCTTGGCGCTGGCTCGATATGCAGTATTCTAGAAGCGAGTGTGACATCTTCTTCTCCACTGTGATGACGGTGGGAGCGGTTCGCCCGCTCTATTCTCGGAGGAAGATGGCTGGACGGGAAGTCTATTGTGGAGATAGCGCCAGACTTACTAGCACTTATGCCACGACGACCTAGCGTCGGACGGCACAACAGGCGCTTAGCACACGCAGTTGGATCTCGAACATTTCAGGTCGCTGAACCCCCTGGCCTCTGGCAGTACGTTCAATTGTGAACCAGGCTGTGAGGGGTGCATATGGCGGATGAGCCAGACAAGAAGACCAATGGCCAGTACTCTTATAAGTACTGCTACAATGCCCTCTTTCAAGGGTCATTGCTATCAGTCTTAGAAGTTGAACTGAAAATCTCGGGCACCTCCTAGGGTGAAATTCTTCATCTGGTTTTTCTTCCAAGACAAATGTTGGACGGGTGGGAGGCTCACGCGCCGTAGACTACCCCACCGACCACGCCGTACACGGCTGATGGGCGAGCAGGCCTCCGAAACCACGCCCTCTCGAGATCCTGTATGGGAGAGGGGCGATTAGGTTTTTGGGGAGCGTCTCCTACGCGACTGCTCGCCAACCTTCGACTACTTCAACTACATCAAAGCCTTCTTCATCGCCATGGCTACCATTGGTGATCCGGCTGCCACTGAGAACAGGGCAACCGACGAGGCTACCGCTTCTGCTGCCGCTGCCGCGACCGCTGTTGCTTCGGCCAATTGGCCTACTGGAGGGTACTACATGCTTATCTCTCTTCTGCTAATTTCGATGTGCATAGTACTAGTGATTTCTGTAGATGTCTCTACGATTTTGCCTAGTACTGCATAGTTACATAATCAAGTATCAGCGTGTCCACATCATGTTCATGATTTATTCCTGGATTAATATAATCGGAAAAATGCCTAGATTCCTAACAATGCGCACCTGTTTTTGTTGGCTGTTTGGTTTCAGAGGGATCGTGTCGAAGCGTGCTACCTGTTACCATCATGTGTCATGTTTTTAACGATCCATGGTGAAGTCAGAAGCGAAGAATGTCATGAAGACAGAGACATGAGGGCTAGTTATGGTGGATTGAGTCTTTGTGGCGATGAGGATACGGCTTGGTGATCTGTGACTCGCAGCAACATTTGTAGGGGCGACAACACCGGTGAAGTTCACAGTCTTACCTTGCAGGGTGAAAACCCAAGAGCTGGCCTTCATTGGTTGTGTCTGGCAATGGTCTTGCAGGAGATAATGTTTTGCGAGCGAGGACTTTCTCCAATGTGAAAACCTAGGATATTTGACCGGCGATGACAATGCTTGTGCATTGTTTTCTTCTTGGAGGCATCGCTTTTGGAGGGGGTGGACTTATGGTGTTGTTTTGGTGGAGCTAGTGCCGTTGCTGCTAAGGACCTGATCACTGTAGCGGGACTTTTTTTTGTAATTCTTCTTCTTATTTATGGATGTGTCCATCTGTATTGCTAATAGGGTATGCGTTACTGCAGAGCTCCGCGATATTAATATATGCTCCTTTAAAAAAATCCAAACAAAGTCCGGTCAAAATCGAGATGGGGACTCAGGGGCACACTACAAACTCAACTCCACCACAGAGAAAAATCGTTATGAGATCATCAATCGTGTGGCTGCTAAGGCTCGGGCGTTCAATCATCTTTTATACTAGGAACACCGTACATTCGAATTTGCCAGCGTGTAGTGTAGGGACTTATTTTATCACAAACTTCGACTTTATTTGGGCTGGCTTCCATCAAAAAAATGCAGGCCAGATTATATGGGACGAGTTCGATCTAGGAAACTTGATCTATGCAATGTTCAGCCCACGTCAACATCAAGAACAGTTTGCAGGAGAGGGACACACACCCCTCCTGTTTGAATTTTAGTTTCTAGAATCTATAATCAGCAAAAATGGGAAGAAGATTATTAAGGTCTTCTATCAAAAATAAAAAACACAGGAGGAAGATTGAATGGCTGCAGCGAGAAATACCGAATCCCTCTCGGTCCAAGCTCACCTGTTCCTGAGTATTTGTTGATTAATCACGAGTCAATTGACAGTTCTTGCAGCCGTATGTGGCGCGGACGTAGGATAGTTTCATTACCAGTGCACCAAGCTCGATGTATACAGTATGTTGTCATTGTAAAGCTCCACTGTTCTAGAATGGTCGTAAATGCAAACTAGGTGGGTGTGTGAGCTTCGCCTCGCCGCCTCTATCGTGTTAGATATTGCGGGCGAGCACGCGAGTTTTTAGTCACGCTCTTTTTTATCATTTTTGTCCAGTTCTGTCAATACATTAATAGCACGTACACGATTAATTGGTGAAGTGTTGTTCGCACTTAGCCCAATCTTATTATTAGAATATAAATGAATATTTTCAGGTTAAAATAAATAAATGTTTAATTCCTTTCTCTAAGCACATGATTTCTCTAACCAATAAACTAACACATGAAAGATTCAGGAACAATTATGCCCATCTGTAGTAAATTATGCAAATTGAGAAGAAGAAGAAAAAAAGAGTTGGGGAGAAGGAAATGACAGCTCGACCCGGGAGCGGATTCTGCACTCACCATATCCACAACAACGCCTACTCAGGACGTCTGACTGTTTCACACAAGTTGGAGGAGAAAAGAGAGCTGAGAGTGGAGGAAGTGGAGGAGATGAGAGGGGTGGCTGGCCTGAGGAGGAAGTGTCTTTCCTCGTCTCTAGGCAAAGACGGACCGAAAGGTTTAGGCGGAGTCGACATGCCCAGGCGCCTCCCTCTCCCATGCAGTGCTGCCTTAGAGTCGACGTCCCCACGTCTCGTCTGTAGGCTCAACTCCAAGCTAAAGACCCCGTCTCGAGATGTGTATCCAAGCCCCCTGCCTGACCAGTGCCTTCTGCAGCACCTCATCACCGCCGGCTCGTCGTCCTGCGCGACACCTCCGTTTGGAGACTCTTTCGTGCACCCCTTCTCGCGCATGGCAGCACGGTGGTCGAGATGAGGCCGGGGGAGGCAGCCTAAAGGAGTTGCAGCTGAGCGGGATTAGTATGGTAGGACTCGGAGAATCGTAGGCGGTAGCCGGACACCCTAACCCGGAGCTCTCGAGGAAGACGAATAGAGAAATGAGGAAAAGAGAGGGTTAGCTCCATAAAAAATCGCTTTAGAGCACGGGCTTCACGGAGCCCTTTTTGAATCTTTTAAAATTCATAAATATTTTCAAAAAAAATACCTATGTGTAGCCAACGATATGAAATACACGTCTGTAAAAATTTAATGGAAAATACCTTATATTTTGGGCGTAACAAAATAGACAAATATGACAAATTTTGGAAAAAGGGGACCCATTTAAAATTGCGTTGTTTATGTCCAGATCTGAATTTTTCTTTTTCAAGACCATGATACAAAGTATTTTTACATATAATTGTTTACGCGTGTATTATAAATTATTATCTGTATCCTGATATTTTTACCTAAACTTTTTAAATCTTTAAATTTGATTTTTTTTTAAGATCCTCCATGGAGCCTGTCCAGGCTCGTACTTCATAGACACGGGATGTGCAAATGTCGCCATTGCTCATGCATGTAACTAAGCTTAAGCTATATTATAATGTTCTGAGAAGGCTCCCAACACAAGTAAAGAATGAGTTCTTTAGATTTTTTTTATAAAGAAAATATATGAATATCAAGGTAATACCAAAATATACCCAGCTTATGTAACCACATAATGTCAAAGACCAAGTCTAAACATTAAGGATGCACACAACAAAAGGAAAAAAAAAATGTGTCAACACGAGTAAGAATGTGTTCTTTAGATGTGTATAAAGAGGTGGATGCATTTAAATCATGAATTCTATTTGTACAGTCATATGTGTGTTTAACCGACGAGCTTTTCATTCTGTGAGTATACGCCAACAAAATTTTACGTTTTGAAAAAGGATTCAATAAAACCTAGCTAGCTTTCAACACCTACTAATATAGAGGTATATAACTAATCGTATGCAGGAAGGCTAGCTAGTTTCACAATTTTATAAGTTTTTATGTATGTGTCTATTATATGTTAGTAATATACCATGGCTAACTTGGAAAAGGAAAGAAGTGATTTTTTTTGCGAAATTCCACCGATCTATTAATAATCAATAACAGTAGTACAAAGAAGTCTAAATGTAATAAAAATTACAAATAGGTCAAAGGACCACCTAGCGACGACTACAAACACTAGCGCGATCCGAAGGCACGCCGTCGTCCTCGTCCCTCCAACACCGGAGCCAGTCAAAGCTTGTCGTGGTAGAGCTTGTTGTAGTAGACAGACGGAAAGTCGTCGTGGTAAGACCCTGAAGGATCAACACGCTAGAGGAGCAACTATCACCAATGATAAAATCCATAGATCGAAAGAGACTGACCTGAAAACACACCAATGAACACAAAAACCGAACAGATCCTAGAAGATCTGTCGGGCACATGACTCCACATACCTGCGAGGATAGGACGGGGAGGATCTTATTCTGACTTTAGGATGTAGTCAACGCTCACCATCCCTAAAAAACACAGAAAAACAGTCTAACCAACGAACAGAAAGCTCCCACCAGTGAGAGGTCGTGGTCCGCCACACCTACAAAGCCCCAAGGCCAATGGAGGCGGACCGATGGCGTCACCGGCAAGGGGATCAGAACCCTAGATGAGTTTCTTCAAAGCTACAGCCACCTCCTCCTAGAGTCCGTAGGAAAGAAGTAATTAAAGACTACTCCCTCTCTTTTATAATATAAGATGTTTTAGATATATCTAGACGTCTTTTAGTGTGTAGGTTCAGCAAGGTTTACTCCAAATCTACACACTAAAAGATGTTTAGATATATTACCTTAACAAACCTAAAATATTTTATATTTTAAAACGGAGGAAGTACAAAACAGGCAAAAGAATGTGGCGAGTCTCGATGGAATCTTTAACTAGCCGTGACTCGAGCACAACAAGGCAAAAACCATAGAAGGCACAGTTTTTTAATGAAAAATCTTGTTAAATCCACCGATGTTGGAGAGGGAAGGCAGGTTCGTAAACCAAAGTACGTAGCAGAATAACAAAATGTTTGTAGCAAAATAAGAAGTAGAGTGTAGCAACGACGGCATGTGCGTATAGCAGAGGAGCCTGGTGTGTGCAGCAGGGCGCCGGCCGCGTGTAGCAGCAGAGGCGCGGAGCATGTAGTGGCGGAGGCCGGCACGTGTAGCAGAGGAACCCAACGCGTGGCAACGGTGGTCATCACGTGTAGCAGAGGTGAGCGACGGCACGGAGCGGGTGTCAGCCATGGTGGGTGGCCTCGAAGGACCTCTCCTCGCCGAGTTGGGAGAGAGGGGAGCGACGGGGAGGCATCCCATTGAGGAAGAAGGTTGGGTATGGCACACACGGGCAGAGGAGAACGGATGGGCCAGCACGCTGGCGGGAGGAACAGTCATGGACGCGGGGGCGCCGGCGGGGGAGCAGCGCTATCGTCAACGGGAACCCGTGCTCGCAACCATGGTGTTCGCCTCCCCTCAAAGCAGTACAACCGTCCTCCCCTCATCGGTGAGACTGGGCAACTCGGCAGGGCAGCAGCGGCGAGATCGGGAGCGGGGCGGCACCGGGGAGATGGGGATCTGGGCGCGTTGGAGACTTCCGCTGGCCGTGGTGAGGGCTTCGTGGTTTCTCGCTCGGAAGGGGTGAACGGGAGGAGATAAGGTGGGCCCCCGAGCGTCATGGGCAAGAAGAAGGCAAGCACCACGATGCGTCGTTCCACGCGACCCGGGGGATAAAAAACACGGGATCCCATGGGGGCACAGTATCATTTTTCTATTTTTGTCTCACGGGTCATTCGGATATTTTTCCAAACATGGATTATATCACATTATGGGCTTTTCATAATACTATCAAGAATTTTATTTGTGCATGTTTGTAAAGCAGAAACTATCGAAGTTTCGTACTAGGCACTGCATAAAAACTAAAAGGTATTTCCTGTAAAAAAACTAAAAGGTATTTCCTGTCAAAAAAAAAACTAAAAGGTATTTATAAGCTAATGGTGGAATGGTCAACGTATACTTAGCTGCCGAGCTGCGTATGCAAACTTTGGATAAAATACACGCTAATGAAGACCCAACGAAAAGCAGCCAGACTACACATTGCATATGAAGCAATGAAGATAAACAATGCTATCTAAAATTGAATATGGCAGCCACGAATAAGTCTGGACGGGGCATAGCAGACATGAAAGTACTTATCAATAGGGGCCCAGCTTAGAGTCACTAGTCTTAGAGGACGGTCAGATTAAGAAAACAAATGGTTCCTGACATGCGCTACACATGTCAAGACATGTCTGAATCCCTTCGCTTCTTCTGAATTCCACTGCACCTATATATTGACGTACGAGGGCAGTCCTTTCAATCACACACACACACTCATCAACAATCTAAAGTCTGAAAGAACTTGCCACTTTGCCAGCATCCACTTGTGTGCCCTACCCGCAAAAAAAGATGGTGGCTGGTTTGATCACCCAGGAGTGCACCATGGCGGTGACCGCAGACCGGATGTGGAAGGTGGCCTGCTCTGGCGATGCCCTGCAAAAGGCTTGCGCAGCCATCATCGACACCGTGGAGGAGAAGGGCAATGGTGGTCCTGGGAGCGTCACCACTCTGGCGCTCAGCGCGGCGGCAGGCGGAAGCTTGCTGACGAGCCGTGTGTTGGTGCGTGACCACGCGGCGCGGGTGCTAAGGAATGAGATTCTAGAGGGTGGCAAGGTGAACGGACAACTCAAGTCGCAGGTGACCGAGGTGAAGGTCGAGGAGGTTGGGGAGGGGGCATGTATTGCCAAGTTTAGGGTTGAGTACGAGAGGCTCGATGGTAGCGGAGCGTTGGCGCCGGAGGACCAGGAAGAGCTTATCGGGGGGTACATCGGCATGTTAAAGGCAGTTGAGGCCTACCTCATTGCTAACCCCGCCGAGTACGTCTAGTTCAACAAGGAAGATAACTATTACAGTGATTCCAGCTGGCGGGTGAATTATCTATGTTTGCTTCTTTGGTGATGGGGTCTTGGAGAAGAATAAAGAGGCAATCGTAATTGTATGGTGTGTTTTCTTTATGTAAGCTTATGTTTGTTGTGTTTTGGTGTTGTGACTTGTGAGGATATTTTCTTCAACAAATAATATAGATGTATATGTATGTGGTTGGTTTTCATGATGAATGTATCGCATATTCTACGTGTTATGATGCATGTTGTTTGTTGATCTCACATAATTAACACATTTCTCTCTCTGAAAGTTCGGTTGAACAACATTCAAGTATTCCGAAAATACATTGTACAAATGGATACATGACATATTTGACCATTCACATGCTGAATGTTCCGTTGAGATCCGGAAAGAGTTTTTGCCCAGAGCTGGTTTTTGTCCATTTTCTGCACTTTGCCAATCGAGAGGGAATTCCGGGAAAGCAGAGTAGAGAGTTGTATCACAGAGGATTTTCGGGAAAGTGAACGGGAGGCCTACACCTATAGACTAGCCTCACGAGAGCCTGGACACAAACAAGAATAGCTTTTTTTATTGAACCAATCGAGCCTCTCACCCTGACATCTACTCTAGCCTTAAACCCTATCCTCTTCTTCCTTCCTATCCCATGCTCTGCTTCCATCGTTTCCTCCCCTCCCGAACACCACCTACCCCCTCATCTCACTGATGTCAGCCGAGTGTTCTCGCCGCAGAACCGGCAGATCTGGGAATCCATGGATCTGGGAAGGCCAACATTCCCGCGGAATGTACCCAACTGGTATACTATGGAGACTAATATTCGAATCTGACTTTACGGTACGCATTATTTTCCATAATCCTAGCTTTGTGAGGGTCAATCAGCTTTCATATATTTTTTATTTGATGTTTTTCCTTTTCTACGTGTCATCAGAAGCATGTTCTCAGGAATGGCGATCCCTCAGAAAATGTTTCTGTCCGAAGACAACTCACAAGAGCAGAAGATGAATTTGAAATTCAAAGATGTCGTCGGCTAAACATTTCTTCCAATGAACTATGCAGATGGCACTCCCATGATCCCCTTTTTAAAAATGCAGATAATAGTGCAAATTTGTATTCCAAGATCATGGTACGCATAACGTGTGACATGAATGCAGAAAACCAACATCTTTGACCCATGGACTCCCTAGCTACCGAGGATCAAACACTTGAGACACACCGCCCAACCATTGAGAGCTTCATGCTGCCCTCGCCAACTGCATAGAGCCTCGCCTAGAGGAGAAATTAAAGGCGAGGGAGGAACTCTGTCCCCGTGAGACGGTGAGATAAAGAGACCTCCTGTCCTCTCTCCTAGCACGGGATGGGCACATCGGTAGGATCTAGGAGGAGAGAAAGTCTACTACTGGCCATGCGTGTCGCGTGCCATAAAGGCAGGAGATAGTCAGACTCGACTTAACGGGAAAAATCAGGATGAGAATTCACAAATTGTATGGGTGTATAATGGACATACATCTCGGAGGCAGCATGGATGGACAACATATGTCTTGTACCCACGTGTATAAGCACAAAATCCATTCTCATCACATGCTGTGATGTATAATTTCACATAAACAACACATTTCTCTCTCTGAAAGTTGATCAAATGAACTCATGGATGTTCACTGCTAAACCTTTTAAGTAATAAAGCATCTATTACAGAAAAAAGTTCACCACTAAATCAAGAATTCATTGATGTGATGGGGACGAGCAAGTAAACATTTTGAACAGAAACTCAACAATCTTTAGAATTCATAGGAACACACCGAGAGAGTTCGAAATGTGTTCAAACAGTGTGCAAGCACATTTACTGCTCCAGGATACGTTTGGTATGAAAAGGATAAACTGATCTCAGCCAGTAATTGATAAAATATCTAAATAGTTCTCGAGCAAATGGATCTATTTTCCCTTGCTGAATTAGGGAGATTTAGGGTGTGTTTGGTTTGTGTCCAAGATTGCCCCACCAAATATTTGGCTAGCCAAAATTTTGGTTGAGCCTTTGCTTGCCAACAAGTTGGCCAATATTGACTAAAAAATTGAACTAGAGTTGGTAGTGGAGCATTGGCATGCTAAAAATTTGGCAACAATCCAAACAAGAGTCAACCTTTTAGTTGTGACCAAAATATTGGTAGGGTACACTTTGGCCACAATCCAAACACACCCTTAGAATGTGCCCTTCTACTCTGGTAGCTTAACATTGATGTGCTAAAATGGTAATTTTATTTTTCTGGCGAACCACACACAAAAAAAATCAACTCCATATGACTATGTTTCCCAGCCATTCTCGTTCCAACTCTCAAACTCTCAAATTTTTAAAGTATTTTAGCTCTCAATGAAGCAAAACCGATAGTATGCCAAGTAAATATGTACAAGATTTGAGAGTTCAAATAATTTAAAAAATTAGTTCATAAATATTTTGGATGACATCAACATTTTTTTATGTTTTTTGGAGAAACATAGTACATCGAAGACGCTCACATACACGCACGCACACTCACCCCTATGAATGCATGGATGCAACCCTACTCCTATGAGCACCACCGAGAGACTGAGCCGGCATATTTTAAGGTTGACAAAGTCACCACGGGTGCGCCTCGCTGTTGATGGGCACGTCACGTACCATCGAAAGAGCATCCCCGATTAAATCCTAGAATAAATCCAGATAATGCAAACACCCAAGTCAAGTCTAGGAACCTGGGTGGGCTGGTTCCACCACACGAACCAAACTACCATAGCATAGCTCAGTTTGCACTTTTTTTATGTTTTTGTACATGCATGCATACTAAACTTTGCTTCTATCCATGCACACATTTTGGGAAAGTGGCCTCGCACCCCAAATCTATGACGCAGTTGTCGCTTGCTAGTCCTCCTCAATATAAAAATTTCCAATCAAACTAACAAACTCAACCACATGATTGAGGAATAAAATCTCGAGGATCCCCTGCACTCACTACACCAAACCAAAAAAAATGAAAAAGATGGACCGTGGTTCTCATTTCCATTCCAGTTGAAGTCGTGGTCGGACACACGCCCCTCCTGTCTGAATTTCAGCTCTTCTACCCCAAGTCAGCAGCACACATGTGAAGAAGATTGAGCGGCTTCAAAGAGAAATACTGAACCCGGACTATTTCACCAACCATTTGATCCCCTTAGTCCAAGCTCACCATTTCCTGAGTATATGCCTTCTTTGCTTTGTACGTGGTGCCGGCGTACGACAGTTCGCTCCGTTGCCGTTGTGTGTGAAGCTCCACCGTTGTACATACACTGAGGTCTGCCACAAGCTAGAGCTAAATGGCGAAATGTATTTGTATGGTCGTGTTGTGTGTCTATCCACTGAACTTTTCATCTTGTACTTCCTCTGTTAAGTTAGTTTACTAAAATATTTTATACTAGTGAACGGAGGAATTGCTTACCAAACTTTTACATTGGTTAAGCTCCAAAAACGAAGATATTCTAGAAAGTGTTCAATCAAACATAGAGCTATGGAGGGCTTGGAATTCCGGACCTCGCAGCCATTAATCTCAGGACCTGCTGACTTTGGAGGATGCGTACGAACCTTTGCGACCTTGGCGCTGGCTCGATATGCAGTATTCTAGAAGCGAGTGTGACATCTTCTTCTCCACTGTGATGACGGTGGGAGCGGTTCGCCCGCTCTATTCTCGGAGGAAGATGGCTGGACGGGAAGTCTATTGGGGAGATAGCGCCAGACTTACTAGCACTTATGCCACGACGACCTAGCGTCGGACGGCACAACAGGCGCTTAGCACACGCAGTTGGATCTCGAACATTTCAGGTCGCTGAACCCCCTGGCCTCTGGCAGTACGTTCAGTTGTGAACCAGGCTGCGAGGGGTGCATATGGCGGATGAGCCAGACAAGAAGACCAATGGCCGGTACTCTTATAAGTACTGCTACAATGCCCTCTTTCAAGGGTCATTGCTATCAGTCTTGGAAGTTGAACTGAAAATCTCGGGCACCTCCTAGGGTGAAATTCTTCATCTGGTTTTTCTGCCAAGACAAATGTTGGACGGGTGGGAGGCTCGCGCGCCGTAGACTACCCCACCGACCACGCTGCATGTTCCGTGACCAGACAGAGTAGACTATGTCACATATCCTCACAGGTTGCTCGTTTTCATGGACAATCTAGCACAAGGTACTATCGTGGATTAGATCTACAGCTGGACCTTCCGTTGTTGAAGGGCCCTTGCCGAAGTGGTAGGCGCTGGTGGTGCATTCCAGCCCACGCCATATGCGCAAAGAAACCTCATTATTGATCTTGCTCACATTGGTGGATTTGGAAGAACATGAACGCAATTGTCTTCAATAACAAGCGGCCGTCGGTGCCCTCCCTAGTCGATACGATCAAGGCTAAGGCAAGATCTTGGACAGCTACGGGAGCTCGAGGGCTACACGAGCTATTCCCTTAGACTAGTTTTTCTTGGGTTGAGTTTTATGGCGAGGGTGTTGGTCCATTCTTGGGCTTGTACAATTAATTCCTTTTTCTATCAATGCATCGAAAGTAAATCTTTTTATGTTTTCACGGGAAAAAACATAAAGCTAACTTGACTAATATAAAGGTTGCATTTAGGACTAATCATATGTTGATCAAAAGTCGACGTGCCAGCCAGAGGTAAAAGATAGTGTGGAGTCAAACCTCGGAAAGTTCTTTTTGCGCCCGAGCTCTAGTGCTCTCGCTGTATTAATTTCTTATGAATTTAAAAAAATTGAAACAAAATCCAAAAAGTAGTTGAGGATGTATTTCATAAACATGCAAAATCAATCTCAACTCCAAATGTTTTTGTATTCTGAGCTACACAAAAAGGACAAAGTTTGGTTTTTTAGATTTGAAATCACTATACTCAGATCTACAATTTTGTCATTTTGGTGTAGCTCAAAATACACATTATTTCCAATTGATATTTTGTATTTTTTTGGTATAAATCACTGGCTACATCCCATTTATTTTCAGAACTTTTTATAACTTATAAGTAGGATTTTTTTTAAAGGGACCACCTGTGCCCATGTGCACCAAATCTCTGCTTATCAAACCTCGTGTATAATGTATATGTGCGGTGGAATCCTTGTGCATGACATACGTTGTACTCAGATGTGTGCCAAATTAGCTTGTACACTAGAGTCGACTAGTTACCTGGTTCGATGAGAGTCTAGCTTTTCATATATCCAGTCTTCATGCCGATTGTAACGGAACAACTACTTAATAAAACTCCTAAATTTTTTCCAAAAAACTATTTTTTCGTGGGAACAAGAAAATAAAAGAGAATTTATCTAGGACGGTTTGGAGTGGCACGTGAGGGTAGGATGGTGTTGGTGCATGGTATGTTTGGATTGGCCTAATTCAAACATTTGCAAGTTGCAATCCTTTGCTGCGGTTACGTAAAACGTACCAAGGTCCAAGGGTATTATTTTTGCTTTCTTTTGCTTGATACACAATTATGTATGTGATTGATGGAAGTAGTTGCACGGTACAGAAAAAGACTCAGAGTCGCAAGTCCACCTGCGGCAGGTTTTGATCTTTTTTGCGTGTTTGAGCGTTGTACCAGGGATGCGGATTGGGAATTTCAGCAGATCAACCATGAAGTTGGGATGAGTGGTCGATGGGTACCATGAAGTGGTAGAGTTGAATGTAATCAAAACTTCTGAGAATGGATGAATGGCTTGGGTGCATGGGTGGTAAATCGATCAAATGGAGGGCCATGAAGACTGCCAAGTCCGGAGAACATGGAAGTTTGGCGCATCACGAAGTCAAGATGGTGGAGAATATTCATCAAGATCCACTTACAGATCCTGCTGCTCCCCTCGAATCTTCAAACACTAACATCTGTCAGATTGAATCTTAGATAGAATTTGGAGCAACTTTTTTCAAAACAGGCAACATCATAATCAACATGGAAAATGAAAAATGTGTGACTTTCGTTTTTCAAAACAGAAAAAAATATTGATGCTAGTCTGGAAGTCGAGTAAAAGTCATAGAAGATCAAGTTTATCCAAGGCAAGCTGTATTCAAACCACCAATGTAGGACGAAATCAGATTCCTAAGAGCATCTCCAACACATGCTCTAAAATAGGGGACCACTTTTCGGTTTTCGTCGCATACGATTCCGTGAACACCAGGGATGTAGCCACCCCCTTTCTAGTTCAGCATGTGGCACTACACGCAGCAAACCCAATCGACCCCTGAGAACATCAAGAACAAGCACATGATGATTATGTTATACAGGTTTAGGCTGCAGCGTGAGAAACCCTACGTCTTTCCTCGATGGCTATATATGATGTATGATAAATGTACAATGTCTAATCACTAGTCTTTGGGAACGAGTCCTAGTGGAGCTCAGTAACCTAGCTCACACTCTCTAGGGGTTTTTCTCTATCTGGCCTCCTCCTTTCTCACTCAGCTTGGGCCTCGTTTTATAACAGCAAGGGGACATCACAGATGTTGCTCACTATGCAGCGTAATACTCTGATGCATGGTAGAAACATGGTGACATAACCCTTGCACTTGATCCGCGTGGATGGTGTAGGCGAAGTAAAGACAGAGCACTTTGACCGGTAGAGGCCTCAAGTCATGTCATGCCCGCCCACGTGCCGCTGTCAGGGAACGGAGGCCAACTGGTGCGGCCCAGTCCCGCCCCGAGCAGAGTCTCCGTCACTCCTGAAAAACTTATTGTCGAATCCAAGTAATGCCCTTTTCCTGGAAAGATCACGATGCTGGGGCCCTGCTCCTGAGAACCTGCACGAAGGAAGTTCCAAGGACCGACTTCGATGGATAGGTGGCGTCCCCTAATCCATGGAGACGATAGTAGCCCTAGGACATGGGGCCATCCACGACGCTTCCTGTTGCCGGAGCTATGCCCAAGTCAAAGTTGGTCTGCGGCACTCATCAGGTGTCCCTGATGGCATGTCGCGGTAGGGTACAGACGTAGATCCCACCGTGTCTTGAAGAGACACAACCTAGCCCCGCAGAAGGCAGGAGCGGCAGCCCGTTGGCGTGCTTTAGGAACATGCTTTAGTTATTGCATCGAGGGGAAAGGGCGGAGGAGTTCCCAAGGCCAAGGCCAATAAGGTAAACTGATGCAGCTGCTCCCTTTGTTCCTCTACAAGTCCCTTCCCTTCTTCTTCTCCTTCCTTCTCCCTCACCATTACCCTTGCATGTCGCCCATTTTCGTGCACAACCGATGGTGTCAAAAGTCAGCAATGAGGGGAAGGTGGTGGAAAAAGAGCCTTCGTCATCAAGGACCAGGTCGAAGGCTCTAGCAGATCAACGGCTTGAGCGCTCCCACTTTAGGTCAACCATGGACGGAGCGGGGGTCAAGACGATGCGCTGTCGGGTGGTTGGCAAGCATCACAATAATGGTGCCACCACGTTCAGAACCACCACTGGTGGGCAGGCATCTGAGGAGATCCCCCTCTACATTGTATACCTCAATATGGGGTTAGTACCCCCTTTCTTAGAATCTTCAATGGCATGATGATGGCATACGTGTTCCAGATCACCCAACTACATCCCAACGCTCTCTTGGTGTTCGCGGTATTTGCTCATTTCTACAAGGGGTTTGTTGGAGTGATGTCGTTGGTGCTCTGTTTCGGCATTACTTCACCACTAGCATCAATTCGAAGACGACGCTTGTAGGGTCATCACCTTCTACCTCCACAACCGGCTCTCCAAGCACTAACTCTAGTGAAAGTACAAATCCAAGTGGGATGTGGTGCATTGAAAGCACTTCTTGGTCTATGTGGGGTCTATTCTCTCGTGGATGTACGATATGAAAGATGTGGCGTGGCCCCACCCAGGCTGAGGGAGGCTAAGCTTCCAAGAGGCAGATCTAGACCCAATTATAGGTCGAATCAAGCGACTGGCGGACCAAGGCTTGATTGTTCGCCTTATGGTTGTCGATTTCCTTCTGTCATGCCTAGCCCCGTTGAAGAAGAGGTATTGTCCATCATGGACGTACCAAGGACTAGAGGACCCGATGCGATTGTGGCCCAGGAAGGAGTATGATATAACTCAGTAGGAGTACTCAAGCTGGATGAAAGACCTCCTTACTCCCACCACCTTAGGTAGCCATCCGAAGGGTCTGATGTCACTTTGCTCCGACACTCAACGCATGAAAATCCTAGGTGTGATGCGTGAGTGCAACGCGAAAGGCGTTGCAAACGACAACGAGTCCGACTCCGAGGAGGAGTCTTTAGAGAGTGAGGGCGAAGAGGATACACACGAGAGACCTTTGGGGACAAATCTTAGGGTAGGACTCAAGCATCATCATCATCGACCCGTCGTTTGCCCTCTGATGATGAAAGCAATGAAGAAGCCTGTGAGATCCTAGCGCATGGCTTAATAGGATTGATAGGATACTTAGACCAACAAGCTGCAACTTCTTTTTTGGAAGCTCATCTAATAAGAACTCCGAGGTTAAGCATGCTTGGCCTAGACCAATATAAGGATGGGTGACCGACTAGGAAATTATTCTCAGGTGCGCACGAGTGAGGATAAAGTGCGTAGAAAAGAAAAGTGTTGGTCTATGGACCAATCTAGAGATCCTAATAAGCTACTAGGGGTGATAGCCGTAGGGCCTGGGATGGCCGGGGCATTACAAATCCTCTCCCCGAGAATACTCCTCATCCCGAGAAGGCGATGACGAAAGCTAGGAAGAAGGAAAAGGTCCTTCCTGAAGGCTTTTACTATTCCTCCATGGTGTATGCCTTCTAGACAACCCACATGCATGCTCCTCGGAGCCCAGTTACGTAGATTCCACCGCCAGAACATGGACTAGTAATCCAATGATGAAAATTATGTCGAGCGGCATTGTTGGCATAACCCCTTACATCAAGTACTTTCCAGCGATGATGACGACGAAGCTCGTTCCGCGAGACCTGCACATACCAAACCAATCAGCCAAGACGCATGTACATCAACTAGCAAAAAGTTGTTTCGATTAGCAACCAACTAGCTAGCTTGATTCGTACTTGTATCACCATACTCACACGCACACACTAAAGTGATTTGTACTCGAAAGCAGTGGCTATGCCAACAGGCATAGTAGACACTTGATCAATCTTAGCTAAGAAAGTAGGAGTGTGAAAATGATACGGAGTGATAGTCTGGCGGTAATTCCGGTAGAGGATTCATGAGAAGTTCTTGAAACGTGATAGATATCATGTTAAAGTGCATGTGTACCCCATGTGTGGTTTTGGTAATTAATGACAATCTCTATGGACTAATATTTCCTTTGAGTTACACTTGTAGGAATTTTCCATTGGCATCGCTTGGATCATGTGTTGGCTTCAAAGTTGAAATATGAAGAAATTAAGAACAATAAGGAATGTCTAAGGGCTTTGGGCCTATTGGAATCATGTTGAAGAAAGAAAATGATTCAAGGTTGATCAATTCAAAGTGAAAAGAGAAGTTTGAAGTGGATCAACAGTCAAGAAGAATTGAAGAAGTGCGAGTTTAAGATCTGAAATTTCTAAAATGATCTCATGCTTGAAGCTTGCCATCCTCGGCGATCATGGGTCGATGAATACAACTTCTAAGAAGAGGTTTCCCCATGGTGTATGGATGGGGGAAATTCGCAAGTCTTCATCAAGCGTGTGCGAGCAAGAGCAATCAAGAAAGGTGTTCCATCTTGATAAGGTCAAGATCATCTACATCAAACTCAAGTGGAATGCTCAAGGAAAAGGTATGATCTTGATAGGTTTTCTCTTTTGCCGGTCTCTTATACTTTGTTGGGAGATCGGGTTTAGGATAGATAGTTGTACTATCAAGAGGGGCTCTCGAGTGTGTAGCTCGATTGTTTAGTTTGGAGAGAGCTCAAACCTTTGAATTCTTGCATCATCTTTCTTGGTTGTTATTTGGATCTTATCCATATGAGGTTCGAGATCTTGTGGTTATCTTCATAACAAGCTCTAGTTTATCAAAAAATGGATTTCGGTTGAATATCTTATCGTGGTTCTGATCTTGAAGGTTTTTAGTCTCCACATCTTTGTTGGATTCTACTCGTGGTTATCTTTCCAACGAAATTGGTTTCATCTAATTCGATGTTCAGATACTCAAGTTATTGCAGTTTTCATTTCAGCAGGTTGCCTAGACCGGTAGTACCGCCGCTCCACCGGAAGTACCCCTAGGACATTCTTGGTGTCGGCAGTTCCGATGAATTTTCGGGTTAGTACCGCCGGCCACTGCTGACTCTCAGCAACCAGGCTTTGGTTCCGCAGTTTTTAGGGGCGGTAGTACCGGCACCGCACCGGTAGTACCACTAGGGAATTTTGCCACCGATAGTACCGGTTTAAGTTCTAGGTCACTTCCCTGCTCGGCCCATGCCACCCTGCAGTAACCTCTCCGGATGGTCACGATTTATTATCAGAACTTGACCGTAAGTCAGGCAGTAGTAATGGCCTCACCTCGGCGGTAGTACAGCTGAATTAGCGATAGTATCGGCCATGTACTTTTCTCTGACTGCCGCATTGCGTTTTGATCACATAATGGTCAGATCTGGGGGGGGGGGTCCTTTGAAGCCTCCCTCTTCCCCTTTCTGGGGTTGGCTTTTTAGTTGGTCCTTTACTTGCTATTCCACTCTGTCTCCTCCATTATTGACCTTCAAGAGCTTGTCCTCTTTTCTTTCCCCTCCTATGATTCTTGCATTTTTTGAAGGATTTGAGAGAGGAGATCTAGATCTACAACCCCACCAAACCAAATTCCTTCTTCCATGGGATCTAGATCTTGGAGAATTTTACGTTCTCTTCTTGTGTTTTTCCTCTCTTATTCCCCCAATATCTTATGTAGCTTTAGTGGAATTTGGGAGTGAAGGACTTGACTTTGCATTTGCTTCATAGGTTTGAGTTCTCTATGGAGATTCAGCAAGTATAAGCTTGTGGGCTTGTTACTCTTTGGTTCTTGGAACCCTAGACGGTTGTGTGGAAGTGGTGTTGTTCTCTTAGGGCCTCCAATTGAGTTCTAGAGATTCCTCAATCTAGAGGCATTTGTGATGATTCTTGGGAGCCTCCAATTGAGTTGTGGAGATTGCCCTAAGCTTGTACGAGTTCGGTGACCGCCCTTAAGTGTCCCATAGTGGATTGAGTGTGCCCCCCTTTTGTGGTGCGCACTCGAGAGAATATGGTGAGACTTTTGTGGCGTCGGTGAGTAGTGTACCTTCGCATCTTTGTGTGAGGCCTTGTGTGGAGTTGGGTGAGCATCAAGTCACCACACCTCAAGGTGAGCCATTTATGGAATTCAGAGATCACTACACCATCGCACCTCTCCAACGAAGACATAGCCTTTTTGGAAGTGAACTTTAGGATATAATCATCGTCTCCGCATCCATCGGTTATCTCTTTACCTGAGCATTTTTATGCACTTTACATTGTGATAGGCATAGTGCTTGAAGTAATATATCTTGCTATCATATTGTTGCTTGTCTTGCTTATCATAGGTTGTTTGTGCACTTAGGCGAACGTAGTAAATTTAGATTTTGTGCTTGATAAATTAAATGCTAGTTTTATTCCGCATTTATTAGAGTCTAAACCGTAATTATTTTAAACGCCTATTCACCTCCTCTAGGAGACATCTATGTTCTTTTACTTGGTATCAGAGCGAGGCTCTCTCTTGTAGGCTTCACCCCCTCGAGAGTAAAGATATCTCCTAAGGGTGTAGTGCACAATGACACTTTTATATTTGATGGCACAATGACCTAAAGATGTCTCCTAGGGGTTTACTTTGCTTATAATATAACCCAACCATCCAATATTACTAACATGTTTGATAATTGGCTTAATGGGGCCGATAAGATGACCAAAGCTAATATGTATGGGTGTTTCTGCTTTAGGTTGGTCCATTTGTATATCTAGAAATAACATTGTGTTTACAAAACAACCGACTACTAACTTTTTCCAGGTTATTCGGTTGGTAGCGCTATGGATACAACTATGGTCCTTCCTACTCCCGGCGGATCAGCGGGGAGCCTATGGTTTCTGGCTGCAACCAGCTCCTCACGTTCGCTCAAGACTTCTTTTTTGGGATACTAGGTGGCGGCACACTAGCAGACTTCAAAATGGATAACTATTTGTTGTTTTCCATTTTAGATGGTTGATACATGTATCAACCCTATCTGATCTGTAATTGCAAGACTATGATACTATTTTGAACGATGCAATAAAAGGTCTGTGTACATCTATTGGTGCAGAGGCCGAGGCTACGCTCCCCTTTCGAGAAAAACAGAATGAAAATTCCAACTGAAACTCAGCCATTAATAGAAAAGATCCATTTGTTCAGGAATATCTCGCTGGATACCAATATAGCATACAGTTACAATTGTTGGATATAGCATAGCTAAAACCATGCTTTAAAATCCTAGTAAATCAGCAGTAGAGTTTTTTTAGATGGAAATCAGCACTAGAGTTGACGTACACTTTGATGTATAAAATGTTCATGGTAAAACTTGCCAGCTTATAGGGTGTATATTTCATGATAGAACTTTTATTTTCTTTTTGCTTGCTTATATCAAAAGTATGCTGACCTAAGAAAACTTGATGGTTTTGCAATGTCCAGACCAAACAAGCCCTAATCCACATCATGAACGGTATGCAGAAGGCATGCTACCCTATCGTTTAAATTTCAACCCTCCTAGAATCTAGGCCGCAAAGCCGCTTGTGTGTTCATTCTTGTATCCAACGTGCGTACATGCGTGCGTGCGTGCGTGCGTGCGTGAGGGTTCATCTTCTTACTTGGGCCAGCTCCAACATAGACAAACCCTTACTTGAATCATACCACACACTTATCGCAAGTAGGTATCGATGCATTGGTTTACGCGCTCCGATTAGCCGTCAGTTTATGGGTGATAGGCCGTGCTCATGCGCATTTGTGTTGAACATCAACTCCTGATGACCGTCGCACATAAATAAAAACTAAAACTTCATGTGACAATGTGATGTTTTCAACAATGAAAGATGCCACCTGGATTGGTTTAGTTTTTTTAGATTCACAACGTCCATTTTCCATAAAAGGTGTTTTAATACTTAAAGAAGTTTTAAGTATTAACGGCCTCTCCATAGCTAGAATATACACAACCGCACAATTCCAAACGAGAAAGAAAAAACATGAATTACATAAAACATCAAGAATCTGTAAAACGCCTAAGCTGCAGGCAGAGGACTAATCCGTAAATCATGTCGCCGTCCATGTTGGATAAAAAGATTTCTACTTTAGTCGTGTAGACATCTCCGTAAATAGGCTTGAAACTCCGCATTTTATAGAGACGACCCTAAACAGAGCAAACTGGTGCACCGGTAAATAACCTGCACAAGAGAAGTATTTTTATCATTAAAAACCTTGTCACAGAGATATAATTAGTCGATCGACCCGCGATTTAGTTACTCCCTCCTTGCTAAAATAGAGTGGTACTTAAGATTTTGTAAAAGTCATACGTTATCAAGTTTGACCAATTGTATAAAAAAACTATCAACATATAGAACACCAAATCAATTCCATTACATTCATCGTGATGTATATTTTCATATGCATGGTATACTTCTAGTATTGTAGAAATAGAAAATTTGTTCAAAATTGATGATGTTTGACCTTTAAAATCTTGTATGCACTATATTACGGCAAACAGGGAGTAACATTTTTTTCCGAGCCATGTTCCACTCACAAAATTATCCGCAATCCCTACTACAAACGGTGGAAGTACACCGGTAAAAAAATGGTGGGTTCATCGCTGCTAAATTCAGGCCAAAGTTGTCAGCTAAACATCACATAACGAAATTTCCAACTGAACCCAACCAAGTTGATGACGTGCACACTCTGCACGAGAATGATCCTACACAGGCTCAATAATTCTGGATGTCCCAATGGTTCTGATTTCTGAATTACTTCCATGATTCAAAGATCACAAGATGTTCACGCTGAAGCAGGAATCAGCATTGCAGAAACTTCCAAGCAATATTACATTAATTACAATGCTATGATTTCCTCCATTAGCACAAGCCACGTTATGAAACTACATCAACAAAAAATACCAGTCGTTCTGAAACCTCAGTTCATTTTACTGCTGGATACCGATATTACTACAGTACATCCCAGTCACATTATACAGTTAGCTAAAACCGTATCTTAAAATCTTGGTAAAACAGTAGTAGAGCTCAGCTGCTTAAGAACCAATCCATCTGACAATATACCATCACTAGCAACACTTGAAAACTCCATGAAGCAAATACTCCTTGATGTGAGTTCCATCCGAAAAAATTGATAAATTTTACGGTACTTTTTACTAGTCATGGAGGAGTGAGCAGTTTAAACGATTCAAATGGACCGAAAGAGATTACGCCCAACAAACCTAGCAAGATTTTGGGGAAAGAGTAGCCCGCAAATCACACACGGCCACCGCCTAAACGCTGCAGCAGTCCACTGTCGCCTCCACCTCCACCTCTGCCAACGTCTCATAGCCCACACACCGGACCACACCATCGCCTCCACCACGGATGTCGCCTCACCGCCGCCGCATCCACCTCCACACGTCGCTGCCACCTCCACCTCGGCCAAAGCCTCATCGCCTAAATGCCCGGGTTCGCCGCCACCACCTCCACACACTGCCACCGCAGCCTCCAGCTCGTACACGGCCACTGCACACACGCCTGAGCACTCCACCGAATCCCATCTCTGCTCTTCAAATCTGTCCGCATTGAGCGCCGCCAGCGACGCCACCCTGCACGAATCCCTCAGCGTGGCGGATTTTCTCTTTCACGGTCGACCGCGCCGCGCGGTCACTCTGGCGCGAAGCGCTCTCCCTATCCGGCGGCGTCGTGTCTTTTTGGGATAGCTTCCTATTCCCTTTTCGGCATCCATTTTTTTCTGCCTAGGCCGACCCCTTTCCGTTGGTCCCCTCCTCTCGACGACCGCCTTACTCTGAGCCGCACCCGACCACGACCAGGGGGAGGAGCGCAGCCCTATCTTCCGCCCTTCCCCCTCCCCCACCCCCAAGCCCCTACGACCACCTCCCCTCCGGCGCGACCATCCAGAACAAGGAGGAAATGCGGAAGCCTGCTACCTCCTCGGCGACCCTCCTTCCGGCGACATGATCTTCCCCCTGGTGAGTCGATTTGTGCCCCGCCTCGATGCCTTAACTCCCTCTCCCATAGAATCATCTTCTCCTACCTCGCTCTCTCCCTGTCCCGAATTTCCGAGTTTTACACTGACTGGTATAACCGACCTGGGCCTCACCGGCGCCGAATCCGGTTGGCCTCGCCGTAACCGGCACCAGATCCATCTTCTCCCAGCTCGTTGTGCCAACAAGCACAACAACAACAACCTGAATGCGTACTGACCCATATTTCTGGTTCTTGCAGGGTCCAGTGAAGAGGAACCTCATGTCTCGTCAATCCCCTCGAGCAGAAGAAGGTTTAAATTCCACCATGCACTAGCTCCTGTAACTTTTTTATGTTCATGTACTGCATTTATATTTGCTCAGCTAGAACCTGTTTCATGTTGAAATTCATTTGTTGATAACAAACGACACGAATTCTACGCGTTTGGTATATCTAAATCTGAATCCACAGAACTGAATTAGAGCGGTTGAAGGAAGGCACCGTACAGACAAGAGACTTTGATACTGTTTGGCTTGGATTTTTGAACTTTCATGTACTGAACATGTGACACTTAATGCATTATCAGTCACCGTTGTTATTTGCTTAACTTTTGTTCGATTTACTAGTGTCATCGTCCGTGTATTCATAATATCCTTCTATTCCTTTATTCTAGAGTAATTAAGTGTACGAGTTATCATTTTTGTCACTCAAAATAATCATCGTGTAGCTGAACTTTTGAGTCAGTAGATTATCAATCTATGCAGAGTTAACTGCTTTCAGAAGCAATATTCTCGATCTGGCATTGCAAAAGATGATGCCAGCTTACAGCAATGTTTAAAAAATATCTTGTGGTATTTGGTAGTGCAATACAGTTTTATTACAGTTGCTAGTTGAAAATGATGTTAGTTTTCAGGATCTGTCTCTGACTTTTCTTCGACCCAGTTGACGAACCGACAATGACACGAGTTATCCCTAGTCAAACAAAATCGCATCAAACTAAATCGTTCAGAGGAGGGCCCATGAGCTTGGTTCATATATTTCCAATGTGATAATAGAGACTATGCTTCTGCTGGTTTTTATTTTCACGGACGCATCTCTTGCATTCTGTTGGTGTTTGGAGTGGATTGATGAGGTGTTAGCTTTTGTTTCTGGACTGAATTTACTTAATCTATAACACAACTACATTTACGTCAATACTTTTATTTTCGCTGCTTCAACTGAGCTTTTTTAGATATCCACTATGGTTTACTCTAAGCTGTATCCACCAAAAACATCCAAAATGTGCTCCTCATCAAAGCAAAAGTCTAAATATTTCGTTTTCCTTTTTACACAAATGTTTATAGTTCAATGCAGTACCCTCCTGTTGATCGGTTGTGACTTACTAGATTCTGATCTCTTATTTCATACTAGCAGGATTATTCCCTTCTGTTTGGCCTGAATGGTTCGATTGAAAGTTTCTGAGTATCAGTACAAATCTTCACCGCACTCAATTTATCCATACTGGCTACAATGGATCGTGATGATGTATACGGTTTTGTTAGTGGATTTTGTTGCAAGCTGTTATTAGTTCTCAAACCAAGTAGTATGTTAAGTTATGATACCAGGAGTCAGTCAACTGGTTGTCATAGAGTGAACTTGGGTGCAATAGGGGATAAGGAGGTAATAAATCGAACCATTTTCTGGCAACTCTAGCGCATATTTACGGCATTGATGTGTAATGTTCATTTCATTGTTATTTTCAATGCAGCTGAAGAGTATGGACTTCTTTATGCCAATCTTTCTCTGGTTCAGTACGCTATATTACTATGCACCTTGTCATTGACTGCAACAGCTGTCTATGCTGCTCGGTGCACCTTGAATGTGAGCCTAAGCCTATGCCGGAGCTCCATACTGGCTTAGCTGAGTCGCAGTTGATGTATGTCTTCTTCCTGACTTAATCGACCCTTTGTGAAATCTAATTGCTTACATCAAACCTGAACCATACTTTAAATTATGATGCTCCTGTCACGTCACCAGACTGTTAGTTTTGTACTGAATGTGCATAGTTTAGAGAAAAAATCACAACAAAGTTTTCCACATGTTGCTATCTAAGATTTTTTCCATATGTATTTTGAGTCTATAGGCTTTGTATTTTGTTAATTTAGGTTTCTATGTGCCACAAAATGAATGGTACAATAACATTCATGTATGCATGTCGATGTGGATACAATCGACCTAATATTTTCTTTCTGGTGGTATCCGTTTACACAATATAACATTCACTCAGCAGATAGGGTTGTCGATTCAGAGTGGGCGTCGATGCTTTTATTGACGACGAACATGGAAATGAGCCATGATATAGCCAATGGGACAACGAATACTTCCGTCCCTTATGTCGGAGGAATCTTGAGGCTTCCAAACACCTGTTCACTAAGTGTCCTTTCAGCATCAGGCTGTGGGAGACCATGGACGATCGGCTGTAGATCCAGGCTAAACACCCGAGCCAATGGGAAGGAAAAGAGCTCGACACTAGTGAGTGACTATCCCACGTAATTGGCCAACAGAACAAGGAACAAAGAAAGGTGGTATTCCCCTCGGTTAACCTCATATGATAGGAAATATGGAAGGAAAGGAATAGAAGAAATTTTGAAAAGAAAGATATGCCAACGGCAGCGATAGCTAGGAGGATCTTGGACGAAGCCCATGCTTGGAGACTAGCCGGTGCACCTCTCCCTCTCGTCGACCGGTCCGGTGGTACACCTTTTGACCCCGGCTGAATGTAACTTAAGTTTTTTGCTTTTTATAGGAAGGACCGCTTTGGGCCTATCCTCTCTTGCCATATCTCGGCTATTGCAATGAAAAAATGGCAGCTCTTCTGCCGTTATTCAAAAAAGAAGTGTTTGGTTGCAGTTTGGACTATACGGAGCCATAGCGGTTCCTGCTCGCTCTTCTGTATCGTTACCAAACTCACGACAATGTCGGCATCTCGCGTGGACACTGTTGGAGGCGGCCCATAGATGGTGGCATAGGTGTCCAATGCGATTTACCACTCACCGGCGGCCGTCCAAGCCTGTGGAGGAGGCGCCTTCTCAATCCTCGTGTAGCTTGACACCATTTTCAAAGTTTTACTTGCTCCACGTGGCTTGGATTTCATATAGCTTGAAATTAATTTACAAAGGTTGTATTATAGTTCAAATAAGTGGTTACCAAGGTGTTAGTGTGGAAATTTACCAAGATGGTGATCTGGTGGTTACCATGACGTCGAATAAATAGTTACCAAGGTGTTGTTTAAATAGTTACCACCCTCGTGATGATGTAGTTACTAGGGTGTCGAGTGAAAGTTACCACCATGTTGACCATGTGGTTACCAAGGTGTTTAGTCAATATTTACCAAGGTGATGCGTGCGTAGTAACCACCCTGTGATGATGTAATTACCAAGGCGTCGAGTAAAAAGTTACCACTATGGTGACCATATAGTTAACAAGGAGTTGAATCAATAGTTTCCTGCATGGTGATGAGGCACTAAGGTATTGTGTAAATAAGTTATCACCATGGTAATGTAGTTACTAAGTTTGCTGAGTTAAAAGAAATACCACCGTGGTGACCATGTAGTTAACAAGATGTTGAGTTGATAGTTACCAACATTGTGATGGTGCAGTTACCACCATGGCAATGATGTATGCACAAATGTGTTGACCCAATAGTCACCAACATGTTGGTGATGTGGTTACCAAATTGTTGAGTAAATAGTTACCACCCTAGTAATGATGTAGTTACGGGGATATCGAGTGGAAAGTTACCATCGTGGTGAGTGGTGACCATATAGTTACCAAGGTGTTGAGTCAGTAGTTACCAACATGGCGATGATGCATTTACCAAGGTGTTGAGTAAATAGTTCTCACCCTAGCGAGGATGTAGTTACTAGGGTGTTGAGTGAAAAGTTATCACCATGTTTACCATGTAGTTACACCAAACTATTGAGTCAATAGTTACCAACATGTTGATGATGC
This sequence comes from Avena eriantha, assembly GCA_910589775.1. NCBI lineage: Eukaryota > Viridiplantae > Streptophyta > Magnoliopsida > Poales > Poaceae > Avena > Avena eriantha. Next base: position 290,000,618 of record OU342744.1, on the reverse strand, counting down.
AGTTACCAAGGTGCTGAGTAAATATTACCACCCTGGTGATGATGCAGTTATCAGGGTGTCAAGTTAAAAGTTATCATCATGGTGACCGTGTTGTTACCTTGGTATCGATTCAATAGTTACCAACATGGTAATGATATAGTTACCAAGCCGATGGGTAAATAGTTACCACCCTAGTGATGGGGTAGTTATGAAGGTGTTGAGTCAATAGTTATTAACATGGTGGTCATGAAGTTACCAAGGTTTTGGAGATTAGGGTTGTTAGAGTTGGAGTGGAGATTGGTGGTAGCGACATCGGATATCCAGACGAGTCCTCTGGTCGAAGGAAGTAGTAGTTTGGGTTTTTGAGTCAGAGTAGACGTCTAGGTAGTGGCGTCAAATACGGAGACGAGGCATGTTGTACCAAGGAAGCAATGGTCACAGTTGTTGAGTCGGAGTGGATTTAGGCGTAGTTGTGATGACAGATACGAAGACGAGATGTCCATCCCTAGGTAGCAGCAATTATATTTGTTGAGTTGGAGGGAAAATCAATTGGACTCATGAGAAGACCTACCGATCAATTAGTTCTTCTGCAATATATTCTGTTAAGTTTGGTTTCTGAACTAAATCTGTAAGGCAGTGTGTTTGTTTTGTTTGATATGTTTCGAGCACTTGTCTATGATATTGGAGTGCAAATATTTCTTTTTTACTCTTGGCTTATGTGCACAACCTTCAGACAACTTGTCCTGCTATCAATAGCATTCTTGTGTGTGCATCTTGGAGAAATAGACACTACCTTCAATCTTTACCTTACCTCGATCATAATTTACTTCGTTGGTTCCTATTGATTGTTTTGTGCTTAACTGCTTCTTCCTTTATCCTCCAGGTTTGAGACAAATACTACATGCTTGATCTGACCAAGCCGGATATTCAAGGCTAAGCTCTGTGTACTGCATCCTCCAAGTTGCCAAGTCTGGTATCAAGAAGAAGGAATGACAGCCAACTAAACTGTAAAACAACATCAAGCTCGGCTTTTGTTTTCCATCTTTTGTTCCGGCAGTTCAAAATCTGGTGAGTACTAGGGATTTATTGGTTGTTAGCAGATCTACTGATATTGTGCCATTCACTTTTATTAGATATATGATTACACCTCTCCTCTCGATTCAGCTAGCCTGGGGTCGATTTCTTCTTCGGAAGGCCACATGCATCCAATCTCTCTCCAAAAGCCTACCTAGTTTATTTGTTCTCTCTTTCACACCATACCATGCATGCCATCACTCTAGCTATTTGATTCATGTGCCTGCATGTAGCTTATATCGACTCCGGAAAACCATTTCTTGCTATATGGTTCTACACATCATGTGGTATACTAAGCATGTCCATGGTAATACACCCTACTATCATGATTCTTGCTCTCTTCTTGAAAATAGTTAAGTTCTTTGCTACTTTTGATCTCTTGTGATGTGACTCCTTCATATCTCTTGCTGCCACATGATCTTGTACCCATCTACATTTGTGTGGTTATGTACACAGCTGGTCATACTTTCTTGATGATTCTACTTGTTAATTTACTATGCGAAATCCTTGTCTGATAAAACGTATGTTTCCCTCTCAACCTTGGCAGATCGATCATCTCCTTCAAGATGGCGATGGTGAGCAGAATCTAGCATGTTGTGGGTGGACGCGTCTCCTTCAAGAGAATTTTTCTGAGATTTTTTACTTCCAATGGGAATAAGGGAATTGTACAAAATATTGCTTTCTATGTTTATTTTCCTTTCCAAATTGTCAGTTTGATTTCTAATGGGAATTAAGGGAATTGTACAAAAAATTACTTATTTTTCTTCGTGTTGGAAGTGCCAGGACAATCTTGTTGAAAGTGGATTTTTTATTTTATGCTATCCCCCTCCCTTTTTTTGCCCTAAAATATCGCTTTCCCAAAAAGGGAATTGAAAAATTCAATTTTTTCACGCCAATGATCGAATTTGTAGCTGAAGCGCGTCAAAAGGGAGTTCTCTCCTCCCGTGAAAAAGAGAGGAAAAAGAGGCGGCGGCTAGGGTTTCTCCTCCCGTGAGAAAAAGAGGCGGCGGCTAGGGTTTACCCTAGCAGCCGCCACGATCTACTTCGTTCTCGCCGTCTGCGACCGAGCATCGACGGGTCTCCGCCTCCTCCGCTTGTCGCTCCGGCGGTGGGAGGAGGTGGGGACCTCGGACCTGCGCTCGGCGGTGTAGAAGGGTCCCTAAAGTTAGAGTTTGGTCTTCCGGCATCGTCGTTATGGTGGCTATGACGGCGTTGTGCGGGACAAGAATAAGGTATACCCACCTCGTCGGCGACGATCCTGTTGCTGGCGTTGAGGAGGGTGGGGATTCGTCTAGTCGCCGTTTCCATGGAGTGGTGGATCTCGTCCAGTCTACGTGTGTTTTAGGTTTGGTGTTACAAGTTTCGGATCAATTCAAGGGTTCAATGGCGACAACTTCATCTCTGGGGCGCTGGTCCTTAGGAGCACGTGCACGAAGAGTTCCCGACTGTCATCAACAATGGCATGCCGGCTCCGGTAATGGAGCGACGGCATCGGCGCGTCGGCGGCTCGCTCTGGCGATAGTAGTATTCGTTAGGTGGTCCAAAGACCTCGATGTAATTTTTATTATGTTTAGGATACTTTGTACTTCTTATGAACTCATGAAATAGATTCGGATCTTTTTCCGCAAAAAAAAAAGGGAATTGTGCAAAGGAAAAAGCCGGAAAATAGTGGAGCGAAGCGCGCGAGAAAAGGGAAGGAAAGTACGTGTGCGGGAGATCTCGTTTCCAAAAACGGAATACACTGTTTTGCTGAAAAGGGAAACAGGGCCCGGTCGGAAACTGACCGCTCAGGTTCAGGTCGCGAGGTCGACCGCGAATTAGGGATCCCCTCAGCGTGGTTACGATCTCCCCCTAGGCATCCAGATTGCTAGCATCAAGTACGTACTGGCTAGGTACAACCGTATGGTGTAGTACACCAACGGGTCTGACCACAACGGCGACATACTGATTGGCTTCTTCATTTCTTTCCCTTGCCATATATAATCTCTTTTCTTGCATGTGTCATAGATTGAGCTTTTCCATCTACTATTTAACACCCCCAACGGGTTACGGTTGTTTTCTCCACAAATGTTGACACATTTGACAGCTAGATAGCGATGTTATTAGAGTACACCCCGGTCACATAGTATATAGTTAGCTAAAATCATGTCTTAAAATCTTGGTAAAGCCGTAGCAGAGCTCAGCTGTTTAGAGAATCTCTACCGGCATCCCAAAGTTTGGCTGACAAGCACAGCCATAGTTACTTTGGGGTTGCTGTCCAAACTGCCGGTGGTTTGTGGAAGCTATCCCTCACCGGCGTCCCCCAATGATCGCGTCAACGATCACGCCGTGGATAAAAATATCCAAATTTGAAACAGATCACACAATAGAAGCATGTTTATTACAATATATGCAAATAAAATCAAGTTTATTACAAATTAAATTTTTGAAGGGAATTAGTTCACACAATAATTTATATAAATAAAAATTCAAAATAGATCAAGCAGCAAGGGTCCATTGGCTGGGTTTTTTGAGGTGCATTTTCTCTGAGCACCAACAAATGCTCGACAAGATCTTCTAGTAGCTGATCGTGCACCTGGCCATCGCGGATTCTTGATGCATGGCAAGGAAAGCACCAAAATCAGCCGTCACCTCGTGATCAATCTTAGCAAGATATCCCATACCTCAAAGGGAAACAGATCAACCACTGGAGCATCGCACTCACTCTTGATGATCATATTATGCATGATCACGTAAGAATTCATCACCGCCCACATCTGTGATGTTGACCAGGTTAGAGCAAGGTACCCGATGATAGAAAAGCAAGCTTGGAGCACACCAAATGCTCGATCAACATCCTTCCTACAAGCCTCCTGGCACTTGGCAAACCAAACTCTTGCATCAATATGAGGGTCAAGGATTGTCTTCACGAAGGTGGCACATCTAGGGTAAATACCATCGGCTAGGTAGGAGCATTTGGTTTATTCCCCGCCATTAATTACAAAGTTTACTACCGTGGAATGGCCTTCTATTAGTCTGCCAAACACTAGAGATCGCTGCAGCACGTTGATGTTATTTTGCGATCTGGCCATGCCAAAGAAATCATTGAAAATACACAAGTCATGATCCGCCACGTCCTCTACTATCTGCATTCTCCAGTATGGCCTTTGGGCATACCTTGCCAAGCAAAAGGGTAATATTTTCATCATGAATGCATGTAGTTGATGCTCCCAAGCATCTAGGTAATCCTCTAGCTAAGCTCTATGCCAGTATATGAGTTGTACCTTCTTCATTTGGTGCCTTCAGATATGTCGGTCCAAAGTGTCCCACCATAGCATGAAGGACATTTTACAGTGGCCAAGTTCAAAGGAGATTTTATATAGTCAAAATGGCAAGCACCTTCTGTACGCGGCGAACTCGATGCGGTTCGTGGACTAGGGGCACGCCTTCTAGCCTTGACGCTGCCCTAGAGGCAGCCACATCGACGCAGGGATGCGGATGATGCATACAACCTCTCATGAGAGCAGCGGTGGGCCGTTGTCGGCCATTGGCAGGCGATGCGCTAGGTCGCACCATCGGCGGTGCTCAATCAACGATGAGTGCGCGCGAGAACAAGGAGGGTGACTACTAGGGGATGGGTGGCACACTAGATGGGTGATGCTGGCAGGGATGCTCAGCAGTGGGTTAGAGATGGCCGCCGGTGGCGGCTATGATTCGTTGGTGGTAGGAAAGGAAGGAAGAAGGGGTGGAGGGAAGGGCTACGGGCGTGCCAGACAGATTGGTGGGTGGCCTAATCTACATGCAGTTGTTTGGGGTCCTTGGTGCGGGCCTATTTTCAGCCTCCACCTCCAACTCAGTTGGGGGCCGGGTTGGACGACGCCGATGTAGATGCTCTTTTTTGACAAAGAGCATATATTAATATCGAGAAGATAACAATTACACTTAGCCTCTAGAACAACGCATTCCCCTAGCGGCCTTACAGATGCACACAACCCAAAAAAGAATAAGCTTACAATAAAGATAGATGTCCCACTACAGTGATCTATGATAGAAAATATGCCCTAGAGGCAATAATAAGTTATATTATTCTTTATTTCCTATTTTATGATTAAGTTTATATATTGTTCTATAACTGTATTAGTTCCAGATAATGAGTATTTGGAGGAAAATCCTAATACATGTGTGAAATTATGAACAACATTATATATCCCTAGTCTTACCTCTAATACTAGTTATTACATCATTGATAGTCCCGATTTCCTGACTATGGAAAAAGTGTAACATCTCAAAAATATTAAATAAGATTATCAATTTCCAATTAACCAAAATTAGGGTTAACAAAAGCTTTTTAATATTAAGCACTATATGAATGCATGTGTGTTTGATAATGATGTATGAATGCTTGTTATGCCATGTTTAATTGTTATAGATGATAAGGATTAGCTTGAGGATCAAAACAATATCATCCAGGTCAAATCCAAACAAAATCAAATCAAAAGAAAATCAAATTATAAATGGTCATTTTTGCCAAAATTAACACCTATCCCACTTTGGGCACCTCTATTAAATGATTTCAAACAGAAATAATTCCAGTTCTTTTCTCACCTTGCTATACCAAGTGACAATGAACCCAAGTGAACTTTCAAAACTCACCAGAACATTTTCAAATCCATTTGAGGGAATTTTCAAAATTGAATCAAGTGTATGCATCTAGATAGCCATTTTTCAAAAACCAACCAACCCTTCTCCACTTGAAAAATCCTAGCAACCAGAGACACTTAAGCATATGACCAACACACTCACCAAATATAATTTGAAATTCAAATATTTCTTTCATGTGGCCATTTAATCAAACACTTAGCAGGCACAATACAAGTCTACCAACTATCTACTGTTGTGATCAACCTAGTGATCACCTTTGTACTCGTTTGAGCCTCTCTCACTCGCCCACGATCACCCCCAGTACCAGCCCATGCAGCTAGCACCGCTCACTCGCTCCAATGACCAGTGCCAGCCTGTACCCGAGCGTGCCATGCCGGCCGGACATGGACACGACGCCACAAGCCTCACCGCCCTCTCCCACGACCACTAGCAGCTAAGCGTGACCTTACCGCACTCCCCAGTACACGCCTCGACCAACAACAGCCAGTGGAGACGCCAGGATCGCCGCGCCCATTTATCTCTCTACCATGCTGAGCGCACGCCAGAGCGCTAAACCGCCCCGCGCAGCCACCCCGCGCCTCACTCTCCCCTTGCGTAAATGCATTAGCCGCGTCACCACTGACCTCCCAGACATGACTGTTCGACGCCGCGTGCCCCGTGACCACCGTACGCCATGACGAACACCGCGGCGGTACCTGAGCAGAGCATGGACGTCTCCGGTCCGATTAAGACCGTGCCTCGCCGTGCCACTATGCGCACGACGATCGCCGCAGAGCATCGTGTCGACCTATGCCCCCAGCCATGCCGATAGCGCCATGTAGCGACGTCGCCGACGAGTCTGAGCCATGCCCCAATGCTCCCTCGCCAGGGGTATAAATAGACCCCTCCCCTGCCTCCAAATGCACACCACTCGACTCACCTCTCCCCCAGAAACCCCTATGACCCTTCCCCGGAGCAAGGTGAGCACTGTATCTCCGGAATTTCATCGGCGCCCACCGCTGCTGTGGTGGAACGGAGCCGGAGATTGGAGCCGCCCTAGGAGCTGCCGCGACCACCCCTCGAACCGACATCGTCTACCAGTCCATTCGCCCCCATCGCCGGACCTAGCTGGAGCCCTGGTAAGCCCCCGACGACCCCACCGTAGCGCTAGGGTTAGAATCTCGCGCGCTCAGTGCGACGGAGACGATGATGCTGAGCCGATGATCGCTCTCTAATCGCGCGACTGAGATTCGCCCATAACGTTTCACTTAGACATAGCCGCTGACGCGTGGGACCAGCCTGAGAGCAGCCCGTTGCGCGCGCGCCGTGCAGTTGAGCCGGCCCATTATCATTCCCGCGCATGCCCAGGGATTCAAACTTAGATTTTCCATTTAATTCAGAACCCTATTCTGTCAGTGATTTCAAAATTGAATTCAAAGAGATTTAATTAACCAAATTGCACGATTCCAATTTTGTTAGAAAGGTACTAAAAATCTCTATACACTCCCATTGGATTCAAACCTTTTGAAATTATAGATCACGCATAGTAAAAATAACAAGACCGAGACTTTTCCAACTTCAAACATTTTTCTAAAATCAACCATAAATGCTTTTGAGTTGATTCCAACTCTCAAAAAATCACATTTGCCATGCTCTATCTGAATATGTAAAAATATTTAGTTTTACATGTAGTAATCATGGACTAGTATTAATAGAATGCCATATAGTCATTTCTAGTCCTTGTAATATATTATATATTAAAAGTACATGATAGGTTAACCAGGAAAAAGAGAGTTTACTAGAAATTCCCACAATAATCAGCTACATCTGACCGTCAATTTACTGCCTCAACGCACCACAGCCAACATATTGTAGAAGTAACTTATTGACAATAGAGTTCAAAAAAATTATCCACCAATGCCATTACTTAATTTCCCTTACCTCAATGGTGCGTGCTCATCTAAAAAAGAAACCTCTCTAAGTTTCCATCCCTCACGCCAGCGCCATGTCCTCTATGGGCGCCGCCGGCATGTAGGCTTGCTTTCGTATCCTGATCTAGAACTGCCAAGTTTGTCGATCGAGCTGATCACGTTAAGCAAGCAATCAGTCACCAGTCAGTCGGTCACCGTGGCTAGACGATCTGGGCGGCCGGCGGCCAGACGATCCCAACAACCAGCGACCACCTCTTGCAAATAATGCAGCCCATGCCCAAGGAGGATGGGGAAGTACATGTAATCTGGTACTGTACGCATGTGCTTTCCTGCATCTAATCCTCACTCTCAGCTTTACAATCTGGAGCTTAGTTCTAGCTCCAAGTCTTCTCCGTGGAGATCTCGCAGCATACACTACTAGGAAAATTGGAAGGTGCAGCAGGATCGTTTTGTTCCTAAGTAATAAATCAATTCCCATGTTGAAGTCACGGAACCTCAAAGCAACTCGGACAACAAATCTCTTGCCGCTGTTCGGCCAGTGCACGCACTGGCTTATTTAGAGATGAGACCGAAGCAACAAAATATAGTGTTCGCATAGGTGAGTAGTGATTATTAACTTTGTCATCGCTACTCCCTCCCATGTCCTCTTTGTAACAGTGCACTACATCCTTTACCTGACAAGCAGTGCCATACTAACCAGCGAGAGAAAAATGGTTGACGATTACTCAGAGTAGGACATGCATAAGTCAATTAACGAGCTGCAGCCTCGGGATATGACCCATTACGTTCCTCGCCAAGCACCGCATGTGCCTCATGTGTTCTGCGATTGTCCCTGCAAGGAAGTCCAATGATAATGTCAAACAAGAGTGTTATATTGAAACAAGGATGACCTTCTACATAGTGTTAATCTCTTCCAATAATATGCCAGGGGAGAGCAGATAACGAAGGGGCCTAGCACCGGAAACCATAAGTACAGTTTCAATTTATGTCTCTATGAGATTTGCAGTACAATATTAGTCTCTACAAAAGTAATAGGTAACGGTTAATTCATTTTGCATCTAGAGGTAATAAATTGTGAAATTTCTAGATACAAAATATCCGCACAGGGATCTGTTTGCCTTCTGTAGTTCAGTATGATTTCTCTTTTCATCGTTGTTTCGTGTTGGCTCTAGGACGTATTTAGCAATTTTCTTTCGAAAGTATTACTATTTTCTCTTTGTTTGTAGGTTTGTAGTCTATAACCAAGGTACAAGTCACTACACTAGACACTGCCATTGCCGAGTGCCAGGAACACTAGGCACATAGAGGATAACATACCATGGTTTTATTGGTGATCGTGAGCACTCTGGAGCCTGGTCTTTGGACCTGCCAATTAACGACCTTGCCATTCTATTGATTCTTCACTAGGTATACAAAACATCACCATGTCCATTCAACGGATAATGGTTGCTAGAGACATCACGTTTACTATGTTTCATGATAGTACGTATCATTTATCTAATTCTTTGTCCTCCAATTACTTCTAGCAAACACAAATGCAAATAGATTTTTCTCCCGTATAACAAATTTTAACCTTTAATTAGCAACAAAGATGTGTTTTTTATGAGCCACCAGAACATAAAAGCATATAGGTTGTCTGTTTTCCTCCATTAACATCTGTTTTTCAATCAACCAACAACACGGCGTGGTTACTTTTCTTGAATTAAATTGATTATCTTCTCACTTGCATAAAGCTAATGCTATCAGGTTATAGTAGAGGAAGCACTATAGCTTGCTTATGCTATGCATATAAACCTTATGGAAATATTCGAAGAAGGTTACTATCACAATGTGAAATTAAAGCTTATATCAATAAACGTCCACAAATGGAAGACCACATGAAATGCCACCTACAACTGAAGTTGCAGCTAATGATTGTAAATGATACAACATAAAATATAAAGGACCGGATGTCACTATTGACTAGAAAAACATAAAGCTAAGAAGAATATCAGGGAACCATACCAAATCCATGGCTTACAGAAAAATATACCTTACATATCAAGAGAAGGAATAAAATTCAAGAGGAAAGTATGTCACAATTATTTATACAAAATTGTAGTTATATACACAATAGATTTCTAGAAAGAGGCCTCCTGCATGCCTACATAGTCATATTCGTCGACAAGAAGAAAAAGAAATACAAATATCTAGAACCATCAAAGGTAGATAAGATAACCAATGCTGAAATCATGGACAAGGACATCAATCCAAAAGGATATGAAGTTGTTGCACCGACCATGTAGTGCAGCCAATCAAAGTCACCATGCATGTTCGATAACAGATCTATAAGAAGTTTGCAAGAAAGTTTAACAACAATACAACCATCGATGAAGATGGATACCATGCATATAGAAGGTGAGACAATGAGAGATACATACAGAAGGGGGATATCAACATGGATAAAACATACGGCCACCCATATAATAGAAATCTACTGGTGAGTTGCAACAGATCTCTATCAATAAAAAACCTTTTTAAGTACATAAATAAAGGTGATGACCAGGTGACAACACTAATAAAAATTGATGAGATCAAGAACTACATCAAATGCACATATATATCAGGAAACAACACATGATGGAGAATATTTTGGTTCAAGTTGCACTAACTACTATGGTGCATGAGGGGGTGAAAAAATGTTACAACCTACATATATAGAAGACCTGATCATGACAGGTATCAGAAAGTAGGAGCACAACACGTAGCTGACACTAGATTGAATAAAATAAATAATATGATAGAAAGAACAAATAAAATAATATCGTGCGATCTCAGACCAATCCATGGGATCATCCTCGACCGATTTAAAACAACAATATGCACCATGACCTCTATCTTCTCTGGGTAGAGGGCTGTCAACCTGCTCCACAAGCCTCGCGATCCTAGACAAATGATAGCTCCCTAACCCTTTTCAGCACTGACGACCTTCATGGACCATGGTTCTCCAACGACAGCACTTCATGCTCCATTTGTATGCTCAATTTGTGGGCGAGGAAGAACATGTGCGAGCTGATTTAGGTGGATTCTTGGGAGGTGCGGAGAGAACCAGATATGGTGGATTCTTGGGAGCGAAGATAACCTGATTTGGAGACCAGCGGTGGGCAAAAGATAGTGCGAAGTGGAATAATCAATGACAGGGAGAATGGGGTTGTCTCACAGAAGGGACTAAAAAAAATTATACTATTTGTTTATTTTTTTACCAAGATACTTACACCTAGGAGTACATAGTAAGACAACAAAAAATAAATACCTGCACGAAACAGGTGCGTAGACTTCGAGAAGAAAATGCAAGAACGCTCAATCAAAACATCTAAAATATATATACAAATATCCATTGTTCATGAAGTTCATAGCCATTAAAACACATAGAAATTTAAAAAAATAGAGAAAGATTTAAAATAGTAGTGATTTAAGATTGTACATTGTATTGGATACATTCAAAGTGTTAAACATAATTGAAAAAATATTGTAAGGTTAGTACTTTTCTTCATACAAAATTATATTAAAAATATATAGAATAAAAAAATAATGATTTCAACTAGGCATCCTAGGATTTAGTACCGCATGGCGAGTTTTTATTGGGTTGTCCAGAATTGTGGATCATACAAGAAACTTTTGTATACTATCAAGATGTCGCCCGCGCATGCGCGCGAGCCACTGCGCTAGTTATATCAAATAGTAATATTCAACTTTGTAATATATGCCAACCACCTTAAATCACATTCCCGAATGACATGTGTCAACATGATCCCATATTTTAATTGGAGAATATTAAATCTTAGGTGTTTTTCAATGAGTAGAAATTGCATTTCCAAAATAAGATAAATAAGAATATGTCAGGATTTCATGTGATGATTGAGATGATGCTAGATCATATAGTGTGAACCCTTCTATACAAAATAGAAGTAGCTAAGTATTGTTTGGTGATTGTATACCTCGTATTTACTTACAGACGCTAGTACTGACCCAGGCTACGAGGAGGAGGAGTACTACAAAGAAGAAGAGAACTTCAACAACTACACCAACCAAGGCAAGCTATCCATGCAAGCTTAACTATGCAAGCTAACCTATGCAAGCTAACCTATGCAAGATGCACTATGCATGCTTGGTTATGCAACCTTGATTATACCAATCCTAAGTTTTCCCTACAAGCTTTACTTTTCCCTTTACTAAAGTTTCTTAAAGAGTACTTATTGATGATTAGTGGAAAATGAAATAGATGCTCTCAAGAGCATAGAACTAAGATTGAGTAGTTACACCTGATTAGCACCCCATCACTAGTGATACCCTCATTGGTAGTTGCTAGTGCTAAAATAATATTGATCACCTTAGATGGGAACACTTGGAGAAAATGATTATGAAAACCTTGGAATGATGAGTTATTCTATTGAAATGTTTTGACATGTGTTATGAAACACAATGATTTGGAGATGATATTGAATGAGGCATGTGCCTTGACTTTGATAAAAACTGATGGTTGGGTTCGGATGCGATACCATTCCAGCTTTTACCATACAACCACAATACCTGAATTGGTTAGGGCTTAACTGAAAGTTTATATATCTTAGTATGGGTTCCCTTGTGGAAAGAGGTTAAGCTGAGGCTACCTCATGAATATGAATGTCCACCTATGCAGTTCCCAGGATGGCAAATGGCCATGGCTGGGAGGCCAAACTCATAGGGGAGGTGCCTATACTAGGGTGTGTAATTGAAAGGTTAGGATTGATTATCCACATACCAAGTATGATGATTCAGGGTTATCCCTGACGGATGTATCGAATTTTATGGTGAAAGTGTACCACCTCTGTAGAGTGTCAAACTATTCGAATAGACGTGTTCGTGGTCATAGACAGTTGGAATGGCCATACTGTTCCGTTGTCAGATGTTTTCAAAATTACTTGCGACTTGAAATATGAACTTGACTTGACACAACTGGGTTGTGGACATGAAAACTAGGTTCCCACCTGAGTAATCTAGATCACTAAAATAGGTCTTTACTACTAAGCACTCCTGAAATAAAATTGGCTCATTGCAAATAAGACTAGAGCTTAGGATTCCTACTAGTATTTTGTTACTTGTGTTAGTGATAGTTTGCGAGTACTTTAAGAGTACTCATGGCTTTGTCCTTGGCTATTTCCATGGCCATACTATGAAGAGGACTATCCGGAGGACATACAGCAGGAGGTCTATGATAACTAGGATCATCTCCCATCGTCAGCATTGCCTGTGACAATGAAGATGGAGTCTACTACGTTTATTTCCGCTGCTTTGATGTGTATTAAGACTTGATCATGAGATCAAATATTTGTAAGACTATTATGGTTTGTAATGGATGATGTACTGTGTTACCAATTCTGTTATGTCTCGCAAAAATGGTATTCCTAGGATTGCGATGTACGGCATAACAGGCATCTGGACTTAAAAAGCCGGGTGTTTACAAGTTAGTATCAGAGCCATCCTAACCATAGGAGACCCTAGTTAGAATGGACGTCTGAAAAACCTAGTTTCAAAACAAAGGAAGTGAGTATTTATGAAAACCTATTCTCACTCTTATCCTTGAGATTCTTTCAAAAAGGAGTTCACATGTTCCTCAAAATTCTTGCAATTCTACATAAAAATTGACACACTTGATCACCTCACTAACTTACTCATCCCAATTTCTTATAGATGGAAGTCAAGTACAACAATTTCTACCAGCTGGGCAACAGAGGATAGCTCATCTTCGAGAGGGACTTGAGCCAGCTAGCGGAGTTTCTTAAAGGCCCGCATCCCGAGTTCTTTGGAGCGCAACTCAATGATTAACCAGGAGGAGAACTGCAGTGGTTGATAGTTGCAGATCTGAGAGGCAAGATGGAGCCACCCACCTTGGAGAAGATACAATTCAGTTTGAGGGAGAACAACTAGCTGGATGGACTAGCTAGAGCAATACAGGAAGCACTTGCCTGTTTGTGTGCGCAGAACATCAACCAGATCAACGACACTCGCTTCTCTCACTACGCAAGACGTGATTCTATGGGTAGCCCTTGGCCATGCCAGGACATCCGGAGCTGAGGCATCATGTGGATCACCTCGACTTCATGCTGCACGAGACCCAGAAGGAGTTGGACAACGCCTGTGTCTACGCCAACCAGAAGCACGCTGTCATAGTCGAGAAGAACCAAACCCTCACCATCCTAGCTAAGGAGTGCAAGACACTTCGTCGCCAGCATGACAAGAAGGACCGCATCATTGCTCGCCTCCGTCATAAGGTGGCAACCTTGAAGAAACCATCCATGACCAAGAGATTCAGCTTGAGGAGAAGGAAGAAGAAGGTGAAGATATTCGTGGGGATATCACCTCTTACCTCAGTGACGATGAAGACTACCGGGAGTACGTCACCACGGAGTTCCACACCGATGAGGAGGACGCCAACTTCCTGGATGACGAAGAACCCACCAGTTCCGATGATGAGTAGTCGCACTAGAGCACTGTCGTAGGTGTGAGTTCGTATCCAGTCCCAATGTATCATAGAATGACAGAATGGTTCTTCAAACCATCTTCTTAGTAGTTGTAGTGTGTGTTTGTATGGTGTTGCTTGGAATGAATGACAATGAGTTGTGGTTTTCAAACCTTAGCAATACTCAAGTTTTAAAGCTTTTTGAACCATACCCATAAGCCATAGAAATTTCCCTCTTGTGTTATGATCCATCTCAATCTTCAGATGACTCGTGGAAACCCCGGTGGTAACAGCTCATCCTAGGATCCAATGCTTCAGATTCTGCAAAGGCTAGTATCAAATCGCGAAGCCGGTAGAGCCGAGCGTCAAGCCAATCTAGCCACTCTTCAGCAGATCGCCCAGATGGCCCACAACAACCAAGGCCATGGAAACCAGGATCACCATGGATCTAAGCTCAAGAACTTTCAAAACACCAATCCTATATGCTTAGCAAATCTGAAGAGCCCTTAGATGCTGATGACTGGCTGCAAACAATAGAGAACAACTTAGAAGTTGCAGGAGTAGATGCTGCGGAGAAAGTATTTTTTGCCACACACTATCTGGCAGGTTATGCAAGATCATGGTGGAATAGCACTCGTACAATGAACAGAGGAAAGATGATGACTTGGGAGGAATTCAAGCTCAAGTTCAGCAGGACCCATGTGCCCCCAGGTTTGTGTAGGGGTTCCGCGCATGAAAATAATAAAATTTTACCCTACGCCCCTGAACCCCTGAAGCTGATAGGACCTATCTATTAGTAATACAGTAATGGGAGGGTCTTTTCGTGAACTTACCCTTGAAGACCGAAAAGCATTGTCAATGCTCAGGAGAGCATGGTTGATGTAGACGAGCTGAAGCCGACCTCAAGGTCGTGATGAAGTCCTTGCGCTCCTTTGGCTCCAATGACTTGAGTGTCTCAAGTGTGACACCTCGTGGGGAGTTACACATGTCCGGTGCCTGACGATGACTCCCGCTTCCCCGATCCAGCAGCAGTTGTGGAAGTAGAGCTCCTGGATCCGAATCCCGCAGCGCGACGGCGCTCCGCGGTGAAGATGTTTCTCGTTCGCGCAGTCCAGACTTGGGACCATGGTCATGAGAGAGAGAGGGGGAGGGAGAAAATATAAATTAGAGGGCCTCCCAAAAGTGAGAAGACCTTTATTGATTATTGATATATTTTATTTGGCCAAATACCCCCACTATATATAGGGGGGAAGTACTACCTCCCTCAAAGTCCCGGGGTGGGACTAAAGGAGAGGAGGGGGGAGGGGAGGCCGCCGGCAACCTAGTGGGCCCCGCGCGGGGGGTGGGGGGATAGGCCCAGCCGGCCACCCCCGTTGGTCCCCTTCTCCCTCTCTCATTTCCCTAATGGGCCCTCTCCCCTCCGGGAATTGGCCCATTAAGCCTTTGACCATTTAAATTGATTTTTCTCTTTATTAAATAATTATGAATAAATGATAAAATCAATATTTAACATTCATTCACATATTATTCAACCTCCGTGGCTATGGAACACTTCCACCTCCACTCCGGACATCCTCCGGACTTACCGAAACCCTTCCGGTTTTCTCTCTACAAATCTTCGGCGATTCTACCGATCCTATAAACACTCTCTAAGCATCATCAAGCCCTTAAGCATGATACCCCACGGTTCGGGAACACTCTAGACATGGTTTGTACACTCCCACTCCAATGATCGACAGAGGGACCTGGATGGCCATGTGACCCTTGTGTGTTCCACAAAGATCTTTCGTCGTTTGAACCGGGACAGTCGTGTCTTATTCCCTTTGTCTCTCGATACTTGCATTGCCCGAGATCTGGTTAATGACATCTCCATGTCGAGTTCAATCTCGTTACTGAACAATGCTATTTGACTCGTTCCGACAAGTGATATCCCCGTGATCTAATCACACGCTGCGCGGCTATTGGATATAACTTCTCCGAGTGGGCCCTTGAGTATCTTCCCGTCACATGGACGGACAAATCCCGCTCTTGACATATATTGCCTCAACGTTTTCCTCCGAGTACCTGAACACACCTTTATAACCACTGTATTACTAAGTGGCGCTTGATGCTATCTAAGCACTCTCGGGAGACAGTGATTGATATAGCCTCATGGTCTAAGGAATAGTCTACGAGGATCCTTTTCTAATCATCGTAACTTGAACTTCATGACATGATCGAATCACGATGTTTAGGTTGGGTATTGGTTCATCATCTCATTCTCAGAATGAGATGACCTCATTTCCAACTGGCATAAATGCCACATGATCAGGAAACATGATCATCTGTTGACCAATGAACCAGTGACTAGAGTTTCACTGGGAACCCCTGGTTTGTTTATATATCACACGTGTATTGATGTTTCCACTCAACACAGTTATAGCATAATATAAAACTTAATCATAAACTATATGAAATATGATAATAGTCCTTACTACTATTTGTCTCTAGGGCATATTTCCAACAGTTTGATCAAGAGGATGAGGGATGAATCCAGGGAGTTGAAGCAGGGAAGGATGATTGTGGCAGAATACCGTGCAGATTTCTGTCTCTGGCTAGGTATGCCCCTGATGAGATTGACATAGAAGCAAAGAAGAAGGAGAGATTCCTGAATGGCCTGCATGATGAGATGTAAACAGTGTTAGTCAAATTCCCTTTGATGAACTAGAAGCTCTAGTGGATTCTGCTATCCAGATGGAAGGAAAGATCAACCAAGCTAGTGAGAACCGCAAGCATCGTATGATGCACCAACCTGGACCCCACCGTACCCCAAAGTATCTCCCTAGCTTGTATGTAGGATTTGCACCAAGAAACAATAGACCCCCTATGTCTCGTCCGAACTATCCCAATCGCGGCGGAGGAAACCCGAGGCCCGGAGGCCACAACAACAACAACACCGGTAACACCCATAACTTCAACCATGCACTGCCAAGGTCCAACCACACCACCACCAACAACAAAAATACTGCCCCAAGGACTGGAAGCAATGTTGTGCCTATTGCAGGGAAGGACAAGTCAATGATAACCTGCTTTGAATGTGGAGTCACGGGTCACTACTCCAATGAGTGCCCCAAGAAGCTTGCTGCTGCCACCAATGTCACTGTACCTTCCCAGCAGCAGCGCCGTGTCCATCCTGGAAAGAGGTTTGCCCCAGGCAACCCGCACAAGCGTACCGACCGTCTGTTCCACATGAATGCGGAAGAAGCCCAGGAAGCGCCAGATGTCGTGCTGGGTATGTTTTCTGTTAACTTAGTACTTGCAAGAGTGTTGTTTGATTCTGGAGCATCGCACTCGTTTGTTACCAAAGAATTTGCATGCACTAGTAAGATTTAACTAACAAACTTGAAGCATGTTATGATAGTTCAAATACTTGGGTCAACCACCAAAGCTAGAAAAATTTGCAAGGCCGTACCTATCAAAATACATGGGATAGATTTTTATGCCAATATAATAGTACTTGGAGCCAAAGGTTTGGAAGTAGTAATAGGAATGGATTGGATGTCAAAACATCAAGGATTAATAGACTGTGCCAAGAAAGCCATAACCATGACTAGTAGCACCGGAGTATCAGTAGAGCATGTGTCTGAGACACTGCCCCGTCAATTCAAATGCAACAAGAGTTTAGTCAAATCAACCCTAGACCAAGTCAGAGTAGTCTGTGAATACCCCAATGTGTTCCTAGATGAATTACCCGGTATGCCCCTAGATCGGGATATCGAGTTTATTATTGAGCTAGTTCCTAGAACTTGACCCATAGCTCAGAGACCCTATAGTATGAACCCAACTAAATTAGTGGAGCTAAAGAAGCATCTTTATGACATGTTGGGGAAATGTCTGATACAACCAAGTGCATCGCCATGGAGATCACCTGTTTTGTTTGTGGATAAGAAAGATGGTGCCAACCGTTTGTGTATGAATTACCGGAAGCTGAATGACGTCACCATCAAGAACAAGTACCCACTGCTGAAGATAGAAGATCTGTTTGACCAGCTGACTGGTGCTAGAGTGTTTTCTAAGATTGATCTTAGAACTGGTTATCATCAATTGAAGATCCGCACAACGGATATCCCAAAGACTGCCTTCACTACCAGATATGGATTGTATGAGTACAATGTCATGTCATTTGGATTAACCAATGCCCCTGCTTATTTCATGAATCTCATGAATACGATTTTTATGAACTTCTTGCATAAGTTTGTTGTTGTTTTTATCGATGACATTCTGATCTATTCCAAATCGGAAGAAGAACATGAGTAGCACCTAAGAACCATCCTTGAAACCCTTAGAGAGCATCAGTTGTATGCCAAGTTTAGCAAATGTGAGTTCTGGTTAAAGGAAGTAAGATTCCTAGGACATATCTTGTCAGCAGGAGGAGTTGTTGTCGATCCCGCCAAGACTAAGAACGTTGAAGAATGGAAATCCCCAACCACTCAAACCGAAGTCCGCGCATTTCTTGGATTAGCTGGATATTGACGCAAGTTCGTTTAAGGATTTTCAAGCATCACAAGACCAATGACCCAGCTGTTGAAGAAAGATAAGAAGTTTGAATGGACAGACAAATGTGAAGAAAGTTTCAAGAGCTCAAGAAGAGATTGATTTCAGCCCCAATTTTGATCATGTCGAATATCGCGAAGCTTTTTGATGTATATTTTGATCCATCCAAGATTAATCTCGGATGTGTGTTCATGCAAGAAGGCAAAGTAATCTCATATCTGTCCCAACAACTGAAGCAACATGAGTAGAATTATCCCACCCATGACTTAGAACTAGCAGCCGTAGTTTTAGCCTTGAAGACATGGCGTCATTACCTCATGGGTAACCGCTGTGAGATTTATTCGGATCATAAGAGTTTGAAGTATATTTTCACCCATAAGGAGCTGAATATGAGGCAACGAAGATGGATAGAGTTAATCAAGGATTATGACCTTAACATTCACTATCACCCTGGCAAGGCCAATGTGGTAGCGGATGCTCTTAGTAGATTGTCGTGTAGGTTAAACACCATGATTAAGGAAGACTAGCCCAGTTTGCATGAGGAGTTGGAGAATTTTAGAATGGAGCTAGTTAGCGAAGGATTTCTAGCCAGTATTGAACTTCAACCCACTTTGATCAATAAGATAAAGGAAGCTCAAAAAGGAAACACAGGATCGATGGAATTAAGCATCGTATCGGTACAAGGAAGGTACCCGGATTCACTAAATATGAAGTAGGAGTTCTGTGGTATAAAGGACGTATCTGTGTGCCAGCAGCTTCAGAGTTGAAGCAAGTCATTTTGTAGGAAGCCCATGCTACTCTTTATTCTATTCATCCAGGAGGAAGGAAGATGTATCGGGATTTGAAGGAGCAATTTTGGTGGCACAAAATGAAGAGAGAAGTCAGAAGCTATATCGCCAAGTGTGATATGTGTCAGAGAGACAAAGCGGAACATCAACGACCCGCGGGACTTCTGCAACCATTGCAAATTCTGGAATGGAAATGGGATTCTATTGGAATGGATTTCATCACCGGTTTACCTACATTTAGTAGAGGAAATGATTCTATTTGGGTCATAGTGGATAGATTGTCCAAAGTTGCTCATTTCATACCAGTCAAGACCACTTACCAAGGCCCGAAGCTGGCAGAGTTGTATATTGCTAGAATAGTCAGTCTGCACGGAACCCCCAATACAATCATGTCAGATCGAGGAACCCAGTTTACCTCAAGGTTCTGGAAGAAAGTCCAAGAAGGATTAGGGACAAAACTGAACTTCAGCATAGCTTATCACCCACAGATCGACGGACAAACAGAAAGAGTAAACCAGATACTAGAAGATATGCTGAGAGCCTATGTGTTAGAATATGGATCTAAATGGGATGATTGTATATCTTTCGCAAAATTCTCATACAACAAGAGTTATCAAGCTAGTTTGCAAATGGCCCCATTTGAGGTTTTGTATGGAAGGAAGTGTCGTACCCTCCTGAATTGGTCGCAAGTAGGAGAGAGTCAGATATTCAGACCAGATATCCTACGAGAAGCCAAAGAGAAGGTTCACAAGATCCGTGAACACCTCAAGACCGCTCAATCCAAACAAAAGAGTTACGCTGACAAAAGACGTATAGACCCGACCTTCAATGTCGGAGATTTTGTATATCTCAAAGTATCACCCTTTATAAGGAATGTAGCGTTTTCAACTAAAAGGGAAGCTTGCACCTAGATATGTCGGACCCTTCAATATTTTAAGCCGCAGAGGAGAAGTATACTATAAGCTAGAACTGCCGTAAGAGATGTCAGCCATACATGATGTGTTTCATATCTCGTTACTTAGGAAATTCCTAGAAGTTCCGGAGAAGACCGAAGTTTTCAAGAACATCAATCACAGAGTCATAGATATCAACAAGGATCTAACGTATCGTGAAGTCCCCATTCGTATTTTGGAAGAAGCCTTCAGAACCACCCGGACCAGAAGTATCAAGTTTCTAAATATCCAGTGGAGTAACCATACTAAAGAAGCCACCTGGGAGCGAGAAGATTATATTAGGACTGAGTTTCCCAATCTCTTTAGTTCCTAGTTTTTTCTTGAATCTCGGGACGAGATTCTGTTTAAGGAGGGAAGGTTTGTAACATCTCAAAAATATAAATAAGATTATGAATTTCCAATTAACCAAAATTAGGGTTAAGAAAAGATTTTTAATATTAAGCATTATATGAATGCATGTGTGTTTGATAATAATGTATGAATGCTTATTATGCCATGTTTGATTGTTATAGATGATAAGGATTAGCTTGAGGATCAAAACAATATCATCTAGGTCAAATCCAAACAAAATCAAATCAAAAGAAAATCAAATTATAAGGCATATGACCTAATGGTCATTTTTGCCAAAATTAACACCTAGCCCACTTTGGGCACCTCTATTAAATGATTTCAAACAGAATTAATTCTAGTTCTTTTCTCTCCTTGCTAGACCAAGTGACAATGTACCCAAGTGAACTTTCAAAACTCACCAGAATATTTTCAAATCCATTTGAGGGAATTTTCAAAATTGAATCAAGTGTATGCATCTAGATAACCATTTTTCAAAAACCAACCAAACCTTCACCACTTGACAAATCCTAGCAACCAGAGACACTCAAGCATATGACCAACACACTCATCAAATATAATTTGAAAATTCAAATATTTCTTTCATGTGGCCATTTAATCAAACACTTAGCAGGCACAGTACAAGTCTACCAACTATCCACTGTTGTGATCAATCTAGTGATCACCTTTGTACTCGTTTGAGCCTCTCTCACTCGCCCATGATCACCCCCAGTACCAGCCCGTGCAGCTAGCACCGCTCACTCGCTCCAATGATCAGTGCTAGCCTATACCCGAGCGTGCCATGCCGGCCGGACATGGACACAACGCAACAAGCCTCGCCGTCCTCTCCCACGACCACTAGTAGCTAGGCGTGACCTCACCACACTCCCTAGTACATGCCTCGGCCAACGACAGCCAGTGGAGACGCCAGGATCGCCATGCCCATTTATCTCTCTACCATGTCGAGCGCATGCCAGAGCGCCGAGCCGCCCCCCGCAGTCACGCCGTGCCTCGCTCTCCCCATGCGTAAATGCATTCACCGCGTCACCAGCGACCTCCTAGACACGACCGTTCGATGTCGCGCGCCCCGTGACCACCGTACGCCATGACGAACACCACGGTACCTGAGCAGAGCATGGACGTCTCTCGTCTGATTAAGGCCGCGCCTCACCGTGCCACTATGCACATGACAATCACCGCAGAGCACCGCATTGACCTATGCCCCCAGCCATGCCGATAGCGCCCTGTAGCGATGTCGCCAACGAGCCCGAGCCATGCCCCAATGCTCCCTCGCCGGGGTGATAAATAGACCCCTCCCCTGCCTCCAAATGCACACCACTCAACTCACCTCTCCCCCAAAAACCCCTCTGACCCTTCCCCGGAGCAAGGCGAGCACTGCATCACCGGAATTTCACCGGAGCCCGCCGCTGCTGTGGTGAAACGGAGCCAGAGATTGGAGCCGCCCTAGGAGGTGCCGCGACCACCCCTCGAACCGACATCGTCTACCAGTCCATTCGCCCCCATTGCCGGACCTAGCTGGAGCCCTGGTAAGCCCCCGACGACCCCCACCGTAGCGCTAGGGTTAGAATCTCGCGCGCTCAGTGCGACGGAGACGATGATGCAGAGCCGATGATCGCTCTCTAATCGCGCGGCTGAGATTCGCCCATAACGTTTCACTTAGACATAGCCGCTGACGCGTGGGACTAGCCTGAGAGCAGCCCGTTGCGCCCGCGCCGTGAAGTTGAGCCGGCCCATTATCATTCCCGTGCACGCCCAGAGATTCAAACTTAGATGTTCCATTTAATTCAAAACCCTATTCTGTCAGTGATTTCAAAGTTGAATTGAAAGAGATTTACTTAACCAAATTGCATGATTCCAATTTTGTTAGATAGGTATTGAAAATCTCTACACACTCCCATTAGATTCAAACCGTTTGAAATTATAGATCACCCATAGTAAAAATAACAAAACCGAGACTTTTCCAACTTCAAACATTTTTCTAAAATCAATCATAAATGCTTTTGAGTTGATTCCAATTCTCAAAAATCACATTTGCCATGCTCTATCAGAATATGTAAAAATATTTAGTTTTACATGCAGTAATAATGGACTAGTATTAAAAGAATGCTATATAGTCATTTCTAGTCCTTTTAATTATATCAAATAGTAATATTGAACTTTGTAATATATGCCAACCACCTTAAATCACATTCCCAAGTATTGGAATATGTAGTGATGACATGTGTCAACATGATCCCATATTTTAATTGGAGAATATTAAATCTTAGGTATTTTTCAATGAGTAGAAATTGCATTTCCAAAATAAGATAAATAAGAATATGTCAAGATTTCATGTGGTGATGAGATGATGCTAAATCATCTAGTGTGAACCCTTGTGTGCAAAATAGAAGTAGCTAAGTATTGTTTGGTGATTTTATACCTCGTATTTATTTATAGACGCTAGTACCGACTCGAGCTATGAGGAGGAGGAGTACTACGAAGAAGAAGAAGAGAACTTCAACAACTGCACCAACCAATGCAAGCTATCCATGCAAGCTTAACTATGCAAGCTAACATATGCAAGATGCACTATGCATGCTTGGTTATGCAACCTTGATTATACCAATCCCAAGTTTTCCCTACAAGCTTTACTTTTTCCTTTACTAAAGTTTCTTAAATAGTACTTATTGATGATTAATGGAAAATGAAATAGATGCCCTCAAGAGCATAGAACTAAGCTTGAGTAGTTACACCTGATTAGCACCCCATCAATAGTGATACCCTCATTGGTAGTTGCTAGTGCTAAACTAATATTGATCACTTTAGATGGGAACACTTGGAGAAAATGATTATGAAAACCTTAGAATGATGAGTCATTCTATTGAAAAGTTTTGACATGTGTTATGAAACACAATGATTTGGACATGATACTGAATGAGGCATGTGCCTTGACTTTGATAAAAACTGATGGTTGGGTTCGGATGCGATACCATTCCGGCTTTTATCATACAACCACAATACCTGAATTGGGTAGGGCTTAACTGAAAGTTTATATGTCTTAGTATGGGTTCCCTTGCGGAAAGAGGTTAAGCTGAGGCTACCTCATGAATATGAATGTCCACCTATGCAGTTCTCGGGATGGCAGATGGCCATGGCTGGGAGGCCAAACTCATAGGGGAGGTTCCTATACTAGGGTGTGTAATTGAAAGGTTAGGATTGATTATCCGCATACCAAGTATGATGATTCAAGGTTATCCCTGACGGATGTATCGAATTTTGTGGTGAAAGTGTACCACCTCTATAGAGTGTCAAAATATTCGAATAGCCGCGTCTGCGGTCATGGATAGTTGGAGTCGCCATACTGTTCCGTTGTCAGATATTTTCAAAATGACTTGTGACTTGAAATATGAACTTGACTTGACACAACTGGGCTATGGACATGAAAACTAGGTTCCCACCTGAGTAATCTAGATCACTAAAATAGGTCTTTACTACTAAGCACCCCTGAAATAAAATTGGCTCATTGCAAATAAGACTAGAGCTTAGGATTCCTACTAGTATTTTGTTCTTGTGTTAGTGATAGTTTGCGAGTATTTTAAGAGTACTTATGGCTTTGTCCTTGGCTATTCTCATGGCCATACTATGAAGAGGACTATCCGGAGGACATACAGCAGGAGGTCTATGATAACTAGGATCATCTCCCATCATCAGCATTGCCTGTGACAATGAAGATGGAGTATACTATGTTTATTTCCGCTGCTTTGATGTGTATTAAGAGTTGATCATGAGATCAACTATTTGTAAGACTATTATGGTTTGTAATGGATGATGTGCTGTGCTATCAATTCTGTTATGTCTCGCAAAAATGGTATTCCTGGGATTGCGATGTACGGCATAATAGGCATCTGGACTTACAAATCCTGGTGTTTACACAAAGTACAAAGTGTTATATAGATGTCGATGATATATGAGATCGGAGTTGTTGAGATTATAACAACCATGGATAGACCCAACATGATATGCCGTGAAACACGTCGATAATATTTTTATCGGTAGTTTCTAATTAACAAATATTACCATTACTATAAGATCGTTAGACCACAAGACACATGTGAACTTGGATGCAATATGGATGTGGCGAGATTCTTCAAACATTACTCTGAAAATGAGGAATTATAAAGTCAGTCCTCGCTCTTACATGATAGTATGCCAATGTCTTATGGTGTAGTTATGGAAATTTCTACTCCTGGCGATGGAGAGATACACCGGGCCATTCATGTATTATGATGTTCGTCATCGTCTGGCCGGACACGTGATCAAGTAGTTGATCATAGGAACATCAATAATACGGGATGAGTAAAGAGTACATGTCGGATAACGAGGATAACCTTTTGTTTCACCTCAAGATGTGTAAAGCATCGATAAGCAATGTAACGTGTATTGATGTAGTATAAAAGGTTCACACGATAAAAGAACTCTGTGATTATATGCGGGGATCACTGTGTGCGCCAAGGTAGCAATAGTGGTCATTGTGGAGGAATAAGTCCCGAGCATGTCCGCACATATCCGAACCCATAGGATCACACACTTAAGAGTTTAGTGACATTCGGAATGTAAGTGCGAATGAAGTTTTAGTAAAGAAGTAATTCTGAACATGTTCGGAAGGTCTCGAAATATACTAGAGGTGTACGTAATATTATGGAGAGTGTTCAAATGAATTTTTGGCATTTAAATAATGAGATAAGGGTTCCGAGAATGTCCCGGATGATCTCGGAATGGTTTCGAGAGGTCCCGTATGATCCCGGAAGTGGCTGGAATTGTCTCGGGAGTGTCCAGAATGGTTCTATGCATATATGAAAGGTTTTGGAAGGACCGAAAGATCTGAAAGGTTATGGAAGGTACCGGATGATCCGAACCATCTTAGGATGTCCGTAAGGTTTCGTAATAGGTGCAGGCACATTGCCCCAAGGGGCAAGGAAAGTTTCCCTACCCTAATTCGGATTGGTCAAAGGAGGTAATTTGCTAGTAGGTTTCGGTTGACCTAAATTTACCGGAACTCGTCAAAACTTGGGGGCTGGCTTGCAGACGATCCAATGGACTTTGGGACTTATTTAAAGGTACCATAGGGCACCCCAAAGGCAATCCAAGTCGTGGCCTTAGCCTCCCTAAGTCGTTGCACCTCTGCTGCATCCAAACCCTTGCCGCATGCCGCGCACGCTCCATCGCCGCCTTGCGCCGTGCCACCACTCCGTGTGCTGACGCCACGTCCCTCTTCTTTACACCACCTCCTTGGTGGTGATCTAAACCCTAGGGTTGGCGTGCCCTAGGTTCTTCTTCTACTTCACTATGGAAGCACTGTCGGATCTTCATCGACACATTTCCGCTTCGATTGTGTGCTTCCGAATGGCAATGGGTACTCGAAACCCGCTAACCGGACAGGTACCCACCATAAAGGGGGAGGTTTTGGTATGAAAAACCCGCGGGGCTACTTAGCAGCAAAAAAACTAGACCCATTGAGTCTAACGGGGCGGGTATGGGAGTGTTAAACTTGTACGCGTAGACCCACGTACCCGCTAAAATATGAGGGCTGGCAATAAATCCTAAAAGCCCACCAAATCCCAACCCACGGCCCACGATCGCACATGATTCGTTTTCATTGTCGGGCCTAGACGCAACCCCACGATCTCAATTTTCACATCCATGGTTCCACCTGATTACCACACACGCGAGACGCGACCCCTCCCTAGACCGCTCTCTGCCTCTCTCTCCCTCACGCCATTCTCCCATGTTGTCGCATGTCTGCCTCCACCGGCCTGCCACTGCCCTGCAGAGCAGTCGCCACTACCACTCCTCCCACCGCCTCTCCCACTCCCTCGTACTACTGCCTTAGTGCCGTCATCGTTCATGGTCGAGCACGCCCCAGCGCCGTCATTGCTCATGGTTAAGCATGCCCTGGCCCCAATGCCGCCACTCGTGGTCGTGCAGGCCCCAGATCATGCTGATGTACATCATGTTGCGGGTACCTGACGTGTCCAGGTAGACGGGTGGCGGGTCTGCTTTTGATCTGGACCAGACGGCAGGTTTTAGGGCAGGTTGCGGGGGCGGGGGAGCGTCGGGTACGGGTATGGGGGGCTAAACCCGGCCCCGAACCCAGCGGGTGCCATGCGGATGTGTGCTTGATCACACCTTGATGTGGTGCCACTGATCAGATACGAATGGATACCAGTGGAGGCTCTACACTTGGATCACTTGATCGCGCGAACCTTCACATGGAGAAATCTTCTCGCGGCTAATCGACTAGATGTTGGAATCGACACACCGACAATTTCTACAATGACGTCTTCATCGGTGCATGTTCATGTAGCGGTTCGAGGTGATGGGTTTGTTGCATAGAAAACAAAAAAATCATACGGTTGCAACTACCAAGGTCAAATCTAAGTGCTACTTGTAACGGTTTCAGAAGGACTCACCCTCGAAGACCAGAAGAGGGAGAACGTTCCCGCAAAAAAACGTGGCCGATGTAGAATATACTTGTTTGTACTCGAAGGTCGTGGAGACGATCAATACCACAATCGGGCAGCGCCTCCGTAATCGGCCGCACGTCCAGCGAGACGACGACCTCCATCCCTTGCTCCAATTGGGCAGCGGAAGCAGCGGATCCTCGGGAACTCTAGCAGCACTACAACATGGTGGTGTTGGTGGTGGTGAAGGTCTTGAGCAGGGCTTCTCCTCAACACCGTACTTGCGACAGTGGATCATCTAGCAAGGAGGGAAGATGCCAGCCAAATGGCACATGAGAAAGATGGAATGGAGTATGAGGAGAGGGTCTCCACCTCCTCCTTATATAGGAGTGGAGGAAGAACCCAAGGGGTGGCCGATGTCCCATGTGATGCCCCCACCTCCCCCCTCTTGATTGCTGGTGGAGTCGCCACTCACAAATAATCAAGGGTCACTTTCTCCCATTAAATCTCCACTCAAAAACCAAAGGCCTTTCCAATAAAACACTTTTAATTCACTTGGTTTAATGCCACTCAATTTAATGAACACTTCACTTAATGAGTACTTTATTTAATGAACACATTAATAATTTATTCTCTTGTACTATTTCAATACACCAAAACCATTCTAGCAGTTTTGTCACAACAGTTTCTGAATTGTCCAGTATTTTCTCCTACGTTCCGTATCCACTCAGATGCGTCAACGAGCTGTAAGTGTGTCACCCTATGGTTCATGAACTAAGTGGACATGATCGAGACTCTTTCCGATAAATAATCTGGATCTGGAGATCCATAATGACTCTCACTTACTCAACGATGAACTAGTGATCGCGTGAACCTTTTTCATAGTAACCAATTTCTTTTGTCTCGCGATATTTTAGTTGTCCGAGATCTGATCATTTGGTATCATCCATACCTAGTTCGATCTCGTTACCGACAATTACTCTTTTACTCGTTTCGTGATATAACATCCTCGTGAGCCAGTCACGTGCTTGCAAGTGATGTCAATGTGATATCACCTAGAGGGCCTAGAGTATATATATCGTTGTCATCGGGATGGAAAAATCCCACTCTTGATTCACGAGCCTCAACTAACACTTTCTAAGTACCCAACGATATCTTTATAATCACCCTATTACGATATGACATTTGATGTAATTAAAGTACCTTCTAGTGTTAGTGATTGACGTGATCTCATGGTTTAAGGATTAGTGTTACTTCGTGTGAGATTGATATAGCAATATAAACTTCGATGATATGATCATATTTCTATACCTACCGTGGGTGTATGTTCATCACATTATTCTCCAATGACATGACCTTATCATTAATAATATCCAATGTTCATGATCAGGAAACCTTGATCATCTATTAATCAACAAGATAGTGTAATGAGAGGCATTACTAGAAACCTTTTTTGTTTATTAAACACACATGTATTAATGTTTTCGGTTAACACAATTATAGCATGAAAAACAAACATTTATTATAAACATGAAATAATATAATAACCACTTTATTATTGCCTCTCGGGCATATTCTCTTCACGAGGGATAATACATCTCCTCGCGACTTGACAAGTCTTGTTGCAGGGATTGACGCTCGTTCAACCTCGTCGTCGATAAGTTCCGCTAGGTCGATCTTCGAGGGTATGACCTATTGCCTCTACCCTTGCATATGATCCTAGTTATACGTTTGATTTTTTTGTTTGCGTAGCGTGTTCCCCAATAATAAATTCCTTATAGAAGTAGTACTAACACCACCAAGAGAGCACCAGAAGTCCAGCTCCACCAAAAGTGACGCCTCCTGGAAGGGAACAATGCACAAACGATATTATCGCCTGATCATAGATCTTAGGTTTTCATCATGGAGGAAGTCCTCGCTCACAAAACAATGTCTTAAACAAGGTCATTGCTAGGCACAACCAATTAAGGCCAGACATTGAATTTTCACCCCGAAAGATAAGACTTTGAACTTCTCCTATATTGTCACCCCGAGTTACGATGTCGTTTCTCCAAGTCACAAATCACCACGCCAATTCCTCATCGCCACAAAGACTCTAATCACCAATGTTAGTCCTCAGATCTCGGCTTCCATGACATTCTCCACCGGCTAACTTCACCATGGAACGAGAAAGCGTGCCCCATGATGGTAACAACTAGCAGAGCTTTGCAGCGCTCCCTCTAAAACCAAACGATCAGAGAAAAACATGGATGCACACGACCGAATCCCACCCGATCCAGCAATATCCAAGCATGAATCACCCAGTGGAGTTCGCTAGCGGGGGCCTTTTGGAACACGACACGCTAGCCTAGATTGATGGGGACATGCATCCGACAGATCATCATCTTGGCGCAAGTTGGAACCTTAGGATTGCCACCTTTATTCAAGTCGAGCTAGTCGTCCCCACACCACCCGCCGGCACTCTGTTGGATCTGCCGCTCTAAACCTCAGTGGCCAGGCCAGCATCAAGGAAGAACGCAACAGAACAGGGACGATCTTCCGCCGGATTCGGTCGAATCATGTAGCGAGGAGAATCCCATGCCACCAGTAAATGCACCGCCATGGAAGATCTCCACCACACCCATGTTCCACATCTACCGCCCTGGTGATGACCTACCTCGCGCGTAGGAGACCATCAGAGCTCGCACGCACTCACCTCCTTTGACAGGCTGGGTGTGGCCGCCACGACGAATACGGCGGCAGCGGCCATGGGGAGCAGATCAAGCGACAGCTCATTAGGGTGGGGAGAGGGGCCTCTAGAGTTTCCCTGTGTGAGGCGGCCAGGGAGGGGAAGATAGGGGAGGAGGGAGGCGACGGAAGTGGGTTGGTGGAGGCGGCGCTGGTCTCCTGGGAGTCAGCAACTAGTGCGAGGTGATAATCCTTATGAAAATACCATCAGTAACAACACCTAAAAACTCCCAAGTGGTAGAGGTGAAGATCGAGCCGGTCTGAGATGGTGCCTGCGTGGCCAAGATGAGGGTGGAGTATGAGAGGTTCAACGGCAGGGCGCTGGCGTCGGAGGAGCACGCCGCGCTCGCGATGGGGTACCTCAACCTGTTCAAGCTGGTCGAGGTTTACCTCGTCGCCAACCCTTCCGGGTAGGCCTAATTCAGCCAAGAACTGAAAGATCACAGTCAACCCTCTCCATGTTTGCTTGGTGATTGTGGGGTTATGTAATCATAAGTTATCTAAAGTACTAAAATGTGTCTAGATGCATGTGTATCTAGACAAAGTGAAGTCAGATATTTTAGAAAGGAGGGAGTAATATAATGTGTTTGAGGTTTATGTGCGTGCTTATAATCATTTTTCTTATCTATGCTTATAATCCTTGTTGTATAATCCTTGAAGATATAATACATAATTGTATGCATGTGGTCTGGTTTTGTGGTATCAATGTACATGTACGATGTATGTTGTCCATGAAACTCAATGCACATCTTACTCTCTCTGAAAGTCCGATCCATGAACATTGTAGACGTCTTTCGACAGAAGCTCAACAACCTCTAGAATTCCTAGGAACACTGCAGGACAGTTTATCAGACTGCTGCAGTCACAATCAGTCCTGTGCTCTGATAGCTGAACATCACCAATTGTGATTTCAAGCAGCTGGTGTTTTACTAATTGAACTTTCAAGCTGCTCTGAATTACTTGCAAGTTGCCAAGTGACAAGATCCTGCTGCCGTTGTGCTGCCTGAACTTTCAAGTTCATAACAGAGGAATAATACTAGTAATTGAACACCATTCACATACAGTTTACAACAGTCAGATATAGCATAGCTAAACATGTCCCAAAATACTGGTAAAAGCAGCAGTAGAGCTCAGCTGCTTAAGAATCCATCATCAAACTAGCAAACACCTGAAAACTCCATGAAGCAAGTACTCCTTCATCTGAGTATCTTCAGACAAACTTACTACTACTACTATGGGAAGCTGAAGCCGCCGATGCCCTCCTTGACGCCGGCGGGCGGGCAGATGTAGACCCAGAGCAGCGACACGATCATGCAGATGAGCCCTGACCAGACGAAGACGATAGTCGGCACGCGGCCACGGCGTCCCAGGAGGCCCTTGGCGAACGGATAGAGGTGGCACAGTACCCAGAAGCTGAAGAACGCGCCGCCCAGCAGCTTGCTCCACTGCGGGAACTCGCTGTACAGCGTCCGCGCCGTGGCCACGGCCATCGCCACCGCGTTCAGCATCATGATGGTCACGGGAGGCACCATCAGGAAGCTCCACCGCACCTCGTACAGCTCAGCGAACGTGTCCTCCTCGCCGTCGTCGGCGCCGCTCGGCTTGGACGTGAGCGTGAAGGAGATGTCCACACCGGCGATCACCTTGAGGAGACCCTGCAGCACCGCCGCCGGGTGCGCGCTGGTGCCACCGATGACCCAGAACTGCTCGTTGCGCCACCACTCGTGCAGCGTGATCCCGGACCACTTGATCTCCAGCAGCGCCAGCAGGCAGAGCGTGATGGTGATGATGAGAAGGAAGACTAGGAAGGTGGCGCTCAGGTGGCTCACGATGAACTTGCCGGTGAAGAGGGACACTGCCGGGAGTACGCAGTAGACGAGGAGGAACACGGAGGTGAACGGGTACATGCCCACGTTGAAGTAGGCGATGCGCTGCAGGAGCTTCATCCGCCGGGTGGCGAACATGGCATTGTTCCGGGAGAAGAAGATCTCCACGGATCCCGTCGCCCAACGGAGCACCTGGTGGAGCCGGTCGGTGAGGTTGATGGGCGCCGTGCCGCGGAAGGCGTCACGGCGAGTCACGCAGTACACGGACCGCCACCCGCGGTTGTGCATCCGGTACCCCGTCACCACGTCCTCCGTCACTGACCCGTAGATCCACCCGATGCGCCGGCCCCACTCTGTCTTGTCCTCGTAGAAGCAGGAGATCACGCTGATGGCTTCGGCGACGGTTGCGGCGTCCAGCGGCTCACGGGGCACGGCCAGAGCGCCGGCGGGACGGCCCTGGTGGACCCCCGGCATGTCCTGAAGGAGCCTCCCCTGGTACTCTGCCACCGAGATGGATGACACGAACGTCCCCGAGTTGCCGAACCGCTTCGGCATCAGCGACGACGACTCGATGTCGCTGAGCTGGTTGTGGTCGTCGTCCTCGATCGGCGGCAGCATCGACTCGTGCTCGCTCTCCCTGTCCGTCTTCTTCCCCATGCTGGGCTTCTTCCTCAGGAACAGCTTGATCTTCTTCCTCCCGAGCCAGCCGTGGTGCTCCGTGGCGCGCGGCGGGCTGAACCCGTACAGAGCAGTGCGGCGGAAGATGCAGCCCGTGCCGACGTACATGGGACCCTGCAGCCCGTCCATGGCGCGCATGGCTACGTCGAAGAAGACCAGGTTGTGGTTGGCGTACCGGTCGTTGGGGTCGATCCCCTCGAACCGCTGCGGGAACTGCACGTAGCAGACACGGTCGCCACCGCGGTCGAGCATGTAGCACATCCCCTCCCGGAGCGCCGCCGAGTTGTGCACGTAGTGGTCGCAATCGAGGTTGAGGATAAAGGGCCCGTTGGACATGATGGCGCTCGACCGGACCAGAGCGTTCATGGCGCCAGCCTTCTTGTTGTGGTCGTACCCCGGCCTCTTCTCGCGCGAAACGTACACCAGCATTGGCAGCCGGATGTCCACGCCGGTAGTGTCGATCAGTGCGCCGGATTCCGCTGGCTCGCCGCCAAGCACTGGCTCCGACGTCGGTGGCGCAAGCATTGCCTGCGGCGTTCATCAATTGGGATAGTAAGATACAGCAGCATTTCGAACGGACAGGAAAGGATTTCTGTCAGCGACAACAAGTATGGGAATTGGGGATTTGATCAATCACCTGAATGATGCCGGCGTGGTCACCGCGGGCGTGATCTGTCGCGCCGGTGAGCCAAGTGCCGTGCCACTGGGAGCCGTCAGACATCCATGTCGCCTTCACGGCCACAGTCTCTTCCAAAGGAGCTGTTCCAAGCGTGCCACCGGCCGCCACGGCCTCCTCTTGCTGCCGTCGTCTGGTACGCAGCTCCTCACCGGCGTTGTACGCGTCTGAGCGCCGGCGGATGGCCTCCGGCAGCGAGTTCACACGCACCTTGAACTCGTCGTACTCCCGCTTCACCTTCCTCCGCTCGCGGACGAAGTCCAACCGCACCTTGTTCTTGAGGAAATCCCGCTTCTGGCCGAAGTAGGCGTCCGGGCAGCGCGGCTCGACGCCGTGCTTCCGGCAGAAGGGCACCCACGTGCGCGCGAAGCTGGCTGTCTCGGCGAGCGCCTCGAAGGTGAGGAGCGCGCCACCGTCGTCCGAGAGGTAGCAGGCGAGCTTCTCGACCGGGTAGTCGGCGGCGAGGATGGAGAGGATTGTGTTGGCGGTGACGAGCGGCGGCTCCTTCTCCGGGTCGGCGGTGGAGACGAAGACGTCGATGCCGGGCAGGTCGGAGCGGCCCTTGGGGTTGCGTGCCGTGGGGCACTCGAAGCGGTCAGCAAGGACGTCGAGGTCGCAGGCGCGGTTGACGGGGCAGAGCTTGGGGAGGCTGTCGAGCAGCCATGAGAAGGCGAACCACACCTCGCACGTCACAGACAGCGCCCAGAGCCACATCGCGTCCGGGTTCGGGTGCCGGATGCGCCATGTCAGAAAGAACCCCAGCGCCACCAGCCGGATCGCGATCAGCATCCTGCATCGGAGAGAGCAGAGGAAGAAGAAGGCAAATCAGAGTTAGGACAAGTCAAGTGTTTCGAGCCAACAAAATCCACACGAATTTCAGTCAAAGGGTGGAATTTTAGCAGCATTGTATTTACCTGTAAGGGCTGAGGATTGCCTGAGAGACGCTGGTCTTCCTCGTCAGTGGGCGGCGACAGCGGGCGCCGAAGTTGGGTGGCTCCTCGATGCCGACGAAGCCGGCGGTGGCCCCGGCGCCACCGCCGCCGTGCCCGTTCTTGGGCCACAGAGCGTTGCCGTAGCCGTAGGTGCCCTTGGTCTCGAAGAGCCACCGGGCGTGGTCGAAGTCGGCCGGCTTGCCGTTGGTGCTGGGCGTGGGCATCTTGATGGAGTGCACCATGGAGAACCGCTTGGCCATGGATGTCATGGGCATCTGGTCCCGCTCCTCGGACGAGGATATGGCCTCGTCGTCGTCTTCGTCGACGGAATCGTCGGTGTCGCTGCCGGTGGAGTACGGCTCCTTGCAGCCTGGGCAGGTGCCGGCGGCGGCGACACAGTCCGCGTGGCACTCCTGGCAGATCATGAAGCCGCAGTCGCAGGGCGGGTGCCCGGCGCGGAGGAACGCCGGCATGTCGCAGCCGCGCATCTTGCAGGACAGGTTCGCGGACGCGGCCGGTCGAGCGGCGCCGTCGGCGAGCACGTGTCCGCGCGTGGCGCAGTTGAGGCCGCCGGTGAAGATGGTGGCGGAGACGTAGCTCCTCTGCGGCCGCACCTCCTCCTCGGCCGCGGGCGCGTCGGTGGACGCGGCGGACGCCATCGTCGTCCTGTCCGGCGTCGGTGGGATGTGCACGGTGTAGTGCACGAACTCGGCGCTGCCGTCATCCCTCGAAGCGTAGCGGCTTCCCCCGCCGCTCCGGCGCACCGGCGAGACCTGCAGCGTCGCCGTGGACGACCCGATCGAGTGCCTGGTCACCGGGCTCGTGATCCCGGACGCCCTCCTCACCACCCCATCCCCGGGGCTGCCTCCGCCGCCACCAGCCTTTCCACCCACCGGCGACACGGTCACCGTCACCGGCGAGCCCGCCGGTAACGACAGCCGCCG
Source organism: Avena eriantha (assembly GCA_910589775.1). Taxonomy (NCBI): domain Eukaryota; kingdom Viridiplantae; phylum Streptophyta; class Magnoliopsida; order Poales; family Poaceae; genus Avena; species Avena eriantha. The sequence goes on along the minus strand of OU342744.1, from coordinate 289,965,691 downwards.
CGACATCCCCCCGCCAAATCACCTCTCCCTCCTCCAAATCAACTGAACCGAACAAGCAATCAAGCAGCCCCTAGTTACCAGCTCAGCTCGAGAACAACCAAACCAAGAACCAGAAGCTCAGCTTGAACCCATCCCGCGCGCTCAAAGAAAGGGGGAAAAGGGAAGGCTGCTGGCGGCGGGCCGAGCTCGAAATTATGGCGAGATCTACTAAAGGGTGGGGGAGGAAGAAGGATTGAGCAATCGATTGCTGGGCCTCGGGGACCGAGACGAGGATCTGAGCTGTGGCAGAGCCGGTCGCCGGCGCGGCGTTATTTATTCCCCTCGAATTCCCTCCCCGGCTTTCGAAAACAGCGAGCCCAACGGTCGGGTGTGCGTCGGCTCTGACACTCGAGCGTTACCAGTGGCGCAACGGTCGGTGCGAGCTGTCCGTCAGATGCCAGATCGGACGGCCGACGTTTGATTCAGCTGAGCGGGGAGCAAGAGCCTGAGGAAGGATGGTAGCCGTTTGGCCCGGAGTGCACGGGTGAGGCCCACGTGAGGCCGGCCGGCGAGTTCTTTCCGTCTGAGCTGGTGGATGGGGTTTCCATTTGTTTGACGGCATTTCTTTTTGTCTCGTCTAGCACTTAGCATTCTATGATGGTGATTTTTACCTGAGACGGGGTCCATTTGCCGTAATGGTAAACTCAATTACCATCATTACATCTGTTGAAGTATGATCCAAATTCTATTAAGGAGGCTAACATCTGACGGAGCGGAGCGAGACCCGTCGTCGGGAGGCTTGGGTCGAAGCGGATCGTTGATGACCCAGGTTACCACCGCTATATATACATCTTGTAAGCCGCCGGCTGGGAGAAGTTGCATCTGTGAAATCCCGACATTGTGTAAACACTCCCTGTTATAGTAAAGATTTGCTAGCTGGCATCCGTGATTTTTCTCTCTCTTTGTTGGAGAGGGTGTTCCACGTTAAATCTGTGTCCTCCTTGCTGTGATTTCGTTTTCGTTCTTCGTTATTTGATTTCGTAAAGCTAACAACATCAACTGATATCATGCCACGTGTATATGTTTTTTGTGTTAAGTATACTTTTTTATTGGGAAATTTTTGTTAAGTAATCCTATGTGTATGTTTAGTGGACCAAGGTTTAAGATAGTTGGGTATTAGAAAATTTAGAATAAGATAATAATATTATGCTTAATTGAGCTAATTGAGTGTGTCGTGTGGGCCGGGCCGACTAATGCTTTGGGGTTGATAGAGCTCCGCTTCACATATGTGGCCCCAACGAAAGAAAATCCGTGCTAAAAAATAAAAGGGAAGAAGACCTCCACCAAAGTAAGTGGTTACATTGATCATACTACGGCTTCATGGGATGTCGAAAAGATCGAGGAAAATTTTCTAACAATGGAATATAAGATCATCAGGAACATCCTGCTGTGTGCGAGGAATCAAGATGATTTTTGGGCTTGTCATTTTGAATGTGCGAGTATCTTCTTTAGCAGGTTGGTGTACCAAGCACTTATAGTAATGCAGAGAACCCGGGAGGACTAGTTGGATGAACACTCTTCGCTGTTGAACTGGGCTGAATAAGGCAAATCATGGACAAAGCTCTAGAAGCTTGGTGTCCCGGTGAAACTCCGTGTTTTCATGTGTAGGCTGGCACAACACTCATTTTCGACAGGTGATATTCTTCACCATAGGAACACGTGCACATGAGGGCATGCTCGATCTGTGGACATGGGGAATCGTGGAGGCATTCATTGATTGAATGTAATGGTACTTCTTCATGATGGAGACGATGGGTCTGACGAGGATGTTTGATTACATTATGGGTTATATGGCATGCTAGGAGGAAGACAATCCATGAGCAAGTTTTTCAAGGCCCAAGGGCTAAGGTGCAATTCTTGGAGAGGTTCTTGCAGGATCTTTCAGCTAGTTAAGAACTAAAGCCACGGAAGGAAGGCATGCAAGTGAGAAGGCCAGAGCAAGGAGGAAGATGGATCCCGCCTCCAGAGAGCTAGACGAAGATCAACACTGATGCTACAGTGACTCGTTTGATTTAGGGCTGCGTGGGGGAAAAGCCTCCACAATTCTCGTATATATAACATCTATTCTAAAACCGGTTGTAGAATATTAATCTACAATAAGGGCACCCTATATAGAGAGGACCGGGTTCCAACAACCGTCAACCCACCCGACCCAACCCGCCCCGACAAACTTGTCCCCCACCTTCGCTAGATCCCGACCAGGTGCGCCTCCTGCATCCCGAGCAAGTGAGCGCCCATGGGGACGTCAGCGCGAGGGAGCGAGGGCCGCCCACCCCTATCCTTTACCCCACCTAACGACCTTCATCATTGGCCGCGGAGCGAGCGAGTGAGCACCGGCGTGGACGCCGACGCGAGGGAGCGAGCTCCGCCAGGGTCCCCGCCGATTACCCACCTAACGACTTTCTTCGCCGGTGCGGTGCGAGCGAGTGAGAGACGATAGGGACACCGGAGCGAAGGAACGAGGCCCGCAGTGTCCTGGTCTCCATATCCGACGAGCTCGTCTAGTTCCCCACCTTCTTCCCCGCAGGCGGTCGGCGGCGCTGAGCTCCCCCGAAATCTTTGAGTCTTCAACATCGACGACATGACCAAAGATCTCCGCCCTCTCTGCTTCTTCCGTCGAGGCTAGCAACGCCTGCAGTGAAGATGGCTCCCCCTCACTGGAGCACAATAATTAACAGAAGAACATCTCCACGATTCCGTGAAGGAATGGAAGATCTGCTAGCTTCTTCTCCATTTACACCGCTAATTCGACCTTCAACATATGCTGGTCCTAGGAAGAGGAAAGACATGCTAATTAGAAAGGTAAAAATACGAAATTCTATTTCAATTAGGTGTAATTAGAGAAGTTTAAGCAGTGTAAATGATTAAGGCTGTTCAAGGGGTGTCTTTTTAGATAAATTGATGTTGGCTTATCAGATAAGTTCAGGGTGTCTTTTCAGCATAATTCTGGAAAAGTCTAGTGTGTCTCTAGAGCTAAGTTCATAATTCGTTTAAAGATCAGTTCAGAGGTATTGCAAACAAAGATGATTAGGCAGTTCATAATTAGAAAGTTCAAGTAAATTTTGCCTTGAATTTAAAAAGTTCATGCTGCCTTATAAGATAAGTTTAGGGTGTCTTTTTAGCATAATTCTAGAAAAGTTTAGTGTGTCTCTACAGCTAAGTTCATGATTCGTTTAAAGATAAGTTCAAGGGTAGCCATATTGCAAAAGAAAGATGATTAGGTAGTTCATAATTAGGAAGTTCAAGTAAATTCTGCCTTGAATTTAAAAAGTTCATGCTACCAGATAAGTTTAGGGTGTAGAAAAAATAGCATAGTAAAATGATTAGGCAATTCAAGGTAACATGGAAAAGTTCATGGTCCCTGTTTAGATAAGTTCAGGCTTCCTCATCACTTAAGTTTAGGGTCTCTTAGCAAGTTCATGTTGTGTTCTGTTTTAGTACGATACAAAAGGAAAACGGATCAGAGGAGCAACCAATGTCCATGATCCATTGACGCTGTATGTCCAGGATCCAATGCCTCTCTAGTGGTCTTCAGATGGTACCAATTGGAAAACACCTGAATTTCATGTGGGTTATTTTGGATCCTCTAGCCGTTTCGAGTACTCAAAAAGTTCCTTGGAAACACCAACGCCAGAACAAGCTCCATTCTCTATGACACATTTCAACAGTGCATGTCTGAATGGAAAAACTATGTCGAGCCAACAGTGTCAGAGCATATGCAGCGTGTTCTGCATGAGGTCGCAGTAAAGCAAGCACCACATATTAAACATCCACCTGAAGCATGCATGCAACCTCCTACCATGAAACATGCACCTGAAGCACGGACGCAAGCACCTCCCATGAAGCGTGCATCTGTTGTAGCTACACAATCTCCAACGAAGCATGCAACGGTTGAAGCTACAGAACCTTCCATGAAACGTTCTGCAGAGGAAAGCATGCTTCCTCCAAAGAAGCGTCCTGATAATAGTGGTCCTTCTTCTACTACCCACGGTTTTCCTCAATGGTCACCGCCTCGAGCACCGCCAGAGCAGCAGCAGGAGCAAAAATAGAACAAAAGGGATGGATCAGCGGGCACTAAACGTGATCCATTACTCCATAGGTCAATAGTCACGCTGCCATGCCCCATACGTCTTGGGCAGAGTGAAACACCAAAGGAAATTCACAACTACACCCATGTGAGTATAGTAAAAAATTTGCATCCATCTCATCACAAGTGGAATAGCAACTATTGTTTCATGTATGATAGGGCAATAAACTTCTTGTTTTCTATGTGCAGAAACCTGATTTATCTGCTTACCTCTTACCGGTACTAGGTATGCGGTTCGAGACTTTTGAAGACACAAAGATCTTCTATAACAGATATGCAAGGCATGCAGGTTTTGAGATTAAAACTTGTCAATCCAATGGTAATAATAAGTACTTGCAGTGCACATGGCAAGATGAAAACACATCACAAGATCCAGATGAGGATCGATTGAGATTTAACAACTCAAGGAGGTGTCACTGCGCGACATAACTTCGATTGAAGAAGAAGCAAGACAACATATGGGTAATTGAGGATATAGAATTTGAACACATACACAGGTTGCTACTAAGCCCAACATGCTTTTATTCCTTCACTCACACAAGACATTCGATCCTACCATACTAGAATATGTCAAATTCCTGCAGTACAAAAACTTGAAACATGTCCAGATCATGTCAATCCTATCAGGGTCAGTCGGAGGCGCTCAATACCTAGGTGTGCATGATCGGGACTTGATCAATGAGTAAAGTACGCTTCTTTTACATATTCCGTACTAATAAAAAACTCAACTTGTTCAACAACGTATGAATTCTATTTTGCTTACAAAAATGAAGGAAAGCCAAGAACATGAGCTGAGTTTCTTTCTTTGGTGAGATGAAGGCTACAAATCCCAAGTTTTGGTTCGACATTCAGATAGATGATGACAATGTGATAAAGAACATATTCTGGGCATATGTCAGCTGCAGAGGAGCTTATGAGGATTTTGGTGACTCCCTCACATTTGATACAACGTATAAAACCAACAAGTATAACATGTCGCTTGGCGTGTTTGTAGGAGCTAACCACCACCTAGATTCTACGGTATTCGCGTGTGCACTCGTGACAGATGAATCAGATGACTCATTTGAGTGGATGTTTCGAACATTCCTCGAGTGTATGAAAGGAAAATATCCCACCACCGTACTAACATGTATGTATTCTATTTCTTTTACAGCAACAAAATGCACTAAAAATGTTATCTAGATAGGAAAGTATAACTAGTGGTGCAAATAATGTACAACTAATGTTGCAAACAAAGGTTCAGGTGGAAAATGCCATGCTTGATACGCATGTAGGACTTAACTAAATAGCAAAGTACAACTAGTGGTGAATAGTAAGTACAACTAATGGTCCACACAAAGTTCAGGCGGAAAAAATGATATGCTTGTCAAGCGTGTAGCGCTTAGCTAGTTGGGATAGTACAACTAACGATCGACATTAAGTTCAGGAATATTGTACCAGAAAGTTCAAGCATACACTATATGATGGCAAATGATCCACACTAATCTCTGATTTGTGATCTGTTTTTTTACTCAGCCCAGTGCCCATCCATGGTGGAGGCAATCCCTAGAGTATATGTACAAGCATTGCACAAACTATGCATATGGCATATCACCAAGAAATACAAGCTTCCCTTGAAAAGGATATATAAGCTATTTCCCAACTTTAAGCTGGAGTTCAGAGCAATACTTAACTGGCCACTCATGCCAACAGAGTTTAAAGCAGCCTGACACTAATTTGTTGAAAAGTACAAGCTGCAAAAAAAGCAAAATGATGCTACAGATATGGGAGGATAGGAAAGACTGGATTTCAGCGTATTTCAAGGAACTGTTATGTGCTTGAAGGACACTGACACAGCGAAGAGAAAGCATGAACGCTATCCTAAAGAGAGGATTTGTGACCGAGCGACAAAATCTGCACCTCTTCGTGGAACAGGTTAACGACTACATTCAAGATCGGCAAATGAAGGAGTATGAACAGACAATGGCATCGCTGGTAAGGAGTATATTTTATAACATCAAAGATATAATGTTGTCTCTTGCTTGAACTAAAAAATATATACATTCTACAGGGCCACGAGAACACCAGAACATACTATGGCTTTGAGAAGCAGTTGAGCAAGATGTACACAAAGTCTGTGTTTAGCGAGATCAGGACACGACTGAAAAATAGCACCCTCTTCAATGTATGGGAAGCACCAGAACGTTATCCAAACTTTCTAGTTCAATACAAAAACCTGCAGAAGGTCTTTTGCATGGTCACAACATCAATTCAAAGTGATAGCAGGCAAAGAGGAAAGAAAATGTGAATGGAAATGCATGCTATGGGAACATACAGGTAAATGAAAAAACAAAAAAGCCTTCTCATCAACACTCTATGAAAACTTTGGTATTATGTTTTCTGTAATTGCTTGATAGAAAAAATAACAAAATAAATTGCATCTTCTAGGTTATTTTGTCTTCATGGCATAGCCTTGCTAGAGTACCCGAGGGTCGACCGATTGCCAACTTAATACATCCTGAATAGATACAACAAAGAGACCCACAACAAAGCTACGTTTGATAGGACAGATTACAGAACACTTGTATCTAGCGGTTGCTCTAGGGTGTTCAAACACAATGAAAACCTTTAGTTGGCTTTCAAACTTGTCAGGATTTCAGTAAAGTCTGGTAAACAACTAGCATTAGCAAAAAAAGGGTTGATTGACCTCATTGAGCGGGTAGAAGCAATCGGCTCTTCAACTGTAGATGATCAAGAAAGAACAAAAGACCCTGATATTATACGGTTAGAGCCTGATCTAACGCATATTTTTGGAGAGTACATAAATAAAAAGGAATAGGGTGAATCTTAGTCGTCATGAAGGGTTATTATCCCTCCATTTATCTCAAAAACCAAAGGAAGCGGCACACAACAGAAACAAAGCACCAATGACACAAAGAAGAAAGGGAGTGGACAAAAAGCTAAGAACGCTGATCAGAGATCAGTTCCTCAGAAACCTGCGAGTAAGGAGTATGTAGAGGAATAGCTTGATGAAGAAGGGGAGCCACTAGGATCCAGGACATGCATTACATGCAATATGAAGGTAGGGCACAATGCACGGACATGTCCACAACGGAAGAAAGGCAAAATAAATCCTGCTAAACCAAAAAATATAAGAAGAAAATTCTCCAAGATGTGCAAGACAATGTCTGGGCACAACTCCAGGACATGTCCGCTAGTGAAGGTTGCATTGTCAATAGTGGCAAAGAAAAATGCAAGTCAAACTAACAAGAAACATAACACAAGAAAAGTTGAAAGTGATGAAGACGAGGAGGAAGACGACGATGATGATGAAGGCAATGACGACCAGGAGGAAGGAACCTCGGAACAGGAAGAAGACATCGATGATGAAGACGATGAAGATCATGAACAAGACGACGAAAAAAATGAGGAAGATATGGAGGAAGAAGAAATAGATGATGAGGATGAAGAAACACAAACACCCCCGCGACCACTTAATAAGCCAAAGAAGAAGAATGCCAAGACATCCCCACCAGTAATACCGATCAGAAGGAGCAGCAGATTGAAAATGAATGAGTAATTTGCACATATAAATCTTTAGTTTTTCATATGTTGATGAAACAAAAATAATGAAAAAGGTTACATCCTACACTCCTATTATATAGTGATTATCAATATATTAAAATTTATGGTATTGTTCAATGTTCTGCTTCAGATTCAGAAACTTCTTACATATTACAAAACATACAGGAAAGAGGGTGAGGTGATCAACCAAAAAATAACAAACTAAGTTCATCCTTAGCAAAGTGCAAAGTTCAACCACGCTAAACAGGAAAGTACAGGCACAATAACAAGGCTAGTGTAGGAGTCCATGCGAGTTCAGTACGGTTACCATACTGATTTTAGTATACTGTATCACACAAAAATGTAATACACGACCAATCTGTAGTATTGCAGCAGGAGACAAAAATTTCTTTAATTTGTAAGATAAAATACATAAGTAACAAGTTAAGTTAAGGACACGCTTGACGGAAAGTACAACTAGGGAGGACAAAAAAGTTTAGTTTACGGATCAGATGTAAATAAAAGAACCACACAAACATACATATATTATGAAGATTATTCATTATAAAAATCACGGAGAGCTACATAACACGATACAAAATAAAAATATAAAAAGTAAAAATATTGCATAACTAGATCATGAGGATCTAGATAACTAAATCGAATATTATTCCAATGAACATACAAAACAAATTAAACTACTATGCCTTCTTCACCAATCCCTGCAACGCCTCCTCTCGGAATGCTTGTAAAGAAAAAAGTAGCCCCTCTCGTACAAATCCAACCTCCTGTACACTTCATATGTCGCATATGCATCCCTAGAAGCATATTCCAAATGTTTAGGTGGGAGAGGAGGCAGATCAGCCCACATACGATGCTCCCTATTTCCAAGCCCATCCTTCATATTCAAATAATATGGATCTATAATGGCACCAGAAACATTCTTCAGCCCTTACATGCGCTTCCTCTTGTCAGGATCTCTCCAAACTAACTGGATGTTCTTCAGATTATGAATAAACAGATCTTCTTGACCAAGTACCTTTTCATCTTCAATAGTGGCGAATCCAACAAAAATATACCTCCATCCATACAGAAATGCACGAAGCATCTCACACTTCACGCCGGCGTGGCAAATGTGGTACACCAACACATCCGAGCCAACACAAAGCTGAATCACAACAGCACTCCTGGACTTAAAGTAGGATCCTATGGCGTACTCGATGTCGACACCCACTATCTTCCTTTTAGAAGAAGCAAGGATAACTTTAACCTTCTCAATCCACCCCTCAACACTTGCGGAAATGTTGGTGTACAGAACATTGATTGTTGTGGTGCCATGACATTCGACAGTGGATTCTTCAGAGAAAGGAGGAACATCCATTGGGCGATTTTGGAAAAACGGTGGATGACTATTTTGTGGCTACCGAATGAAGGCAATGGATTTATAGACAAATGCAATACAGAATAGAAGAAACCCAAAAGGTAGAAAAATATGGACAAGCTAGGAAACTTCAACGGCTAGATAACCACGAAATAAACCTGCAGCATTAACTGTAGCCAATCGATCCCTGCATGTGCGGCCAATCAGCCCCTCCAAAAAAGGAACTAAATAGGAGACCTCAACGGCTAGAAAAGCAGGTATAATCTCCTGCTAATCTACTATCTAAAAAAGGGGACTTTCAATGAAACTAGTAACTACTTTGTAGAACCAAAAATATAGAAACCTACATGATAGTGCTATATGTGCGTGATCGTTTCAAAAATTAATAGAGCAGCCTAGGCAACTGAAAAATAAAACAATAAAAAAATAAAGAGGACAGTACGGGACGACCAACCCAGAAAATTCAACCTCGACCTACTAGTAAGTTCATGTAAAGCACAGTAAAAAAAGAAGGATATTAATAGCAGTTCAACCAGGGAGCTTAAGAAAGCTTTCAGGCTGATAAAATAAGTACAATAGAGAATCGGCTATATTATCGAAATAAGGTTTCCACGTACATAAGTTTAATCTAAAAACAGGTCCGCAATATTTAACTAAATACCAAACGCTTAGAAAATCTACCATCTATAAAAAAAGTACTTCCAACGAAACTAGTAACCACGTTGTGGAACAAAAACACAGAAACATTCAGAAAAGCATGCACGTGATCAATTTTAAAATTAACAGAGCATCCTGGACAACTGAAAAATAAAACAAGAAAAAAAGAGGATTGTACAGGACGACCAATCTAGAAAGTTCAACCTCGACTTGATGGTAAGTTCATGTAAAGCACAAGTGAAAAAAACAGATATTAACAGCAGTTCAACCAGCGAGCTTAAGTAAACTTTCAGGCTGATAAAGTAAGTACAAGATAGAATCATCTATATTATTGAAATAGAGTTTTCACGTACAGAAGTTCAATCTAAAAAGAACTCCGCAATATTTACATTTCAAATAGAATGTCGGAATAAAAATATACGATGACTGCCATGTACTCCGACCGCATTAACATCCTAAGCTGATGTTCTGCTTCTTCGCTCAGTACATAACTTGGAGCAAGCATCTGAACCTCCTTCGGAAAGTCTTCGCCCCTCCCCCACCTCCCACGCCGGCCGCCGCCCCTACCCTACCTCCCGCGTCGCCCGCCGCCCCTCCCACACCTCCCGCGCCTTCAGGAAAAAACCACGTCCCCATCGCCACCGTCATGGAGTACCCACCGTCCTGGAGTACCCACCGTCGGCAACTCGCACCCCGCCCGGTGTCCCCATCGCCAGCAACCCACGTGCCTCGCTGAACTGAAGGAAATATGCCCTGAGAGGCAATAATAAAATTGTTATTATGTATTTCTTGTATATGATAGATGTTTATTTTGCATGCTATAATTGTATTGATAGGAAAAATCAATACATGTGTGTTTAATAAATAAATAAAATGTTCCTAGTTATGCCTCTCTTATAGACTAGCTCGTTGATTGACAAGATGATCAAAGTTTCTTGATCATGGACATTGGATGTTGTTAATAACGAGGTCACAACATTTGTGAAATGATGTGATGAACATTCATCCGAAGTATAGCATTACGATTAAAGTCATTATGTTTATATTGCTATAACATCATACAAAGTAATCTTTATTTTTAGACCATGAGATCATGTTAATTGCTGACATCAGAAGAGTAACTTGATAACATCAAATGTCACACCGTAAAATGGTGACTATAAGGTGGGTTCAGATACTCCGAAGATGTCATGTTGAGGCTCATGGATCAAGAGTGAAATTTGTCAATCCCGATGACGGATAGATATACTCTGGGCGCTCTCGGTGATATCACATTAAGATAGCTTGCAAGCAAGTGATGTGATCACTAGAATGTTATATCACGGGAACAAGAAAAGAGTGCATGTCAGTAACGAGATCAAACTAGGTATTTGGATACCGATGATCGAATCTCGGACATGTAATATATCATGAGACAATGGGATTAAATTACTAGCGTTAAAGGTTCTCACGATTATAGAAGTCATCATTAAATATGCAGGAGTCAGTATGGACCTCCAGGTCCTGCTTCTGATTATTGATTTGAGAGGAGTCTTAATCATGTCTGCATTATTTGCGAACCGTAGGGTGACACACTTAAGGGTTGACAAACACCATTTTGAAGCACATATGTTTAAGACGAAAGAATTGCAAAGCGCTGGAATTATTTCGATGGAAACCGGAATTGTTTCGGGTAAAATTGCAGAAACTGGTTCTGCATGTGATATTGAAATGTTACAAGGGGTTTTATGTGAATGTTTGTTAATTAAAGTAATTAAAAAATTCTGAATAAAATAAATAAAAGATTTTATTAAATGAGAGTTGCATTAAATTTGGTGGAAATTTAATGCATGTGAGTGGAACTTTGGGTGGAGGCTAAATTGATGTGAGTGGAGCTTCCACCACATGAATGAGGAAGAGGTGGGGGAACCCCCCATGGGCGCCGGCCATGGTAGGGAGGAGCCCCCCTCTCCTATAAAAGGCCTCCTCTCCTCTCTCACAAAGCACACCTCCTCGTGAAAGATATCTCTCCCCCTTTAGATATATTTCCCCATGGTCTCAGATTAGCGAGATACATGTTTCTGGTGGCATTGCGTCTGAAAGGAGTTGCTGCTTCTGCTGATTCGCTGGAGCGAGGAGGTGGAGGTTGTTCGGTGGCCTGAACGTGTGTGCGAGGATGGATGCGCTGCTGATTTGTGGCGCTAGGACTTCCACACGATCTTGAGATCGGTAAGCATATGACTACATCATCCACGAGTTCCAACTCATTAACAAGGCCTTGTTGTCTTCGAGGGTAAGTTCTCTATGGATGTATATCCACCCGTTGCTTGTATCTAGTAGATATATCTTGGCGTATAGTTTCCATCGTAGGAATTTTTTTGTTTTCTATGCTACGAACCCAACAGTGGTATCAGAGCTTAATCTATGCGTAGGTGCTTTGCACGGGTAGTACACATATGTTAATATGTGGGCGTGATGATCATGTTATGCTTCTTTCATGTATTTTGGATATTAGTGCCATAGTGGGTTGAAGCGGCCCGGACCAACCTTACATATCATCGCACATGAGACTGGTTCCACGACTGACATGCAACTAGTTTTGCATAAGTGACTGGCGGGTGTGTCTCTCTCCTACTATAGTCAATATCTGATTTACAAAGAGTTGCTAATAACTTGGTTATCCTCGTTATGGTTCCATGTTCGTAGGTAAGACTGGTTCTATCTCTGAAAGCCCTAAGCCACGTAAAACTTGCAATGGATAAATTATAGGCGTCTAGTTTAGATCGTTGCTAGGCTAATGTCTTGATATGGTAATGTTGTAAGTAGATGTATGGTAGATACTCTTACAACACACTTAACGTATAAGTTCCATAGACCTTGGCCTTACACACAAAGGAATGATAAAGATCATACCACGATGCATATGATAGAGATCAAATGCATGGACCATATCATCCCACTTTACACATCAGATGTTCGCATCTTATATTGCTAGTTTGGCGCTTTTAGTAGCATTGTAAGATGATCCCTCATTTAAATATCAAGATAAAATGTGTTCTTCCTTAAGTATGCACCGTTCTATGGATCGTGTTTCGAGACATCACGTGATGATCGGGTGTACTCGACTATATGCTTTCATACAACGGGTGTAAGACAGTTTTACACACACGAATACTAAGGTTCTTACTTGGCGAGCCTAGCATGTACAGACATGGCCTCGGAACACGGACCGAAAGGTTAAGCATGAGTCATATAGTTGATATGATGCCCATATAGATGCTCGCCTTTGAAGCTACACCGACTCACGTGATGATCGGACTTGGTGTAGTGGATTTGGTCCATGTAATCACCAAAAAGACACGAGGGATGTCGTTTTTGAGTGGGAGTTCATTAGTAATTTGGATTAGTTGAACTCAATCTATCATAAAACTTAGTCTAAATATATTTTACAAATTCTGTTGTAGATGGCAACACCTGCTTTTAATTTCAATGTGTTCATGGAGAAAGAGAAACTTGCTGCGAATGGTAGCAACTTCACCAACTGGGCTATGAATTTGAGGATTCTCCTCACTGCTGCACAAAAGAAATATGTGCTAGCGGCGTCGCTAGGCCCCCCACCAGCTCCTGATGCCCTTGACGAGGAAAAGAATGTCTATATAACTCGTTAGGAGGACCACAACTTAGTTCATTGTGGCATACTGTATGGGCTAGAGCCAGAACTTCGGAAGCATTTCGAAAATGGCAATGCTTTTGATACCATGGGAGAATTGAAAATGATTTTCGATACCCATGCTGCCGTAGAGAGTTATAATACTTTTGAAAAGTTCTTTAGCTGCATGATGGAGGATAACAACTCCGTTAGTGAGCACGTACTCAAAATGTCTGGGTACGCTGATAAGCTTGTGTCCTTGGGAATAACGATTCCCATTGACCTAGGCATACATCATGTTCTCCAATCTCTGCCACCTAGCTACAAGAGCTTCGTGATGAACTATACCTTGCAGGGCATGAAGAAGTCTCTTCCCGAGCTTCTATCAATGCTTAAAACTGCAGAAGTGGAGATTAGGAAAGAACATCAAGTGTTGATGATCAATAAGACCACCGGTTTCAGAAAGACAAGAAAGGCAAGCAGAAGGGAAAGAAGGGCGGCAAATCTGTTGCCACACCTGAGAACAAATCCCGAGCTAGCCCTAAGTCTGATACCGAGTGCTACTATTGCAAGGGGACTGGCCATTGGAAGCGCAACTGCCCCAAGTATTTGGCGGACAAGAAGTCCAGCAAGGCAAACAAAGGTATATGTGATATACATGTTATTGATGTGTACTTGACTAGTACTCGCAGTAGCACCTAGGTATTTGATACGGGATCGATTGCTAATATATGTAACTCGATTTAGGGGCTGCAGAACAAGCGACAGCTAGCAAGGGATGAGGTCATGATGCGGGTCGGCAATGGATCAAGAGTTGATGTGATCGCCGTCGGAACGCTACCTCTCCATATGCCGTCAGGATTAGTGATAAATCTAAATAATTGTTATTTGGTGCCTGCACTGAGCATGAACATTGTACCCGGATCGTGTTTGATACGAAGTGGTTATTCCTTTAAATCTGAAAACAATGGTTGTTCGATTTATATGAATGATATCTTTTATGGTCATGCACCTGTGATGAATGGTTTATTTCTATCGGATCTCGATAGTAGTATTACACATATTCATAATGTTGATGCTAAAAGGATTAAACTTGATAATGATATATCTACATATATGTGGCATTGCCGTCTAGGTCATATTAGCGTTAAACACATGAAGAAACTCCATTCTGATGGACTTTTGGAATCACTTGATTTTGAATCATTTGATACATGTGAGCCATGCCTTATGGGCAAGATGACTAGAACGCCGTTTTCTGGTTCAATCGAACGGGCGGCAGATTTATTGGAAATCATACATACTGATGTATGTGGACCAATGAGTGTGTCGGCGCAAGGTGGATATCGTTATTTTGTTACTTTGACTGATGATTTGAGTAGATACGGGTATATCTATTTGATGAAACATAAGTCTGAAACCTTTGAAAAGTGCAAAGAATTTCAGAACGAAGTGGAAAATCATCGTAACAAAAAGATCAAATTTATGTGGTCCGACCGTGGAGGAGAGTATCTTAGTTACGAGTTGAGCACACATATGAAAGACTGTGGAATAGTTTCACAACTCACGCCTGCCGGAACACCACAACGTAATGGTGTGTTAGAACGTCGTAATCATACTTTATTGGATATGGTTCGATCTATGATGTCTCTGACTGACTTGGCACTGTCATTTTGGGGTTACGCACTGGAAACTGTTGCATTCACTTTAAATTGGGCACCATCTAAATCCGTTGAAACGACACCGTATGAATTATGGTTTGGAAACAAACCTAAGTTGTCATTTCTTAAAGTTTGGGGATGCGATGTTTATGTGAAGAAACTTCAGCCGGATAAACTCGAACCCAAAGCGGAAAATGCGTCCTCATAGGATACCCTAAGGAAAGGATTGGGTATACCTTATATCACAGATCCGAGGGTAAGGTTTTTGTTGACAAGAATGGATCCTTTCTTGAGAAGGAGTTTCTTGCAAAAGGTGTGAGTAGTCGGAAGGTAGAACTCGAAGAGGTTATTAAACATTCTCTTTATGAAATGGCGAGTAGCGTAGCACCAGAAATTGTTTCGAAGTTGACTTCACCTGATGAAGAGAGAGCTAATGATAATGATCATGAAACTCCGAAAGAGGACACTACCGAACCTCGCAGGTCAAGCAGGACACGTGCAGCTCCTGAACTGTACGGCAATCTTGTTATGAATTTCATGATTGATGAAATAGATGACCCTGCGACGTATGAAATAGATGAGCCCGAATTCCAACAAATGGCTAGAAGCCATGAAATCCGAGATGGAATCCATGTACGAAAACCAGGTTTGGACCTTGGTGGACTTACCTCACGATCGAAAGGCCGTTGAGAATAAATGGATTTTCAAAAGAAAAACTGATGCTGATGGTAATGTGACCATCTATAAAGCTCGACTTGTCGCAAAGGGGTTTCGAAAAATTCAAGGAGTTGACTACGATGATACATTCTCTCCCATAGTTATGCTAAAGTCGATTAGGATTATGTTAGCAATTGCTGCATATTTCGATTATGAAATATGGCAGATGGATGTAAAAACTGCTTTCCTCGATGGTAATGTTGAAGAAGAGTTGTATATGATACAACCTAAGGGTTTTGTCGATCCTAAGGATGATGATAAGGTATGCAAGCTTCGGCGATCCATCTATGGACTGAAGCAAGCATCCCGGAGTTGGAATCTCCGCTTTGATGAGGTGATCAAAGAGTTTGGATTTTTCCAAACTTATGGAGAGGCTTGTATTTACAAGAAAGTGAGTGTGAGCAATGTGGTATTTCTGATATTATATGTGGATGACATATTATTGATTGGAAATGATATAGATCTTTTAAACAGTGTTAAAAGTTATCTAAACAACAAATTTCGATGAAGGACCTTGGTGAAGCTTCATATATATTAGGCATTAAAATCTATAGAGATAGATCAAGGCGCCTAATTGGGCTATCGCAAAGTACATACCTTGATAAGATATTAAAGAAGTTTAATATTGACGGAAGTAAGAAGGGGTTCTTACCTATGTTGCAAGGCAAGACATTGAGTAAGACTCAAAGTCCGGCTACGGCGGAAGAAAGAGAGATAATGGATAAGATCCCCTATGCCTCAGCCATAGGCTCTATAATGTACGCCATGCTATGTACAAGACCGGGTGTGGCACATGCTATTAGTTTGACTAGTAGGTACCAATCTGATCCATGTTCGGAACACTGGATAGTGGTCAAGAATATCCATAAGGACTTAAGAAGAACTAAGGATATGTTTCTTGTATACGGAGGTGAAGAAGAGCTAGTCGCTAAGTGTTATGTCGATGCTAGCTTTGACACTGATCCAGATGACTCTAAGTCTCAATCCGGATATGTATTTCTCTTGAATGGAGTAGCAGTTAGTTGGAGGAGTTCCAAACAACCTGTGGCGGCTGGATCAACGATGGAGGCGGAATATGTTACTGCTTCAAAAGCGACGCGGGAAGCGGTTTGGATGAAGGAGTTCATAACGGAACTAGGTGTGGTTCCTAGTGCATTGGACCCAATGGTGATCTATTGTGACAATAATGGAGCCATAGCCAACACCAAGGAACCAAGGTCTCACAAGAATTCCAAGCATATTAAGCGCCAGTTTCACTCCATCCGCGAGCATGTCAAGGATGGAGATATAAAGATTTGTAAAGTACACACCAACCTAAGTGTAGCAGATCTGTTAACTAAAGTTCTCCCTAGGGAAAAACATGATCAACACCAGAACTCCAAGGGTGTTAGATTTATCACTATGTGAACTAGATTATTCTCTCTAGTGCAAGTGGGAGACTGAAGGAAATATGCCCTGAGAGGTAATAATAAAATTGTTATTATGTATTCCTTGTAATATGATAGATGTTTATTTTGCATGCTATAATTGTATTGATAGGAAACGTCAATACATGTGTGTTTAATAATCAAATAAAAGGTTCCTAGTTATGCCTCTCTTATAGACTAGCTCATTGATTAACAAGATGATCAAAGTTTCTTGATCATGGACATTGGATGTTGTTAATAACGAGGTCACAACATTTGTGAAATGATGTGATGAACATTCATTCGAAGTATAGCATTACGATTAAAGTCATTATGTTTATATTGCTATAACATCATACAAAGTAATCTTTATTTTTAGACCATGAGATCATGTTAATTGCTGACATCAGAAGAGTAACTTGATAACATCAAATGTCACACCGTAAAATGGTGACTATAAGGTGGGTTCAGATACTCCGAAGATGTCATGTTGAGGCTCATGGATCAAGAGTGAAATTTGTCAATCCCGATGACGGATAGATATACTCTGGGCGCTCTCGGTGATATCACATTAAGATAGCTTGCAAGCAAGTGATGTGATCACTAGAATGTTATATCACGGGAACAAGAAAAGAGTGCATGTCAGTAACGAGATCAAACTAGGTATTTGGATACCGATGATCGAATCTCGGACATGTAATATATCATGAGACAATGGGATTAAATTACTAGCGTTAAAGGTTCTCACGATTATAGAAGTCATCATTAAATATGCAGGAGTCAGTATGGATCTCCAAGTCCTGCTTCTGATTATTGATTTGAGAGGAGTCTCAATATCTGCATTATTCGCGAACCGTAGGGTGACACACTTAAGGGTTGCCAAACATCATTTTGGAGCACATATATTTCAGACGAAAGAAAAGCGCTGGAATTATTTCGATAGAAACCAGAATTGTTTCGGGTGAAATTGCAGAAAATGGTTCTGCATGTGATATTGAAATGTTACAGGGGGTTTTATGTGAATGTTTGTTAATTAAAGTAATTAACCAAATTCTGGATAAAATAAATAAAATAGTTTTATTAAATGAGAGTTGCATTAAATTTGGTGGAAATTTAATGCATGTGAGTGGCACTTTGGGTGGAGGCTAAATTGATGTGAGTGGAGCTTCCACCACATGAATGTGGAAGAGGTGGGGGCACCCCCCATGGGCGCCGGCCATGGTAGAGAGGAGCCCCCCTCTCCTATAAAAGGCCCCCTCTCCTCCCTCACAAAGCACACCTTCTCGTGAAGGATCTCTCTCCCCCTCTAGATATATTCCCCCATAGTCTCGGATTAGCGAGATACATATTCCCGGTGGCATTGCGTCTGGAAGGAGTTGCTGCTTCCGCTGATTCGCTGGAACGAGGAGGTGGAAGTTGTTCGGTGGCCTGAACGTGTGTGCGAGGACGGATGCGCTGCTGATTTGCGGCGCTAGGACTTCCACACGATCTTGAGATCGGCAAGCGTACGACTACATCATCCACGAGTTCCAACTCGTTAATAAAGCCTTGTTGTCTTCGAGGGTAAGTTGTCTATGGATGTATATCCACCCGTTGCTTGTATCTAGTAGATAGATCTTGGCATATAGTTCCCATCGTAGGAATTTTTTGTTTTCTACGTTGCGAACCCAACATGAACTGCCCACGTCAGCAGCTCGCGCGCCTCCTCCGCTTCCTCGCCACGGTCAGCACTCATGCCTCCCCAAATTCACCATCGCCGGTTGACCTCCACGATGCTGGGGAACCTCCTGCCACAACTCCAGGATGCCGGTTGTCCATCTCGTGCTCCGTACCCAATCCCCTCATGCATATACCTCGAGGTATTGGTGCCCGTGTCATCAACTGTCACCGCTGCATCACCGACCTCTGCGCCCCGACGGAATTGGCCCCCACGCCATCGACGGAAGGAGCTCCGCGCCGCCGCCTAGGCACTGCTATGATGTTGGTGCCCCTCCTCTGCCTCCTTTGCAGCAGAATGCGCAGGATCGAGCTGCTCCCATTGCAGGACGGCTATGCCGTTCTTTCGTTGCACCGGCAGCAGCGAATCGATGGTGTGTCGTGCTGTAGCTAGGAAACTCCCTGCACTGTGTTGCAGGCTAGCCAGCTCATCGAGCAGTATCTTCTCCGTGCTTGCTCTTTATGTTCTTGACTGGTGTAGATATCTGGTACATCGAGTATACTAGTTCAGCGTCAGCAGTACAAACGTCTTTTTTCCTTTGGACCTGAATTTCTATTTGGTATGAACCTGAACTTGTAAGAAGCATCAATATGTTCTTATCTGTGATTAAAGGGTTTTGGTAGCTTATTTGCTCTTGCTTTACTCTCCCATCTCCCTATACTTTAGTTAAACTTGTGAATACATAGTAGTTCAGGTGCGCTAATGAGGGAACTCTAGACAGTTTAGGTAGACAAACACGAAAAGTTCAAGCAGTCGAGAAAAATAAGTACAGAAAAAAATAAGTACATGACACTAGAGAAAAATAAGTACACGCAGTGGAGCAAAAAATACAGGCATTGGGGCAAATAAGTATAACCATAATACCCATGGCAGTTCAGGTGCATGCACGACAGTTTAGCATAAATTTTATTTTCAATTTTCGTAAAAAATCATGGGCAAGTTTATGAAGTCCGCGATAAGTTCAACCGTAAAATTCTAATAAGTGCAGGGGTCATAGAAAGGGCAGTTCAAGCTCTGAACCGCAAAAAATTCAGGTGCGCTCGTGGAAAAAATTCAGGTACGCTATCGCGGACAGTTCAGGTTCGCTCGTGGTAAAAGTTCATGTGCAATATCACAGAAAGTTTAGTAAAATGCATCGATATTTCAGGTGTGCTCGCGGGAAAAAGTTTAGGTGCGATATCACCAAGAGTTCAGGTAGTTTGTGATAAGTTCAGATGCGCTTTGCAGGTAGTTCAAATAATTACATACATTTAAAGTATGCTCGCAGGAAAAGTTCAGGTGTGATGTCGCGGATAGTTTAGGAAGTCCGTGATAAAAGTTTGGGTTCGGTATCATAGAAAGTTCAGTAAAATGCATGGACATTTTAGGGGCGCTCGCGGAAAAAGTTTAGGTGCGTTATCATTGATAGTGCAGGCAATCCGTGATAGTTTAGTGCACTTCGCTCAATTCAAACAATTACATGCATTTCAACTATGCTCGCAGGAAAAGTTCAGGTGCGATATCGCGGGCAGTTTAGGAAGTCTGTGATAAAAATTTCAGGTGCGATATCATAGAAATTTTAGTGAAATGCATGGACATTTCATGTGCGCTCGCGGTAAAGTTCAGTTGCACTACCGCGGACAGTTCAGGTGCGCTCGCAGAAAAAGTTTAGGTGCGCTTCGCGCGCAATTCAGGAAATCATTGTCATTTTAAACTATGTTTATGTGAAGCGGACAGTAATTTAAAAATTACGCCTAAATTATAAACAATTATCAAAAATGATCTGAACGAATAACATACGCCCACTCCATATCTTTCCAATGACATATCATTTGCGCCATTCCGACTAACGGTTGAAAAAAATTAATTAATGACGTCCGTCCGTGTTTTGAATACATTCGGATTTCAGTATTTTGAAAATTAATTCTAAATCATGTAAAATTTGGAAACATGTCATTGACAAAAAAGATGCACAATTTGAATATTGTTCGAATGGTGTATCAATTATTTCATTCTGATAAGCCGTTTAGGAATAATTTGAAAAACATTATGTACAAAATCAAAAAAATTAAAAATCTGAATCACGTATTTTTAAAACTACTCTTAAACTGTAACAATTTGCAAAAACTGTAAGAACTAAAAAAATTCTCCTAATCCATAGCATTTGAACACCATAGTATTTTCTTGAATCGGACAAACGGTTTGAAAACAGCGAGAAAAATACTGTTATGTAATCGAAAATACACGAAAACTGTATTTTGTATCTTTGAAATTACTATTAAATAGTACAGAATTTTGGAAAACTTTGAAAAGGAAAAAGTTTCGCAATTTGAGTATGAATCCAACAAGATATCGCATGAGTCATTCCGGTAAACGATGTGAAAACTGCGACTAAAATACTCTACAGAAATAAAAACGTACGACACATGCAATATTGTTCTTAGGAACTACAATAATGTATAGGTGCTCAGCCTTCCAGTCCATACAACGAGGCTGCAAAGAACAAATTTTCGAGAAGGGATCAAACAAAACCATAGAAAAATGTACAAAAGCAAGTACAAAAATATAGATAGGTTTTTGACATGACATACATCCTAATCAGAGATATGCTCCACAAACTTTCCATCACCTTTGTAAGTTCTAGCATCGTGTAGAGTGTAATAGCCGCATTCATTAAAGTCTTGCTTAGCATTATCATCAAGGTAAAAAGGTTTTTTTGCCTGCACAATGTAATTCGGATGGCCACTTTTTGCGTAAGCCTCTTTCCCATAAGCTCTTTCCATGACCTTGACAAACCTAGTTGTTTGTTACGAATGAAAATAACGGAGGAAAAGTAAGGTAAAAAAGTAGCAGATTCATAATTAAGGAAATAAAAAAAATGGTACAGAAACAAAAATAGATAAAAGATAAACCAACTCACAAGCTCAAATATATAATCTCCATAGAAGGCACTCCTAGTAAGGAAATCGGCCTTCTTTCCTCTCTTCGGTTTTGGCCATGGATATGGATCTACAACACGAATATTGCCCCTATACTTGAGACATTTTAAACCAGGAATTCTTTTGCAAGAAGGAATCGGTATTTATTCAGCAGTTTAAAAATAAATAATTAAATATAACATTGCACTATACAACTTAAAAACAAAAACAATGTATACAATAAAAAAGAGTAAAAACAAAAAGGAGTTATGTTACCAGATTTGCTTTTAACAATTTTTCTGGATCAATCAAAAAATGTTTAAATTGCGTCATTGTCGATCAAGATTGGAGTTCTTACTCGACGTCATATCATCAATTTCTAGAACATACTGCAAATGGCAGAGTGAAAATTACATGGAACTGTCAGCAAACGTCAGTACAAACCACACGTTCATAGTAAGTTCAACAGAAACATTAAGAGTTCAGAATGAAGTCAATGAAAATAAAAGAAAAAGGAGAAGGCTAGAAACAATTACTGTAATGAAGTACATGCTAGGTAGGACACGAAACCCAGACACAAAATTGTGGTTCATCATGGGGTCAGTCTTCCACTGATTTACAATGAAACCAAACATATCTCCTTCAAACTCACCCAGGTCGCCAAATGCTTTTGTCAACTTTTTCCCTGTAATGACCGTATTAACCGCCTCGCCATATTTGTCTATCCCATGGAGGAATCTACTGAATATTATGCTAGAACATAAAGAAAATGAAGCCAAATTGATAATCAGATATATCATAACAGAAAATGGAAGAACGGATCTAAAAGCTATCTCAGATAAAAGAACAAACAACTAACTAAAGGAGCAAAAAATATAGAAAACTCACTCTTCATATTTCTCGGTATACTTGCTGAGCATGAATTCCCTCAGAACTTTTGCACTACGGAGGTGCATAAATTTACTAGGAGGTTTGAGAGGCTCGACAGCTCTGCTCCACTTCAATGGCCTTTTAGTTGCCCTCCGGTTGGAAACCATGTTCTGAGAATCCACAACAGGATCAGCGTTCCTCTTTACACCAGCAAGTTTCTTTCCTGACCTTGTTTTTGGATCAACAAAGTCATCTATTTCAGTCAAATCAACAAACTTGGCAATATTGTCGAAATCGTCAGCTTCAGGTTCCAACTTGAACACATGTAGCTTCTTCCCTACAGGCGTATTGGCAACAACTGCCTTACCTTTACGACTCTGAACATCACAACATGCACTCAGGATGCGACGCTCTTCCTGGCTAGTCACACTAAAAGCCTCAAAATCTGGCTCATACATCTAGGTCTCGAACAGCTGGAAACTCTCATCAGAAATATCCATCCAGTCACCTGCATTATTGGATTCAACTCAATAAAGTTAAGAACTCAAGTATCAAATAGGGACAGAGACAGAAAAGTTCATGCACAACAAAATGAGAAGTTCAGGGCACTTACTTGGGTGGTAGCCAAACAAGTTAACAAAATCAACTTTGAAAATACCACACATCGCCCATCTGAAAAGCATAAACTTCTTCATGTTTGGGATGCCCTCATAAGTGAAATCAGTGTGTGCTTCCCCAGTCCATGAATCAGTGAACTATAACATGAACCACCCGCAATCACGCCTGCATGCAAATTGACCAAAAATTAAAAAGTGGGTCTATTTATCGCTTAAGAAACAGAAAGTACAGGCCTGACTCATGCAAAGTACAAGAGCTATAAAGTAGAAAGTTTAATATCAGTTACAACAAAAACAAAATTCAAGGATAATACAAAAATCATAATACGATGAATACAGACAATGCTAATTGGTATAAGAGCTTATCCAAGTCAGCGCTACCATCGGTCCAGAGTGTACATATGTTTTTCACCATTCTACGATAAATGGACCAACCAACATGATCCTGCGATGTGTACAGAGAATCCAAGTACTGGAAACATTCGTCTTTCATATTAAGGCAAACTGTGACCTAGTGGCCAACTGCGCCCTTCCTCGCATGAGGATCCAACGTTGGGAACATAACCTATCAGGGAAATTAACAAATTGTCTATATACGAGAACAAAACCTGAAATATGCATCGCATACAGAAATGGACAACATACAGGTAGTAAAAACTAAATGAACTTACAAGATCATGCTTATCAATGTTACATTTAGCAAACTACTCCTCACACTTTTATCTATATCACCACATAATAGTTTAGCCCGAAGAAGAATCATCACAAAAATGAAGCACCAATATTGCATGAATATATTTTAAAAGAAAGAACACAAAAAACAAAACACAAAAAATAATATAAAAGAGCAAACAGAGCTTACGGTGATAGAACTAAGACAACCAACATTTTCTGACTGGTCATCATGCAAACCAGGAACTAAATGAATCGGAAATATGACCAACTGTAACGGTAACAATATCGTTCTCAAACATAGGCAGTGAACTACAAATTCCGTAAAAAATATGAACAAATAATCAGGAAAAATAAGTACAAATACAAGAAAATAAAGCATGGTAACACATCCTAATGGCTGTTACCGTGTGGTAAAATATTTCAATGGCTTCTGGTAGATTAACTCCATCCACTAGAATTGACGGATATGAAAGTTTACAAAAAGAAGTCAAATAAATAAGAAAAGTTTAAGATAACAACACAAGAAAGTACAAGAAACTTTACAAGATAAGTTCAACCGAACACTAGCAAACAGTGTAGTATGCTGGAACAGTAAAGCAGAGTGTTGAGCACAACTAAGTTCAAGAGCATGATAGATAAAAGTTCAAGCAATTGATACAAAAAGTATATAACACTTGCAAGTACCGTTCACGATGCGTAAAAAAGCTATCATTGCACTTAGGATGTCCCCTTAGAGAGTCGGAAAACATAAGACATTGAAAGCATCAACATAAAAGATGGATTCCTGGCTGCATTAGAACATAGCAAATGAACGGCATATATATAATACATACAAACATAGTTTTTTACATTCCCACATCCACACAGAGTTCAGCAACACATAACAAACAGACAAATATAAAAAGGATAAAAACGAAGATGGTCTTTATGTGTTGTTGCCTATATCTAGAGTAGAAGAGCTTGGCACAACAACCCCTTCACAAACCATCTCTTCAACAACATCAATTCCAGTAGTGGTTTCCATGGAACCTGCTTCTGCTTGCTCAACATTCTACATTTCCAAAGGAGGAAATAAGCTAGAAGCTAGAAAAAATCCATCTCGATAAATATTAGATGCAGCAGCATCATCAGCAACTTGTACAGTCTCTTCGGCAGCAGCAGCAGGTGCTGCAACAACTTCATGAGTTTCTTCAGCAGTAGCACCAGAAGCAGGAGCAGTTGCAACAGCTACTTCAGTAGTTGTATGTTCTGGAAGATAATTCACACCTATTTCAACAGTAGCACCTACAACATGAGCAACTTCAACAGTTTTTTCAACTTCTACTTCAACTTGTTTAGGGTCGAGAACAATTTCAGCCATGTTTACATCTCTGGTATGCATATCAACAACAATGGGACGAGAAGACGTATCATCAAGAGCAGCATATTCATCCGCCTCATCATGGTTAGCAGATTCAGTTCTCTCGCTGCCCTCAAGAGGACTGCCAGGATGAGACACATGCGACTTCTGAAAAACTTCAGGAATGGCAGCATCTCCAACATCAACATCCTACATTGCACAGGGAGGAAAATAAAAACGAGTGTACAAGTCAAGTAAGTTCAAGGAACACAATGTCGGCAGTTCAACAAAAAAGAATGAAGAAAGTTCAACTAACTATATACCTGGTTGGCACCTCATCAACGTGGCCTTGATAGCCGGTAGTATCAGCATAACCTTTAGTAGCATCGACGGTAGTAGCGTCGGTAGCATCTCCAACATCAATATCCTACATTGCACATTGAGGAAAATAAAAATGAGTGTACAAGTCAAGTAAGTTCAAGGAACACAATGTCGGCAGTTCAACAAAAAGAATGAAGAAAGTTCAACTAATTATATCCCTGGTTGGCACCTCATCAATGTGGCCCTGATAGCCAGTAGCATCAGCAGAACCTCAGCGGTGGCGGCAGCGGCAGCGGCAATATCTCCAACATCAATATCCTACATTGCACAGGGAGGAAAATAAAAATGAGTGTAGAAGTCAGGTAAGTTCAAGGAACAAATTGCCGGTAGTTCAACAAGAAAAATGAAGAAAGTTCAACTAACTTTATCCCTGGTTGCCACCACATGAACATGGCCTTGATAGCCAGTAGCATCAGTAGAACTTTCAGTAGTAGCACCGACAATGACAGTAGCGTTGGCAGCATCTTTCTCATTCAACTCACAAAGCAAATTTGCAGCTCGCTCTTCATAAGGTTTACACTGAACATTATGCGATTTACTGACCAAACAAAGAGTACCTTGGGCGTGAGAGATAGAGTTCAAAAGCATGTCAATACTAACTCACTCAACAACTAGTTCATCCTTTGAAGCTGCCTCATCGAAAGCATGTTCAGGATCTAGAAGCCTAGAAATGTGGCTCAGTCAAACACTAGTACTTGGCAGTAGGAGAGAAACCTCAAAAGCCTTCTTCAGAAGAGATTCAAGCTCTCAAAAAGTAGAAACACAAGGGTTGACAATGCTTCCTTCAACATCATGCCCACCTAAACTACTACTTCCTACCAGCAATCTCTTAGGAGAAGGAGGAACAACTGCCAGCAAAGATGCAGAACTCCTCTTTGACAAAGGAGACCGGAAACCAATAGGTTTTAGATTTTTCAAAGTACACAACTTTGTTGGGGTTCTTCCAATGCAAATAACACAAAAAGGGGAAATCCAAGTAAAAAGGTAAATTAGCTCAACAATAGAAAATGAAGGCATACAAAATGGAAAAAGAACATACAGCAAAAATAATAAGAGTATGCTCACCGGAAGCTTGCCATAAATGCAGGTATGGGGGAGCTTATTCCCAGCTTTCACAAGGTCCAAGTCGAAAAGATTCCTCAGATTGCTAGAGTTCAAATAAAGGATACGAGGAGTAAGCTTATCAACATGACTAAGCTTGTTTGAAATGAGATCAACATAGATAAGCAGAAAAGTAATCCCACAGCTAGGAATAGCTTTCCAATCAGCTTTGGCATCCTACCAAGCAAATGCAGCTTTCTTCAGCTCATCATAAAGAAGCCGACAGAGGTCAACATCCTTTAACTTGGCTGCATCAAAATCTTGGACCATGGGGGCCTCCCTTGAAACCCTAACAGAATAACCTATAAAATGAACTTGTTGTAAAGAATGAGCCCAAAAACGTTCATAACGAGCTTATCCTTCTTTTCATCACCAACCTCATCATCACCATACTCATCCAATAGTATTTTAAGGATACTACGAAGGTCTTTGGTCTCAATCTGCTTGCTCCTTTCAAAACCAAGTTCAGTCTTTAATTCCATCAAATCATTAAGATAATCAGTTTCATATGGCCTAGGTGCCGTGTTGTTCCCACGAGGGAGCCCCCAAAGCATCTCTATGCTATCAGGAGTTACCTGAAATTTCCTAAAACCATCACCAAGGTCAAGGGTCATTGTAATAGGGTCAACATTATACATCAAGAAGCCGATCAACCCACGGTTGATGTTATCCCTGATTTTAAAATCCTTAAGATGGCCATATATCTCGCCTCAAGCTGAGCAAGATGGTGAGGCTTCAGTAACTTCAGACATGAATGCAACTCCTTCAGAGAGCACCTTGTCGTCGTATTGAACTTGTTCTCATCTTCCTTAATCACTTTCAACTTGTTTTCATCTAACTTATTCCCTTTGACCCCCTTGTCTCCTCTCTTCCTCTTTTTGGACTTGCCATCTTTCTTGGGCTGCAAATAATGAAACAAGTATGAACCGTAAATTATAAGCAAGGAACTGTAGAACAAAATATCTACAAAAATTATAGAGAGCACAACTGTATGACCAGCAGGTAAAAAATGAAAGTAAAACTACATAAAGCAGGGACACATTGTCAAGAGAATAGTGTAATACAAATAAAAGGAAGCAATGCACTTTATACTTGTTAATAAAAAAGGTAAGTTCAAGCATATCACCCAAGAAAATGAAAACAAAAAATGAGTAGGAAAATTACAACAAAAAAACACTTGTGATAAAGAGAAAAGTACAACTAAATGATGCATATAATTATCATGAGGAAAGCTATGCCACAGTAGAACATAGGGTTAGCCGAATGAAAGTACAACTATTCGGCTACAAAAAGTTTAGGAATGATGTACAGTAAAATTCATACATAATCTATGGGAGTACTTGATAATTATAAAAACAAGTAAGTACAACTACAGCAAGCATGGAAGTTTAGCCACGGTATCCAGAAAATTGCAAGATAAAACAAAAATTAAAGTACTTAAAAAAACTCACCACATCCTCCTCTTCAAAAGCATCAGCATCACTCTCCTCATCAACATCATCATTGACTTCCTCTCCAACAAAATCTTCATCCTTCTCAACATGTTTTACGTTTTCACCTTGGGCGATGACTTCTTGCCCTTTCCAGCAGTTTTCTTCGCTGCATCGACATTGGGCTTCACACTAGCTGTACCCTTCTTACCTTAACAGGATGCTTAACAATAGGAGTACAATCTGTCGATGCAGCATCTGCCTTCTTCACATGGGCTGCTTTAGGTCTCAAAGGGCTAGGTTTTGGGTAGGGTTTCTGTTTAGCATCCAAACATGGGCTCTCCCGCCTACTACCTTCAGGTATCACTGTTGCTGCAACACCAGAGACACACGGGCTTCTGTGTTGACTACTAGAGATAGACAATGTCTTAAATTTCCATACAACTACCCTAGACTTCTTCATTCCAGATGGGCTATCAGACATGGGACTAAAATCATAAAGTCCAGCACCAACATCTGGTTGGGCAAAAACATCTGTTGGGGAAACTAGAATAAATGATCGATCATTTTTTGCCTTGGACCTATGCTCTCTGGCTGGGACATTGGCATTGAAAATAGCAGCATCAGATCTTTGGTCATCTACTAACTTCAATGTACAATCTCCATCATGACCCAGATCATCATCTTGAGCCTTTTTCGTACGTTCTCTTGCATGCTGAATCTTCTCTAAATCCCTTTTCTTCTCAGCAGCTAACTGAAATGGAACATCCTCCAACTGAGTAATGATGGCTCAAGATATGTTGTTTTCTCCCTAGTAGCAACATCACATCTACAACCTTAGAGATTTCTGTCACTTCCCCAGATTACTAGAGGCATGAACCCACTATCGAGCATAAATAGCCCCTCTTGGAGTTGCAAGCATCTACTTGGCCAAGATAGTTACTAACAACGGAGAGCATGCAAGATCACAAATAACATAGACATGATAGAATCAATAATCAATCTGAAATAGCATCTCAATATCCATCGGATCCCTACAAACACAACATGTAAGATTACAAATAGATGATCTTGATCATGAATGGAGCTCACAAGATCTAAACATGATAGCACAAAGGAGGAGAACCAACCATCTAGCTACTACATGGACCCATAGTCCAAGGATGAACTACGCACGCATCACACCGGAGGCATGCATGGTGATGAAGAAGGCCTCCAGGGTGATCTCCCCCCTCCGGTAGGGTGCCGAGAAGAGCTTCAGATCTCCCCGATCTAGGGATGGAGATGGCGGCGTCTACAGACTCTTTCATGGATTTCCGATTGGGTCTTTGATCGGGTACTTAGGGTTTTCGTCCTAGGGAGATTTTATAGGCGAAAGGGCAAGGTCGGTGCAGCACTAGGGGGCCTACACCCCCTGGTGGCACGCCCCTAGGCTGCGCCGCCATCAAGTGTGGCCGCCCTGGTGCGCCACTTCGTCTCCCCTCAGGACTCCGTGTTGCTTCGGGTAAAATATTGACTTTGGCTTTTGTCCCATCCAATTCCGAGAATATTTCCTTACTAGCTTTTCTGAAACCAAAAACAGCAGTAAACAGGCAACTGCACTGTGGCATCTTGTTAATAGGTTAGTTCTAGAAAATGTATAAAAATACCCAAAGTGTGAACAAAACATAAGAAGGTAGATATAAAACAAGCATGGAACATCAAAAATTATAGATACGTTTACGACGTATCAAGCATCCCCAAGATTAACTCCTGCTCGTCCTCGAGTAGGTAAGTGATAAAAAGAATAATTTTTGAGGTTACATGCACCATCAAAGTTATTTTCGAGGTATTTGTAAAACATGGATAGCTGGAATCAAAGTACTCTAACATAGACATGAAAGATATAGTTCTAACAATAAGACATAGCAACTATGTTGTAACATGAAAAGGTACAAACAAAAGATTCATGAATAACAATGCTTTGAAAGATGTTTGTTTGTTTCACATATAGAAAACATAATAAGAGTGGTATTCAGCTTGTCCCTCATGGTATAGCAAAACATAAATGCATAAGACACCTTCAAAGTTCATAAGGGTGACTAGATACAAGTAATTTAAGAGCAAGCAATATCAAAGTTATGAGTCAATCAACAAGTTTTGGGACAATGCACATTAAACTAAGAATGACCACTATGCTCTCTCAATTGGTGCATACAGATAGAAGATGGAGACTCAACATAAAAGTAAAATTAAAGGCCCTTCATAGAAGGAAGTAGGGATTCAAGTCTCATAAAGAGCTTCCAAAAATTATGGTACTTATTAGCTTTCAGCTCTCATTGCCCCTATCATAAGCATCTTGAAGGTGATTAAGGTTAAAGTGACACAACTAAGAGGTTTTTATTTGCTATTTGCATAGGTTTTTATAGAGGATGCTTCACAGAATGCTCACTATGGTTATGCTGCAAGTTTCCACCATGATTAGGCATGGCTTAGGCTAGCCGCCCAGGTGTTTCTCTAACACACATACAAACTCCATGAGCTTACAAGCTCCCCTTTTATTTCACACCACCGGGATCCATAAACAAAAGAACATGATATCAACTGAATAATAAGTGCAATGTTGAAAACGTTCCCCATGGTACATGGTTCTACTAATTCTCAACTTATAAAGCGCAAGCATATACGCAACATAGATGGACACAATGGTTCAAGTTTATTAAGTGCAAGAAAGTAAAGTGTGCCACCAAGTTTGTGAGAGCTTTAATCACTAATTTTCACATAGCAAGTTTAATTCGGAAGGTAGATAAAAACATGAACATACTTGGAATAGCAATAATGCTAATAGGTAGCTATTGTGGACTCTTTGGAATAACTTGGTTTTATTTGGAGTTGGATGCATGGGTGGAACTCATACTTGGTACATGTGGAGGCTAGCAAAAGACTGGGAGGAACCAACTAAGAGAGCAATAATGGCCATAATCATGCAAAGCGACAAAACATTATTAATTAAAGCATAAAGTGATATTACAAGTCAAAAACTAAATGATCATTGAGGCTATGGTGACTGGAATAGTCTTAACATGGTGTAAGCATGTGCCAAGTCAACCCAAATAAAACATCAAAGGAGAATACCACAATATTATGCTTTTGTATGCTAATACAACGCATGATTCTTTCAAGGCACATTAAGAAATCTCAATTGTTTGGAACAAGTCATGCTACAATAATAATTACAAAGCATAAAGTCAAAGCAACATCAAACATGACATGATAAAGTCTAGACCACAGTTAAAACAAGCTCCTTTTGTACCACTTATAAGCATGAAACTTCCTACCCTTTTCCAACACAAATCAACTTATGAAACCGCATATGAATGCAGGGGTCCAACGAATTTATTTAAGAAAACCAAACAAAAGAAAACTAAAAACAAAAACAAAGATGCTCCAAGAACAACACAATTGTGCATGAAACAATACAAATGAAGTGTCTGGAAGAAAACCTGAGATTTTTATTGATGAAGAAGGGGATGCCTTGTGGCATCCCCAAGATTTGACGCTTTCACTTCTTGAAAATTTCATGGGGTGACACGGGTGGCATCCCCAAGCTTGAGCTTTTGTCCATCCTTCATCTCATCACATTGTTCTTCCCTACACATTAAAATTTCCTTCATACAAAACTTCACACAATCTTCATTAGCAACATTAGTGTATTCAAGATAATAAGTGATACGTCCATTTTGCATCACTATTCTATGTCATAATTCACTATTATTCATTGATATATTTCATATTGAGAGGTGATACTTATGTTATTTCATCTGTTTTTGCATGGTTGATGACTTTTGGAGCATGGACCGCTGCAGTCAGGATTCTGATGGAAAAGGTGCTGTTTGGAGGCAAAATTCCCGAAGATCAGAAAAGCCGGAAAAATATATGGAAAATCCTATTTTTCCAGAAGACGAAGGAAGCCAGAAGGGGGGCTGGAGATGGGCCACAGGGGGCCACACCACCCCCTGGCACAGGCCAGCCTAGGCCGCACCACCAGGTGGTGTGGCCACCCTGGTCCACCCCTGGCACTCCCCTCTGGCGTATATTATCCCCCCGAAACCCTAAGACTTGGGGAGCAACCACAGAAAGATTCCGCCGCCTCTGCGGGGCAGAAAACACCGAGAGAAAAGATCACTCCGGCAGACAGATTTCTGCCGGGGAATTCCTTCCCGGAGAGGGGAGATTGTCGCCATCAACCCCACCATCAAGCTGGACTTCATCGGGATGATCATCATCATCACCATCAGCACCCTCATCACCATCTCCATATTGCTATAACAATTGCGTTGAATCTTGCTATAGTTCATAGGGGAAACTTTCCCGGTGTTGATTACTCTTTGTAGTTGATGCTATTGAGTGAACCATTGAATTATTGTTTATGTTTAGATTGTTATACATCATTATTCCATCTTTGATCATGATCCATATGATGTCTTGTGAGTAGTTCATTTTGTTCTTGAGGACATGGGAGAAGTCTTGTTGTTAGTAGTGGAGTTGCGTTGAGAAAGATTCAATAGATTGTTATTTAAGTTGTGGTGTCATGTGAACGTCGACTACATGACACTTCACCTATATGGGCCTAGGGAAATGCATTGTGTATTTGGCTACTAATCGTAGGGGTTGCCGGAGTGACAGAAACCTGAACCCCCGTTAGGAAACCATTGCACAAGGGACGTAAGGGTCTTAGAGTTTAAAGATGTGGTTAGGTTTCTACCTTAATTACTTTCTTGTACTTACAGATGTTTGCAAGGGGTATAATCACAAGTATGTATTACTCCTAGGAAGGTCGACACATTAGCACAGGTTCACCCTCACAACACTTAGCAAGCTAAAGAGGATTAATCAACTATATGAAGCAAAAGCACTTGAGAGTCTTCCCATGTGTCCTCGAGAACGTTTGGTCATCTTAAGTAATACAACCGGCTTGTCCTTTGCTGCATAAAGGATTGGGCCACTTGCTGCATTTATTCCTACTGTCTTTTATTTACCCGTAATTTGTTTACTTGCTTTATCAAAAAACCCTAAAAATCCGTTTGCTAAGTATTTGCAGAGAATTCCTGATCCATACCACTAGCCAGCACCTTCTACTCCTCGTTGGGTTCGACACTCTTACTTTTCGAAAATACTGCGATACACCTCCTATATTTGTGGGTCATCAATAAGTCTTTGGGTTTAGTTTAAACACAAGTAAAACTTACATTAAAACACCAAATACTGTAGCAATTCCTTCTAAAAGCTCAAGTGATCAAAGAGAACTCAAAGAGAAAGAGATTAAGAGGCAAATGCAAATATTGGCAAAAATCTGTGAAAACAGACCAGTAGGTAAAAACCGATTTTTTCGAAGATCTTCTGTTGCTCAAATCGAAAAGTGATAACTAACGAAAGTTAGATAATAACCTGGGGCAGAAGCACAAAAAATAACAGCTCAATCCTATGTACATGAATTTTTCGTGATTTTGTACAGTGAAGAAAAAAATCTGTTTCGGAACAACAACTTTCCCAAGTCTTACTTCTCTCTCATTAGAGGTTATTCTTGGCACAAAAACCACACAAAACGGATAAGGAGAGGTTATTACTGAATCAATAACTTCCAAGACTCAACAAAATAAAAACTTACTGAATAAAAATTTGGGTTATCTCCCAATAGTGCTTTTCTTTAACGCCTTTGAGCTAGTCATAGGAAGCAAAATTCAACTATTTTCGAATGAAGAAGCATTAAGATCAATACCAGAAATATCTTCAATAGGCAAGGTATCTCATCCAAATAAGTTCTAGAGAATCCTCTCTCAATACTCTTGGGTTCACTATTTTCATCAAACGGGTTTTCAGGAACAATCCAATCAAAATTCTTTTTTAAGGCTTCATGCATTCCTACAAGTTTAAAAGCTATTGGTATTTTAATTTCCTCTCCATTGGGTTTGGTTTTGTCCATTTTTTCTAGTGCACCAGTAACATCTACACATGAGCCTAGCATATTAAAACGATCAAATACCTTTCTAGCTTCCTTAAAAACATCATAGAAGTCTTTAAGCAAAGTCTCTAGGATAAATTCTCTCTTTTCAGTATCATCAATATCTTTAAGTTTAAGAAACATTACTTGAATCATGGGGTTAAGGTTGACAAACTAGCCTCCAACATGTGAACTAAAGAAGTTGCGGCAATTTCATAATTTGGAGCAAGTTCCGCTAATGATCTATCCTCAATATCCTCATGCTTTCTAACATGATTAAAGAATTCTTCAATATTATCTTTCCCAATTATAGAGCCATTACCTATTGAAAGGTCTTTCAAGGTGAACTTAGGGATCAACATGGTGAGTTAAGAACAAGGTTACAACTATAGAAAGAACTAAATTTTTTTGTGTTTTTGATAAAAGAAGCAAACTAGTACAACTAATTTTTTGTGTGTTTTTGGTAAAAAGAAACAAGAAAACAAAGCAAAAATAAACTAAGCAAAACAAAAACAAAGTAAAGATATTGGTTGTGAGGGACTCCCCTTGTGAAGTTGTCCTTAACTGTAACACCCCAAAACTTCTAATCAAGATTATCAAGTTCTAATCACCCAAGTTATGGTTAGCAAAAACTTTTATTACAAATTTGAATATGAATGCATGTGTGTTTTGCATTAGTGTAGAATTGAGTAAATTTGCCATGTTTGATTGCTACATTTGATGAGAAATGATTTAAAGATGAATGCTACATCATCTAGGCCAATTTCAAGCAAAATCAAAAGAAAAAGAAATCAAATATGAATTTAATAACCAAATGGTCATTTTGGCCAAAGTTAACCACTAGGTCACTGTAGGTGTTCCTAGAAGAGAATTTCTAACAGAAACAATTCCACTTCTTTTCACCCCTTGCTAGACCAAGTAAAAGTGTATCAAGGCCCACTCTACAAACTTACAAAAACATTTTCCAAATTAATTTAAAGGACAGTTGAAAATTGAATCTAATTCATATGGTAAGATCACACTTTTTCAAAAACCTATCAAACCAATTCCCCTTGGCAAACTCAAGAAACCAGAGACTACCAAGCATAAGAATAGATCACTCACTTGATTCAAAAATTTCAAATTAAATTTCTTGCGGCCATTTCCTCAAACACCTTGCTTACACAAATTAACCCACTGCCTAACTTCGCTGTTCTGAGCAGTAATCCTCCACCCCAGCGTCCCCTCTTCACTTCCTTGTCTCCTCTAGTGTCGAGCAGCACCTAGACAAGCCCCCCTTAGCCGTTGTGCATAGTGGAGCGCCGCCCGAATGTGGTCGTCACCGACCGACAGTGGACAGTGCGCCAGGAGCCATGCCACCCTAGCCCATGACGCGCACCAGACACGTCGCAGCCTACCGCCATCCCTTGTCCAAGCCTCGACTGCAGACGAGGCCTGGACCACCCTATCTACGCCGCGCCTACCGTCTCTGCACCATGCCGAGAGCGCGCCAGCTCGCCTTAGCCGACCGCCTCGCACAGACCGTGCCTCGCCTTCTCCACGCACACGCCCACTCGCCATGATCACCACAACCTCCCAGACACCCCTGTTCACTGCCGCGTGACTCGTAGCTCCCGCACGCCGTCGCAAACACCGCCACTCCTGCTCAGAGCACCGCACGCTCTCGACCAATCCACACTGCCCCGTGCCACGCCATTACTTCCGGCATGATCGCCAGGGAACCACGCACCGTCCCCTACCCTTAGCCACGCTGCTAGCCGCCTGTAGCATCATCACCGATGAGCTCGCGCCCACGCCGTTCGGTCCCCTCGCTGTAGTATAAGTAGGGGCCTCCCCCGCCTCCAGTCTCCACACCAACACCCTCACCACTCCTCACTGATCCTCCCTCACCCTTCCCCGAAGCAAGGCGAGCTCTCCCTCACCGGAATTTGGCCGGAGCCCGCCACTGCTGGAGGAGAAGGACGCCGTCGATTGAAGCCGCCCTAGGAGCTGCCGTGACCTCCATTCGAACCGCCGTCCATGACAACATTGTTCGCCCCCATCGCCGACCCTAGCTGGAGTCCAGGTGAGCCTCACCAGACCCCCACCGCCACGTTAGGTTAAATTCCTCGCCAAAGCTGTTCGTCGTCGATGGCGACTCCCAGCCGTTAGATTAGATTTTGATCGTAGGGCTCAGATTCGCAGATACCACTTCGCGTAGATAGACTCGCTGACTGGTGGACCCCCTGTCAGTAGCCCGCTACGCTGTGCTGTGCAGTTGGGCCGACCTGTTTAAGTTTCCCGCGCGGGCCTGGAGATTCAAATATTGATTTTCCAATTTAGTTAAAACTAGTTTCTGTCCATAGATTCAAATATCAATTCAGAGAGTTTCACTAAACCAAATTGCACGATTCCAATTTTGTTAGAAAGAAATTTAAATTATCTATCCAAGACCGTTGGATTTAAATCATTTCGAGTTACAGATAACCTATAGTAAAAATAACAAGACAGAGACTTTTGCAACTTCAAACATTTTTCAAAAATCAACCATAAATGCTTTTGAGTTGATTCCAACTCTCAAAAATCACATTTGATAAGATTTATTGGAATATGTAAAAATATTTAGGTTTGCATGCAGTGACTTTGGACTAGTACCAAAATAATGCTATATAGGTATTTCTAGTCACTTTAATTATATTAAATGATAATCCTAAACTTAATGAAATATGACCAACCCTTTAAATCACATTCCCATGTATTAGAATATGTGGTGATGACATGTGTCCACATGATCCCATATTTTAATTGGAGAATATTAAATCTTAATTAATTTCAATAAGTAGAAATTACTTTTCTAAAATAAACTAAATGAGATTAAGTCTTTAATTCATGTGATGATGCTAGATCATCAAGTGTGAGCCTTACTGTGCTAAATAGAAGTAGTTAAGTATTGTTTAGTGATTATGTACCCTGTATTTATTTATAGACTATAGTACTGACCTCGGATATGAGGACGAGTTCTACCTAGAAGAAGAAGAGTAAAACTTCAACCACTGCTCTACTCAAGGCAAGCTATCACTTGCAAGTTTCATAACTATGCAACCCATCACTAATTACATGATAACCTAAGCAAGATGCATTAGGCATGCTTTGGTTATATACCTTTGATTTATACCAATCCCAAGTTTTACTTGCAAGCTTTATTCTTTCACTTTACCAAAGCTCTTTACTTTTAGTTAGTGTTTTGTGAGTATTGGAAAAGTATTATAGATAGCATAAAGAGTATAAAACTAGGCCTATACTTAGATGTCATTCTATGGCATGAGATTGAAGATTAGCACCCCTCATTAGTGTAGAAATTACTTTTCTAAAATAAACTAAATGAGATTAAGTCTTTAATTCATGTGATGATGCTAGATCATTAAGTGTGAGCCTTACTGTGCTAAATAGAAGTAGTTAAGTATTGTTTGGTGATTATGTACCCTGTATTTATTTATAGACGATAGTACCGACCCCAGATACGAGGACGAGTTCTACCTAGAAGAAGAAGAAGAAGAGTAAAATTTCAACCACTGCTCTACTCAATGCAAGCTATTATTGGCAAGCTAACACTTGCAAGTTTTATAACTATGCAATCAATCAATAATTACATGATAACCTAAGAAATATGCATTTGGCATGCTTTGGTTATATACCTTTGATTTATACCAATCCCAAGTTTTACGTACAAGCTTTATTCTTTCACTTTACCAAAACTCTTTACTTTTAGTTAGTGTTTTGTGAGTATTGGAAAAGTATTATAGATAGCATAAAGAGTGTAAAACTAGGCCTATACTTAGATGTCATTCTATGGCATGAGATTGAAGATTAGCACCCCTCATTAGTGTAGAAATTACTTTTCTAAATAAACTAAATGATATTAAGTCTTTAATTCATGTGATGATGCTAGATCATCAAGTGTGAGCCTTACTGTGCTAAATAGAAGTAGTTAAGTATTGTTTGGTGATTATGTACACTGTATTTATTTATAGACGATAGTACCGACCCTGGATACGAGGACGAGTTCTACCTAGAAGAAGAAGAAGCGTAAAACTTCAACCACTGCTCTACTCAAGGAAAGCTATTATTGGCAAGCTAACACTTTCAAGTTTCATAACTATGCAATCCATCACTAATTACATGATAACCTAAGGAAGATGCATTAGGCATGCTTTGGATATATACCTTTGATTTAAACCAATCCCAAGTTTTACTTGCAAGCTTTATTATATCACTTTACCAAAGCTCTTTACTTTTAGTTAGTGTTTTGTGAGTATTGGAAAAGTATTATAGATAGCATAAAGAGTATAAAACTAGGCCTATACTTAGATGTCATTCTATGGCATGAGATTGAAGATTAGCACCCCTCATTAGTGAACACTCTTAACCTTAGTGGCTAGTGCTAAGCAGAAAACTTGATCATTTTAGATGGGAATACTTGGTGAAAATGATTATGAAAACCTTGGAATGATGCTTCATTCTATTGAAATGTTTTGACAGGTGTTGAGAAACACAAAAGGATTTGATGATGAAAATGTTGAGGCATGAGCCTTAGCCCTTTATAAAAAACTGATGGTTGGGTTCGGATGCGATACCATTCCAATTTTACCGTACAACCCAGTACCTGAATTGGGTAGGGCTTAGCTGGAAGTTTATATGCCTTGGTATGGGTTCCCTCGCAGAAGAGGTTTGAGCTGAGGCTACCTCGTGAGTGTGAATTGTCCACCTATGCAGTGCCCAGGATGGCAGATGGCCATGGCTGGGAGGCCAAGCTCATAGGGGAGGTGCCTATACTCGAGTGTGTAATTGAAAGGTTATGGTTAAATCCGCATACTAAGTATGATGATTTAGGGTTCACTACCAGGAAAATGGCTATAGGTAATCCGTATATCTGTGGCGCACGTGCTAGTGGTGCCCCACGGCTAAAATAGGCGTGGCGCACTGGCCACAGGTGCCCTACGGCTATCTACCATAATCGTGGCGCATATGCGGATGGTGCGCCACGGCTATGTGTGGGCCAGCCCCCTATCGGCCATAGACCACATAGCCGTAGCGCACCCCGGTTAAGTGCGCTACAGGTGTGGCCGGTAGTCGTGGCGCACACGGCCTCCATGCGCTACAGGCAAGATCGGGCCACCCGTACTGTTAACTGGGAAAACACGTCTATGGCGCACCCCCCATGTGCGCCACGGATGTGCGTTCTGCTACTTCTTTTTGGCAGATCACATTTGACTAGATCTCACCATTTCACACTTCACTTTCCCCTCCTTCTTCCTCCTTGGATCTCGCCCCCCTCCTCCTTCCACCTCAATTTCTCCACTCTTTCACCATTTGTAGCATGTAAAACTTACCTTGGATGCTACATACATAATGGAGGAAAGCTCTCCTTCCGGCCACCATCTCTCGGTCTATTACCTCTCCTTCGAGATCTTCTCAGTCTCTCATCTTGGTAAGTTGTCTATGTAAGAGGATGTGTTTGTGTGTATGGATGATATATGGTCACATATCTATGGAGAGGATTGATGCTCTCATGTGTTTGGAGAGCATGCATTGTATGCTCTCTCATATCTTGGCATTGTTTTGCCAAAATGTTGATTCATTTCCATTTTGGCAAGACTTTGGCATTTCGCAAAGGTCCTAATTTTAGGATAGGTCATGCCGAAATTTTCCATCGACCATTGCATGCATGCATTGGTTCTGTGGTTGTAATAAACTTCTAATTCTACCTTGTACACCGCGCAGGCAACCATGGTCCGCATAATGAGCAAAGGCATTGTGGCTAGATTTTTGAAATGCGCGACGGCCGACATGATACGAAATAACATGACGGAGATAAGATGTCCGTGCAGAAGATGCAAACTCAATTGGTTGATTGACCCAGATTCCGGAAATCTGCAGGCGCACCTGCTCCGCCATGGTTTCATGGATGGCTACACTCGGTGGATAAGTGATGACGAAGACGATGAGGCCGTAAATGGGGCGGCGGAAAATGAGGAAGGCGGGCAACATGATCATGATCACGGCAAGGACGGGTGAGATGAAGAAGAGTCTCCTGGAGATGGTGAAGGTGCGGAAGCAGACCAGGATGATGATGATCTAGATTCCGGAGCAGACGATGGAACAACGTCAGGCTGGGTGCGGGACCCTTATGTTCAAGAACTACTTCTCAAGCAAACGAGTAACGCCAGGGCTGCTTCTAGAGAGAAAGCCAAGCTTGCGCAACTTGAGAAAGATGCGGTTACTCCATTGTATGAAGGATGCAAGCCCGATGATACCCGGTTGAATGTAACGCTCAAGGCTATGGAGATGAAGGCAAAACACAAATGGACCGGCGCAAGCTTCGACGATATGATGGCATTCTGGCACGATCGTCTCCCAGAGGGGAACACGTGTCCAACTAGTATCGAGGACGCCAAGAAAATTGTGTGTCCTCTTGATCTACCGCACATTAGATACCACGTCTGCATCAATGATTGCATCATTTATCGGGGCGAGGACGCGGAGAAAACCACATGCCCGGTGTGCGGCGTTAGTCGATACAAGAAAGGGAAGAAAGCTCCTCGAAAAGTGGTATGGTACTTTCCTATCACTCCTCGTCTGCAACGCTATTTCGCAGACCCTAAGGAAGCAAATCTCATGCGCTGGCATGCGGAAAGAAAGAAGCCAGCAGATGACAATGACCCTAAAAAGGATGAGCTGCTGACACACCCTTCAGATGGTAGCGAGTGGAAAGCATTAGACCTCGAATTCCCCGAATTCGGTGGAGATTCGAGAAACATCTGGCTAGGTGCAAGCACCGATGGACTCAATCCGTTTGGTAGCCAGAGCAGCACGCACAACACTTGGCCCGTATTTGTATGGATGTACAACCTCCCTCCCTGGTTGTGCATGAAAAAGAAGTACATACAAATGGGTATGCTAATTCAAGGGCCAAAACAACCTGGTACCGACATCAATCTATATCTCGGGCTGTTGAAAGAGGAGCTAGCCATGTTATGGGAATCCGGAGCCAATACGTATGACGCTGTCGCACAAGATTATTTCACTATGAGAGCCGCGTTGGTCACTACGGTGAAGACTATCCAGGTTGCGGATATTTCTCGGGGCAGGTTATCCAAGGATTCTACGCATGCGTTAGGTGCATGGATAACACGACCTATCTCCAACTAGAGAAAGATCCATGGTCTTCGAAAACCGTGTTCATGGGGCACCGTAGATGGCTTGGAAAGAATGATGCATGGAGAAAACATGGAGATCTGTTCAATGGAAAATCCGAGACCCGAGGAATCCCAGAGCGGAGGAGCAGTGAAGAAGTGGATGAATTGCTGAAAAACTGGAAAGAGTGTCCTAAACCGGGAAAGAAGCGAAAGAGGCAGCAAGACAAGCCGTTGATGAAGGTATGGAAAACAAGGTCTGTTTTCTAGGAGTTGCCATACTAGAAGTTTCTCCGCACGCCTCATAGCCTTGACATCATGCATATCACGAAGAACGTGTGCGAGAGTCTAGTCGCCACCCTAATAAACATGCCAGATAGGACGAAAGATGGTCCTAAAGCAAGGAACAACTTGATATTCATGGACATCCGGAAGGATCTTCACGGAGGACGCCCTACTCCTGATGATCAGGAAGATGACGATGATCATCAGTCGGAGGCGACACAACAAGGTCATAGAAAGGGTAAAAAGGTCAAGAAGAACAAATATTACTGCCCCCCTTCGTGCTTCACACTAAGCCAGGATGAGATCAAACAGTTTTTCAAGTGCCTTCTAGGAGTCAAATTTCCTTACGACTACGCTGGCAAGATAAGAAGGTACCTAGATGAGGCTAAGCAGAGGTTTAGTGGGATGAAGTCTCACGACTGTGCCATGCTAATGACGCAGATACTTCCGGTTGCACTACGAGGTATAATGGACGAGCATGTACGAGAAACATTGTTTGGGCTCTGCAATTTTTTCGACGTCGTCTCTCGAAAGTCAATTGGCGTGAAACAGCTCG
Source organism: Avena eriantha (assembly GCA_910589775.1). Lineage (NCBI taxonomy): Eukaryota > Viridiplantae > Streptophyta > Magnoliopsida > Poales > Poaceae > Avena > Avena eriantha. Next base: position 289,923,552 of record OU342744.1, on the reverse strand, counting down.
GGAGGCTACAAGAGGAGATCGTGGTGATACTATGCGAGCTCGAGATCTACTTCCCGCCCGCATTCTTTGACATTATGGTGCATCTACTGGTCCATATCGTGGAGGATATCATCCAACTCGGGCCGATGTTCCTCCGCAGCATGATGCCGTTCGAAAGGATGAACGGACACATCAAAGGATACGTTCGCAACAGGTCCTGTCCAGATGGAAGCATAGCCAAGGGATTTGTGGCCGAAGAGTGCATCTCTTTCTGCACGAATTATCTAGGCATCGAGAACCCTGTCGGTCTTCCCGTCAATAGGCACCTTGGCAAGCTCGATGGATCGGGTCACCAAGAGGGTCGTCGCGTACTGCATGCAGACTACGATTGTCGACACGCAGACTTTGATAGAGCAAACCTAGTCGCGCTACAACATTTAGAACTGGTCGATCCTTGGGTACAAAATCACAAAAGGTCAATGGAGAAGAAGTATAGTGACCAGGGCATACAGAGGACGCAGGGAGAAATAATCAAAGAGCACAACTCAGATTTCACGCGTTGGTTTAGGCAGACGCTCCTAGATAATCCCCCGCAATCGCATTCTGCGGAGGAAAACATCATATTCACCTTGTCGCAGGGACCCATGCACAACCTGGTGACCTATCAGGCGTATGACATCAATGGCTACACATTCTACACGGAGGAAAAGGACAACAAGTGTGACTATCAGAACTCAGGCGTAACATCGGAATTCTACACCGATGACAACGTGAAGGAAAGATTTTACGGAAGGATCGAGGAGATCTGGGAGCTCGACTACTGTGGAGAAAAGGTGCCGATGTTCCATGTCAGACGGGCCAAGAGCGTCGAAAGATAAGACCGGTATTTCACAACCATGTTAATACCCGAGGCAGCCAAATCCAAGGCCGCCAGTGCGCACGTCGCCACGAAAAATGAACCGTGGGTACTGGCTAGCAAAGTGGACCAATGTTTTTTTATTACTGACCCGATAAAGCCTAGCCGTGTTGTCGTGAGGAGAGGAAAAAGAAATATCATCGGAATGGATGGAGTCACCAACGAGCAAGACTTCGACCAGTATGGTGATCCAAAGATTGAAGATGACGACGACTACGATGAAAAAACATACATCACAAGAAGAAAAAGGACAACCTTACCCAAAAAAGGTAGCCCGTTCGAGCGAAGAAACATAAAAGTTTCAGGGCTAAATTATTCAACCGCGACAAAGAAGGTAAAAAGATTGTAAAACGCTAGCTTAAAAAAGATTGTATTGATGCATATGGATGGCATATTATTAATGGACACATTATTATTTAATTTCTTTCTACTTTGAATCACTTTTGTACCACTTTTGATGATATATATGTACCATTTTTGTCATATAAAACATATAACATATATTTTATATAGTTTACATAATTTTGGGATATTTTTTAACATTTTAAAGTAGTTTTAAAATAAAAACAAAAAATGGGGGCACCAGGGTTCAAACCTGGGTGCTCCAGGTTTAGTGAGCGTACATGGCTAGGGCGGAACCAGTGGGATATGCAAGTACTAGTGTCAACTAACGGGGCGGCAGCCTTTTGTCTTGACACAACACTTAGCCATAGCGCACCCTTACCTAGTGCGCTACGGGTAACCGTAGTGCACTAGGTAAGGGTGCGCTACGGCTAAGTGTTGTGGCAAGTATGTGCTACGCACGGTCACATCTCCCATCGTCTCCCATCTCTATCTACTGACAAGTCTGTGCAACGACGCGCCGCCTCCGCTCGATATGCCGCCTCCGCTCGCCCGCCGCCGCGTCCGTGGAGGAGAAGAGGAGGCCGCTATGTCCGAGGAGGAGGAGAGGAGGCCTCCACGTCCGTGGAGGAGGAGAGGAGGCCGCCGCGTCCGAGGAGGAGGAGAGGAGGTCGCCACGTCCGTGGAGGAGGAGAGGAGGCCGCCGCGTCCGAGGAGGAGGAGAGGAGGCCACCGCGCGTTCGTGGAGGAGCTCCGTCCGCGCTCTTCGTCATCGTCCGCGCGCTCTTCGTCGTCATCGTCTTTGAGGTGAGCGTCCCCTCTCCCCTCTCTGACCTAGAACATAGGGTTTCCTGACCTAGAACACAAAATTTCAGTGATAGTGTTGTTGGTGATAGGTTTGATTCAGTGATAGTGTTGCTGACCTAGAACAAATTTAGGTTGCCGAATTTTTGCTGACCCAGAACAACACTATCACTGCCAAAAATTCTGTTTTCCTTTTGTTGTTGCAAGGGTTCTCAAGATCCTCTTATGTTTCTGTACTTACTCGAAAACAAGATCTAATGTTGGTTCTTTGGGATGCTATATTTCTAAAGCACAAATCCATATATGCTAGCGAGTGGTCTTATTACCAATGATCAGAGTTTGATACTGGACGTATATATGAATCTGACTTGGTTGTGCTTTGTTAATTGAGTTGGCCATGCCTTTCATATCAGTGAGTAGAACAGTTTAATTAGAACATAGTACAAATTGGGCCCCAACTTGGTAGATCACGCATTACTAGAGTTGCACTGTGATTTTCCTTGGTGCTCCAAGGTTTTAGTTTTTTACTATTAAATTGGGCCAGAAATGTCAAGTGAGAAGCGTAGAAGATACATGGGATTCTAAATTTATGTGCAGTTTAAATACTAATGAGATTCTAAGCTAGTCTAGGTGAAGAGAAAATCATGAAAGAAACATTGTCAGTAGCGAATAAGATAATTGTCTAGACTTGGAGATATTGCCAGTAGCGAATAAGCTAAAGTTGTTTTACTTCCTGTTTAGATGATGAAAGAACTTCTTAATCTCCTGGCTGTACTAGTTTCTATATGCATGCTCATAACTGTCTTGAACTGTTCAGGAACAAATGAGACAAAAATTAGCAATTTCAGATAGAAACTTGGAGATATTGACTCCCTGCATGTGTGTTTAACTATTCAAATGACTATATGAGAGAGCATAGCTAAGAAACTTCTAACGATTAACTAATAAGCCGAACTATTTCAAGTTTAGGATAACATAACGTCCTACGATATGTTTTCTGCAGTTAAAATTTACCCTGCCTATATTACCCTGCCTAGTTGTATTCGTAGCTATATTTCCCTGCCTAGTTGTATTCGTATGCAGGTACTTGTATGAAATGAGTCCCGATTTTCGCCGAAATGTGGATTAACTTCCGTTTCGGCAGAAATCAGGCACTCCTAGTTTTAAAAAAAATGAGCAAAGGTCATGCTGGATTTTTCCGCGCACTTTACTAACCATTATTTGCCTTTTATTAGTGCAAACATGTGTGACAATGACGAGGCTGGATCTTCTCAGCATATCAATGCTGAAGGAGAAGTGAGACCTCAAAACAGACCCTTGTCATTCTGGGAGGAGGTCGAGCGGCTAGAAAGAATGACAGAGGGTGATGAAGAATACAACCCTTCCGAGAGCGACACCGATGAGATGGAAGACGCGGAGGAAGAAGAAGCGGCCGAAGGAACGGCGGATGATGAAACCACTGATGGCGGCGAGGGCACAACAAGTGGTAGTAATACGCCTAAGAAGAAGAAGGAAAGGCGCCCGAACACGGTCGGCACCGTCAGAGAGGAAATTACCGAAGTGAGCCCAAAAGGGGTTCCTTTGGCGCCCGACCATGTGGTCAAAGGGTACGGTGGGCAAGTGGCGGCTATCACCCGGACCACCATCTCGATCAACACCGAGAATCTCCGGCATAAAGATAATGGCCATTTGCGCACACTCCTCTTCGAGAAGCTACACGCAAGATACAAGTTCCCCCTTCAGTATCGGAACACAGATTATCATGGGAATGAAGTAAATAAATCCGCCCTCACGAGGATGAGCACCGCCCTAGCCAGCTGGAGAACCCGGATAAAGAAGAAGATATTTAAAGAAGAGAAAAGTCTCGAGGAGATCCAGAAGATTGACTCATAGATCACCGAAGATCAATTCCAAGAGTTCAAGGCCAAGTGCACCTCCGAAGCAGCCAAGGCCTCGAGTAAGTGGGGAAAGGAATTGCAGGAGATGAATATAGGTCACCACCATCTTGGATCTAGAGCTAAGGGGATACCTAACCCCTTTTCGAAATTTGAAAACAAGCAGCTTCGAAACTTCATCAGGGCTCGTTACCATGTGGACCCCAAAACCAAAGAACTCACTACGGAAACTAAGGTGAAGGACTTTGAGGTTCTTGCGGTAAGTAATTTAATTACCGCGGATCAAGTCGATTACATTATAATCGATCAAGTCGAATTTCTAAACGGTTCACGTTACTTCTTTTGCAGGACGAGGAAATTGCTAGTCAGGGATCCCATGGTTCCTCATCCCATGGGTCGACGGCGGCCACCCGGTGGGATAACCCTTTTAACAGGGCGATGAACCGGGCCAAGAAAATCACGCCGGTTACAAAGAAGCCATCGTCGGCTGGCCGTCTGGCCGGCTTCGGGGCTAAGAATTGGGTGGATCATTTTGGTCCACCCCCGAGGACGCGTGTGGAGGGAAGGAGCGACGAGGAAAACCGCGAGGTTCAGGAACTTAAGGAACAAGTGGCGCGGATCCCGCAGATCGTCCAAGACAACCTGGCAATCACCCTCACCTCCATCCTGCCTACCTTGGTGGAGTCAATAGCGAACTGGAGTGCGGGTGGTCGACAAGGGCCGTGCCCGATTCCAAGCATGGTCAGTAGCCACTCAAACAATGCGGCGCCGACGATCCCGATGAATTATGTGTTCGTGACTATGCCCGCTAGCACGGCGGCGCCGAAAGCATTGGTGACTCCGCCTGCTAGCACGGCGGCGCCGGAAGCATTTGTGACCCCCCTGCCATCACCGCGGCGCCGGAGCTTAATGCAACCGATAGGGAGAATACATCGACGGCCGGCACCGTGCCATCAAGCAACCCCTCCGTCTCTTGCACGTCCGTCGTCGTATGCGGTGCCTCGACATTAGCCGAGCTCGACGCCATCACGGTAAACCAAATAGTTTACCACCTTGCCATTTATTACTCTTATGGCATCTTTTTAATGCCATACATGTTGTTCGCAGACGGATGTTCCATGCACTCTCTTAAGCTTCGTGAACAACGAGTTGAGGGATCTTGCCAAGGGTACCATCATTCAACCCTTGCACCGCACGTTCCACTCAAAGCCGATGCCAGATCGCGTGCATAGGGTTAAAATTATCCGGGTGCTAAGGGGCTGCGATGACCAGGAACCTCCCATTCAACCCCCAGGAGCGGATGAAGAAGAGCCGACTGTCCTCAGAAGTTGCTTCGGCTTATTCGTGCTATGGCCAAAGAGCATGATTCGTTTGGGGAAGGCCGGGGCCATCACCCCATAGACAACAACACTGTCTGTCGTGCCAGCGCCAAGCCATGGCAAGACCCCACACCGTCACCTCCACGCGATTGTTTGGCTGGTCATATTGACATGACCATGGCGCAGGATCTGAACGAGGATGACGAAGATTACTTCGATGATTTCATCAACACTAATCTTTTCCCCGGCGACCTAAATGAAGACCCAGCTAGTGGCCCCGTAGAGAAAGCCACTTGCAACAAACGTCTCTTTGGTTCTCAGGAGACGCCTCCAGCTTGCACCTTCACCGAGCCAGCGGATACATCCAACCGGCCCTCTGTTCTAAGCCCTGACACACTACATAGGGTGATCGATGCTCAGATTGCGGTGCCTACCCACTTCCCAAAAGGCAAGAAGACCAGGAAAAGAAAATCTCGCAGCTCGAGCCAGTCGGTGGCGTCAACTGCGAATCCGATCAGGTTTCAGGACGGGCCACCAAGACCAAAGGGTATTATGTGGAGGATGCATGTGGCGGGTGAGCCCATGCTAACTAAGAAATTGCTCAGGCTCGCCACTTCAGAAATGAGGAGTGTGCATGACGGTGTGCTGACGATAGAGAGACGCCTTCTTGCGGAGAAAGATCCCTCGCACCCGGTATTCGTGGTTAAGGTTCCACGAGGCTTGGGCTTCGTTGATAATGTCCCCGCAAATCTGTTCTTCCTGCGGTTTGACGACATCTTCAATATGTTCCACCTGTATCCGCTGCACTATACCATGGTACGCCTGTTTTCTCTCAGCCTGGCCATTCAGATCAGTAGAGAGAACACCCCGGACATCGCTATAGTGGACCCCTACTACATGCGTGATGGCTGCTTGGGAAGCCCCATTGAACGGCGATTCGTGGCCTCGTACCTCCAAGGCATCTTAGTAGCAAACAAGACAAAGGAATACATTTTCTTGCCTTTCTTTCCCGAGTAAGTCATTATTCACTCGCCTCCATAACATGCTTTATTAGATTTTCATCATTCTTTTTCCAACACATTCTGTTTGAATTGTTTTGCGCAGAGATCAACACTGCACACTCATCTGCTTGTCGCGGAAACATTCGCAAGCCACGTATTTCGACTCGGGGAGTCAAGAGAAGAAGAAAAACTACGACAAGATCAAGGAAGTTCTGGATGATGCTCTCACCGGCTATGCCTCAGCGGAAGGCGCCACCTTCGTGCGTAAGAAGCTCAAGTTTGGCAGGCACGTCTTCACCCATGTGACGGAATTCCCCTGCGTGAAGCAGCCGACAGGCAGTCAGAAGGAAGCCTACTATGCACTCCATCACATGAGGGCGTTCCTACTAGAGCAACAGAATTCTACGCTGCCAGATCATCTCAAACGGTGGGCCGAAGTCAAGGCCAGGATCAATGATTCAGATATTAGACAAGAAATGTATCGCATCTAGCAACAGTTTGGGGCAATCATCAGCCGTGATGTCATGACTTCAGGGGGGTCTTCTACGGAGGCAATCCCCCGAATAACCGTGACGTAGTAGATCGCCTAAAGATGCAGGGTGACTATAGGGCGTTCATGACGAAACAAGGCGTCCTCCCGTTCCATGAGCCGAGCCAGAAGTCTTGATGTGTTGGTCTAGTTGTAGTTCTTTATCCCCACCTGTACTTGTGTGTGTCGACATGTACATGCTACTACTTGGTATTTTTTATTACTTTGTTACCTTATTTGATAAGTATATCTTTATATGCGAATTTTACTTGTTTTTTCACCATCATTTAATTATTATTGCCAACTTTTAGATGACGTGGTACGTCATGTACAAGGGACGGATTCCTGGAGTCTATAGTGATTGGGAAGACTGCCGGAGACAGGTGCACCATTTCAGCGGGAATAGCTACAAAGGGTACAATACTATGGCGGAGGCAGAAGCTAGATACGCGCGCTATCTAGCGGGAGTTAGGACGAGGAACCGGATGAAGACCTATACCTCCATCGTGGTGATGGTTATTGTCCTTGGTTGTCTGTCATGCATGTTCCTACTTTAGATGTCTAGGCGAGCTTCCGCGAGCTCTAACTTGGTTGAGACATGTATTCATGTCAGACTAGCTACTTTGTAACTTGATCGAAATAATATAACTTATACTGTGTATTTATGTATGTGACTTATCTATATGTATTTGTTTCTATCTTGTCTGTGTATTTATTTCTGTATTGTATATCTGTGTATTTATTTCTGTACTATATATCTGTGTATATCAGCTGTATTGTATATAATCTATATTGAATATCATCTGTATTGAGTATTTTTTTTGTTTTTTGAAAAGCTAAGCCGTGGCGCACATATACGTTGTTAGTGGCGCACCGCGTTGGTGGCGTACCTGGTCAGCTACTAGTAGCGCACTACGTCATGCGCCACAGGAATAACCATAGTGGCGCACCAGTCAGTGCGCTACTACTAACTACATACTAGGAACGCACTTGTCATGCCCCACAGGAAAAACAGTGGTAGCACACTGTGTTGTGCGCCACTACTATGTCGAGATTCCTATAGCGCACCCGGCAGTGCGCTACGGGCACTTTTAGCCGTAGCGTAGAAGTCGTGGCGCACCCCTAGTGCGCCACGGAAGGGGAAAGTAGGTGCGCCACGGATTAGCTTTTTTCTAGTAGTTCCCTGATGGATGTATCAAATTTTGTGGTAAAAGTGTACCACCTCTGCAGAGTGTCAAACTATTCGAATAGCCGCGCCCGCGGTCATGGACAGTTGGAGTGGCCATACTATTCCGTTGTCAGATGTTTTCAAAATGACTTGTGACATGAACTATGATTTTGACTTGACCACGACAGGGTTGTGAATATGAAAACTAGGTTCCCACTTAAGTCATTTAGAACAGCAATTTTGTTTTCTTTACTTCTAAACTCAGTTTAGATAAACCTGACCTTTTGCAAATAAACCTAGAGCTTAAGATTCCTATTAGAACTACCTTACTTGTTAGTGATAGTTTGCGAGTACTTAAAGAGTACTCATGGCTTTGTCCCTGGCTATTCCCGTGGCCAGACTATGAGGAGGACTATCAGGATGATGGATAGCAGGACGTCTACGACAACTAGGATCATCTTCCATCATCAGCATTGCATGTGACTTTAAAGATGGAGCCCCTACTACGTTTCTTTCCGCTGCATGATTTGTATTAAGATTGGATCATGAGATCTGTTATTTGTAAGACCTTATTATGGTTTGTAATGGATGATGTACTGGGATATCCAATCTATTATGTCTCGCAAAAATGGTAATCCTGGGATTGCAAGGTATTGCAAGGAGGAGATCTACAATGGTTGATAGTTGCAGATCTTAGAGGCAAAATGGAAGCACCCACTTCTGAGAAGATCCAATTCACCTTGCGTGAGAACAACTAGCTAGATGGATTAGCCAGGGCTATGCATGAAGCTCTTGCACGTCTGTGTGGGCAAAACATCAACTTGATCCAGGGAACTCGCTTTGCTCACTTCGCAAGGCGTGATTCTATGGGAATGCCATTGGAGATGCCAGGACACCCAGAGTTGATGCACCAGGTGGATAACCTTGACTTCATGCTATATGATAGGCAGAAGGAGTTGGACAATGCCCGAGCCTATGCCAACCACAACCTTGCCATTGCCATCAAGAAGGACCAGACTCTCACCATTCTCGCCAAGGAGCACCAATCACTTCGTCGTCAACGTGACAAGGAGGATCACACCATCGATCGTCTTCGCAAGAAGGTGGCCGCTCTCGAGAAGACCATCCGTGAACAGGAAGTCCATCTTGAAGCAAAGGAGGAGGAGGAGGAAGGTGAAGATATCTAGGGAGATCTTCACTCGTACCTCAGTGACGACAACGACTACCTGGAGGATGATGCCATGGAGTTCTACACTGATGATGATGATTCCGACTTCATTGATGATGATTATATGCACTTGATCACTACCGTAGGAGTGAGTCGTACCGGTCCCACTGTATCGTAGTTTCACAGAATGATTCTTAAAACCATCTGTTTTCCATTTGTGTTGTGGTGTGTGTTGTATTGTGTGCTTTGAATGAATGAATGAGAGGAAGTTGTTAGTTTGAAAAACCTGAGTCAAACACAAAGTTTAAAGCTTTTGAAAACAAAACCATGAACCTTAGAAATTCCCCCCTTATCTCATTATCTATCTCAATCTTCCGATGACTCGTGGAAACCCCGGAGGAAGCAGCTCATCTCAGAACCCGATGCTGCATCTGCAGATGCTAGTTTCCGACCGTGAAGCTAGTAGGGCCGAACACCAAGCTAACCTAGCCACTCTTCAACAGATAGCTCAGATGGCCCACAATAATCAAGGCCATGGAAATCAGGATCACCATGGATCCAAGCTTAAGAACTTTTAGAATACCAATCCCCCTATCTTTAATAAATCTGAGGATCCCTTAGATGCCGATGACTGGCTGCAAACCATGGAGAACAATCTAGAGGTCGTAGGAGTTGAAGCCAATGAGAAAGTACTGTTTGCCACCCATTATCTGGCAGGAGATGCAAGAGCTTGGTGGAATAGCACCCGTACTATGAACGATGGTCAGATGATGACTTGGGAAGCATTCAAGATCAAGTTCAGCCAGACCCATGTGCCATAAGGTTTGGTCACCAGGATGAGAGATGAATTCAGGGAACTGAAGCAAGGAAGGATGACGGTAGTTGAATACCGTGACAAATTTTTGTCCCTAGCTAGATATGCCCCTGATGAGATTAACACTGAAGCCAAGAAGAAGGAAAGGTTCCTGAATGGATTGCATGATGAGATGCAGACTGTGTTAGTCAACATAAGTTTTGGAGATCTAGAAGAGCTTGTAGACTCTCCCATCTAGATGGAAAGGAAGATCAACCAAGCCAATGACAACCGCAAGCGCATGATGATGCACCAGACTGGGTCCAACAATGCCTAGAAGTATCACCCCAACCCGTCTGTAGGATATGCCCCAAGGAACAACAGACCCCCGATGCCCTGTCCAAGCTACCCCAATCGTAGCGGAGGAAACCTGAAGACTGGAGGAAACCATAACAACAACCCTGGCAACTCCAACAACTTCAACCGTGCACCGCCTAAGCCCCACAACAACAACAACAATACTGCCCCAAGGACTGGAAGCAATGTTGTGCCTGTTGCAGTCAAAGACAAGTCCCAGATTACTTGCTTTGAATGTGGAGTCAAGGGTCACTACTCCAATGAGTGCACCAAGAAGCTTGCAGCAGCCACCAATGTGAATGCCTCTGCTTAGCAACAGCGCCGTGTTTAGCTTGGAAGGAGATTTTCCCTAGGGAACTCGCTCAACCGCAACGGCTGTCTGTTCCACATGAATGCTGAAGAAGCTCATGAAGCGCCAGATGTCATGCTGGGTATGTTTTTTGTTAACTCAGTACTTGCAAGAGTGTTGTTTGATTCTGGATCATCGCACTCGTTTGTTACAGAAGAATTTGCACGCACTAGTAAGATTCAACCAACAAAATTGAAGCATGTTATGATAGTTCTAATACCTGGTTCAACCACCAAAGCTAGAAAAAATTGCAAGGTTGTACCTATCAGAATCCATGGGATAGATTTTTATGCCAATCTAATAGTACTTAGAACCAAAGGTTTCGAAGTAGTACTAGGAATGGATTGGATGTCAAAACATAAGGGATTAATCGACTATGCCAATAAAGCCATAACCATGACCAGTAGCTCCGGAGTATCAGTAGAGCATGTATCTGAGACCTTGCCCCATCAATTAAAATGCAACAAGAGTCTAGCCCAACCAACCCTAGGCCAAGTCAGAGTAGTCTGTGAATACCCCGACGTATTCCCAAATGAATTGCCCGGTATGCCCCCAGATCGGGATATCGAGTTCATTATTGAACTAATTCCTGGAACTGGACCCATAGCTTAGAGACCTTATAGTATGAACCCATATGAATTAGTGGAGCTGAAGAAGCAACTTGATGCTATGCTGGACAAAGGTTTGATTCAACCAAGCGCATCACCATGGAGATCGCCTGTTTTGTTTGTGGATAAGAAAGATGGAGGTAACCGTTTGTGCACAGATTACCAGAAGCTGAATGATGTCACCATCAAGAACAAGTACCCACTTCCAAAGATAGATGATCTGTTTGATAAGTTGACTGGTGCCAGAGTGTTCTCTTAGATTGATCTTAGAACTGGTTATCATCAACTCAAGATTCGTGCAACGGATATTCCAAAGACCGCCTTTACCACCAGATATGGATTGTATGAGTATACGGTCATGTCTTTTGGATTAACCAATGCCCCCGCTTATTTCATGAATATGATGAATAAGATTTTTATGAATTTCTTGGATAAGTTTGTCGTTGTTTTTATCGATGATATTCTAATCTATTCAAAGTCAGAAGAACACCATGAGCTACATCTGAGAACCATCCTTGAAACCCTTAGAGAACATCAGTTGTATGCCAATTTTAGCAAATGTGAGTTCTGGCTGAAGGAAGTAGGATTTGTAGGACATATTGTGTCGGCAGGAGGAGTCGCTGTCGATCCCGCCAAGATCAAAGATGTTGAAGAATGGGAAGCCCCAACCACTCAAACCCAAGTCCGTGGATTTATCGGATTAGCGGGATATTACCGCAAGTTTGTTGAAGGATTTTTTAGCATCGCAAGACCGATGACCCAATTGTTGAAGAAAGATAGAAAGTTTGAATGGACCGACAAATGTGAAGCAAGTTTTCAAGAGCTCAAGAAGAGATTGATTTCAGCCCCAATTCTGATTGTGCCAGATATCAAGAAGCCTTTTGATGTGCATTGTGATGCATCCAAGATTGGTCTGGATGTGTGTTGATGCAAGAAAGCAAAGTAATAGCATATCTGTCCAGACAATTGAAGCAGAATGAGCAAAACTACCCTGCCCATGATCTTGAACTAGCAGCTATAGTTTTAGCTTTGAAGACATGGCATCATTACCTGATGGGTAACTGCTGTGAGATTTATTCAGATCACAAGAGTTTGAAGTATATTTTCACTCAGAAGGAGCTGAATATGAGGCAAAGGAGATGGATAGAGTTAATCAAGGATTATGACCTTGACATTCACTATCATCCCAACAAAGCCAATGTGGTAGCGGATGCTCTTAGCCGATTGCCTTGTAGGTTAAACACCATGATCAAAGAAGCCCAGCCAAGTTTGCATGAAGAATTGGAGCAGTTTAGAACTAAGCTAGCTAGCAAAGGATTTTTAGCTAGCATTGAACTTCAACCCACTTTGATCAGTCAGATCAAGGAGGCGTAGAAAGGAAATGAAAGTATCGACGGAATTAAGCATCGTATCGGTACAGGGAAGGTACCCGGATTCACCGAAGATGAAGAAGGAGTTTTGTGGTACAAAGGACGTATCTGTGTGCCAGCAGATTCGGAGCTGAAGCAAGTTATCATGCAAGAAGCTCATGATACTCTTTATTCTATCCACCCCGGAGGAACGAAGATGTATCAGGATTTGAAGGAGCAATTTTGGTGGCACAAGATGAAGAGAGAAATCAGAAGCTACATAGCTAAGTGTGATATCTATTAGAGAGTCAAAGCGGAACATCAAAGTACTGCAGGAATTTTGCAACCATTGCAGATTCCGGAATGGAAATGGGATTCCGTCGGAATGGACTTTATCACCGGTTTACCTACTTCTAGTAGGGAAAATGACGCTATTTGGGTCATAGTTGATAGACTGTCCAAGGTCGCCCATTTTATACCTGTCAAGACAACCTACTTTATACCTATCAAGACAACCTACTTTATACCTGTCAAGACAACCTACCGGAGTTCGAAGCTAGTAGAGTTGTACATTGCTAGAATCGTCAGTTTGCATGGGACCCCTAAGACCATAGTGTCGGATCGAGGAACCCAATTTACCTCAAGATTTTGGCAGAAAGTCCAAGAAGGATTAGGAACCAAGTTGAATTTCAGCACAACTTATCACCCACAAACCGATGGACAGACTAAAAGAGTCAACCAAATATTAGAAGATATGTTGCGAGCTTGTGTGTTAGAATATGGATCAAAATGGGAAGATTGTCTGCCCTTCCTAGAATTCTCATACAACAACAGTTATCAAGCCAGCTTGCAGATGGCCCCATTTGAATTTATGTATGGAAGGAAGTGCCGTACCCCTTTGAATTGGTCGCAAGTAGGAGAGAGTCAGATTTTTGGACCCAACATCCTACGAGAAGCCGAAGAGAAGATTCACAAAGTCCGTGAGCACCTCAAGACCGCCCAATCCAGACAAAAGAGTTATGCTGACAAGAGACGTAGAGACCTGACCTTTAATGTCAGAGATTTTGTGTATCTCAAAGTGTCGCCTTTGAAGGGAATGCAACGTTTTCAACTGAAAGGGAAGTTAGCTCCCAGATATATTGGACCGTTCAAGATTTTGAATCGCCGAGGAGAAGTATCATATCAACTGGAACTACCAGAGGAGATGTCAGCCATCCATGCCGTGTTCCATATCTCGTTACTTCGCAAATGCCTAGAAGTTCTGGAGAAGACCGAAGTTTTCAAGAACATCGATCACCGAGCCATAGATATCCACAAGGATCTAACGTATCGTGAAGTACCCATCCATATTTTGGAGGAATCCTTCACAACCACCAGGACCCGGAGTATCAAGTTTCTCAAGATCCAATGGAGCAACCATACCGAAGAAGAAGCTACCTGGGAGCGAGAAGATTACATTAGGACTGAGTTTCCAGATCTCTTTAGTTCCTAGCTTTTCTTAAATCTCGGGACGAGATTTTTTTAAGGAGGGAAGGTTTGTAACACCCCAAAATTTCTAATCAAGATTATCAAGTTCTAATCACCCAAGTTCAGGGTTAACAAAAACTTTTATTACAAATTTGAATATGAATGCATGTGTGTTTTGTATTAGTGTAGAATTGAGTGAATTTTCCATGTTTGATTGCTACATTTGATGAGAAGTGATTTAAAGATGAATGCTACATCATCTAGGCCAATTACAAGCAAAATCAAAAGAAAAAGAAATCAAATATGAATTTACTAACCAAATGGTCATTTTGGCCAAAGTTAACCACTAGGTCATTTTAGGTGTTCCTAGAAGAGAATTTCTAACAGAAACAATTCCACTTCTTTTAACCCCTTGCTAGACCAAGTAAAAGTGTATCAAGGCCCACTCTACAAACTTACAAAAACATTTTCCAATTCAATTTAATGGACAGTTGAAAATTGAATCTAGTTCATATGGTAAGATCACACTTTCAAAAACCTATCAAACCAATTCCCCTTGGCAAACCCAAGCAACCAGAGACTACCAAGCATAAGTATAGATCACTCACAAATTTGATTCAAAAATTTCAAATTAGAAATTTCTTGCGGCCATTTCCTCAAACACCTTGCTTACACAAATTAACCCACTGCCTAACTTCACTGTTCTGAGCAGTAATCCTCCACCCCAGTGTCCCCTCTTCACTCCCTTGTCTCCTCTAGTGTCGAGAAGCACCTAGACAAGCCCCCCTTAGCCGTTGTGCAAAGTGCAGCGTGATACGTCCATTTTGCATCACTATTCTATGTCATAATTCACTGTTATTCATTGATATATTTCGTATTGAGAGGTGATACTTATGTTATCTCATCTGTTTTTGCATGGTTGATGACTTTTGGAGCATGGACCGCTGTAGTCAGGATTCTGATGGAAAAGGTGCTGTTTGGAGGCAAAATTCGCGAAGATCAGAAAATCCGGGAAAATATACGGAAAATCCTATTTTCCAGAAGACGAAGGAAGCCAGAAGGGGGCTGGAGATGGGCCACAGGGGGCCCACACCACCCCCTAGCACGGGCCACCCTGGGCCACGCCACCAAGTGGTGTGGCCGCCCTGGTCCACCCCTAGCACTCCCCTCTGGTGTATATTATCCTCCCGAAACCCTAAGACTCGGGGAGCGACGACAGAAAGATTCCGCCGCGTCTACAGGGCGGAAAACACCGAGAGAGAAAGATCTCTCTAGTAGACAGATTTCTGCCGGGGGAATTCCTTCCCGGAGAGGGGAGATCATCGCCATCAACACCATCATCAAGCTGGACTTCATCGGGATCATCATCATCATCATCATCACCATCATCATCACCATCAGCACCCTCATCACCATCTCCATATTGATGTAACAATTGGGTTGAATCTTGCATAGTTCATAGGGGAAACTTTCTCGGTGTTGATTACTCTTTGTAGTTGATCCTATTGAGTGAACCATTGGATTATTGTTTATGTTCAGATTGTTATACATCATTATTCCATCTCTAATCATGATCCATATGATGTCTTGTGAGTAGTTCGTTTTTCTTGAGGACATGGGAGAAGTCATGTAGTTAGTAGTGGAATTGTGTTGATAAAGATTCAATAGTTTGATATTTAAGTTGTGCTGTACTTCTTCTAGTGGTGTCATGTGAACGTCGACTACATGACACTTCACCTATATGGGCCTAGGGGAATGCATTGTGTATTTGGCTACTAATCGTAGGGGTTGCCGGAGTGACAGAAACATGAACCCCCATTAGGAAACCATTGCACAAGGGACGTAAGGGTCTTAGAGTTTAAAGCTGTGGTTAGGTTTCTACCTTAATTACTTTCTTGTACTTACGGATGTTTGCAAGGGGTATAATCACAAGTATGTATTAGTCCTAGGAAGGCCGGTACATTAGCACAGGTTCACCCACACAACACTTAGCAAGCTAAAGAAGATTGATCAACTATATGAAGCGAAAGCACTTGACAGTCTTCCCATGTGTCCTCGAGAACGTTTGGTCATCTTAAGTAATACAACCGGCCTGTCCTTTGCTGCATAAAGGATTGGGCCACTTGCTGCATTTATTCCTACTGTCTTTTATTTACTCGCACTTTGTTTACTTGCTTTATCAAAAACCTCTAAAAATCCGTTTGCTAAGTATTTGCAGAGAATTCCTGATCCATACCACTAGCCAACACCTTCTGCTCCTCATTGGGTTGGACACTCTTACTTATCGAAAATACTGCGATACACCCCCTATACTTGTGGGTCATCAAAACTATTTTCTGGCGCCGTTGCCGAGGAGTGAAGCGCTGTTGGAGAGTGGAACTGGTAAAGGAAACTTCTACTATGAGTATTGTTTACTTCTGTTAGTTGCTTTATTTTCGTGATGGATAATTCGCTGAGTTTCTTATTTGGTAATGCTACTACCACTGCTAAGGTAGTAGATAAGCCACCACCTGCTGAGAATGATGCTTTTAAAATACCTACAAGAATTATTGATCGTGTTATGGATAACTACTATGTTGGGGATGGAACTGTCCATCCCGATGATCATTTACTCTTTATACACGAATTATGCGGGTTGTTCAAGTGTGTAGGTATTACTACAGATCAAGTTAATAAGAAGTTATTCTCATTTTCACTGAAAGGAAGAGATGAGGAATGGTATAAGCTGCCGAAGAATGGTCAAGCTCTTGAATGGGAGGAAATAGTGCCTCTCTTTTATTCAAAGTTTTATCCTCCTAGTGAGATTCATAAAGATCGGGATCAAATATGCAACTTTTGGCCTCTTGATGGAGAGAGTACAACTCAAGCTTGGGGGAGATTGAAGTTAATAATTCTCAAATGTCCCATTCATGAGCTCCCTAACAATATTATTATCAATAACTTTTATGCAAGGCTCCCTCTACATGACAAGGATTTATTGGATGCTTCTTGTGCTGGATCATTCACTCACATGGGAGAAGAAGCTAAATGGGATCTTCTAAACCGTATTCAAGATAATGCTGAAGCATGGGAGAATGACAAAGGTAGAAAGTCAGGTATAAATTATGATTATAAATGCATTGAATCTTTTATGGGAACTGATGACTTTCAAAATATTAAAAATGCTTATGGTCTAGACTCTCAAGCTATTGCTTCTTATTTTAAGGCTTTTGCTTCCTACATTGAAGTGCCTAAAAAGAAGTGGAATAAGTATCATGAACCTTATAAAGATATTGCTAAGTGTGTTCCTGCAAGAAATACGGAAGTTTACACTACTAATCATGTCTTACCTAAACCTTATATTGAGAAAATACCTTTCCCAGTTAAGATAAAGGAATATTCTATGATAGCTAGTATGGTTAATGAAAGTACGAATGAAGCTGTTGAACCTGATAAACAAATGGTTGATGAACCTATAATAGCAAATGTGAAATACTTTGTCACTAAATATGAAGAAGGGGGACACACTATCCTTTGTAAGGATACCTCTAATATTGTTTCACAAAGTAGTATTATGACAGCTAGTATTCCTGCGTTTTCTGTTAGAATAAGTGATCATTCTTATGGTGGCCCTTGTGATAGTTATATTGTTAAGTTTATGCATGATACTTAAAGTTACTATGAGAGAGGGAAAAGTGTTCTTATGCATCTCAATAATATCAAGTTTCCTCGTTTTATCTTGAAAGTTCTTATGTCACACTTCTTTTGCCTTCTTATGCAAGTAGCTTCTGGTTTCAACAACTTGTTTGTTTACAAAATTCTCTTGCATAGGAAGTGGGTTAGACTTAAATGTGTGTATTTTTTCTTCTTAATGCTCTCTTTCACTTCAATTCATATTCCTATGTGAGCATCTTCAAAATTATCATGCCCATCTTAATGGCTATAAAGAAAGAGCTTTTTGGTAGACAACCCAATTTAGTTTTTGCTTTCAGTTTGTTTGTGTTTCTTTGAGTCTTGGAAGTTGTTACTTTGGTAATAACCTCTCCTTATCAGTTTTGTTTGGTTTTTGTGTCAAGATCAACCTCTAATGAGAGAGAAGTAAGATTTGGGGAAGTTGCTGTCCCGAAACAGATTTGTGTGCTTCACCATAAAAATCCGTGAGAGATCTCTGTATGTCGGATTGAGCTGTAATTTTTTGTGCATCTGCCCCAGGGTGTTATTTAACTTTAGTTAGTTTTGCACTTTTTGATTTGAGTAACAGAAGATTTTCGAAAAAATTGATCTTTACCTGCTGGTCTGTTTTGACAGATTTTGCCACTCTTGCATTTGCTTCTTTATTCGATTTCCTTTTTAAATTATTTTTGGGTTTTTGGAAGGAGTTGCTACAGTAGCTTATGTATTTATGGTTTTCAGTTGAAAGTGGACTCAAAAGGTTTTATCACTTCACTTATACTAATGTTGCTAATGAGAACTGTGTGAAGTTTTGTGTGAAAGAAATATCCAGGTAGTGGAGATAATGGTGTAATAAGGAAGAGAAAGGTTTTATGACTCAAGTAATAAGTGTATGAAGATGAAGATATTGATACTATTCAAGTGGTGACTCCGGAAGAATCTACTAGATACCAAATTTAGAGACCTGCAGAGTCCGCTTCCAAATAGGTGACAATTCTGGTAAGAAAAGTTCCGCGAAAATACTATCCAACTATATTTTTGCAGTTTTCAGTCAACAAGGAAAGCTACGAAGCGAAAGAGGGACGGAAACGGAGCCAGGGTAGCTCACACTACCCTGTGGCGCAGGCCCTCCCCTAGCCGCGCCACCAGGTGGTGAGTCCACCTAGACTCCGCCTCCGACTCGTTTTCTCCCAGTACCTTCCTTTAGTCATGAAACCTCATAATATATAACCCCCCGGATCCCCCGAGGTTCGTATATCGTGTTTTCATCGTGTTTTCTTTTTGATCTGTTTCTGCCAGGAACTATTCTTGAAGGTTTAGAAGCACAATGGTGTCCGCCAAGGATAAAGGGAAGGAGCCTATGGAGGAAGATCTCCAAGACCCCAAGCAGGGGCTGGTACCTTTAGTCACTTGCCCTGCATCAACGGAAGCCCTATGAGTCACTAAGGAGTTCTGCGATAATTACCGAGACTTGAGGAGGAAGGTGGACATGCTTCAGTGGGAAAATGATAGGCTTCGCAAGATGCTGGAAGATTTCCTCATGTCAACTAAGAAAATAATACCACCACCACCGAAGGAGTAATTCGTCATTAGGTTTGGCATCCCCTTGGTTTGTTCCAAGCTTGGGGGAGTGCCGCGGTATCACATCACTATCTTCTATCTTTTTACCTTTTTTAGTAGAGTCATATCATGAATAGAGAAGTTATTATGTAGGATGGTTTGCATTATGGAAGTGTCCCCTCTCTTGTTAGATATGTATCCCTTGGTGTGAGTTGCCATTATGTAATATTAATGAGAAGTTCTATCATTTACTCTTTTGCTTAGCTTATATTAGTTTTCAATTTGTGGTTATATGATTGATCTTGTTGTTAGTATTGGTATCACTTTGGGATCATTGAGTTAATTTAGTTGGTTTTGGCAAACCTAGCTCGGTCAGTAGCAACGCTATTTTTGAGAGTTGAATGAAAAGATAAAAGTACTCTAAAGAAAAATAATTTCATCATCTTTCTTTCTTGATTTGCTCATAAGTCTAGTATTCTCTAGTTAAGATCTTTTGTGCTTACAAGGAAGATTGCATGTTTGTCTTTATCACTTGTATGTTTGTTGTTTCCTTCAACTCTTATACTTGCTACCCAGCCTTGCTAGCCAAAAACCTGTACTGAGAGGGAATTCTTCTCGTGCATCCACCTCCTTTAGAACCAAAACCTCTGCCATTTGTGTCCACCATACCTACCTAGTAGCATTATTGCTATTCCAAGTAAATTCTTGTTTTATCTACCTCCCAAATTAAACTTGTTATGTGAAAATTAGTGATTAAAGCTCTCACGAACTTGATGGCACACTTTACTTTCTTGCACTTAATAAACTTGAACCATTATGCTCACCTATGTTGCGTATATGCTTGCACTTTGTAAGTTGTGAGTTAGCAGAACCATGCTGTCATGGGGAACGCTTTCAACATTGCACTGGTACTTTGTACCAGGTTGATATCATGTTCTTTTGTCTATGGATGTCGTCGGTGTGAAATGAAAGGGGAGCTTGTAAGTCCATGGAGTTATGCATGTGTGTTACAGAAACGCCTGGGCCGCTGGTCTAATCAATGCTGACATGGTGGAAACCTACAGCGTCACCATAACATGTATCTATGAAGCATTCTTCTTATAAAAAAGAGTCTGATATTGAGAAAAAAGAGAAGAAAAAGAGATTACGAAAAGAGGAAAGAGAGAAAAAAGCACCATAATCCCATGGTAAATAAGAAGATTGCTGGGATGCTTGTTGTCTGCTTGCCTTGTCATTTTGATATGGGGATTCTTCCGTATCATCGGTCAAGGGGTACCCCGTTGGCGGTTCTCTATGATACACATATGCTTACGATGACAAGAACTTACCGGTGACTAAACTTGAGTAGCATGAGGAGCGGCCCTCGTATTCAAGGGACATGAGATTCTCAACTTACAACTTGTCAATGCATATCCTCATATTTGATCACTTTAACCTTAATCACCTAAAGATGCCTATGATAGGGGCAATGAGAGCTGAAAGCTAGTAAGTATCATAATTTTTGGGAGCTCTTTATGAGACTTGTAATCCCTGCTTCCCTCTGCGAAGGGCCTTTATTTTACTTTGTAGTAGAGTCAGTAAACCTACTCCTTTCTATCTCAGCAAGTATTTTGAGTTGTTGTGTTTCATTCATTCATATGATGATTTATTCAATCAAGTTTATTATGTTCCTTGTTTTGCACATTGCTCTTATCTTGATGTTTACTACTTTGAAAGCTATCATTGAAAACCAGTTATTTGTGAACTCCAGCAAATTATCAACTATTCTTCGACCAAGAGCTAAGTTTGCCATTACCAATTATGACTTACTTTATGTATCTTTTTGTGTTTCCTTTACTTATTGCAAGTTAAGTTATATAATAGTGAGTTGTCTTCTATTATGATCTATGTATTTGATGAATGTGATGCTTCTTGTCCGTATTCTTTAATCGGCTCTTCACTCCATAAATCTGAGGCCATGTTTGTTGAGCTCGGTTTCGCTTGGGGACAAGCGAAGTCTAAGCTTGGGGGAGTTGATACGTCCATTTTGCATCACTATTCTATGTCATAATTCACTGTTATTCATTGATATATTTCGTACTAAGAGGTGATACTTATGTTATTTCATCTGTTTTTGCATGGTTGCTGACTTTTGGAGCATTGACCGCTGCAGTCAGGATTCTAATGGAAAAGGTGCTATTTGGAGGCAAAATTCGCGAAGATCAGAAAATCCAGGAAAATATACGGAAAATCCTATTTTTCCAGAAGACGAAGGAAGCCAGAAGGGGGGCTGGAGATGGGCCACATGGGCCCACACCACCCCCTGGCGCGGGCCACCCTGGGCCGTGCCACCAGGTGGTGTGGCCGCCCTGGTCCACCCCTGGCACTCCCCTCTGGCGTATATTGTCCTCCCGAAACCCTAAGACTCGGGGAGCGACGACAGACAGATTCCGCCGCCTCTACGGGGCGGAAAACACCGAGAGAGAAAGATCTCTCCGGTAGACAGATTTCTGCTGGGGGAATTCCTTCCCGGAGAGGGGAGAGCGTCGCATCAACACCATCATCAAGTTGGACTTCATTTTGATATGGGGATTCTTCCGTATCATCGGGCAAGGGGTACCCCGTTGGCGGTTCTCTATGATACACATATGCTTACAATGACAAGAACTTACCGGTGACTAAACTTGAGTAGCATGAGGAGCGACCCTCGTATTCAAGGGACATGAGATTCTCAACTTACAACTTGTCAATGCATATCCTCATATTTGATCACTTTAACCTTAATCACCTAAATATGCCTATGATAGGGGCAATGAGAGCTGAAAGCTAGTAAGTATCATAATTTTTGGGAGCTCTTTATGAGACTTGTAATCCCTGCTTCCCTCTGCGAAGGGCCTTTATTTTACTTTGTAGTAGAGTCAGTAAACCTACTCCTTTCTATCTCAACAAGTATTTTGAGTTGTTGTGTTTCATTCATTCATATGATGATTTATTCAATCATGTTTCTTATGTTCCTTGTTTTGCACATTGCTCTTATCTTGATGTTTACTACTTTGAAAGCTATCATTGAAAACCAGTTATTTGTGAACTCCAGCAAATTATCAACTATTCTTCGGCCAAGAGCTAAGTTTGCCATTACCAATTATGATTTACTTTATGTATTTTTTGTGTGTTTCCTTTACTTATTGCAAGTTAAGTTATATAATAGTGAGTTGTATTCTATTATGATCTATGTATTTAATGAATGTGATGTTTCTTGTCCGTATACTTTTATCGGCTCTTCACTCCATAAACCCGAGGCCATGTTTATTGAGCTCAGTTTCGCTTGGGGACAAGCGAAGTCTAAGCTTGGGGGGAGTTGATACGTCCATTTTGCATCACTATTCTATGTCATAATTCACTGTTATTCATTGATATATTTCGTATTGAGAGGTGATACTTATGTTATTTCATCTCTTTTTGCATGGTTGATGACTTTTGGAGCATGGACCGCTGCAGTCAGGATTCTGATGGAAAAGGTGCAGTTTGGAGGCAAAATGTAACTACCTCGGTGAATTACGCTCTTAGTTAATGCCTGGATGAACGAAAGTGGTTAAAATAGTACGGTGGGGCCCAGGGCCACTCACGGTAGACCTTTCGGCCGTCCTAACCACTTTCAGTCAACGGGACAAGAACGAGCGGCGTAATCGGCAGGCGAAGGGATCAAATACATACACAAATGAGTATGTATGCAAGCCACATACAACAGTACATCAGAGCCATTCCATCTAAAAGAAATAGAAATATTGCAACGCCATACGGCAAGATCCAAATGTCCTAGATAGATATAATAATTTAGGATAGCTCCTCATACATCACACATCAGAGTATCAGGCGGAAGCGGAAAACAAGATCCGAGTACGGATAAGAAGCAAATTGGCATAAGATGCCCCATAAATAAACACATCCCGCCCACAGATCACACGGATCCCCGTTCCCGGAATCTCTACACCGAATGATCGTTGCCCACATCATCTGACTCTTCCACCCAGTATCCATCTTGCGGGTACACCTGTTCATCTGAATCAAACAATTTATCGTGTGAGACCCTAGGGGTACTCAGCAAGTCTTTATGCCACTAAAGGGGACACAACCTGGGGTGACGCAATTGCAGCAAAAGATAATACCTAACAATTCTATAGAGACTCGCTAACCTCCCGCCTAACCAAAGATAGACGGAAGTCCGTGAATTAAGAACAACAGTTATAACAGTATAATTATCAGATCCATCCTCCTCCTCGCTTACCAACGAGGAAGCGGACGAACAACCCCATCACCCGTTGGCAGTTTTATTATCCATTCCATGAGTATTGCGCTATTTACTAGTCAAGTACTTAGTCAAATTAAAAGCGGTACTTTAGTTATACTTGTCTATGATCGAGAAACTGTGCTCCAAGTCGTCCATAACCGCGGACACGGCTTTCAGAAAGATTTACCCTGCAGGGGTGCACGAATAGCAACACACACTCGATCAACCTCGGAAAAACCAAAACAAAACCCAACGAGGCATTCACGACAAAGCAATCACAGGATTCAGAAATATTTCAGGGGGCCACCCCATTAAGCTACCCGCAACGAAGTTGGCCGGCTCCGAGACGGACCCAAGGTTTGTGTCAATGGCTGTAAACGACTGGGAACCCGAAAATGTGACTGGGCTTGTCGATACCGCGAAAACATTCCACAATCCAAAACAGTACAGGTGCTCCACGCACAATCTTAAATAAAGCAGTAACATGGCATAAGTACAGAATAGTAATAAAGCCCCAAACTACTTGTGGCCCCAAGAAATAAGATTGAATCAAGCTCTGGCTCAGGGGGGTCCATAGGCCTCCCGGATGTGGATAGTGCGAATAGTCAAGGAACAGGAATCAAGTACTCGGGGTCCTACGGGACACAAGTGAGCAGGAAAAACCAAATAGCAGATATTGCTCACCGGTGCCTCTTTCTTTAGTTATCCCATTACTACTCAGGTTATGTTATTTAGGTACCTCGTTATCCATCCGACACTCACATACCCTACTCATGCTTTTCTACGACTCGCATGGCTCAAACAACTCCTGTAGTAATGGCTCATGGGACCGGAACAGGCTTAATGTGGTTTAAAAGTAAAGGCTATGCAGTACTTGGGACTCAATTTTATGCAACCGCGACTCAATGATGCAAGAATAAGATAGAGGCAATAGGTACTGTATGTATGCAAGCATGTGGTAGTGCTTGCCTGGCAGCTCAGTTGAAGCGAGAGATGGATCTGGGTAATACTCCTGTGATTCCTGATAATTCTCCTGCTGGGCGTCTATTCGAAGAAGAACCAAACAAACAAGGGCCAACATAAATAAAGTACGCAAGCATATGAATTGAAATGCAACAAGCAACCAAGCATGCCATGATGAATGATGCACAATTTACATGGCATTGAAGTAGCATGGCAAAGGTGAGGTGTGGATACAAGAAGTAAAGCATTTTATCATTTATTTGCCCAAGTTTTATTGTCATAAACGGTTCAGATTTTAGATGACAACATGATGCATGCTTCAATTCAGAACAAGGATTGCATAAATAGAACGGGCTCGTCGCGCTGATCGAGTTAGACATATTATTTGTCAAATTTGGAGTTATAAAACAAAAGTTATTAATTAAATAAGGAAAAGGACATTTTCTTGTAATTTTGATCAACTCGAAATTTAAAGTGTGCAAAATATATTTTGGAGGGCATAATTGAATTCCTCACATTTTTCTGATTCCAAAACATATATTACATGTATTATTTGGGTTTGTATTTTTGAAAATTATTTGAATCTGAAAAGAATTTGAATTTAAATAAATTTGAAAAGATAAGAATAAAAACAAACTCAGCGAAAAACTTTTTACACCCAGGCAATTCCAGCCACAGGCACTGACAGGTGGGGTCACCGCGGACTGGGGCCACGCGCGCGAGAAACGCGTTTTGCACGCGGACTGGGCTAGCCCACAGCGACTGACAGGCGGGGCCAGCGGCGGAAGGCCCACGTGCCAGCGATGCGGGAGACAGGGGCTGACAGGTGGGGCTGCGGCTGGAGCGCGGGTTGCGAACAGGAAAAGCCGGGGGGTTTTCTGCAAACGCGCGGGCGTGGCTGACTGGTGGGGCCGAAAGGAGCGCGGGTTGCAGTAATTAAAAAGGGAAGGGGCTTTTTGCAAAACGACCACGCGCCCGTACTGTTTATCGTTCTCCTCCGTCTGGCGGCAGGCGCGTGCGCGGGCGGAGCGGGGATTCGATCCCGGGCCGCGGGAGTGCGCGCGGAGGGGGCTGACCGGTGCGGCTGGCTCGGGCAGATGTCAGGAGGGTGGCGGGGGACTAGATAGGCTTGCTGCGGCGCGGGGAAAACTTGCAGACGTTGGCGAGCTCTAGCGCACTGAGAGTGCTCGACAAAAACAACGGCGGCGCTAGGGCGGTACGGCAAAGCGGACCATGTCAGGGAGGAGGGGATGCTCACCGCGGGCTCGCTGGTGGGCTTGGATCGGCGCGAGGAGCGGCGGATCGGCGAGGTCGCTGGCGTCCCGTCGGCTAGGGTTTCGCGTCGGGCGTCGACGTTTCCGGCGATGCTGGCGCTTCTCCTCCGCGACGGCGTGTACTGGGCGATGCAGGGGGATGTCCTCGATCTGCCAGGCCACTTCCACGACAAGCTTGACGGCCGGAACGAGGAGATGGCGGCGGTAGACGGCGGTGACTGGCGGCAGGTGGGGACGACGGTGGAGAAGAAGGGGAAGGAGGGGGCGCTCTGGGGCGGATCTGGGCGAGGCCAGAGAGGCGTGAGGAGGAGGGGAAAGTGGGAGGGAGAGAGAGGAGAGGCCGGTGGGCACGGCAGGATAAAGGTGGCTCGGGTGCCACCTTTTCCTCCTTCTCCTCGAGCACGTGCTCGCCGGGCTGGGGCAGGTAGGGCATGGGGAGGCTGCCAGTAGGCCAGGGACGGCGGGGTAGTGCAGCTAGGCCCGCACGGCAGAGAGAAAAAGAGGGAAGGGGCTCGGGTGAGCTCGGCTAGGGTTAGGGTTTTGGGTTAGCTAGGTTAGAGAGAGGAGGGGCTAGCTAGGGTGGGGCCAGGGAGAGGGTGGCCGGTGTGGTGCCCATGGTGGAGAGAGAGAGAGAGGTGTGAGAGAGAGATAAGGGAAGTAGGTTAGGGTTTAGGAGAAATAAGGTTAGGATAATTTAGAGAGAGAGAGAAGATAGCTAGGTTAGGTTTTAATTAGATATTTAGGTTTTTATCTTGTTTATGAAGCTAAACCAAGAAGACACCTTGGTTGGATTTTGCATGGGCTAAAGTAGAGAAGAAACTATAAAGAAAGAAGAAGAATAGAATTAGGTGGAAAAGCTCTCATGTGATCATACATGTAGATAAATAGAAATGATTGTGAATGGTGTGAATAAAACCAACTCAAGTGGAGCATGGTGGAGGCTAGAATGATCATGAGGTGGGGTGGAAAGAATTTCAAGAAAAAGGAAAAGAAAAACATTATGGCTAGGCCTCATATGATTCATGCATGGAGAATAGAAATAAGAGGAAAAAGAAATGGGTGAGACTAAGATGGTGGTGGAGTGGTAGATGATTTCCCAAGTTAGAATCCCTCAAATCCAAAGAAAAACCAATGGAGAGAAAGGTGGTGGAGAAGCTTGCATGGCCCATGCAAAAATAATAATGCCATTATTTATTTTGTGACAACAATAATAATATGATGGCATTATTCTTATGCATTTCCAAAAATGGAGATAAAACCAAGAACAAGAATTTAGAAGATTGATCCACCCCAAACTACATGAGCTAGAATTAAAATATCAAAGAGAAAGAAAGACAAGCTCATTGTTAAAGGGATGGTGGAATTATAAAGTGGTGGAAGAGAAGGGTGGTGGAATGGAAATAAAAGATATGCCCCCAACTCAACTTGGGCATTTAGACAATATATCAAAAGCCAATTATAATATCAAGAAGCAAATACAATTAATAATGCATGTGAGAGAAGAACCAAAAGAAAAAGGGTTTTATATGATGCTCAAATGCAAGGTGGCATGATGACATGAGCATGCTATAATTATGATGCAACAATAATATATATAAAGTAGCCAATATCTTACTAGGACAAGTAGCATTACAATTGTTAGACAATTGGGGTGCTACAACTCTCCCCCACTAAACAGGAATCTCGCCCCGAGATTCTAGGAAGAAGAAGACTCAAAGAGGGTAGGATACTTGGCACGGAGCTCATCTTCACGTTCCCAGGTTGCTTCATCAACGGAATGGTGCGACCACTGCACCTTGCAGAACTTGATGGACTTGTTGCGAGTCCTTCTTTCTGCGACTTCAAGAATTTTTGTGGGGTGCTCTTGATAAGAAAGGTCTTCTTGGAGATTGATGAGTTCATGGTCCACGGTCCTGCCGGGATCCTTGAAGCACTTCTTGAGTTGAGAGATGTGAAAAACATCATGGACTTTGAGTTGTTCAGGGAGCTCAAGAGCATAAGCAACTTCTCCTCTTCTTCCACGAATTTTGAAAGGACCGATGTATCTAGGAGCCAGCTTTCCTTTGATACCAAAACGGTGTGTGCCTCTCATGGGAGTGACACGAAGGTAAACGAGATCACCAGGGACATACTCCGTGTCCGTGTGCTTTCTGTCATAATTGCTCTTCTGGCGACTTTGAGCAATCTTCAGATTTTCAAGAATGATGTGAACTTTCTCCTCCGCTTGAGTTACAATGTCGGGGCCAAACAATAATCTTTCACCTGCGCCCGACCAACCAATCGGAGTTCTGCACTTGCGACCATAGAGAGCCTCAAATGGTGCCATCTTTAGACTTTTCTGGAAACTGTTGTTGTAAGAGAATTCAGCATAAGGAAGACATTCTTCCCACTTCATGCCGAAAGAGATAACGCAAGCACGGAGCATATCTTCTAGAATCTGATTGATCCTTTCAACTTGTCCTTGCGACTGAGGGTGGTAAGCTGTGCTGAAGTTTAACTTTGTTCCCAAAGCATTTTGGAAACTTCCCCAGAATTTGGAAGTGAAGATGCTTCCACGGTCTGAACTGATCTCAAGAGGAACTCCATACAGAGAGACAATTCTGTTGATATAGAGCTCAGCCAACTGAATTGCAGAAATTGTTTCCTTGACTGGAAAGAAGTGAGCTACTTTGGAAAGCCTGTCAATGACAACAAAGATTGCATTGTTGCCTTTTTGCGACCTTGGAAAACCAGTGATGAAGTCCATCTCTACTTTCTCCCATTTCCATTCCGGAGGCTTCAATGGCTGTAGAAGACCGGAAGGTTTCTGATGGACAGCTTTAACTCTACGACAGACATCACACTCCGAGACATACTTGGCACAATATCGTTTCAAACCAGGCCACCAATATTGTGTTTTCAAGTCCATGTACATCTTAGTGCTGCCAGGGTGGATGGAAAGAACAGAATCATGCGCCTCCTTGAGAACTTGCTCCCTTAAACCCGGGTAGTTCGGAACAAACATCCGGTGTTCAAAGAAAAGAGTGCCTTGGTCATCAACGTGGAAAGACTCATACTTCGGAAGTTGAATGTTGGAGATGATCTTTTTAGTGTAAGGATCCCCAAGCTGAATGGAACGGACCTTTTCTTCCAAGAGAGGTGTTGCTAGAAGGTTCAGAAGATAACCTTGATCCACAATTTCAAGGTTGAGCTTGCGGAATTCCTCGCACAAGAGAGGTTGTTGTTCTTCCACCATGAGGTTGTTGACATAAGCTTTTCGGCTGAGAGCATCTGCCATGACATTAGCTTTGCCCGGGGTGTAGTTGATGGTCAAATCGAAGTCATTGATTGTTTCGATCCACCTCCTCTGACGAAGGTTGAGATCAGGCTGCGTGAAGATATACTTCAGACTCTTGTGATCAGAAAAGATCTCACAACGGTTGCCCAGCAAGTAATGCCTCCATACTTTCAAAGCAAAGACAACTGCTGCGAGTTCGAGGTCATGTGTAGGATAGTTGATCTCATGCGTCTTCAACTGACGAGATGCGTAAGCAACAACTTGCTTTTCTTGCATAAGGACCGCACCCAATCCTTGCAATGAAGCATCACAGAAAATCTGGAAAGGCTTTGATGTATCTGGAGGAACTAAGACTGGTGTGGAAGTGAGCTTCTCTTTGAGTGTTTCAAAGCTTGCTTGACATGCAGGAGTCCAACGATATTTCTTGCCTTTCTTGAGGAGATCGGTAAGAGGCTTCGCAATTTTTGAGAAGTTTTGAACGAATCTACGACAGTAACTGGCCAAACCAAGGAAACTTCTGACTTCTTTGACATTTATGGGTGGAAGCCAATCCATAATTGTCTTAATAGTTTCTGGGTTGACGGCAATGCCCTTGGCAGAGATAACGTGACCAAGGTAGGTGACTTGAGGTAGCCAAAACTCACACTTGGAGAACTTTGCATACAGGCGGTTCTCACGAAGCTTGCTTAGGACACAACGAAGGTGTTCTTCATGTTCTTCTTTTGACTTAGAATAGACTAGAATGTCATCCAGATAGACCACAACGAACTTATCAAGATACTCCATGAAAACCGAGTTCATAAGCCTCGAGAAGGTGGCAGGTGCATTGGTGAGACCGAAAGACATGACCGTGTACTCATACAGGCCATAGCGAGTGGTGAAAGCTGTTTTGGGAACATCTTCCTTGCGGATCTTGATTTGATGGTAACCACTTCTCAAATCAAGCTTAGAGAATACCACAGCTCCAGCTAGCTGATCAAAGAGATCATTAATCCGCGGAAGGGGATATTTATTCTTGATTGTTTTAGCATTGAGTGCCCGATAGTCAACACAAAGTCTATCAGTCTTGTCTCGCTTCTTCACAAAGATGGTTGGACTACCCCAAGAAGAAGTACTGTGCTGAATGAAACCCAACTTCTCTTGTTCATCCAACTGACTCTTAAGTTCAGCCAACTCAGCAGGACCCATTTTATAAGGCCGCTTGGAGATAGGAGCGGTACCAGGTTCAAGTTCAATCACAAACTCAACCTCACGATCCGGAGGCATACCTGGCAACTCTTCCGGAAAGACATCTGGAAACTCACAAACTACCGGAACACTCTGAATACCTTCCATAGCATCATCATTCAGAGCTGCCAAAGAATAAAGCTGAATTGCAGGAGTCAGACTTGGAGAATAGACTATATGGCCTTCAGGAATTTCCAGAGAAACCGAACGTTCGGCACAATCAATCATAGCTGCATTTGCTGTCAACCAATCCATGCCCAAGATAACATCAATATCAGAATTGCCCAGAACAATTAAGGAAGCCGGAAAAGAAGAACCACCAATCTCAATTTGATTGCCATGGCTGATCTTAGTGGATAACAATCTTGCCCCGGGAGAAAGAACCATTAACTTTTTATCCAGCTGGTCGATAACAAGCTCATGCTCATTTGCAAATTTGTGAGAAACGAAAGAATGTGAAGCACCAGAATCAAACAAAACTCGTGCAGGAACTGAGTTAACAGGAAGCATACCCATCACAACTCCAGGAGCATGCTCAGCTTGAGCGGCGTTGACACAGTTGGCACGAGCAACCGTAGATCCCGGCTTAGTGTTGATGTTGAGAGCCCGAGGTGGAGGTGCACGAATCATAGGAGCACTTGCCGCAGGTCTTGGAGGTGGTGGTGGAAGAGCTTTGTTATTCATTGGACAATTCCATTGCTGATGGCCAGTGTTTCCACAAGTATAACAAGCACCAGGTGGACGTGGAGCAATGTAGCCAGGGACTCCGCCAGGCGCTCCAGGGTAGTTGTGGTTGTAGCCCCTGGGAGCCGCAGTGAAGGAGTTTGGTGGCCTTGGTGCGTAGCTTGAAGGTCTTGGTGGAGCAGGGAGCGACGGTGGGGTGTTAGGAACCCAGACACGACGCTTAGAAGGAGCTGTCATAGCAGAAGAGCTTGCTATATCACGGCTGTGTTTCTTTGACTCCTCAAACACTTGCCTACTTGCTTCTTCCTGCAGAGCTGTGTGCTGAAGTTCCAGGAAAGATGCTGGCCTTGCATGAGTGATTGCATATTTGATGGAAGCATTGAGGCCTTGCCGAAACCTCTTTTGCTTCTTCTTGTCATCAGAGATCTCATCGCCACCATAACGAGACAGGTTCATGAAGTTTCTGATGTAGGTGTTGACATTATCAGTGCCCTGCTTGAGGTTGAGAAACACTTCCTTCATCCTTTCCATGACAATTTCTGACAGATATTGCTCTTTGAAAGCAGCAGTGAACCGCTCCCAAGTAGGCTGAAAACCAGAAAGATCTGGCTTGAGGTAATTTTCCCACCAGAGAGCTGCATCTCCCTTCAGAAGGTGAGTAGCACACTTGACCCATTCTTGCTCGGGAACATCCGCAGTGATGAGCAACCTTGACACTTCACGAAGCCAATCATCCGCATCAAGTGGCTGATCAGACACCTCAAATTGGCGTGGGTTGAACTTGAGAAAACTCTTGATGTCTCCTCGCTTGGGAGGTGGAGGTAGCGGAGCAAACTCATTCCTCCTCACACTTTCCTCGAAGCGCTGTTGGTTCTGCTGCATAGTGCCCAAAGCATTTGCAATACTTGCCAAAGCGGCCCCAAGTTCAGGTGGTATATCCTCCTCAGAACGGCGTGGTGGTGCCATCCTGTGATTGATATAAAACACAAGTCAGTACTATAATGGAGAATGATAATAATCCAAAATAGTACCAAAATGGAATTAATCAAGATTAAGGAATGCAATTCACTGAGGTGATATTAAAATATCAACAAAGTTCAAAGCACTAGAAGATATTAAGCATAACACACACGACTGAACAAGGAGTGTGGTATACAAACTAACAAAGAAAAATTTTCCGCAAATTTTGGCATTAAAATACCACTAAATGCGCAAAACCACTTAACGAATCAAGATTAGCAACTCTACTAGTTCAATATACAAAAGCAAATGACAAAAGTAGTGGTATGGTCGCGACTCCATCCCGCACTCAAATCATTACTTCGCACATGAATCAGTAAAACACATATCCCAACAACTTCTTCTTAAGGTGAACCTAAAGATTGGTAACTACGGAAAAGAACACCCCAACAAGATAACGTCGGATAACAAAGAGTAAGATAGATCGCATCGGTGTACAACGAATCAGAATAGATCGCGTCGGTTTACAAAGGACTGTCGGTAGGGAATGTACCAACAGTTGATAACCAAAAGGCAGATAGTGATAACATTTGGATGCAACAGATAGACAAGGAATTCACACACACACACACACAAACAAACATAACCTATGGTACTACGGAACCCAGAACACGTGAATCCTAGTTTGAAGTTTAGAAGAGGATTGAAAACGTTACCTTCCTTACCAGAAAAGGGTGGGTGGGTGGGTAAGAAGAAAAATGGAAGCAATCTTACTCTCACGTTTGTTTTTCCCTAGTATACATAACTACCAAAATATTTGCTAGACTGACAACGACCATTTTGGCTGAGACCCTGAAGGGCGGGATGGCTCTGATACCAATTGTAACTACCTCGGTGAATTACGCTCTTAGTTAATGCCTGGATGAACGAAAGTGGTTAAAATAGTACGGTGGGGCCCAGGGCCACTCACGGTAGACCTTTCGGCCGTCCTAACCACTTTCAGTCAACGGGACAAGAACGAGCGGCGTAATCGGCAGGCGAAGGGATCAAATACATACACAAATGAGTATGTATGCAAGCCACATACAACAGTACATCAGAGCCATTCCATCTAAAAGAAATAGAAATATTGCAACGCCATACGGCAAGATCCAAATGTCCTAGATAGATATAATAATTTAGGATAGCTCCTCATACATCACACATCAGAGTATCAGGCGGAAGCGGAAAACAAGATCCGAGTACGGATAAGAAGCAAATTGGCATAAGATGCCCCATAAATAAACACATCCCGCCCACAGATCACACGGATCCCCGTTCCCGGAATCTCTACACCGAATGATCGTTGCCCACATCATCTGACTCTTCCACCCAGTATCCATCTTGCGGGTACACCTGTTCATCTGAATCAAACAATTTATCGTGTGAGACCCTAGGGGTACTCAGCAAGTCTTTATGCCACTAAAGGGGACACAACCTGGGGTGACGCAATTGCAGCAAAAGATAATACCTAACAATTCTATAGAGACTCGCTAACCTCCCGCCTAACCAAAGATAGACGGAAGTCCGTGAATTAAGAACAACAGTTATAACAGTATAATTATCAGATCCATCCTCCTCCTCGCTTACCAACGAGGAAGCGGACGAACAACCCCATCACCCGTTGGCAGTTTTATTATCCATTCCATGAGTATTGCGCTATTTACTAGTCAAGTACTTAGTCAAATTAAAAGCGGTACTTTAGTTATACTTGTCTATGATCGAGAAACTGTGCTCCAAGTCGTCCATAACCGCGGACACGGCTTTCAGAAAGATTTACCCTGCAGGGGTGCACGAATAGCAACACACACTCGATCAACCTCGGAAAAACCAAAACAAAACCCAACGAGGCATTCACGACAAAGCAATCACAGGATTCAGAAATATTTCAGGGGGCCACCCCATTAAGCTACCCGCAACGAAGTTGGCCGGCTCCGAGACGGACCCAAGGTTTGTGTCAATGGCTGTAAACGACTGGGAACCCGAAAATGTGACTGGGCTTGTCGATACCGCGAAAACATTCCACAATCCAAAACAGTACAGGTGCTCCACGCACAATCTTAAATAAAGCAGTAACATGGCATAAGTACAGAATAGTAATAAAGCCCCAAACTACTTGTGGCCCCAAGAAATAAGATTGAATCAAGCTCTGGCTCAGGGGGGTCCATAGGCCTCCCGGATGTGGATAGTGCGAATAGTCAAGGAACAGGAATCAAGTACTCGGGGTCCTACGGGACACAAGTGAGCAGGAAAAACCAAATAGCAGATATTGCTCACCGGTGCCTCTTTCTTTAGTTATCCCATTACTACTCAGGTTATGTTATTTAGGTACCTCGTTATCCATCCGACACTCACATACCCTACTCATGCTTTTCTACGACTCGCATGGCTCAAACAACTCCTGTAGTAATGGCTCATGGGACCGGAACAGGCTTAATGTGGTTTAAAAGTAAAGGCTATGCAGTACTTGGGACTCAATTTTATGCAACCGCGACTCAATGATGCAAGAATAAGATAGAGGCAATAGGTACTGTATGTATGCAAGCATGTGGTAGTGCTTGCCTGGCAGCTCAGTTGAAGCGAGAGATGGATCTGGGTAATACTCCTGTGATTCCTGATAATTCTCCTGCTGGGCGTCTATTCGAAGAAGAACCAAACAAACAAGGGCCAACATAAATAAAGTACGCAAGCATATGAATTGAAATGCAACAAGCAACCAAGCATGCCATGATGAATGATGCACAATTTACATGGCATTGAAGTAGCATGGCAAAGGTGAGGTGTGGATACAAGAAGTAAAGCATTTTATCATTTATTTGCCCAAGTTTTATTGTCATAAACGGTTCAGATTTTAGATGACAACATGATGCATGCTTCAATTCAGAACAAGGATTGCATAAATAGAACGGGCTCGTCGCGCTGATCGAGTTAGACATATTATTTGTCAAATTTGGAGTTATAAAACAAAAGTTATTAATTAAATAAGGAAAAGGACATTTTCTTGTAATTTTGATCAACTCGAAATTTAAAGTGTGCAAAATATATTTTGGAGGGCATAATTGAATTCCTCACATTTTTCTGATTCCAAAACATATATTACATGTATTATTTGGGTTTGTATTTTTGAAAATTATTTGAATCTGAAAAGAATTTGAATTTAAATAAATTTGAAAAGATAAGAATAAAAACAAACTCAGCGAAAAACTTTTTACACCCAGGCAATTCCAGCCACAGGCACTGACAGGTGGGGTCACCGCGGACTGGGGCCACGCGCGCGAGAAACGCGTTTTGCACGCGGACTGGGCTAGCCCACAGCGACTGACAGGCGGGGCCAGCGGCGGAAGGCCCACGTGCCAGCGATGCGGGAGACAGGGGCTGACAGGTGGGGCTGCGGCTGGAGCGCGGGTTGCGAACAGGAAAAGCCGGGGGGTTTTCTGCAAACGCGCGGGCGTGGCTGACTGGTGGGGCCGAAAGGAGCGCGGGTTGCAGTAATTAAAAAGGGAAGGGGCTTTTTGCAAAACGACCACGCGCCCGTACTGTTTATCGTTCTCCTCCGTCTGGCGGCAGGCGCGTGCGCGGGCGGAGCGGGGATTCGATCCCGGGCCGCGGGAGTGCGCGCGGAGGGGGCTGACCGGTGCGGCTGGCTCGGGCAGATGTCAGGAGGGTGGCGGGGGACTAGATAGGCTTGCTGCGGCGCGGGGAAAACTTGCAGACGTTGGCGAGCTCTAGCGCACTGAGAGTGCTCGACAAAAACAACGGCGGCGCTAGGGCGGTACGGCAAAGCGGACCATGTCAGGGAGGAGGGGATGCTCACCGCGGGCTCGCTGGTGGGCTTGGATCGGCGCGAGGAGCGGCGGATCGGCGAGGTCGCTGGCGTCCCGTCGGCTAGGGTTTCGCGTCGGGCGTCGACGTTTCCGGCGATGCTGGCGCTTCTCCTCCGCGACGGCGTGTACTGGGCGACGCAGGGGGATGTCCTCGATCTGCCAGGCCACTTCCACGACAAGCTTGACGGCCGGAACGAGGAGATGGCGGCGGTAGACGGCGGTGACTGGCGGCAGGTGGGGACGACGGTGGAGAAGAAGGGGAAGGAGGGGGCGCTCTGGGGCGGATCTGGGCGAGGCCAGAGAGGCGTGAGGAGGAGGGGAAAGTGGGAGGGAGAGAGAGGAGAGGCCGGTGGGCACGGCAGGATAAAGGTGGCTCGGGTGCCACCTTTTCCTCCTTCTCCTCGAGCACGTGCTCGCCGGGCTGGGGCAGGTAGGGCATGGGGAGGCTGCCAGTAGGCCAGGGACGGCGGGGTAGTGCAGCTAGGCCCGCACGGCAGAGAGAAAAAGAGGGAAGGGGCTCGGGTGAGCTCGGCTAGGGTTAGGGTTTTGGGTTAGCTAGGTTAGAGAGAGGAGGGGCTAGCTAGGGTGGGGCCAGGGAGAGGGTGGCCGGTGTGGTGCCCATGGTGGAGAGAGAGAGAGAGGTGTGAGAGAGAGATAAGGGAAGTAGGTTAGGGTTTAGGAGAAATAAGGTTAGGATAATTTAGAGAGAGAGAGAAGATAGCTAGGTTAGGTTTTAATTAGATATTTAGGTTTTTATCTTGTTTATGAAGCTAAACCAAGAAGACACCTTGGTTGGATTTTGCATGGGCTAAAGTAGAGAAGAAACTATAAAGAAAGAAGAAGAATAGAATTAGGTGGAAAAGCTCTCATGTGATCATACATGTAGATAAATAGAAATGATTGTGAATGGTGTGAATAAAACCAACTCAAGTGGAGCATGGTGGAGGCTAGAATGATCATGAGGTGGGGTGGAAAGAATTTCAAGAAAAAGGAAAAGAAAAACATTATGGCTAGGCCTCATATGATTCATGCATGGAGAATAGAAATAAGAGGAAAAAGAAATGGGTGAGACTAAGATGGTGGTGGAGTGGTAGATGATTTCCCAAGTTAGAATCCCTCAAATCCAAAGAAAAACCAATGGAGAGAAAGGTGGTGGAGAAGCTTGCATGGCCCATGCAAAAATAATAATGCCATTATTTATTTTGTGACAACAATAATAATATGATGGCATTATTCTTATGCATTTCCAAAAATGGAGATAAAACCAAGAACAAGAATTTAGAAGATTGATCCACCCCAAACTACATGAGCTAGAATTAAAATATCAAAGAGAAAGAAAGACAAGCTCATTGTTAAAGGGATGGTGGAATTATAAAGTGGTGGAAGAGAAGGGTGGTGGAATGGAAATAAAAGATATGCCCCCAACTCAACTTGGGCATTTAGACAATATATCAAAAGCCAATTATAATATCAAGAAGCAAATACAATTAATAATGCATGTGAGAGAAGAACCAAAAGAAAAAGGGTTTTATATGATGCTCAAATGCAAGGTGGCATGATGACATGAGCATGCTATAATTATGATGCAACAATAATATATATAAAGTAGCCAATATCTTACTAGGACAAGTAGCATTACAATTGTTAGACAATTGGGGTGCTACACAAAATTCGCGAAGATCAGAAAATCCGGGAAAATATACGGAAAATCCTATTTTCTAGAAGACGAAGGAAGCCAGAAGGGGGGCTGGAGATGGGTAACAGGGGGACCACACCACCCCCTAGCACGGGCCACCCTAGGCCGCGCCACCAAGTGGTGTGGCCACCCTGGTCCACCCCTGGCACTCCCCTCTAGTGTATATTATCCTCCCGAAACCCTAAGACTCGGGGAACGACGACAGAAAGATTCCGCCGCCTCTACGGGGCGGAAAACACCGAGAGAGAAAGATCTCTCCGGTAGACAGATTTCTGCCGGGGGAATTCCTTCCCGGAGAGGGGAGATCATCGCCATCAACACCATCATCAAGTTGGACTTCATCGGGATCATCATCATCATCACCACAATCATCACCATCAGCACCCTCATCACCATCTCCATATTGCTGTAACAATTGGGTTGAATCTTGCATAGTTCATAGGGGAAACTTTCCCGGTGTTGATTACTCTTTATAGTTGATGCTATTGAGTGAACCATTGGATTATTGTTTATGTTCAGATTGTTATACATCATTATTCCATCTCTGATCATGATCCATATGATGTCTTGTGAGTAGTTCATTTGTTCTTGAGGACATGGGGGAAGTCATGTTGTTAGTAGTGGAATTGTGTTGAGAAAGATTCAATAGTTTGATATTTAAGTTGTGGTGTACTTCTTCTAGTGGTGTCATCTGAACGTCGACTACATGACACTTCACCTATATGGGCCTAGGGGAATGCATTGTGTATTTGGCTACTAATCATAGGGGTTGCTAGAGTGACAGAAACCTGAACCCCCGTTAGGAAACCATTGCACAAGGGGCGTAAGGGTCTTAGAGTTTAAAGCTGTGGTTAGGTTTCTACCTTAATTACTTTCTTGTACTTATGGATGTTTGAAAGGGGTATAATCACAAGTATGTATTAGTCCTAGGAAGGTTGGTACATTAGCACAGGTTCACCCACACAACACTTAGCAAGCTAAAGAAGATTGATCAACTATATGAAGCGAAAGCGCTTGACAGTCTTCCCATGTGTCCTCGAGAACGTTTGGTCATCTTAAGTAATACAACCGGCTTATCCTTTGCTGCATAAAGGATTGGGCCACTTGCTGCATTTATTCCTACTGTCTTTTATTTACTCATACTTTGTTTACTTGCTTTATCAAAACCCCCTAAAAATCCGTTTGCTAAGTATTTGCAGAGAATTCCTGATCCATACCACTAGCCAGCACCTTCTGCTCCTCGTTGGGTTCGACACTCTTACTTATCGAAAATACTGCGATACACCCCCTATACTTGTGGGTCATCAGAGCGCCGACCTAATGTGGTCGCCGACGGTCGATAGTGGATAGCGCGCCAGGAGCCACACCTCCCTCGCCCACGACGCGCGCCAGACACGCCGCAGCCTATCGCCACCCCTTGTCTAAGCCTCAACCGCAAACGAGTCCTCGACCACCCTATCTACGCCGCGCCCACCGTCTCTACACCATAGAATAGTGGTAGATTTATCAGCCATTTGCGAAGATATATCAGTTGGTATTAATTTCTCCAATTGAAGTCTTTTATAGAGAGAAAAAGGCATAACACTAACTCCTGCTCCCAAATCACACAAAGCAGTTGATGGCCCAAAATATATCGAGCTCGTTGGGGAACCCCAAGAGGAAGGTATGATGAGAACAGCAGCAAGTTTTCCCTCAGTATGAAACCAAGGTTTAATCGAACCAGTTGGAGCAAGGAAACACCCCAAAGGTGTTGC
The DNA here is from genome assembly GCA_910589775.1 of Avena eriantha. Classification (NCBI taxonomy): domain Eukaryota; kingdom Viridiplantae; phylum Streptophyta; class Magnoliopsida; order Poales; family Poaceae; genus Avena; species Avena eriantha. The sequence continues at coordinate 289,884,332 of OU342744.1, read as the reverse complement.
TAGCTGATCCTTGGCAGGGCGCACTACCGGTGCTAGTAGCAACGTGGAGACCTGCACAACACAACCATAGAACTCTGTCCCCAACTTGCGATGAGGTTGTCAATCTCACCGGTTTTGCTGAAAACAAAGGATTAAACGTATCAAATGGAAGGAAGTAATAGTTTGCAGAAAGTAAACACAAAGCAGTAAACAGTTGATTGTAGATTGAAAGTAAAAGAAAGGACCGGGGTCCATAGTTCACTAGAGGTGGCTCTCCTTAAGATAGATAACATGCCGGGTGAACAAATTACAGCGGGGCAATTGACAAACATCAAGAAAGCATACAAGCATATACTAATAATCTTGACTCCTTTGAGATTCGATTGGGCATTACAACATTATACATAGACCGCCATCCAACTACATCCATGACTAATAATCCACCTTCAGGTTATCATCCGAACCCCCTCCAGTATTAAGTTGCAAGCAAGAGATAATTGCATTACGAATTGCATGTAATGTAAACAATACAATTGTTCTATGAACAAAGCATTGTTGTTTTCTCCCTAGTAGCAACAACACATCTAGTACCTTAGAGATTTCTGTCATTTCCCCAGATTACCAGAGGCATGAACCCGCTATCGAGCATAAATACAAACTCTTGGAGTTGCTAGCATCTACTTGGCCAATATAGCTACTAACAATGGAAAGCAGGCAAGATCACAAATAACAAAGACATGATAGAATCAATAATCAATCTGAAATAGCATCTCAATATCCACTGGATCCCCACAAACACAACATGCAGAATTACAAATAGATGATCTTGATCATGAACGGAGCTCACAAGATCTAAACATGATAGCACAAAGGAGGAGAACCAGCCATCTAGCTACAACATGGACCCGTAGTCCAGAGATGAACTACTCATGCATCACACCGGAGGCTTGCATGATGATGAAGAAGGCCTCCGGGGTGAATTCCGCTCTCCGGCAGGGTGCCGGGAAGAGCTTCAGATCCCTCCCGATCAAGGCATGGAGATGACAGCGGCTACAGAATCTTTCGTGGAATTTTGATCGGGTACTTTGGGTTTCCGTATCAGAGGCAATATATAGGCAGAAGGAGAGGCCGAGGGGGTGCCTGGGGCGGCCAGACCACCCCCTAGCACGGGCCAAGCCTGGCCGCGCGGCCAAGTGGTGTGGCCGGGCCCAGCCCCTCTCCGTCTTGTATTCTGGCTCCAGGTGTCCCTCGGTAAAATAATGACTTTGGATTTTGTCCCGTCCAATTCCGAGAATATTCATTTTCTGACTTTCCTGGAACCAAAAACAGTAGAAAACATGCAGCTGGCACTATGGCTCTTGTTAATAGGTTAGTCCAAGAAATCATATGAAAAGTACTCCAAAGTGTGGACAAAACATAAGAAAGTAGATAAAACCAAGCATGGAACATCAAAAATTATAGATACATTTGCAATGTATCAACGTCCCCAAGCTTAACTCCTGCTCGTCCTCGAATAGGTAAGTGATAAAAAGAAAGAATATTTTTTGAGGTGACATGCACCATTATAAACTTGATCAAAGTATTTGTAAAACATTCAAGGCTGGGATCATAGTACTTCAATCATAACATGAAAGACAAAGTTCTAGAAATAAGGCAAAGCAACTATGATGCAACATTAAAAGGCACAAACAAAAGATTCATGAATAACAATGCTTTACAAGACGTTTGTTTGTTTGACATAAAGAAAACATAGCATAATGGCATTTAGCTTGTCCCTCATAGAGTAGCAAACATAAATGCATAGGACGCCTTCAAAATTTATAAGAGTGACTAGATACAAATAGTTTAAAACAAGAAATATCAAGGTATGCATCAATCAACAAGTCTTGGGACAATGCACATAGAACTAAGAATGGCCACTATGCTCTCAAAGTAGGTGCATAAAGATAGAAGGTGGAGACTCAACATATAAGTGGAAGAAAGGCCTTCATAGAAGGAAGTAGGGATTCAAGTTTCATAAAAAGCTTCCAAAAATTATGGTACTTAATAGCTTTCAGCTCTCATTGCCCCTATCATAAGCATCTTGAAGTGATTAAGGTTAAAGTGAACAAACTATGGTGTATATGCTTGACGAAGTATAAGTTGGAAATCTCATGTCCCTTTAATACGAGGGCTGCTCCTCATGCTACTCAAGTTTAGTCACTGGTAAGTTCTTGTGATCATTAGTACATGTGTATCATAGAGAACCGCCAACAGGGTACCCCTTGCTTGATGATACGGAAGAATCCCCATATCAAAATGACAAGGCAAGCAGACAACGAGCATCTCAGCAATCTTCTTATTTACCATGGGAATATGGTGCTTTTATTCTCTCTTTACTCTTTTCATAATCTTTTTTTTTCTTTTTCTCTTTTTTCTCAACATCTGACTCTTTTTTATAAGAAGAATGCTTCATAGACAGCTAATTATGGTTACGCTGCTGGTTTCCACCATGTTAGAATGGATTAGACCAGCGGCACAGGTGTTTCTCTAACACATACACATAACTCCATGGACTTACAAGCTCCCCTTTCATTTCACACCGACGATATCCATAGACAAAAGAGCATGATATCAACTAGGTACAAAGTACACGTGCAATGTTGAAAGCGTTCCCCATGACAACATGGTTCTGCTAATCCCCAACAAATAAGTGCAAGCATATACAACACAGACGACACAATGGTGCAAGTTTATTAAGGGCAAGAAAAGTAAAGTGTGTCATCAAGTTCGTGGGAGCTTTAATCACTAGTTTTCTCATAACAAGTTTAATTTGGAAGGTAGACAAAAACATGAATATACTTGGAATAGCATATGCTAATAGGTAGGAATGGTGGACTTTTTGGAATAACTTGGTTTAAGGAGTTGGATGCATGAGTGGAACTCATACTTGGTTGCGGAGGCTAGCTAAAGACTTGGATCGACAAACTAAAAGAGCAATAATGGCCATAATCATGCAGAGCGATAAAACATCATTGATCAAAGCATAAAGTGATACTACAAGTTGAAAACTAAAGGATCATACATGCTACGGTGAGCATGTGCCAAGTCAACCCAAATAAAGCATCAAAGGAGAATACCACAATGCTATGCTTTAATATGCTAAAACAACGCATGATTCTTCCAAGGCACGTTAAGCAATCTCAATTGTTTATAACAAGTAATGCTACATCAAATAATACTAAGCATAAAGGCAAAACAATATTAAGCATGGCATGACAAAGCATAGGCCATAGTCAAAAACAAGCTCTCTTTACCACTTAAGCATGAACTTTCCTACTCTTTTCCAATCCAAACCAAACTATTTGAAAACCAATGTATGAAAGAGGGGGTTAAACCAATTTATTCAGAAAACTAAGCAAACCAAAGCAACGAAAAACCAAAACAAAAATGAAAAAGAAGACGCTCCAAGAACAACACAACTGTGCATGAAACAATAAAAATGAAGCGTTTGGAAGAAATCTGGAGTTTTTATTGATGAAGAAGGGGATGCCTTAGGCATCCCCAATCTTGGACGCTTGTACTTCTTGGATATTTCTTGGGGTTACATGCGTGGCATCCCCAAGTTTAAGCATTAGTCCATCCTTCATCTCATTACTCATTCCTTCCATACACCTGAAATTTTTCCTTCATACAATCTTTATTAGCAACATTAGTGCACTCAAGATAATAAGTCTTTAGGTTCAGTTCCAACACCAATAAAACTTCCATTAAAACACTAGATACCGTAGCACTTCCCTCAAAAATCTCAATTCCCCAAAAGAACTCAAAAAGGAACCAACAAGAAGCAAAAGCAGAAAATGGCAGAAATCTGTCAAAACTGACCAGTAGGTACAGACGAATTTTTTCGAAGACCTTCTGTTGCTCAAATCGAAAAGTGTTGAACTAATGAAAGTTAGATAACAACCTAGGGCAGAAGAAAAAAAATCACGCCTCAAAAGAGAGATTTTACACGAATTTTTACAGTGAAGCACAGAAATCTGTTTCGGGACAGCAACTTTCCCGATCATTACTTCTCTCTCATTAGAGGTTACTCTTGGCACAAAAAGCAAATAAAACAAGATAAGGAGCGGTTATTACGGAAGTAATAACTTCCAAGACTCATCTAAAACTTTTGGGTTATCTCCCAATAAGTACTTTTCTTTAACGCCTTTAAGTTTGGCAAAATGGTTTGAGAAGATGCTCACATAAGAAATATGAATTCAAGTAAAAGAGAGCATCAAGAAGAAAATTCAAAACAAATTTAAGTCTAACCCACTTCCTATGCATAGGATTATTTTATGCAAATAAATTCACAAAGAACAAAGTGACAGGCATAGGAAGATAAAACAAGAGTAACTTCAAAACTTTCTGCACATAGAGAGGTGTTTCAGTACCATGAAAACTTTTACAACCATATTTTCCTCTCTCATAATAATTTTCAGTAGCCTCATGAATAAACTCAACAATATAACTATCACATAAAGCATGATATTCATGATATACAAACACTAGGGCTTTATTATAAACATTTTCAAAAGAATCCTCAGGAACATAACATTCATCCTCCTTTAGTAAGCATGGGGGACAATCAAATATTGTAAGGGGTAAAGAGTTACTCTCATTAGAAGGTAGGAATGGGTATATCCATTCTTCCTCCTCTTGATAATCACTCTCCTCTTTTTCATCCAATGAGCTTCCAGTTTCAGCAATTTCTTCTTCCATAGGCTCCTGCAAGGCATTAGTCTCTTCTGCGGGTGGAGAGCATCTATTAAGATATTCAAGAATATAGTAATTTTCTTCCTTGTAATTATCAAAGCAAAATTGAAGTATATCATCAACCTCATATTTATAAGGTGCATCATCAGTATTTTCAAGAAAATAAGCTAGTTCGAATGCACTCTTCCAAGCAATAAATTCTCCAATTTGTTCCACATCATAAAAGTCATAATTTCACTTAACATAAGAAGATATGGTAACATCATCATTATACTCACATTGAAAAGGTAGGTGTTTATACCTCTTACAGCAACAAGATTTATCAAAGCAATAAGTAACATTATAAGTAGAGCACACGTTTCTAGCAATGATATTCAATTTATCAATTTGTTCCCATAAGAGTTTCTCTTTTTGTGACAAGAGGTGTTCCTTATAATAATATTTTTGTTTTTCCGTGAACCCACCTTGCCAATTAGATTCAGTTTCAAAGAAACCAACCATTGATAGAAAGCATGATAAAGCAAGACAATAACATACCAGGGAAAATAACAACTATAGTAGGAACTGATTTTTTTACAAACAAAGAAGAAATAAACTAAGCAAAAAAAAAACAAAGTAAAGAGATTGGTTATGAGGGACTCCCCTTGTGAAGATGTCCTTGACTCCCCAGCAACGGCACCAGAAAAGTAGCTTGATGGCCCAAAATATATCGAGCTCGTTGGGGAACCCCAAGAGGAAGGTATGATGAGCATAGCAGCAAGTTTTCCCTCAGTATGAAACCAAGGTTTAGTCGAACCAGTAGGAGCAACGAAACACCCAAAAGGTGTTGCTAGCTGAGCCTTGGCAGGGCGCACTACCGGTGCTAGTAGCAACGTGGAGACCTGCACAACACAACCACATAACTCTGTCCCCAACTTGCGATGAGGTTGTCATTCTCACCGGTTTTGCTGAAAACAAAGGATTAAACATATCGAATGGAAGGAAGTAATAGTTTGCAGAAAGTAAACACAAAGCAGTAAACAGTTGATTGTAGATTGAAAGTAAAAGAAAGGACCGGGGTCCATAGTTCACTAGAGGTGGCTCTCCTTAAGATAGATAACATGCCGGGTGAACAAATTACAGCGGGGCAATTGACAAACATCAAGAAAGCATACAAGCATATACTAATAATCTTGACTCCTTTGAGATTCGATTGGGCATTACAACATTATACATAGACCGCCATCCAACTACATCCATGACTAATAATCCACCTTCAGGTTATCATCCGAACCCCCTCCAATATTAAGTTGCAAGCAAGAGATAATTGCATTACGAATTGCGTGTAATGTAAACAATACAATTGTTCTATGAACAAAGGATTGTTGTTTTCTCCCTAGTAGCAACAACACATCTAGTACCTTAGAGATTTCTGTCATTTCCCCAGATTACCAGAGGCATGAACCCGCTATCGAGCATAAATACAAACTCTTGGAGTTGCTAGCATCTACTTGGCCAATATAGCTACTAACAACAGAAAGCAGGCAAGATCACAAATAACAAAGACATGATAGAATCAATAATCAATCTGAAATAGCATCTCAATATCCATCGGATCCCCGCAAACACAACATGTAGAATTACAAATAGATGATCTTGATCATGAACGGAGCTCACAAGATCTAAACATGATAGTACAAAGGAGGAGAAGCAGCCATCTAGCTACTACATGGACCCGTAGGCCAGAGATGAACTACTCACGCATCACACTGGAGGCTTGCATGATGATGAAGAAGGCCTCCAGGGTGAATTCCCCTCTCCGGCAGGGTGTGATGGCTCAATGCACGGCGCCTAGAAAAATGCTTGAAGGCGGTGTTGTTGTAGAGCTCGTTGGGAACCCCAAGAGGAAGGTATGATGAGCACAGTAGCAAGTTTCCCTCAGTTATGAAACCAAGGTTTAATCGAACCAGTAGGAGCAAGGAAACACCTCAAAGGTGTTACTAGCTGAGCATTGGCAGGGCGCACTACCGGTGCTAGTAGCAACGTGGAGACCTGCACAACACAACCACAAAATTTGTCCCCAACTTGCGATGAGGTTGTCAATCACATCGTCTTGTGCGAAAAACAAAGGATTAAACGTATCGAATGGAAAGAAATAAAAGTTTGCAGAAAGTAAACACAAAGCAGTAAATAGTTGTAGATTGTATGTAAAGTAAAAGGACCGGGATCCATAGTTCACTTGAGGTGGATCTCCTTAGACAGATAACATGCTGGGTGAACAAATTACAGTGGGGCAATTGACAAACACCGGGAAAGCAATACATGCATATACTAATCATCTTGAATCCTTTGAGATTTGATTGGGCATTACAACATAATACATAGACCGCCGTCCAACTGCATCTATGACTAATAATCCACCTTCAGGTTATCATCCGACCCCCCTCTAGTATTAAGTTGCAAGCAATAGATTATTGCTTTACGAACTGCGTGTAAAGTAAACAATACAATTGTTCTATGAACAAAGGATCGTTGTTTTCTCCGTAGTAGCAACAACACATCTAGTACCTTAGAGATTTCTATCACTTCCCCAGATTACCAGAGGCATGAACCCACTATCGAGCATAAATACTAACTCTTGGAGTTGCTAGCATCTACTTGGCCAAGATAGCTACTAACAACGGAAAGCATGCAAGATCTCAAATAACAAAGACATGATAGAATCAATAATCAATCTGAAATAGCATCTCAATATCCATCGGATCCCCGTAAACACAACATGTATGGATTACAAATAGATGATCTTGATCATGAACGGAGCTCACAAGATCTAAACATGAAAGCACAAAGGAGGAGAAACCGGCCATCTAGATACTACATGGATCTGTACTCCAAGGATGAACTACTCACGCATCACACCGGAGGCTTGCATGGTGATGAAGAAGGCCTCCAGGGTGAATTCCCCTCTCCGGCAGGGTGCCGGGAAGAGCTTCAGATCCCCCTGATCTAGGGACAGAGACGACGGCGGCTACATACTCTTTCATGGATTTTTGATCAGGTACCTAGGGTTTTCGTCCCGAGGGCATCTTATAGTCGGAAGGGGAGGCCGAGGGGGTGCCTGGGCTGGCCACACCACCCCCTAGCGCGGGCCAGGCCTGGCCGCGCGGCCAGGTGGTGTGGCCGCCCTCTAGCCCCTCTTCGTCTCGTATTCTGGCACTTGATCCCTTCTAGAAAAATAGGCACTTTGGCTTTTGTCCCGTCCAATTCCAAGAATATTCATTTTCTGACTTTCCTGGAACCAAAAATAGCAGAAAACAGGCAGCTGGCACTGTGGCTCTTGTTAATAGGTTAGTCCAAGAAATCATAATAAAAGTACTCCAAAGTTGGAACAAAACACAAGAAAGTGGATAAAACTAAGCATGGAACATCAAAAATTATAGATACATTTACAATGTATCAACATCCCCAAGCTTAACTCCTGCTCGTCCTCGAGTAGATAAGTGATAAAAAGAAAGAATTTTTGAGGTGACATGCAGCATCAAAGACTTGATCAAAATATTTGCAAAACATTCAAAGCTGGGATCATAGTACTTCAATCATAACATGAAAGACAAAGTTCTAGCAATAAGACAAAGAAACTATGTTGCAACATGAAAAGGCACAAACAAAAGATTCATGAATAACAATGCTTTGCAAGACGTTTGTTTGTTTCACATAAAGAAAACATAGCATAAAAGTATTCAGCTTGTCCCTCAATAGAGTAGCAAATATAAATGCATAGGACACCTTCAAAGTTCATAAGAGTGACTAGATACAATAGTTTAAAACAAGCAATAACAAGTTATGCATCAATCAACTTGTCTTGGGACAATGCACATAGAACTAAGAATGGCCACTATGCTCTCAAAGTAGGTGCATAAAGTTAGAAGGTGGAGTCTCAATATAATGGTGGAAGAAAGGCCTTTTGTAAAAGGAAGTAGGGATTCAAGTCTCATAAAGAGCTTCCAAAAATTATGGTACTTGTAGTTTTCAGCTCTCATTGCCCCTATCATAAGCATCTTGAAGGTGATTAAGGTTAAAGCGACACAACTAAGAGGATATGCTTGACAAGTTATAAACCGAAATCTCATGCCCCTTACTTACGAAGACCGATCCTCATGCTACTCAACTTCATTCACGAGTAAGCTCTTGTCATTGTAAGTATATGTGTATCATTAAGAACGCCAACGGGGTACCCCTTGCACATGATACGGGAGCTTTCCCATAATCAAAATGACAAGGCAAGCAGACAATGAGCATCTTAGCGATCTTTTTATTTGCTAGTTGCATAGTTTTCATTGAGGATGCTTCATAGAGTGCTCATTATGGTGATGCTGCAAGTTTCCACCATGATTAGGCATGGATTAGGCTAGCGGCCCAGGCGTTTCTCTAACACACATACAAACTCCATGATCTTACAAGTTCCACTTTTATTTCACACCGCCGGGATTCGTAAGCAAAGGAACATAATATCAACGGGGTACAAAGTACAAGTGCAATGTTGAAAACGTTCCCCATGAAACATGGTTCTGCTAATTTCAACTTATAAAGCGCAAGAATATACGCAACAAAGAAGGACCCAATGGTTCAAGTTTATTAGAGGCAATAAAGTAAAGTGTGCCATCAAGTTCGTGAGAGCTTTAATCACTAGTTTTATCATAACAAGTGAAAGGTAAACAAAAGCATGAATGTACTTGGAATAGCATAAGCTAGTAGGTAGGTATGGTGGACTCTTTGGAATAACTTGGTTTAGGGAGTTGGATGCATGAGTGGAACTCATACTTTGTTGTGGAGGCTAGCAAAAGACTGGGAGCGACAAACTAAGAGAGCAATAATGGCCATAATCATGCAGAGCGACAAAACATCATTGATCAAAGCATAAAGTGATACTACAAGTTGAAAACTAAAGGATCATAAAGGCTATGGTGACTTGAGATAGTCATAACATGGTGTGAGCATGTGCCAAGTCAACCCAAATAAAGCATCAAAGGAGAATACCACTATACTATGCTTTAATATGCTAAAACAACGCATGATTCATCCAAGGCACATTAAGTAATCTCGATTGTTTATAACAAGTCATGCTACATCAAAGAATACTAAGAATAAAGCCAAAATGATATCAATCATGGCATGACAAAGCATAGGCCACAGTCAAAAACAAGCTCTTTTTACCACATAAGCATGAACTTTCCTACTCTTTTCCAAAACCAAACTATTTGCAAAGCAATGTGTGAAAGAGGGGGTCCAACCAACTTATTCAGAGAACTAAGCAAACCAAGCAAACTAAAAATGAAAACAAAAAAGAAAAAGAAGACGCTCAAAGAAAAACACAATTGTGCATGAAAAAATAAAAATGAAGCGTTTGGAAGAAACCTGGAATTTTTATTGGTGAAGAAGGGGATGCCTTGGGGAACTAAAGAAAGAATCAAGTGTTCTCAAATGAAGAAGCATTAAGACCAAATTTCTTGTCCTTACCTCTCTTATTTCTATTCTTAACCTTTGGGAAAATGTGATTGTTTGGTGGAGAAGAAAGGTGCATGTTCCCCTTTCCCACATCTATTATTGCTCCAAGGAGTTCTAATAGGGATCTTCCAAGTGTAATTTGTCCTTTTCCTGCACATTCAATAACAAGATAATCAGTAGAAATCATTTTCCCAAGCATCTTTGTAAACACTCCTTGAGCTATTCCAATAGGAAATAAGGTAGCATTATTAGCAAGAGATATTTCTTTTCCTCCTTCAGTAAGCCCCCAAAGATTCAAAGATTCATAAATATCTTTGGGCATAAGACAAAATTCAGACATGATATCGCAGCGGGCTTGAAAAGTTTCAGTGTTTATCTCAATTTCTTTATAGAATTAATGGCATCATCCTCATTACATTGGAGGAAATCTCCTCCCACAATAGCATCTAAAGCATATCTATAGGAAAGAGCAATCCCAAGGTAAAAACTGCTAAGGAACAAGCCTTGAATCATTTTAGGCTCAGTATTTTCATGTAGATCAGAGATTCTAGACCAAGCTTACTTAAAACTTTCCTCAATTCCTTATTTAAAAGTGAGAATCATTTCCTCGGGTGACATAGTGATTGGAGCAAGGCTAGACATAGTGGCAACTCAAGATAGGAACTAATTTTTGTGTGTTTTCAAATAAGAAAGCAGCCATCTAGCTACTACATGGACCCGTAGGCCAGAGATGAACTACTCACGCATCACACCGGAGGCTTGCATGATGATGAAGAAGGCCTCCAGGGTGAATTCCCCTCTCCGGCAGGGTGTGATGGCTCAATGCACGGCGCCCAGAAAAATGCTTGAAGGTGGTGTTGATGTAGAGCTCGTTGGGAACCCCAAGAGGAAGGTATGATGAGCACAGCAGCAAGTTTCCCTCAGTTATGAAACCAAGGTTTAATCGAACCAGTAGGAGCAAGGAAACACCTCAAAGGTGTTACTAGCTGAGCTTTGGCAGGGCGCACTACCAGTGCTAGTCGCAACATGGAGACCTGCACAACACAACCACAGAACTTTGTCCCCAACTTGCGATGAGGTTGTAAATCTCACCGTGTTTTGCGGAAAACAAAGGATTAAACCTATCGAATGGAAAGAAATAAAAGTTTGCAGAAAGTAAACACAAAGCAGTAAATAGTTGTAGATTGTATGTAAAATAAAAGGACCGGGATCCATAGTTCACTAGAGGTGGCTCTCCTTACATAGATAACATGCTGGGTGAACAAATTACAGCGGGGCAATTGACAAACACCGAGAAAGCAATACATGCATATACTAATCATCTTGACTCCTTTGAGACTTGATTGGGCATTACAACATAATACATAGACCGCCATCCAACTGCATCTATGACTAATAATCCACCTTCAGGTTATCATCCGAACCCCCTCCAGTATTAAGTTGCAAGCAATGGATTATTGCTTTACGAACTGCGTGTAAAGTAAACAATACAATTGTTCTATGAACAAAGGATCGTTGTTTTCTCCCTAGTAGCAACAACACATCTAGTACCTGAGATATTTCTGTCACTTCCCCAGATTACCAGAGGCATGAACCCACGATCGAGCATAAATACTAACTCTTGGAGTTGCTAGCATCTACTTGGCCAAGATAGCTACTAACAACGGAAAGCATGAAAGATCTCAAATAACAAAGACATGATAGAATCAATAATCAATCTGAAATAGCATCTCAATATCCATCGGATCCCCGCAAACACAACATGTATGGATTAGAAATAGATGATCTTGATCATGAACGAAGCTCACAAGATCTAAACATTAAAGCACAAAGGAGGAGAAACCAGCCATCTAGCTACTACATGGATCCGTAGTCCAAGGATGAACTACTCACGCATCACACCGGAGGCTTGCATGGTGATGAAGAAGGCCTCCAAGGTGAATTCCCGTCTCCGGCAGGGTGCCGAGAAGAGCTTCAGATCCCCCCGATCTAGGGACAGAGACAACGGCGGCTATAGACTCTTTCGTGGATTTTTGATCGGGTACCTAGGGTTTTCGTCCCGAGGGCATCTTATAGTCGGAAGGGGAGGCCGAGGGGGTGCCTGGGCTGGCCACACCACCCCCTGGCGCGGGCCAGGCCTAGCCTCGCGGCCAGGTGGTGTGGCCGCCCTCTGGCCCCTCTCCGTCTCGTATTCTGGCACTTGATCCCTTCCGGAAAAATAGGCACTTTGGCTTTTGTCCCGTCCAATTCCGAGAATATTCATTTTCTAACTTTCCTGGAACCAAAAATAGTAGAAAACAGGCAGCTGGCACTGTGGCTATTGTTAATAGGTTAGTCCAAGAAATCATAATTAAAGTACTCCAAAGTTGGAACAAAACACAAGAAAGTGGATAAAACTAAGCATGGAACATCAAAAATTATAGATACATTTACAATGTATCAGGGTGCCGGGAAGAGCTTCAGATCCCTCCGATATAGGGATGGAGATGATGGCGGCTACAGACTCTTTCGTGGAATTTTGATCGGGTACTTAGGGTTTCCATATCAGAGGCAATATATAGGCGGAAGGAGAGGCCGAAGGGGTGCCTAGGGTGGCCAGACCACCCCTGGCGCGGGCCAGGCTTGGCCGCACGGCCAGCTGGTGTGGCCGGGCCCCAGCCCCTCTCCGTCTTGTATTCTGGCTCCAGGTGTCCCTCAGAAAAATAATGACTTTGGCTTTTGTCCTGTCCAATTCCGAGAATATTCATTTTCTGACTTTCCTGGAACCAAAAATAGCAGAAAACAGGTAGCTGGCACTATGGCTCTTGTTAATAGGTTAGTCCAAGAAATCATATGAAAAGTACTCCAAAGTGTGGACAAGACATGACAAAGTAGATAAAACCAAGCATGGAACATCAAAAATTATAGATACATTTGCAATGTATCAACAACCCCAAGCTTAACTCCTGCTCGTCCTTGAGTTGGTAAGTGATAAAAAGAAAGAATAATTTTTGAGCTGACATGCACCATCATAAACTTGATCAAAGTATTTGTAAAACATTCAAGGCTGGGATCATAGTACTTCTATCATAACATGAAATACAAAGTTCTAGCAATAAGGCAAAGTAACTATGATGCAACATGAAAAGGCATAAACAAAAGATTCATGAATAACAATGCTTTGCAAGACGTTTGTTTGTTTCACATAAAGAAAACATAGCATAATGGCATTCAGCTTGTCCCTCATAGAGTAGCAAACATAAATGCATAGGACACCTTCAAATTTTATAAGAGTGACTAGATACAAATAGTTTAAAACAAGCAATATCAAGGTATGCATCAATCAACAAGTCTTGGGACAATGCACATAGAACTAAGAATGGCCACTATGCTCTCAAAGTAGGTGCATAAAGATAGAAGGTGGAGACTCAACATATAAGTGGAAGAAAGGCCTTCATAGAAGGAAGTAGGGATTCAAGTTTCATAAAGAGCTTCCAAAAATTATGGTACTTAATAGCTTTTAGCTTTCATTGCCCCTATCATAAGCATCTTGAAGTGATTAAGGTTAAAGTGAACAAACTATGGTGTATATGCTTGACGAAGTATAAGTTGGAAATCTCATGTCCCTTGAATACAAGGGCCGCTCCTCATGCTACTCAAGTTTAGTCTTGGTAAGTTATTGTCATCGTAAGTACATGTGTATCATAGAGACCTACAATGGGGTACCCCTTGCCCGATGATACGGAAGAATCCCCATATCAAAATGACAAGGCAAGCAGACAACGAGCATCTCAGCAATCTTCTTATTTACCATGGGAATATGGTGCTTTTTTTCTCTCTTTCCTCTTTTCATAATCTTTTTTTTCTTTTTCTCTTTTTTCTCAACATCTGACACTTTTTTATAAGAAGAATGCTTCATAGACAGCTCATTATGGTTATGCTGCAGGTTTCCACCATGTCAGCATGGATTAGACCAGTGGCCTAGGCGTTTCTCTAACACATATACATAACTCCATGGACTTACAAGCTCCCCTTTCATTTCACACCGACAACATCCATAGATAAAAGAGCATGATATCAACTAGGTACAAACTACCCGTGCAATGTTGAAAGTGTTCCCCATGACAGCATGGTTCTGCTAATCCCCAACAAATAAGTGCAAGCATATACAACACAAACGACACAATGGTTCAAGTTTATTAAGGGCAATAAAAGTAAAGTGTGCCATCAAGTTCGTGAGAGCATTAATCACTAGTTTTCTCATAACAAGAGTAATTTGGAAGGTAAACAAAAACATGAATATACTTGGAATAGCATATGCTAATAGGTAGGTATGGTGGACTCTTTGGAATAACTTGGTTTAAGGAGTTGGATGCATGAGTGGAACTCATGCTTGGTTGTGGAGGCTAGCAAAAGACTGGGAGCGACAAACTAAGATAGCAATAATGGCCATAATCATGCAGAGCAACAAAACATCATTGGTCAAAGCATAAAGTGATACTACAAGTTGAAAACTAAAGGATCATACAGGCTATGGTGACTTTGGATAGTCATAACATGGTGTGTGCATGTGCCAAGTCAACCCAAATAAAGCATCAAAGGAGAATACCACAATAGTCCCTAGTAGCAACAGCACATCTAGTACCTTAGAGATTTCTGTCACTTCCCCAGATTACCAGAGGCATGAACCCTCTATCGAGCATAAATACTAACTCTTGGAGTTGCTAGCATCTACTTGGCCAAGATAGCCACTAATGACGGAAAGCATGCAAAATCACAAATAACAAAGACATGATAGAATCAATAATCAATCTGAAATAGCATCTCAATATCCATCGGATCCCTGTAAACACAACATGCAGAATTACAAATAGATGACCTTGATCATGAACGGAGCTCACAAGATCTAAACATGATAGCACAAAGGAGGAGAACCAGCCATCTAGCTACTACATGGACCCGTAGTCCAGAGATGAACTACTCACGCATCACACCGGAGGCTTGCATGATGATGAAGAAGGCCTCCAGGGTGAATTCCCCTCTCCAGCAGGGTGCCGGGAAGAGCTTCAGATCCCTCCCGATCTAGGGATGGAGATGACGGCGACTACAGACTCTTTCGTGGAATTTTGATCAGGTACTTAGGGTTTCCGTATCAGAGGCAATATATAGGCGGAAGGAGAGGCCGAGGGGGTGCCTGGGGCGGCCAGACCACCCCCTGGCACGGGCCAGGCCTAGCCGCGCGACCAGGTGGTATGGCCAGGCCCAGCCCCTCTCCCTCTCGTATTCTGGCTCTAGGTGTCCCTCGGTAAAATAATGACTTTGGATTTTGTCTGACTTTCCTGGAACCAAAAACAGCAGAAATCAGGCAGCTGACACTGTGGCTCTTGTTAATAGGTTAGTCCAAGAAATCATATGAAAAGTACTCCAAAGTGTGGACAAAACATAAGAAAGTAGATAAAACCAAGCATGGAACATCAAAAATTATAGATACATTTGCAATGTATCAACAGTTCTAACATAATTATTTTTAATAGAATATGGAATAGTTGGAATCGCTGGGTCTCCAAGTTTCTTTGGAACCTTACCATTAAAGGAATAATTAGCAAGTAAAGTAGAAATTTCCTCATTAGGGATCTTCCTTTTATTAGAGACAATATCCTTCATATACTTTGAATAAGGAGGTAATTTAATAGCATCAGCTAAAGGAATTTGCAAAAATAAAGGTTTCATCCACTCACAAAACTTATTACAGTGTTCGTCTTCCTTTGACTTGTGTTTCTTATCAGGGAAAGGCATTGGTTTTTGAACCCAGGGCTCTCTTTCACTACCATGTTTATTAGCAACAAAATATTCCTTAGTGTACTTAGCATTTTTAGTCTTCCTTTCAGGTTCTTCTTCAATTTCTTCTTTATCAGGAGTGTCATTTTTCTCATTACCACTCTCAGTTTTAGCATCAGAGACATATATACTATTAGGATCTTTAGCAGGTTTAGAAGATTCTACAACTATTTTATGTTTCTTTTTATTTCTCTTAGAAGAAGTACCACTATTTTCAATTTGTTGGGAATCTCGCTCAATTCTTTTGGGATTCCCCTCGGGATATAAAGGATCCTGAGTGGCAGCACCACTTCTAGTTCTAATTTCATAAGCTTGTTTTTCTTTAGAAGCATTAACTAGCAAATATTTTTGTACTTTAATAAGCTGATCAATTTCAGTTTGAACCATTTGGAGATGTTTAACATGCATTTTAACATCATTAGAGGTTCTTTCCACAATATCCCTTAATAATAACTCTAGAGTTTTCCATCAAATGATTCTGCACTCTTTTATTAAAATTATCTTGGTTAACAATAAAAATATCAAATTCTTCTAAGCATTGATCAGGAGGTTTAGAATAAAGAATATCACTGATACGTCCATTTTGCATCACTGTTCTATGTCATAATTCACTGTTATTCCTTGATATATTTCGTATTGAGAGGTGATACTTATGTTATTTCATTTGTTTTTGCATGGTTGATGACTTTTGGAGCATGGACCGCTACAGTCAGGATTCTGATGGAAAAGTTGCAGTTTGGAGGCAAAATTAGCGAAGATCAGAAAATCCAGGAAAATATACAGAAAATCCTATTTTTCTAGAAGACGAAGGAAGCCAGAAGGGGGGCTAGAGATGGGCCACAGGGGGCCTACACCACCCCTTGGCGCGGGCAGCCCTAGGCCGCGCCAGCAGGTGGTGTGGCCGCCCTGGCCAACTCTAGGCTCTCCCCTCTGGCGTATATTATCCTCCCTAAACCCTAAGACTCAGGGAGCGACCACAGAAAGATTCTGCCGCCTCTGCGGGGCGAAAACACCGAGAGAGAAAGATTTCACCGGCAGACAGATTTCTGCCGGGGGAATTCCTTCTCGGAGAGGGGAGATGGTCGCTATCAACACCACCATCAAGCTGGACTTCATCAGGATCATCATCATCATCATCATCATCACCACCATCATCACCATCAGCACCCTCATCACCATCTCCATATTGTTGTAACAATTGTGTTGAATCTTGCATAGTTCATAAGGGAAACTTTCCCGGTGTTGATTACTCTTTGTAGTTGATGATATTGAGTGAACCATTGAATTATTGTTTATGTTCAGATTGTTATACATCATTATTCCATCGCTGATCATGATCCATATGATGTCTTGTGAGTAGTTCATTTTGTTCTTGAGGACATGGGAGAAGTCATGTTGTTAGTAGTGGAGTTGTGTTGAGAAAGATTCAATAGTTTGTTATTTAAGTTGTGCTATACTTCTTCTAGTGGTGTCATGTGAACGTCGACTACATGACACTTCACCTATATGGGCCTAGGGGAATGCATTGTGTATTTGGCTACTAATCGTAGGGGTTGCCAGAGTGATAGAAACCCGAATCCCCGTTAGGAAACCATTGCACAAGGGACGTAAGGGTCTTAGAGTTTAAAGCTGTGGTTAGGTTTCTACCTTAATTACTTTCTTGTACTTACGGATGTTTGCAAGGGGTATAATCACAAGTATGTATTAGTCCTAGGAAGGTCGGTACATTAGCACAGGTTCACCCACACAACACTTAGCAAGCTAAAGAAGATTAATCAACTATATGAAGCGAAAGCACTTGACAGTCTTCCCATGTGCCCTCGAGAACATTTGGTCATCTTAAGTAATACAACCGGCTTGTCCTTTGCTGCTTAAAGGATTGGCCACTTGCTACATTTATTCCTACTGTCTTTTGTTTACTCGTACTTTGTTTACTTGCTTTATCAAAAACCCCTAAAAATCCGTTTGCTAAGTATTTGCAGAGAATTCCTGATCCATACCACTAGCCAGCACCTTCTGCTCCTCGTTAGGTTCGACACACTTACTTATCGAAAATACTGCGATACACCCCCTATACTTGTGGGTCATCAAGACTATTTTCTGGCGCTGTTGCCGGGGAGTAAAGCGCTATTGGAGAGTGGAACTAGTAAAGGAAACTTCTACTGTGAGTATTGTTTACTTCTGTTAGTTGGTTTATTTTCATTATGGATAATTCACTGAGTTTCTTATTTGTTAATGCTACTACCACTGCTAAGGTAGTAGATAAGCCACCACCTGCTGAGAATGATGTTTTCAAAATACCTACAAGAATTATTGATCGTGTTATGGATAACTACTATGTTGGGGATGGCATTGTCCATCCCGGTGATCATTTGCTCTTTATACACGAATTATGCGGGTTGTTCAAGTGTGCAGGTATTACTACAGATCAAGTTAAGAAGAAGTTATTCTCATTATCACTAAAAGGAAGAGCTGAGGACTGGTATAAGCTGCTGAAGGATGGTCAAGCTCTGGAATAGGAGGAAATAGTGCCTCTCTTTTATTCAAAGTTTTATCCTCCTAGTGAAATTCATAAAGATCGGAATCAAATATACAACTTTTGGCCTCTTGATGGTGAGAGTACAACTCAAGATTGGGGGAGATTGAAGTTACTAATGCTCAAATGTCCCATTCATGAGCTCCCCAACAATATTATTATCAATAACTTTTATGCAAGGCTCCCTCTATATGACAAGGATTTATTGGATGCTTCTTGTGCTGGATCATTCACTCGCATGGAAGAAGAAGCTAAATGGGATCTTCTAGACCGTATTCAAGACAATGCTGAAGCTTGGGAGAATGACAAAGGTAGAAAGTCAGGTATAAATTACGATTATGAATGCAATGAATCTTTTATGGGAACTAATGACTTTCTAAATATTAGTAATGCTTATGGATTTGATTTGCAAGTTATTACGAATTGCTTTAGAGATTTTGCTTCCTATATCGAAATTCCGAAAAGGGGATGGAATAAATACCATGCACCTTACAAAGATATTGTTGACTGTGTTCCTGTTGGGAGTGCTGAGTATTGCATTATCGATCCCATCTTACCTGAACCTTATATCGAGAAGATTCCCTTCCCAAAAAAGGTAAAGGATCATCCTATGATAACTAATGTAATCACCAAAAGTGAAAAGAGAATTGTAAAACCTGATGAACAAATAAACGTTGAACCTGTGGTAGCAATTGTGAAAGACCTTGTCACTAAAAGCATAGAAGATGGACACATAGTCTTTTGTGAGGATGCTTCTAATATTGTTTTTGTGCTTTCTGTTAAAATTGGTGACCATTGCTATTATGGTTTATGTGATATTGGTGCAAGTTACAGTGATATTCCTTATGAGCTTTATAGAGAAATTATGCATGAAATCAGTCCTTGCGAGTTGGAAGAGATTGATGTGGTTATTCACCTTGCTAATAGAGAGATCATCTCTCCAATTGGTATTGTACGAGATGTGGAAGTTCTTTGTGGTAAGATTAAGTACCCTGCTGATTTTCTAGTACTCGGTTCAGCTGCTAGTAAAACTTATCCTATTATTTTTGGTAGACCTTTCTTGAGTACTTGTGGAGCCATTGTAGATTGCAAAAGGGAGAAAATCTTGACTAAGTTTGCTGGGGAATCTTATGAGTTTAATTTCTAGAAATTTGCTAAAGAACCTTGTGAAGAGGAAACCCATAATGAGGATTTTAGAGTTGAACAACTTGCTTCTATTTCTCTTGCTCCTAACAATGCTTTGCAACAATTTATGGAAGATCATGTAAGTGAAATCTTCATGGAAGAAAGGAATGAGATTGACAGGATTCTCCGTGATCAGCCTAAGATGCTTAAGCATAACTTTCCTATAGAAGACTTGGGTACCACGTTGCCACCTAAAAAGGATCCGGTTTTCGATCTAAAACTTCTCCCTGATGATCTTAAATATGCTTATATTGATGATAAAAAGATATATCCTGTTATTATTAGCGCTAAACTTTCAGGAAAGGAAGAAGAAAGGCTATTGGAGGTTTTGAGGAAACACCGAGGAGCCATGGGCTATACTCTGGATGATTTAAAATGGATTTCACCCACTATATGTCAGCATTCTATCAACATAGAACTAGATGCAAAGCCGGTAGTAGAGCACCAACGATGTTTAAATCCTAGGATGAAGGAAGTGGTACGGAATGAGGTATTGAAACTCCTTGATGTTGGTATTATTTACCCTATTGCTGATAGTGAATGGGTTAGTCCTATTCATTGTGTTCCTAAAAAAGGAGGTATTACCATTGTTCCTAATGATAATGATGAGCTTATTCCTCAAAGAATAGTAGTAGGCTATAGGATGTGCATCGATTTTAGAAAAGTCAACAAAGTTACTAAGAAATATCACTACCTGCTTCCTTTTATTGATCAAATGTTGGAAAGGTTGTCTAAAAAGACCCATTTTTTTTTCTTGATGGTTATTCTAGTTTCTCTCAAATTGCTGTTAAACAACAAGATCAAGAAAAAAACTACGTTTACTTGCCCTTACGGAACTTATGCTTATAGACGTATGCCTTTTGGTTTATGTAACGCTCCTGCTACTTTTCAAAGGTGCATGTCTGCTATCTTTCATGGTTTTAGTGAGGAAATTGTAGAAGTGTTCATGGATGACTTTTCCGTCTATGGAACTTATTTTGATAATTGTCTACACAACCTTGATAAAGTTTTGTAGAGATGTGAGGAAACTAATCTTGTTCTTAATTGGGAGAAATGCCACTTCATGGTTAATGAAGGGATTGTCCTCGGGCATAAAGTTTCTGAAAGAGGCATAGAAGTTGAGAGAGCTAAGGTTGAGGCAATTGAGAAGATGCCATGCCCAAGAGACATCAAAGGTATTCGTAGTATCCTTGGTCATGCTGGTTTCTATAGAAGGTTTATTAAAGACTTTTCTAGGATATCAAAACCCCTCACTAATCTTCTTCAAAAAGATGTACCCTTCGTTTTTGATAATGATTGTAAGGAAGCTTTTGAAACTCTTAAGAAGGCTTTAACTAAAGCCCCTATTGTTCAACCACCTGATTGGAGTTTACCCTTTAAAATAATGTGTGATGCTAGTGATTTTGCTGCAGGTGCTGTCCTTGGGTAACGAATTGATAAAAAGTTAAACGTTATCCATTATGCTAGTAAGACTCTAGACGCTGCTCAAAGGAATTATGCTACTACTGAAAAGGAATTTCTAGCTGTCGTTTTTGCTTGTGATAAGTTTAGGCCCCATATTGTAGACTCAAAAGTCACCATTCATACTGATCATGCTCCTATTAAATACCTTATGACGAAGAAGGCTGCTAAGCCTAGGCTTATTAGATGGGTGCTGCTTTTACAAGAGTTTGATCTACATATAGTAGATAGGAAGGGTGCTGAAAACCCTGTAGCTAATAATTTATCTCGATTGGAAAACATCTCTTTTGACCCTATGCCTGTTAATGATAGTTTCCCAAATGAGCAGTTAGCCGCGGTAGGGGTAAGCTCGCGAGGGCGCCCTTGGTATGCTGATTAAGCTAACTTTATTGTCTCCAAGTATTTGCCTCCAACTTTTACAGCTCAGCAAAGGAGGAAGTTCTTCTATGATTTGAGACATTATTTTTGGGATGACCCACACTTATACAAAGGAGTGGATGGTATTATGCGAAGATGTGTTCCAGAATATGAACAAAAGGAGATATTGTGTAAATGTCATGGTAGTGCTTATGGAGGACATCATGCAGGAGATAGAACTGCACAAAAGGTGCTACAATCAGGTTTCTACTAGCCTACCCTTTTTAAAGATGCAAGAAAATTTGTTTTATCTTGTGATGAATGTCAGCGTGTTGGTAATATTTCTAGACGCAATGAAATGCCTATGGACTACTCTCTAGTTATTGAACCTTTTGATTGCTGGGGATTTGACTTTATGGGTCCTTTCCCTCCCTCGAAAGGTTATACTCATATTCTTGTTGTCGTTGATTATGTTACTAAGTGGGTAGAAGCCATTTCTACGAAGAGTGCTGATGGGGAAACTTCTCTAAAAATGCTTAAGGATGTTATCTTTCCTAGGTTTGGAGTGCCTAGGTATCTCATGACTGATGGGGGTTCTCATTTCATTCATGGCGATTTTAGAAAGACCCTTGCTAAATATGATGTTAATCATAGAATTGCTTCAGCCTATCACCCCCAAACTAGTGGGCAAGTAGAGTTATCAAATAGAGAAATTAAATCCATCTTGCAAAAGACTGTTAATAGATCTAGAAAAAACTGGGCTAAAAAGTTGAATGATGCTTTATGGGCTTACAGAACTTCCTACAAAAATCCTATGGGGATGTCTCCTTATAAAATGGTTTATGGGAAAGCTTGTCACCTACCTTTAGAATTAGAACATAAAGCCTACTGGGCAGTTAAATAACTAAATAGAGATTGTAAGCTCGCTGGTGAGAAAAGATTATTTAACTTAAGTTCTTTAGATGAATGGAGGAGTGAAGCCTATGAAAATGCTAGGCTCTTTAAGGTAAAAGTTAAAAGATGGCATGACAAGCGAACACTTAAGAGAGAATTTCATGTTGGTGAGAAGGTTCTATTGTATAGGTCTCGTCTCAGATTTTTTGCAGGAAAACTACTTTCAAAATGGGAAGGACCTTTCATTATTGAAGAAGTATACCGTTCAGGAGCAATAAAAATTTCTTCTTTAAAAGACAATACTACATAAGTAGTGAATGGGCAGCGACTCAAACACTATATTGCTGAAGATTCTTATGATGAAGATGTTGATGCCTTTCAAGTCATAACTCTGGAAAGATTTATTAAGGACCGAATTCAGAGACCTGTAGAGTCCGCTTTCAAATAGGTAACAGTTCTGGTAAGAAAAGTTCCACGAAAATACTATCCAATTATATTTTTGTAGTTTTCAGTCAATAAGGAAAGTTACGAAGCGAAAAAGGGACGGAAACGGAGCCAGGGTGGCCCACACCACCCTGTGGCGCGGGCCCACCCCTGACTGCGCCACCAGGTGGTGAGGCCACCCCAGACTCCGCCTCCGACCCGTTTTCGCCTAGTGCCTTCCTTTTGTTATGAAACTTTGTAATATATAATCCCCCCGGATCTCCTGAGGTTCGTATATCGTGTTTTCGTCGTGTTTTTGTTTCGATTTGTTTCTGCCAGGTAGAGTCCCAGATTTGGAGCCACAATGTCTTCCTCTGGATCAGCCAAGGGAGATTCCTTAGAAGATATCATCAACCCATACATGAGAGAGTTGAAGATTCATCCTAAGGAACTGTTGCTCGAAGATGGGGAGGTTCGGATAAAAGAGGTTCAAGGCCCTAAAGGTGAAGGAAGTCTGGAGGACAGGATGGAAGCACTGGAGCAAGAAGTCTTTAGGTACAAGAAGATGGCGGAGCGCGAAGTGGATATCATCCATAAGATTTGTTCTGAACTCATCGCCGAGCACCAAAAGGAGACTGCTGAACTCAAAGACGAAGTCCTCTCACTCCGCCAAACAACCAACGAACTGCAAGCACAGTTCTATGATGTTCAAAATCAAAACTGTGAGTATGAGGTTAGGTTTAAACGCATAAGTGATGCTGCAAGTTTCAGGATGTTGGAAACCACGATGTCCTTTGTTGATGGGAAGCCCTTACCCTGGAAGTCAGACGAAGATGAGAGGATACCACCACCACCTAAGGAGTAATTCGTCATCAGGTTTGGCATCCCCTTGGTTTGTTCCAAGCTTGGGGGAGTGTCGCGGTATCACATCACTATCTTCTATCTTTTTACCTTATTAGTAGAGTCATATCATGAATAGAGGAGTTATTATGTAGGATGGTTTGCATCATGGAAGTGTCCCCTCTCTCATTAGATATGTATCCCTTGGTGTGAGTTGCCCGTATGAAATATTAATGAGAAGTTCTATCATTCACTCTTTTTCATAGCTTATATTAGTTTTCAATTCGTGGTTATATGATTGATCTTGTTGTTAGTATTGGTATCACTTTGGGATCATTGAGTTAATTTAGTTGGTTTTGGCAAACCTGGCTCGGTCAGTAGCAACACTATTTTTGAGAGTTGAAAGAAAAGATAAAAGTACCTTTAAAGAAAAATAATTTCATCATCTTTCTTTCTTGATTTGCTCATAAGTTTAGTACTCTCTAGTTAAGATATTTTGTGCTTCCAAGGAAGATTGCATGTTTGTCTTTATCGCTTGTATGTTTGTTTGTTTCCTTCAACTCTTATACTTGCTACCCAACCTTGCTAGCCAAAAACCTGTACTGAGAGGGAATTCTTCTCGTGCATCCACCTCCTTAAACCAAAAACCATGCCATTTGTGTCCACCATACCTACCTATTAGCACTATTGCTATTCCAAGTAAATTCTCGTTTTATCTACCTTCCAAATTAAACTTGTTATGTGAAAATTAGTGATTAAATCTCTCACAAACTTGATGGCACACTTTACTTTCTTGCATTTAATAAACTTGAACCATTGGGTCCTTCTTTGTTGTGTATATGCTTACCCTTTATGAGTTGAAGTTAGCAGAACCACGTATCATGGGGACCGCTTTCAACACTTCATTGGTACTTGTACCTAGTTGATATTATGTTCTTTTGCTTATGGATCCCGGCGGTGTGAAATAAGAGTGGAACTTGTAAGATCATGGAGTTTATATGTGTGTTAGAGAAACGCCTGGGCCGCTAGCCTAAGCCATGCCTAATCATGGTGGAAACTTGCAGCATAACTATAGTGAGCATTCTATGAAGCATCCTCAATAAAAACCTATGCAAATAGCAAATAAAAAGATCACTGAGATGCTCACTATATGCTAGCCTTGTCATTTTGATTATGGGATAGCTCCTGTGTCATGTGCAAGGGGTACCCCGTTGGCGGTTCTCAATGATACGCATGTATTTACAATGACAAGAGCTTGCTCGTGACTGAACTTGAGTAGCATGAGGTTCGGTACTCATAAGTAAGGGGCATGGGGCTTCAATTTATAACTTGTCAAGCATATCCTCTTAGTTGTGTCACTTTAACCTTAACCACCAAAATATGCCTATGATAGGGGCAATGAGAGCTGAAAGCTAGTAAGTATCATAATTTTTGGGAGCTCTTTATGAGACTTGCAATCCCTGCTTCCCTCTGCGAAGGGCCTTTATTTTACTTTGTAGTTGAGTCAGTAAACCTACTCCCTTCTATCTCAGCAAGTATTTTGAGTTGTTGTGTTTCATTCATTGATATGATGATTTATTCAATCATGTTTCTTATGTTCCTTGTTTTGCACATTGCTCTTATCTTGTGTTTACTACTTTGAAAGCTATCATTGAAAACTAGCTATTTGTGAACTCCAGCAAATTATCAACTATTCTTCGACCAAGAGCTAAGTTTGCCATTACCAATTATGATTCACTTTATGTATCTTTATTGTGTTTCCTTTACTTATTGCAAGTTGAGTTATATAATAGTGAGTTGTCTTCTATTATGATCTAGGTATTGATGAATGTGATGCTTCTTGTCCGTATTCTTTTATCGACTCTTCACTCCAGAAACCTGAGGCCATGTTTATTGAGCTTAGTTTTGCTTGGGGACAAGCGAAGTCTAAGCTTGGGGGGAGTTGATACATCCATTTTGCATCACTATTCTATGTCATAATTCACTGTTATTCATTGATATATTTCGTATTGAGAGGTGATACTTATGTTATTTCATCTGTTTTTGCATGGTTGATGACTTTTGGAGCATGGACCGCTGCAGTCAGGATTCTGATGGAAAAGGTGCTGTTTGGAGGCAAAATTCGTGAAGATCAGAAAATCCGGGAAAATATACGGAAAATCCTATTTTTCTAGAAGACGAAGGAAGCCAGAAGGGGGGCTGGAGATGGGCCACAGGGGGCCCACACCACCCCTTGGCGCGAGCAGGCCTAGGCCGCGTCAGCAGGTGGTGTGGCCGCCCTGGCCCACTTCAGGCTCTCCCCTCTGGCGTATATTATCCTCCCGAAACCCTAAGACTCGGGGAGCGACCAAAGAAAGATTCCGCCGCCTCTGCGGGGTGGAAAACACCGAGAGAGAAAGATCTCTCCGGCAGACAGATTTCTGCCGAGGGAATTCCTTCCCAGAGAGGGGAGATCGTCGCCATCAACACCACCATCAAGCTGGACTTCATCAGGATCATCATCATCATCATGACCACCATCATCACCATCAGCACCCTCATCACCATCTCCATATTGTTGTAACAATTGCGTTGAATCTTGCATAGTTCATAGGGGAAACTTTCTCGGTGTGATTACTCTTTTTAGTTGATGCTATTGAGTGAACCATTGAATTATTGTTTATGTTCAGATTGTTATACATCATTATTCCATCTATGATCATGATCCATATGATGTCTTGTGAGTAGTTCGTTTTGTTCTTGAGGACATGGGAGAAGTCATGTTGTTAGTAGTGGAGTTGTGTTGAGAAAGATTCAATAGTTTGTTATTTAAGTTGTGATGTACTTCTTCTAGTGGTGTCATATGAACGTCGACTACATGACACTTCACCTATATGGGCCTAGGGGAATGCATTGTGTATTTTGCTACTAATCGTAGGGGTTGCCAGAGTGACAGAAACCTGAACCCCCCTTAGGCAACCATTGCACAAGGGACGTAAGGGTCTTAGAGTTTAAAGTTGTGGTTAGGTTTCTACCTTAATTACTTTCTTGTACTTACGGATGTTTGCAAGGGGTATAATCACAAGTATGTATTAGTCCTAGGTGTCGTCGGATTGATGACAAGTACGCCATGAGGGGGTCCTGGAGGCGTGCAGAAGAGAGGGGTGTGAGGCGTACGGTATTCCAGGACGGTGAGCACACAAGTTTACCCAGGTTCGAATCCGCCAGCTTTGGACGGATCCTACTCCTGCTAGGAATCCAGTAATACGGCAGAGCCGGAATATGGGTTACAAGGGTTTCGCCTGTGCGAGTTGAGATTGTAGACTATTGAGGTGTGCCCTAAAGGCTCTCCCTAGGATGACTTATATAGATATCCGTCCTAGGGTTTACAGGAGAGATCTATCCGACTATGACTAAGAGTCGGTTACAGAGTACATCTTGAACTTCAAGTAACATTATGAGCATAAGTCGGTAAGTCTTCTAGGACTTCCCGTAGCCGGATTGGACTCCATCTTTCTCCCTGACTGGGCCACCCGTGAAGCAAAGCTCTAACCTGAAGTGGGTCACCCTGGTCAGTGAGGAACTGTGAGGATACCCGGAAAGTATATCCCCAACAGTAGCCCCCGGAGGCCTCCAAGATCCAAAGTCGGATTCATCATCGTCTAGCTTGATCTTCGGCTTGCAGAATCTTGAAGGGTTCCTGAAACTTCATAACAAAAAATACGATCCGGGTCTTAAAAATAAGTTGGACCTATCAACAGGTTACTCGGATTTTCCAGCTTGATTTCAAACTAAGCCGGAACTTGGTCTCTAACGCCACCTGACACAAGTCATGGTCAAGTCACGTCATCTGACATGCATTCCGTCAGCACGACCGTTGGTAGGTCCGCGGTTCATGGAACCAAGGCGCCGTTTCAATGCATGCGTGGAGATCGAGGCGACGTAATCATCACGTGGGGTCCTTCCCCTTTCCTTCCACGACGCGTGGCGTTTATACTGTAGCATTTGCATTAATCTTGGCGCGGTTAGGTGGATATAAGGGGTTAGGATTTTCTCCTTCTCCTCTCACCTGTCCTTTGCCTTTTCCTCTCCTTCCAATCTCTCTGCGCGCACAGAGCTCCCCCGTTCCTCCCCCAAAAACTCCCAGCGCCGCCCATTCTAGGTCAACCGTTCACCGGAGAAATGGCTTCTTCTTCTTCCTACGGCTTGGCGCAGCGGCAGCAGCGGCGGCGACGGAAGCGGTGGCGGAGAAAGAGAGCTTCCGTGGGCTCTGGATCACCTGCGCGCTCAACGGAGAGGGTCTCAAGAACGTGGAGAAAGAAGGGCTCCTCCGCGCCGGCGACTGGCGGAGCGGCTTCGAGGAAACCATCCCCAACCCGCGCGACGGCGAGTGGGTCCACTTCGGCACCAACCTCGACAGAGGTTTGTCGTTTCCTCCCTCGGAGTTCTTCTCCGAGGTGATTGATCATTACGGAGTTCAACTCCATCATCTTCCTTCCAACTCTCTCTTAGAGATGAGCGCGTACGCTTCGTTGTGCGAGGGCTTTCTCGGCATTAGGCCGAGTTTGACTCTTTTCCGGTACTATTTTCATGTCCGGAGAAACTCCATTACCGCCGGTGTTCCTTACATCACTGGCACTATTAGTTTTTCGCTTAGACGCGAGCGCGCGTATCCCAAAATTTTAGCTAGTGACTCGGTCAAACAATGGCTAGCCACGTTCTTCTATCATAGGGATATTCTGGCTCCCGACAAAGCCACTGCTTTGCCGGCTTTCATCGACGGAACTGCCACGGCCCAACCATCTTGGGACGAGGCCGCTCCGGCTCTCACCGACGATCTGATCCTCGCTAAGAGGCGGATCGAATACTTGATCAAACACAAGGGACAGAAGGGATCTGACTTGGTCCATTGCTGGGTCTCACGCCGGATCCAGCCCCTTCAGTACCACAGGGATCGACTGATGCACTCCATCACATCATCCAAGAAATACTCCCTCCGCATTAGCCCCAAAGCCTACACCACACAGGGCTACATAAGCCAGGTCAAGTGGTTGATTAGGGAGCGGATCGAGAGGAGAATCCCGGAGGTTTCTCTGGATATGCACATGGCAGAAAACCCCGTAGTGCTAGTAAGCTTCCATCAGCACACCTTTTATCTGTTTCAATCTTCAAGTTACACTGCAATGCTGATATGCTTTCTTATTTTCAGTTTGCTGACCTCCCCGAGTTGGAACTTGCTCCACTCGAAGGATATCCTCTGGAGTTTTCTCAGGAGGTAGAAGTGGTCCCATTGCCGGATCTTGCGCTCAAGAAGCACAAAGCTCCGACAGTGGCTGTCGGCACAAAGGAGGTGCCCATCGTGAAGAGGGAACTTTCAATCACAACTTCCGCCTTTGTACTTTACTCGAATTTCTTTCCGAGATGTAATGTTTCCGACTTTACTACTTTCTCAGAGCAAAACCGCTCATCAAGGGCAAGGGGAAGGGAACTTCTTCGAAGCCCCTACGACAGACGAAGCTCACCATAGCTTCCCCCGCCGTGGCTCCTCCGACTCCTGCCCCCCAACCTTCTGCAACACCGGCGACCATTCCTTCCCCTGTCGTCATAGAAGATCCGGCTCCTTCGACGGAGCCTGTGATCCCTGAATTGCAAACTGACGTCACCATGGGTGATTCAGATCTAGATAAGGGTGAACCCTCTTTGGGTAATGATCCCTCGGCAGAAATCTTCGCCAAAAACCTTATCAGCAATCCGGGACTTGCCAAGTTTGGCCTGTCTCGGAAATCTGCTGAAGAAATCCAGCGGCTCGCCAAGCAATGCTTGGATAAAAGTACTTTATCCGCCGAAGAAGAAGCGCAAGAAGCAAAGGACGTCAAGTTCTCCGACCTTCTCGCCCAAGTGTGCCTTCGCGACGAGAGGATTAGGACTGGTGAGCTTCCAACAACCCCAGTGATTCCTCTGACTCTCGCCGAGAAGGTGGCCGCTGAAGTGAACGCGGGTTTTGATAAACTCACTCGCGAACAATATGTAAGTCAGAATTCCAACTCCTGTTTTTCCTTTATTTTATATCATATCCTCTAGCCCCCAAGCATGAAGTAGGATATATAATCTGGGTTTATGCTTCATTAGGATTCCAAAGAACGAACTAGTGTAGCCCCCAAGGCTCGTGCTGATATTAGCAAAAATATTAGCCCGAGTCTTAAGTAGCTTTTTGACTTTGGGTATTCTGACTTACAGAAAGTATGTTCCTATAACCAGGATTTACTGAAGAATGTCTACGATAAGCGGAGAGAGATCAAAGCTCTCCGGCTTAAAAATGCTGAGCTGAAAGTTGCCAAGGATGAGGCCGAAGGTAAACATTCCGAGACTCAAACCTTGTCTTTGTTATTTCAATGTCAATTTTTTCCTGAACTGTTGTTCTTTTTGACTTACAGCACTGGTGAAACAATCCTGTGCCATGATTGAAGAGGCCGAGAACCTCAAGACCTTGGTGGTGGAGAACAAGGAGCTTCGCCAAGAGCTGGACCAGCTCAAGGCAAATCATGAAAAGAGCATAGCTCAAGTCCTTGAATCCTCCTCCATGGCTACTGAAGAGCGTGATCGCAAGATCGCTGCTCAAGATAAAACAATCTCGGACCTCAAGAATGAGCTTAGCAGAGAGAGGGACCTTTCCCAGGCGCTCCGGGCTAAACTCCAGAGTCTCCGGGAAGAGAAGACCAAGATTGACGACGTCATTTTCGGTACGTTCCATCTGTCTGACTTGTCTTTTTCTTCGACTTCTATCAATGTCGGATTTTTCTTGACTTGTTTTGTGTATAGGTCCTCTGAACTTGATGGACTCTTCCTCCACAAAGCCCCGCACCCAGCGGCTTACCCAAGTCGGTGACCTGCTTCATGACTTCCACCAATCCCTTGAGGACATCGGCGAAGCCCTCAAGATTCCGGACATGCATAGCATGTCGGACTTTCAGGTGCGGGACAAGGCAAAGGAGATGCCGCAGCTTGTTCAAGATTGGAACATGTCCTACACATGGACTGCGGCGCAGAATGCTCTAACCATGGTCATGAGCCACCATGGAAACATGGAAATTTGGCAAGTGACCAGAGGGTACTGCAAAGTAGATGAAGACGGCCAGGAGCAGGACCTTCAAGCCATCATGCACTCCTGTGTCGGATATGGGTGTCACGTGGCTGACCTGACCAGCTACGAGACCCCTTTATTCACCCGCATGGATACTCCGCCTCCTCCTCCAGAAGAATCCGCAGAAGTTTCCGACGATGAACGCACCACCTCGGATGCGGACATCTCGGAATGATACCAAGGTGGCGTAACCAGCGAGCCGGCAGCTCCTTCATCTCCTCCTGCATCATAGATCGGAAATTTTTGTATTATTCTGAAAAACATGATGCGTCTGTAAATATGCAGTACTTTTAATTTTGCTAGTGCTAAGCTTTTGATCTATTCAGCACTTTTTGGCTTTAAACTTTTTGCGTGCCTGAAATGTTTACACAAGCACTTTTATTTTTTCCGTCTATATTTATCGTTTATCTGTCTTTTTGCCTTGTCCCTTTCATGAGCCGGCTAAACCTTCTGCCGGAAACTTTGCCGAGCAACGGAGCTCAACTGCTAAACCATTTTAAACTCGGAAACAAAGACGGCTTCCAGTACCAAAAATTCACTACTCGGAAAATGCCCGCATCCAGCAATCAGACCAATAACCAAAGTATAGACTAGAAACTTTAGAGTTATACCCGAAGGTAGCATTTTTAGAATCGGAAATCTAAACCAGAACGAACATGAGCATAAAGTACTTTCAAGCATTCTGGGATTTTCGACAATGACATGATCATTCGGAAATAAGATGGTAAAAACTTCTCAGAAAAACTTGAGGCAACCGAATTTTTTATTTCTCACAGAACATGTACATATATATGATTACAAAGAAGGATAAACTAAGAATAAAAGGGACGTAGCTGAGCAATATTCCACGGTCTGTCTAACTCATCCGGATTTGTACTGCCTCCAGCTCTCTTTCTCTTTTTAGTAGCAGGTCTTTCTTTGACTAGCCTCATGTCAGTTAAGTAGTACGATCCATTGTGCAATACTCGACTAACTAAAAAGGGCCCTTCCCATACTAGGGAAAGTTTGTTCTTTCTTTGTTACACAAGCCGGAGAACCAAATCACCTTTATTGAAAGATCTATTTCGGACTCTCTGGCTATGATACTTGCGTAACTTCTGCTGATAGGCTGTAGATCTCATTTCAGCAACGACGCGAACTTCTTCGACTAGGTCGAGATTGTTTTGTCGAGAAACCTTGGCATCCACTTCAATATACGTGGCCACTCTAGTAGAATTGTGAATCAAATCACTAGGAAGAACTGGTTCTGTGCCATAGACCAAGAAGAAAGGTGTGTATCCGGTTGACCTATTTGGAGTTGTTTGTAAACTCCATATCATAGAGGGTAATTCCTCTGCCCAAGCCCCCACAGCACGTCGTAGTGGTGCTTTGAGTCTCGGTTTCAGGCCTTGTAGGATTAAACCATTTGCTCTTTTGACTTGTCCGTTAGCTTGTGGATGTGCGACTGATGCAATGTCAAGCCGGATATTTTGCTCGTTGCAGAATTCAGCCAATTCTCCCATAGAGAAGTTACTCCCGTTGTCTGTGATAATGCTATGTGGATAACCATACCGGATTATAACATCCTCAACAAATCTTTTGGCTGTTGTTCCATCACAACTAGTGACAGGTTTAGCCTCAATCCATTTGGTAAATTTATCCACCATCACTAAGAGTCCTCGGTGAATTACGCTCTTAGTTGCATGCCTTCACGGTAGACCTTTCGGCCGTCCTAACCACTTTCAGAACATCGGGACAAGAACGAGCGGCGTAATCGGCAGGCGAAGGGATCAACTACATACACAAGTGAGTATGTATCCAAGCCACATACAACAGTCCTCAGAACCATTCCATCTAAAAGAAATAGAAATATTGCAACACCATACGGCAAGATTCAAATATCCTACATTGAGATAATATTTTAGGATAGCTCCTCATACAAAAAACATAAGAGTATCAGGTGGAAGCCGAAAACAAGATCCGAGTACGGATAAGAAGCAAATCGGCATAAGATGCCACATAAATAAACACATCCCGCCCACAGATCTCACGGATCCCTGTTCCCGGAATCTCTACACCGAATGATCGTTGCCAACATCATCTGTCTCCTCCACCCAGTATCCATCTTGCGGGTACACCTGTTCATCTGAATCAAACAATTTATCATGTGAGACCCTAGGGGTACTCAGCAAATCTTTATCTAACTAAAGGGGACACAACCTAGGGTGACGCAATTGCAGCAAAAGATAATAGCTATCAGGTCTACAGACACTCGCTAACCATCCGCCTAACCAATGATAGACGGATGTCCGTGAATTAAGAACAACAGTTATAATAGTATAATTAACAGATCCATCCTCCTCCTCGCTTATCAACGAGGAAGCGGACGAACAACCCCCATCCGTTGGCAGTTTTACTAACCATTCCATGAGTATTGCACTATTTACTAGTCAGGTGCTTAGTCAAATTAAAAGCGATACTTTAGTTCTACTTGTCTATGATCGAGAAACTGTGCTCCAAGTCGTCCATAACCACGGACACGTCTTTCAGAAAGATTTACCCTGCAGGGGTGCACGAATAGCAACACACACTCGATCAACCTCAGAAAAACCAACTCAAAACCCAACGAGGCATTCACGACAAAGCAATCACAGGATTCAGAAATATTTCAGGGGGCCACCCCAATAAGCTACTCGCAACGTAGTTGGCCGGCTTCGAGACGGACCCAGGGTTTGCGACAACGGCTGTAAACGACTGGGAACCAGAAAATGTGACTAGGCTTGTCGATACCGCGAAAACGTGGCGCGATCCAAAACAATACAGGTGCTCCTCGCACAATCTTAAATAAAGCAGTAACATGGCATAAGTACAGGATAGTAATAAAGCCCCAAACTAATTGTGGCCCTAAGAAATAAGAATGAATCAAGCTCTGGCTCAGGGGGGTCCATAAGGCCTCCTGGATGTGGGTAGTGCGAGTAAACAAGGAACAGGAATCAAGTACTTGGGGTCCTACGGGACACAAGTGAGCATGAAAAACCAAATAGCAGATATTGCTCACCGGTGCCTCTTTCATTAGTTATCCCATTACTACTCAGGTTAAGTTGTTTCAGTACCTCGTTATCCATCAGACACTCACATACCCTACACATGCTTTTCTACGACTCGCATGGCTCAAACAACTCCTGTAGTAATGGCTCATGGGATGGAGGAACAAGCTTCGGTGGGGTTTAAAAGTAAAGGCTATGTAGTACTTGGGATTCAATTTAATGCAATCACGACTCAATGATGCAAGAATAAGACAGAGGAAATAGGTACTATATGTATGCAAGCATGAGGTAGTGCTTGCCTGGCAGCCCAGTTGAAGCGAGAGATGGATCTGGGTAGTACTCCTGTGATTCCTGGTAATTCTCCTGCTGGGCGTCTATTCGAAGAAGAACCAAACAAATAAGGGCCAACATAAATAAAGTGCACAAGCATATGAATTAAAATGCGACAAGCAAACAAGCATGCCATGATGAATGATGCACAATTTACATGGCATTAAAGTAGCATGGCATGGTGAGGTGTGGGGTACAAGAATAAAGCATTTTAATAATTACTTAGCCAAGTTTTAATGTCATAAACAGTTCAGATTTTGAATACTGACATGATGCATGCTTCAATTCAGAACAAGGACTGCATAGATAGAACGGGCTCGTTGCGCTGATCGATTTAGACATATTATTTGTCAAATTTGGAGTTATAGAATTAAAGTTATTAATTTGTTAAGAAAAGGGCATTTTATTGTAATTTTAATCATCTCGAAAATTTAAAGTGTTCAAACAATATTTCGAATGGCATATTTGAATTCCTCACATTTTTCTGATTCAAAAACATATATCATTTGTATTAATTGGATTTGTATTTTAAAAGTTATTTAAAATCTGATTTGAATTTGAATTTAAACATTTACTGAATTTGTTTTATTTAAACAGTTAAACGGATAACCTTTTATACTCAGCCCGACCCAGCCGCAGTCACTGACGGGTGGGCCGCTGCTGACTGGGGCCACGCACGCGGAAAAAGGCTTTTCTCACCTCGGCCTCAGCTAGCCCAAGTCGCTGACCGGTGGGTCCGTCGGAGGGGCCACGAGGTACCGCGGGTTGATGCGCAACAAAAAGAGGGGGTTTTCTGTAAAATGGCCACGACCCACTGTTTATTTGTTTCCTCTGTCGAATCTGACAGGCCGATGCTCGACTGATAGAGCGCGACGCGCGCGGCGCGGGGGCTCGACCTCACGACCTGCGGGGTGCAAGACGAGGGCATGTGCCAGTGCGGTGGGCTACGGGATGATTATAGAAGGGTAGGCGCGGCCTAGGTATGCCGCTGCGCGATGCGCCGGCGTGCCAACGCCCGCGGCCACGGCGCACAGAGGGTGTTCGGAGAAAGGAACGGCGACGCTAGACGGCGACAGCGAGACGGAGGGTGTCAGGAAGGAAGAGGGTCGTACCGCGGAGAGATTGGTGTGGTCGGATCGGCCTGGGAGGCGCTGTAACGACAAGGACGCAGAGGCTGGGGGCTAGGGTTTCGGAGGCGAGGCGTCGGTGAACGGCGTCTCGGTGGCTTCGGCTCCTTCTTGTCCGAGCGCGCAGGGTCGTCGACAAGGCCTAGTTCCGCTTCCCTGGCAACCAAAACTCCCGCCCGCCGCCGTGGTAATACGAGAAGAAGAGGAGGCCGAGTGTGACCGGTCGATGGAGAAAAATAAGGTGGAAAGCGAGGAAGAGGAAGATGGCGCAGCGGCCAGGGGTGGTTTGGTACGGCAGAGGAAGGAGAGGAGGAGATAAGGGCGAGCCGAGAGGGAGGGTGTTGCCGTGGGGAGGAGGCCAGCGGGAAAAGGTGGCTCGGCCACCCTAGCTCTCCACGAGCATGTGCTCGCGGCTCGGGCTAGGGCTAGGGTGGCCTGACTGGTGGGCCTGCAGATGGGGTGCGGCCAGGCTTGGAGCTAGGCTCGGTGGTGGGGTTGCTGTGGCAGGGAGGGAGAGGTAGAGAGAGGGAGAGCTAGGGTAGGAGGGAGGGAGTAGCTCGGCTAGGTTAGGAGGGAGG
Source organism: Avena eriantha (assembly GCA_910589775.1). Lineage (NCBI taxonomy): Eukaryota > Viridiplantae > Streptophyta > Magnoliopsida > Poales > Poaceae > Avena > Avena eriantha. The sequence continues at coordinate 289,848,438 of OU342744.1, read as the reverse complement.
CTTCGGCCTGGGGTAGGTGTAGGGGTAGGTGGGACTAGCATGGCAGGGAGAAAGGGGGTAGAAGCCTCGACATGGAGAGTGAGAGGTGGTGAGGTGAGGATAGGGTTTGAGAGAAGGAGAGAGGAGAGCTTAGGGTTCTTGAGAGAGAGGTTAGAGAGAGAGAGAGGAAAAAGGGTAGGGTAAGGTGGTAGGGCTTTCTCATGAACAACACAAGCTCAAGCAAGAAAAAGGTGGTTCGAAAGTGGGGTAGGGTTTTGGTATGTTACTCATGATATTACATGGAACCTACACAAGTGAAAAGATGATGTTGAGGCACATGGCAAGGAGAGATCAAACAAGGTGGTGGGGTTAAGAGAGGAGAGAAAACTCCAAGTAGAAGGTCCACTCAAAAACCAAGTAAAATCCAAAGAAAGGAATTGTGGTGATGGTTGCATGGCCCATGCATGTGTAATAAATGACATGTATCATCCTTGTGAAAACAATAATATTAACATGGCATTATCCCATGCATTACCAATATGTGGAAAAATAAGGCCAAGCAAAAGAAAAGGGATTGGGTCCACACTACACCACATGAGCTAAATTAAGTGGCAAGAATAAAATAAAAGCCCATGGGTAAAATAGGGTGGTGGAGTTATAAGGTGGTGAAAAGAAATGTGATGGATTTTAATAAAAGATATGCCCCCAACTCAACTTGGGCATTAAACAATCTATCAATAACCAAATACAATATCAAGAGGCAAATACAATTAATAATGCATATGAGAGAAGAACCAAAAGAAAAGGGTTTTATATGATGCTCAAATGCAAGGTGGTATGATGACATGAGCATGATATAATTATGATGCAAAAATTATATATATGAAGTAGCCAATATATTACTAGACCAAGTAGCATTACAATTGTTAGACAATTGGGATGCTACAACTCTCCCCCACTAAACAGGAATCTCGCCCCGAGATTCTAGGAAGAAGAAGAAGACTCGAAGTGGGTAGGATACTTGGCACGGAGCTCATCTTCACGTTCCCAAGTGGCTTCATCAACGGAATGGAACGACCACTGCACCTTGCAGAACTTGATGGACTTGTTGCAAGTCCTTCTTTCTGTGACTTCAAGAATTTTATGGGGTGTTCTTGATAAGAAAGATCTTCTTGGAGATTGATGAGTTCATGGTCCACGGTCCTGCCGGGATCCTTGAAGCACTTCTTGAGTTGGGAGATGTGGAAAACATCATGGACCTTGAGTTTTTCAGGGAGCTCAAGAGCATAAGCAACTTCTCCTCTTCTTCCACGAATTTTGAAAGGACCGATGTATCTAGGAGCCAGCTTTCCTTTGGTACCAAAACGGCGCGTGCCTCTCATGGGAGTGACACGAAGGTAAACGAGATCACCAGGGACATACTCCATGTCCGTGTGCTTTCTGTCATAATTGCTCTTCTGGTGACTTTGAGCAATCTTCAGATTTTCAAGAATGATGTGAACTTTCTCCTCCGCTTGAGTTATAATGTCGGGGCCAAACAATATTCTTTCACCTGCGCCTGGCCAACCAATCGGAGTTCTGCATTTGCGACCATAGAGAGCCTCAAATGGTGCCATCTTTATACTTTTCTAGAAGCTGTTGTTGTAAGAGAATTCAGCATAAGGAAGACATTCTTCCCACTTCATGCCGAAAGAGATAACGCAAGCGCGGAGCATATCTTCCAGAATCTGATTGATCCTTTCAACTTGTCCTTGCGACTGAGGGTGGTAAGCTGTGCTGAAGTTTAATTTTGTTCCCAAAGAGTTTTGGGAACTTCCCCAGAACTTGGAAGTGAAGATGCTTCCACGGTCTGAACTGATTTCAAGAGGAACCCCATACAGAGAGACAATTTTGTTGATATAGAGCTCAGCCAACTGAATTGCAGAAATTGTTTCCTTGACTAGAAAGAAGTGAGCTACTTTAGAAAGCCTGTCGATGACAACAAAGGTTGCATTGTTGCCCTTCTGCGACCTTGGAAAACCAGTGATGAAGTCCATCTCTACTTTCTCCCATTTCCATTCCGGAGGCTTCAATGGTTGTAGAAGACCGGAAGGTTTCTGATGGACAGCTTTAACTCTGCGATAGACATCACACTCCGAGACGTACTTGGCACAATATCGTTTCAACCCAGGCCACCAATATTGTGTTTTCAAGTCCATGTACATCTTAGTGCTGCCAGGGTGGATAGAAAGAACAGAATCATGCGCCTCCTTGAGAACTTGCTCTCTTAAACCCGGGTAGTTCGGAACAAACATCCGGTGTTCAAAGAAAAGAGTGCCTTGGTCATCAACGTGGAAAGACTCATACTTCGGAAGCTGAATGTTGGAGATGATCTTTTTAGTATAAGGATCCCCAAGCTGAATGGAGCAAACTTTTTCTTCCAAGAGCGGTGTTGCTAGAAGGTTCGGAAGATACCCTTGATCCACAATTTCAAGGTTGAGCTTGCGGAATTCCTCGCACAATAGAGGCTGTTGTTCTTCCACCATAAGGTTGTTGACATAAGCTTTTTGGCTGAGAGCATCGGCCATGACATTAGCTTTGCCCGGAGTGTAGTTGATGGTCAAATCGAAATCATTGATTGTTTCAATCCACCTCCTCTGACGAAGGTTGAGATCAGGCTGTGTGAAAATATACTTCAGACTCTTGTGATCAGAAAAGATCTCACAACGGTTGCCAAGCAAGTAATGTCTCCATACTTTCAAAGTAAAGACAACTGCTGCGAGTTCAAGGTCATGTGTAGGATAGTTGATCTCATGCGTCTTCAACTGTCGAGAGGCATAAGCAACAACTTGTTTTTCTTGGATAAGGACCGCACCCAATCCTTGCAATGAGGCATCATAGAATATCTGGAAAGGCTTTGATGTATCTGGAGGAACCAAGACTGGTGTGGAAGTGAGCTTCTTTTTGAGTGTTTCAAAGCTTGCTTGACATGCAGGAGTCCAAAGGTATTTCTTGCCTTTGTTGAGGAGATCGGTAAGAGGCTTCGCGATCTTCGAGAAGTTTTGAACGAAGCGTCGGCAGTAACTGGCCAAACCAAGGAAACTCCGGACTTCTTTTACATTTATGGGTGGAAGCCAGTCCATAATTGTCTTAATAGTTTCTGGGTTGACGGCAGTGCCCTTGGCAGAGATGACGTGACCAAGGTAGGTGACTTGAGGCAGCCAAAACTCACACTTGGAGAACTTTGCATACAGGCGGTTCTCACGAAGTTTGTTTAGAACACACCAAAGATGTTCTTCATGTTCTTCTTTTGACTTAGAATAGACTAGAATGTCATCCAGATAGACCACAACGAACTTATCAAGATACTCCATGAAAACTGAGTTCATAAGCCTCGAGAAGGTGGCAGGTGCGTTGGTGAGACCGAAAGACATGACCGTGTACTCGTACAGACCATAGCGGGTGGTGAAAGCTGTTTTAGGAACATATTCTTTGCGGATCTTGATTTGATGATAACCACTTCTCAAATCAATCTTAGAGAATACCACGACTCCAGCTAGCTGATCGAAGAGATCATTAATCCGCGGAAGGGGATATTTATTCTTGATGGTTTTAGCATTGAGTGCCCGATAGTCAACACAAAGTCTATCAGTCTTGTCTCGCTTCTTCACAAAGATGGTTGGCCTACCCCAAGAAGAAGTACTGTGCTGAATGAAACCCAACTTCTCTTGTTCATCCAACTGATGTTTGAGTTCAGCCAACTCAGCAGGACCCATTTTATAAGGCCGCTTGGAGATAGGAGCGGTACCAGGTTCAAGTTCAATGACAAACTCAACCTCACGATCCGGAGGCATACCTGGCAACTCTTCAGGAAAGACATCTGGGAACTCACAAACTACAGGAACACTCTGAATACCTTCCATAGCATCATCATTCAGAGCCGCCAAAGAATAAAGCTGAATTGCAGGAGTCAGACTTGGAGAATAGACTATATGGCCTTCAGGAATTTTCAGGGAAACCGAACGTTCAGCACAATCAATCACAACTGCATTTGCTGTTAACCAATCCATGCCCAAGATAACATCAATATCAGAATTGCCCAGAATAATTAAGGAAGCCGGAAACGAAGAGCCACCAATCTCATTTTGATTGCCATAGCTGATTTTAGAAGCCCTCATGTTTGAACCAGGAGATTGCACCATGAGTCGAGTTGGTAAAGCATCAGAAGGTAACCCATTACTCTCCGCAAACTTGTATGACATGAAAGAATGTGAAGCACCAGAATCAAATAAAATTCGTGCATGAACTGAGTTAAATAGGAAGCATACCCATGACAACTCCAGGTGCATGCTCAGCTTGAGCGGCGTTGACACAGTTGGCACGAGCAACCGTAGACCCAGGCTTAGTGTTGATGTTGAGAGCCCGAGGTGGAAGTGCACGAACCATAGGAGCACTTGTCGCAAGTCTTGGAGGTGGTGGTGGGAGAGCTTTGTTGTTCATTGGACAATTCCAGTGCTGATGCCCAGTGTTTCCACAAGTATAGCAAGCACCAGGTGGACGTGGAGCAACGTAGCCAGGGACTCCTCCAGGCGCTCCAGGTTAGTTGTGGTTGTAGCCCCTGGGAGCCGCAGTGAAGGAGTTTGGTGGCCTTGCTGCGTAGCTTGACGGTCTTGGTGGAGCAGGGAGCGACGGTAGGGTGTTAGGAACCCAGACACGATGCTTAGAAGGAGCTGTCATAGCAGAAGAGCTTTCTGTAACACGGCTGTGTTTCTTTGACTCCTCAAACACTTGCCTACTTGCTTCTTCCTGCAGAGCTGTGTGTTGGAGTTCTAGAAAAGACGCCGGCCTTGCATGAGTGATTGCATATTTGATGGAAGCATTGAGGCCTTGCCGGAACCTCTTTTGCTTTTTCTTGTCATCAGAGATCTCATCGCCACCATAACGAGAAAGGTTCATGAAGTTTCTGATGTAGGTGTTGACATTGTCAGTGCCCTGCTTGAGGTTGAGAAACACTTCCTTCATCCTTTCCATGACAACTTCTGACAGATATTGCTCTTTGAAAGCCCCAGTGAATTGCTCCCAAATAGGCTGAAAACCAGAGAGGTCTGCCTTGAGGTAATTTTCCCACCAAAGAGCTGCATCTCCCTTCAGAAGGTGAGTGGCACATTTGACCCATTCTTGCTCAGGAACATCCGTAGTCATCAGCAACCTTGACACTTCACGCAGCCAATCATCCGCATCAAGTGGCTGATCAGACACCTCAAACTGGCGTGGGTTGAACTTGAGAAAACTCTTGATGTCTCCTCGCTTAGGAGGTGGAGGTAGCGGAACAAACTCATTCCTCCTCACGCTTTCCTCGAAGCGCTGCTGGTTCTGCTGCATTGTCCCCAAGGCATTTGCAATACTTGCCAAAGCAGCCCCCAGTTCAGGTGGTATGTCCTCCTCAGAACAGCGTGGTGGTGCCATCCTGTGATTGATATAAAACACAAATCAGTACTATAATGGAGAATGATAATAATCCAAAATAGTACCAAAATGGAATTAACCAAGATTAAAGGATGCAATTCACTGAGATGATATTAAAATATCAACAAAGTTCAAGGCAACTAGAAGATATTAAGCATAATGCACACGACTGAACAAGGAGTGTGGTACACAAACTAACAAAGAAAAAATTTCCACAAATTTCGGCATTAAAATACCACTATATGCGCAAAACCACTTCACGAATCAAGATTTGTAACTCTACTAGTTCAATATACAAGAGCAATGATAAAAGTAGTGGTATGGTCACAACTCCATCCCGCACTCAAATCATTACTCCGCACATGAATAAGTAAAACACATATCCCAATACCTTCTTTTAAGATGAACCTAAGATTGGTAACTACGAAAAGAACACCCCAACAAGATAACGTCGGATAACAAAGAGTAAGATAGATCGCATCGGTATACAACGAATCAGATAGATCGCGTCGGTTTACAAAGGCCTGTCGGTATGGAATGTACCAACAGTTGATAACTAAAAGGTAGATAGTGATAACATTTGGATGCAACAGATAGACAAGGAATTCACACACACACACACACACACAAACACAACCTATGGTACTACGGAACCCAGAACACGTGAATCCTAGTTTGAATTGTTAGAAGAGGATTGAAAACATTACGCTTCCTTACCAGAAAAGGGTGAGTAAGAAGAAAAATGGAAGCAGTCCTACTCTCACGTTTGTTTTTCCCTAGTATACATAACTACCAAAAATATTTGCTAGACTGACAACGACCATTTTGGCTGAGACCCTGAAGGGCGGGATGGCTCTGATACCAATTGTAACTACCTCGGTGAATTACGCTCTTAGTTGCATGCCTGGATGAGCGAAAGTGGTTAAAATAGTACGGTGGGGCCCGAGGCCACTACCAGTAGACCTTTCGGCCATCCTAACCACTTCCAGAACATCGGGACAAGAACGAGCGGCGTAATCGGCAGGCGAAGGGATCAACTACATACACAAGTGAGTATGTATGCAAGCCACATACAACAGTCCTCAGAGCCATTCCATCTAAAAGAAATAGAAATATTCCAACGCCATACGGCAAGATTCAAATATCCTAGATTGAGATAATATTTTAGGATAGCTCCTCATACAACAAACATAAGTGTATCAAGTGGAAGCGGAAAACAAGATCCGAGTAAGGATAAGAAACAAATCGGCATAATCTGCCACATAAATAAACACATCCCGCCCACAGATCTCACGGATCCCCGTTCCCGGAATCTCTACACCGAAAGATCGTTGCCAACATCATCTGTCTTCTCCACCCAGTATCCATCTTGCGGGTACACCTGTTCATCTGAATCAAACAATTTATCGTGTGAGACCCTAGGGGTACTCAGCAAGTCTTTATGCCACTAAAGGGGACACAACCTAGGGTGACGCAATTGCAGCAAAAGATAATAGCTATCAAGTCTATAGACACTCGCTAACCATCCGCCTAACCAATGATAGACGGATGTCCGTGAATTAAGAAGAACAGTTATAACAGTATAATTAACAGATCCATCCTCCTCCTCACTTATCAACGAGGAAGCGGACGAACAACCCCCATCCGTTGGCAGTTTTATTAACCATTCCATGAGTATTGCACTATTTACTAGTCAGGTGCTTAGTCAAATTAAAAGCGGTACTTTAGTTCTACTTGTCTATGATCGAGAAACTGTGCTCCAAGTCGTCCATAACAATGGACACGTCTTTCAGAAAGATTTACCCTGCAGGGGTGCACGAATAGCAACACACACTCGATCAACCTCAGAAAAACCAACTCAAAACCCAACGAGGCATTCACGACAAAGCAATCACAGGATTCAGAAATATTTCAGGGGGCCACCCCAATAAGCTACCCGCAACGAAGTTGGCCGGCTCCGAGACGGACCCAGGGTTTGCGACGACGGCAATAAACGACTGGGAACCAGAAAATGTGACTGGGCTTGTCGATACCGCGAAAATGTGGCGCGATCCAAAACAATACAGGTTCTCCTCGCACAATCTTAAATAAAGCAGTAACATGGCATAAGTACATGATAGTAATAAAGCCCCAAACTAATTGTGGCCCCAAGAAATAAGAATGAATCAAGCTGTGGCTCAGGGGGGTTCATAAGGCCTCCCGGATGTGGGTAGTGCGAGTAAACAAGGAACAGGAATCAAGTACTCGGGGTCCTACGGAACACAAGTGAGCATGAAAAACCAAATAGCAGATATTGCTCACCGGTGCCTCTTTCATTAGTTATCCCATTACTACTCAGGTTAAGTTGTTTAAGTACCTCGTTATCCATCAGACACTCACATACCCTACACATGCTTTTCTACGACTCACATGGCTCAAACAACTCTTGTAGTAATGGCTCATGGGATGGAGGAACAAGCTTCGGTGGGGTTTAAAAGTAAAGGCTATGCAGTACTTGGGATTCAATTTAATGCAATCACGACTCAATGATGCAAGAATAAGACAGAGGCAATAGGTACTATATGTATGTAAGCATGAGGTAGTGCTTGCCTGGCAGCCCAGTTGAAGCGAGAGATGGATCTGGGTAATACTCCTGTGATTCCTGGTAATTCTCCTGCTGGGCGTCTATTCAAAGAAGAACCAAACAAACAAGAGCCAACATAAATAAAGTGCACAAGAATATGAATTAAAATGCGACGAGCAAACAAGCATGCCATGATGAATGATGCACAATTTACATGGCATTAAAGTAGCATGGCATGGTGAGGTGTGGGGTACAAGAATAAAGCATTTTAATAATTACTTAGCCAAGTTTTAATGTCATAAACAGTTCAGATTTGGAATACTGACATGATGCATGCTTCAATTCAGAACAAGGATTGCATAGATAGAACGGGCTCGTTGCGCTGATTGATTTAGACATATTATTTGTCAAATTTGGAGTTATTGAATTAAAGTTATTAATTTGTTAAGAAAATGGCATTTTATTGTAATTTTAATCATCTCGAAAATTTAAAGTGTTCAAACATTATTTTGAATGGCATATTTGAATTCCTCACATTTTTCTAATTCAAAAACATATATCATTTGTATTAATTGGATTTGTATTTTAAAAGTTATTTAAAATCTGATTTGAATTTGAATTTAAACATTTACTGAATTTGTTTTATTTAAACAGTTAAACGGAAAACCTTTTATACTCAGCCCGACCTAGCCGCAGTCGCTGACGGGTGGGCCGCTGCTGACTGGGGCCACGCGCGCGGAAAAAGGCTTTTCTCACCTCGGCCTTAGCTAGCCCAGGTCGCTGACCGGTGGGTCCATCAGAGGGGCCACGAGGTACCGCGGGTTGATGTGCAACAAGAAGAGGGGGTTTTCTGTAAAATGGCCATGACCCACTGTTTATCTATTTCCTCTGTCGAATCTGACAGGCCGATGCTCGACTAACAGAGCGCGGCGCGCGCGGCGCGGGGGCTCGACCTCGCGACCTGCGGGGTGCGCGACGAGGGCCTGTGCCAGTGCGGTGGGCTATGGGATGGTGACAGAAGGGTAGGCGCGGCCTAGGTATGCCGCTGCGCGACGCGTCGGCGTGCCAACGCCCGCGGCCACGACGCACAGAGGGTGTTCGGAGAAAGGAACGGTGACGCTAGACGGCGACAGCGAGATGAAAGGTGTCAGGAAGGAAGAGGGTCGTACCGCGGAGAGATTGGTGTGGTCATATTGGCCTGGGAGGCGCTGTAACGACGAGGACGCAGAGGCCGGGGGCTAGGGTTTCGGAGGCGAGGCGTCGGTGAACGGCGTCTCGGTGGCTTCGGCTCCTTCTTGTCCGAGCGCGCAGGGTCGTCGACAAGGCCTAGTTCCGCTTCCCTGGCAACCAAAACTCCCGCCCGCCGCCGTGGTAATACGAGAAGAAGAGGAGGCCGAGGGTGACCGGTCGATGGAGAAAAATAAGGTGGAAAGCGAGGAAGAGGAAGATGGCGCAGCGGCCAGGGGTGGTTTGGTACGGCAGAGGAAGGAGAGGAGGAGATAAGGGCGAGCCGAGAGGGAGGGTGTTGCCGTGGGGAGGAGGCCAGTGGGAAAAGGTAGCTCGGCCACCCTAGCTCTCCACGAGCACGTGCTCGCGGCTCGGGCTAGGGCTAGGGTGGCCTGACTGGTGGGCCTGCAGATGGGGTGCGGCCAGGCTCGGAGCTAGGCTCGGTGGTGGGGTTGCTATGGCAGGGAGGGAGATGTAGAGAGAGGGAGAGCTAGGGTAGGAGGGAGGGAGTAGCTCGGCTAGGTTAGGAGGGAGGCTTCGGCCTGGGGTAGGTGTAGGGGTAGGTGGGACCAGCATGGCAGGGAGAAAGGGGGTAGAAGCCTCGGCATGGAGAGTGAGAGGTGGTGAGGTGAGGATAGGGTTTGAGAGAAGGAGAGAGTAGAGCTTAGGGTTCTTGAGAGAGAGGTTAGAGAGAGAGAGGAAAAAGGGTAGGGTAAGGTGGTAGGGCTTTCTCATGACCAACACAAGCTCAAGCAAGAAAAAGGTGGTTCGAAAGTGGGGTAGGGTTTTGGTATGTTACTCATGATATTACATGGAACCTACACAAGTGAAAAGATGATGTTGAGGCACATGGCAAGGAGAGATCAAACAAGGTGGTGGGGTTAAGAGAGGAGAGAAAGCTCCAAGTAGAAGGTCCACTCAAAAACCAAGTAAAATCCAAAGAAAGGAATTGTGGTGATGGTTGCATGGCCCATGCATGTGTAATAAATGACATGTATCATTCTTGTGAAAACAATAATATTAACATGGCATTATCCCATGCATTACCAATATGTGGAAAAATAAGGCCAAGCAAAAGAAAAGGGATTGGGTCCACACTACACCACATGAGCTAAATTAAGTGGCAAGAATAAAATAAAAGCCCATGGGTAAAATAGGGTGGTGGAGTTATAAGGTGGTGAAAAGAAATGTGATGGATTTTAATAAAAGATATGCCCCCAACTCAACTAGGGCATTAAACAATCTATCAATAACCAAATACAATATCAAGAGGCAAATACAATTAATAATGCATATGAGAGAAGAACCAAAAGAAAAGGGTTTTATATGATGCTCAAATGCAAGGTGGCATGATGACATGATATAATTATGATGCAACAATTATATATAGGAAGTAGCCAATATATTACTAGACCAAGTAGCATTACAATTGTTAGACAATTGGGATGCTACAATCTACTCCCTTTATTGAGGGAACTTTGAGGTGCTCTAGAAAAGCACCATCCGGGACCTCTTTCCGCGTAGAACCTATCCGAGATAGTGCATCTGCTTCCTCATTTTCTGCTCGAGGGATGTGTTGAACCTCAAACCCTTCGAATGATTTAGATAGATCATCCACGACAGCTTTATATGCCGCCATGTGTTTATTTGCATTACAAATATCCGACACTCTTTGAGCAACAAGATCTGAATCTCCGTAACACATCAAACGTCGGATGCCAATATCCTTAGCAATCTAGATTCCATGTAGTAGTGCTTCATACTCGGCAATATTGTTTGTCGCTGTGAAGTGGATCTGCAACACGTATAAAAGTTTATCTCCTTGGGGTGATTTGAGCACCATGCCAGCCCCCGAGCCCCCTCGAGCCTTAGACCCATCGAAGAAAAGGGTCCAATATTCCAATTCAGGGAGGATCGTGTTCTCCTTCGTCTCTGCCCAATCAGCAACAAAGTCAGCAAGGATCTGGGATTTGATTGCTGTCCGAGGTTTATACTCAATATCAAAAGCTGAAAGCTCTATGCCCCATTTGGTGACGCATCCTGTGGCATCACTATTGTTGATTATGTCTCTCATGGGAGCTGTGCTCACCACGGTAATTGGATGCTCCTGAAAGTAGTGTCGTAACTTACGAGATGCTAGAAAAACACCATAAGCCAACTTTTGATAGTGCGGATACCGCTGTTTTGACTCCGTTAGAACTTCACTGACAAAGTAGGTCGGACGCTGCACCAGGTGCTCCTGATTTTCCTTCGGTCTCTCCACCACCATGACGATACTAACGACCTTATTTGTCGCAGCAAGATAAATCAACATCGGTTCCTGAGGTTCCGGCGCTGCAAGGATAGGAGCAGATGAGAGTACTTTCTTCAGGTCTTATAGTGCAGCTTCAGCTTCATTAGTCCAAACAAAATCCTTGGTCTTTTTTAGGAGTTTGTATAATGGTGCAGCTCTTTCACCGAGCCGGCTTACAAATCGACTGACTGCAGCGATGCAACCAGTTAATATTTGTACGTCCTTCAGGCGAGTTGGCCTGGAAATATTGAGTATAGCCTTGATTTTTTCTCAGTTCACCTCTATGCCTCTCAAAGACACGATGAAACCTAACAATTTTCTGGCTGGTATTCCAAAGAAGCACTTCTTTGGGTTAAGCATGATGTTGTATTTTCGTAGGTTGGCAAATGTTTCCTCCAAGTCGGAAATCAGCGTTTCCTTCTTTTTGGACATTACCGCAATATCATCCACGTATGCATGTACATTGCATCCGAGTTGGTCATGGAGGCAACGCTGCATCGTGCGCCGGTACGTAGCTCCCGCGTTCTTCAACCCAAAAGGCATCGTAACAAAACAGAAGGTTCTGAAAGGGGTTATGAATGAAGTTTTGACTTTGTCAGATTTCTTCATTCGGATTTGGTGATAACCGGAATATGCATCGAGAAAACAGAGGAGTTCCGAGCCTGCCATAGAATCGATAACTTGATCAATTCTAGGCAGAGCGAACGTTTCTTTTGGACAAGCCTTGTTCAAGGCAGTATAATCAACACACATCCTTAAATCAGTGGTGTCCTTTTTAGGGACCATTACAGGATTGGTCGACCACTCAGTGTGGATGACCTCTTCTATGAATCTGGCTAACTCGAGCCGTGCTAGTTCCTTAGCTATTGCCTTACGCGTTTCATCGCCAAATCGTCGTAGGGACTGTTTGACGGGCTTAGCGTTCGGGTTTACATTTAGAGAGTGCTCGGCAAGTTCCCTAGGTACTCCGGTCATGTCAGATGGCTGCCATGCAAAGATATCTTGATTTGCTTGGAGGAACTTGACGAGCGCGCTTTCCTATGCGCTACCTAGGCCTACGCCTATCTGGGTCACCTTGGAGGGGTCATCATCCTTCAATGGCATCTTCTTCGTCTCTTCTGATGCCTTGAACTCCGGATTTGGCTTTGTCACCTCCTTCTTCGTTGCGGGCATCTCGGACGGATCTATGCTCTTCTTGATCTCCTGGTACTCCTGGGCGTGCAACACGGCTTCGGCAAAGGCGGCATTTCCATCCTCGCACTTTTGCACTTTCTTCGGGTCTCCCCTGATGGTGATCACGCCGTTGGGACCTGGAATTTTCATCATATTGTAAATGTAACACGGACGAGCCATAAAAGCCCAGTAAGCCGGACGTTCGAATATAGCGAGGTATGCGCTCTTGAACGGGACCACTTCGAAGGAAAGTGCCTCCGTTCGATAGTTCCTTGGAGTTCCAAAGGTAACATCCAAAGTAATCTCTCCTAGGTAATTAGCTTGTCTTCCTAGGACAACTCCGTGAAAGATCACAAAGCTATGGTTTAGATGGGTTTCCGAGATCTTCATCCGGTGTAGCGTTTCGACATAGAGAATATTGATACTGCTACCACCGTCCATGAGGGTCTTGGAGAAACCATAACCATCAATAAGTGGATTGACGATTAAGGCGTATTTTCCTCGCCTGTGCAGCTTAGGCGGATGATCAGCACGGTCAAATGTGATTTCCACTTCCAACCAGTCCAAATATTGAGGGACAGCCGGAACTATTGCATTGAGCTCGTGTAGAACTGCTTTCTTGACCTTTGCTGGTTGAGATCCGAGGAAAGTGACGTAAGTGTCCTTCTTGGTGGGAAAAGTCTTCTTCCCTTCCGGCTTGAGATTTGAAGCATCAGCTTCCTCCATGTCAGAATCTTCCTTGGTCCCTTTGTCCTTTTTGGGATTTTTCTTTCCCTTCTTCCGCTTAGCTTTGTAGCCCACGGTATCATCTCTTTTGATGTCGTCATTGAAACGGCATTCAGCGTTGGTGTGAGACGAGCCCCCATTAGCATCTAGGTGATGCATACATGGGTTATTGGCAATGTCGGCCCAAGAGTAGGTTTTTCCTGGTTGCTGTTCTCCTCTACCCTAGACCCTTGAAGTCCCACGGCCACGCCCGCGGCCTCCGCCGCGTCCTCTTCATCCTCCAGACCCGGAAACAGTAGTGACAACCGTTGTTTCCACGCTGGGTTTCTCTTCCGAGGTATTTTTGCGCTTCTGAGCTTGTTTCTTTGGTTGTCTTGCTGACTGAGGCACAGCTAGGACATTGAGTAATCCCTCTGCATCGTCGTCAGCATCTGCATACTTGCTCGCTGTTTCTATCATCTCTCCCAAGTCAGTGACCTTGTCACACTTCAAGCGGTGACGTAGTAGACCAATTGGGAGTCCTGCGATGAAAGCTTCAATCGCGGTTTGATCGTTTACTCCTTCACACGAGTTCTTGGTGTCGATCCATCGTCCGAGGTAATCCCGGCAAGTTTCTCCGGCTTTCTGGGTGCAACGCTGTAGGTCGTCAACCGTACAGGGCCTCCGATATGTGCCTTCGAAATTCCGAAAGAACGCACTTTGCATGTCATACCAGTTATGGATGGTGTTCTCCGAAAGTTCATTGAGCCATGATCGCGCCATCTTCCACAACATAAGTGGGAGATATCGGGTTGCGACCAGGCTGTTTCCGCCTTTGGCGATGTAGCAAGCTTGGAAAAAATCCTGAAGCCAGGTATTTGGCCGAGCAATGCTGTCGTAGGCTTGGATATGCCTTGAGATAGAAAATCCTTCCGGGAATCTTGTAGCTCTGATGCGTGGTCCAGAGAACGTTGGGCCCACGTAAATATCATCGTTTTCGAAGCGCCGCGCCTCTATGTTGGAATTGATCTTGTGCCGTGCGTCGTTCGGGGATAGAGATCGTCCCGATTGTCGGCTTTGGCTGCGGTGCCTTGGAGCCGGACTTTGGCTTCTGCCGCCACCTCCTCCGCCGGGTCGTCCTCCTTGTCCCCCTTGGGAGTCGTTGTGATGACTGCTTGGTGGAGAGGGTGGGGCAGCTGAATTGTTTCCGGTTGATCGCTGGCCTTCGTCCGGAACGTCATTATTCCGATTCTGGGGAGGGTCTTGACTGTGATGAGCCCCCTGCCGGCTTGTCCCAGCATGGTTTCCGTCGTTCCTTCTTCCGTCGTTCCCACCATAGTGAGGCTCAGCCGGATGGCTTGCATGTCTAGGAGGTGGCATTTTTTGACGATCCTCCTCCTGACGTTTCTCTCTATCTTCTCCCCTTCGATTGTTCGACTCTCGTCGGGGAGGGTTCCTCGGATACAGTGCAGCAATGGACTCTTGCTCGGCCGCTGGAGCGACGTTGCTCGAGTCACGTGCGGTTCTGTGATGCTGTCCTGACGATCCGGTTCTAGAGTGGTTATCTTCTCGTCGGTCGAAATGGTGACATTGTTCCGGAACATGCTGGGGCCTTATATCATTCCAAGCTGAGTCCGTGTGACATCGGTTGGATTTCGAGACCAGTTTTCCACTTTCGGATTTCGCAGCCATCTGTTGCTCCAGACCCTTGGTGAGTAGCTTGATGCCCAATCGAACCTGTTCTGGGCCTGGGTTATTTGACAGGATATCTCATGCTGTGACAGTGTTCTGTACCGGCGTTGGGTACACCAGGTCTCCTTTGCTGTCGAGATGAGGCATCCTTGGATCTCCTTCAAAGAGGACCCTGTTCACTTCCGGAAACTTACCGTCACCTGTGTAACGTTTCCGGGTCTTCTGATGCAACCGAGACATGTAATCCTTAGTTGCCATGCGTTTCTTCTCCCCCTCGATGTTTTTGGCTTCATCCAGGAGTTGTTGACGATGCGCTTCTAGGGCTTGGGCCCTTTTGTCTAGTTCTTCCGCAGTAAGTTCTGCAGCTGTAGGGATAGGTGTGGTTAGTGCAGCATCGATGAGTTTACACGCACCTTCGGTGATCACGTGTCCATCCACCGATTCTTCTTTTTTTGCTCTTCTGGGATAAGTGCTCCATCCGAGTCCTCTTCGTATTCCTCGGCAATCACTTCCTCTGTCAGAGGGTATTTTGCCGGGGTCTTGTTCTTCTTGTTCCTCTTCTTTGCCTTCTTGGCAGCGCCGGTAGCAAGGACGGCTTTGAGTCCGTTTCCTCGGGATTATCTCCAACGTCCATGTCATCCTGCACTTTGGGAGAGTGTTCCCCGGATCCTTCATCCTTGGCTTCTCCTTCCTCTGCAGCTTTGGAGTTATACTCCTCTTCATATTCCGTGGAGAACTTTCGGAACTCCGCTGACGTCATCGATTCACCCGAGGATGCGGGTACGTCGGTGTTTGTTCCAATTGCCTCCAGCACAGAGTCAGCATTTTCTCCAGCATCGGCAGAGCCGGATCCGGATCCCACATATCCGACGAAGTGTGACGCGTGCCTCCTGAGGTACCTACGGCTTTCGCGATCAACCATGTCGAAACTTTTGATGGTCTCGAGGATTGCATCCGCGCTTGCATCTTGTAGTATCATACGTCGCAGTGTGTACCTCAGGAACGGCTTGTCTGTCCCGGCATCGTCAGAGCCAGAATCACTGTCGTTGACTAGCTCCTCCTGAATTTCGACTTCCACGGGTGGGTTGATCTGGGATCCGGCCTCTCCTGGGAGATCCACTCCAGATTCGACTTGGACCGCTAGGTCTTTTTCAGGCTCGGATTTCTCCACTATCTCCGCAACTGGGGCGGGCTGGGTGGGATTAGGGTTTTCTGAGATCCGGAACTCCGCCGCCTCCACGGACAAAGGGGATCGAGAAGATTCTTCTGCCTCTATCATCACCACTAGGGTGGGTGGGGCAGGTTCAGCGAAACCGATATAAACATCGATCTCGCCAAAAGACATGATTGTGTAGGCAGTCATAGCCTCCCTAGCCGGAATCCAAGTCTCGTCAAGAACGATGAGAGGGACGTCGCTGGCATAGAGGATGCGACCGACGGCGATAGTTTCGCCGATTCCGATTTTTGCAGATTCCGCTTGGAACGCAGATCTGAAGCTCACTTGCCCCATGGTGGGCGCCAACTGTCGTCGGGTTGATGACATGTACGCCATGAGGGGGTCCTCGAGGCATGCGGAAGAGAGGGGTGTGAGACGTACGGTATTCCAGGACGGTGAGCACACAAGTTTACCCAAGTTCGAATCTGCCGGCTTTGGACGGATCCTACTCCTGCTAGCAATCCAGTAATACGGCAGAGCCGGAATATGGGTTACAAGGGTTTCGCCTGTGCGAGTTGAGATTGTAGACTATTGAGGTGTGCCCTAAAGGCTCTCCCTAGGACAGCTTATATAGATATTCGGCCTAGGGTTTACAGGAGAGATCTATCCGGCTACGACTAAGAGTCGGTTATAGAGTACATCTTGAACTTCAAGTAACATTATGGGCCTAAGTCGGTAAGTCTTCTGGGCCTTCCCGTAGCCGGATTGGACTCCGTCTTTCTCCCTGACTGGGCCGCCTGTGAAGCAAAGCTCTAACCCGAAGTGGGCCACCCTGGTCAGTGAGGAACTGTGAGGATACCCGGAAAGTATATCCCCAACACTAGGAAGGTCGGTACATTAGCACAGGTTCACCCACACAACACTTAGCAAGCTAAAGAATATTAATCAACTATATGAAGCGAAAGCACTTGACAGTCTTCCCATGTGTCCTCGAGAACGTTTGGTCATCTTAAGTAATACAACCGGCTTGTCCTTTGCTGCTTAAAGGATTGGGCCACTTGCTGCATTTATTCCTACTGTCTTTTGTTTACTCATACTTTGTTTACTTGCTTTATTGAAAACCCCTAAAAATCCGTTTTCTAAGTATTTGCAGAGAATTCCTGATCCATACCACTAGCCAGCACCTTCTGCTCCCCGTTGGGTTCGACACTCTTACTTATCGAAAATACTGCGATACACCCCCTATACTTGTGGGTCATCAATCACGTTCATCAAAATGTTGGAGAGAGTGTACCTCAATAGTGGATGAGTGAGAGATTGTCTTACATAATTCTTCTATTGGAGGTAAATTATTCACATGTTCAGATTTAATACCCTTCTCCTTAAGACATTTCTTAGCTTCCTTCATCACTTCATCATTTAGTTCAATCACTCCTATCTTCTTTGGTGTTGGTGTTGGCTCAGGCACTTTTAACTCAGGTGTAGTTGACTTAGGTGGAGTTGACTCAGGTGAAGTCCAGTCATCATGATGCTTGCTTACCTAGCCATTAATTCCTTAGCTTCTTTGGGAGTTCTCTTCTTGAAAACACAATCAGCACAACTATCTAGGTATGTCCTAGATTTTTCAGTTAGTCCATTATAATATATATCAAGAAGCTCATTTTTAGGTAATGGACATCCAGGCTATGCATGAATCAAAGCACAAAACCTTGCCCATGATTCAGGCAATATCTCCTATTCTCCCTGTTTAAAATCAAAAAGTTCCTGCAAAATGGCATGCCTAGCACTAGGAGGGAAATATTTCCGAAAGAAAGTACTAATCAAGCAATCGGGGCTATCAATAGATCACGGAGGTAAATTATTAAACCAAGCCTTAGCTTCTCCTTTTAGTGAAAAAGGGAAAATTTTAGCAACAAAGTAGGTGCGCATCTTAATATCATCAGAAAATAGGCCACTCATGGTAGAAAGCTCAGTCATATGTGCTACAACACTTTCATCCTTAGTCCCACAAAAAGGTTCTTTCTCAACAATGGTTATATAAGATAAATCAAGGGAGAAATCATAATCCTTATCTTTAATGCTTATGGGAGATGTAGCAAATTTATCTTTAGGAGATAGTTTGGGTTTTATAGTACGCCTTGATACGTTGCTAATGTATCTATAATTTTTGATGTTCCATGCTTGTTTTATATCTACTTTCTTATGTTTTGTCCACACTTTGGAGTACTTTTACACACTTTCTTGGACTAACCTATTAACAAGATGCCACAGTGCCAGTTTCCTATTTTCTGCTGATTTTGGTTACAGGAAAGTTAGAAAATCAATATTCTCGGAATTGGACAGGACAAAAGCCAAAGTCGATATTTTACCGGAAGACTCACGGAGCCAGAAGACGATACGGATAGGGGCCACAGGGTGGCCAAACCACTCCTAGGCGCGGGTTCCCCCAGGCCACGCCAGGGCATGGTGTGCCCCCCTGGCTGGCCACCGACCTCGCCCCTTTACCTATATATTCCTCCCAATACAGAAACCCTAAATCATCCAGCCTCCAGCTACAGAACGTTCTGCAACGCCGCCGCCGCCGAAGGGGAGATTCAGGGGACAGAAAGTCTCTGTTCCGGCACCCTGCCGAGACGGGGAAGTGCCCCTAGAGCCATCTCCATCGATCTCCACCACCATCTCCATCACCATTGTTGATTCCCATGATGAGGAGGGAGTAGTTCTCTCTCGAGGCTAAGGGTTCTACCGGTAGCTATGTGTTCATCTCTCTCTCTCTCTGCATGATCTTATTGAGATCATGAGCTTGTAATCTATAGATCCACCTTGCTACTCAAGTGATTTAATAGATATTTGCTCTCCCCATGTGTGTGTGTGAAGTTGACAGTGTCCACACCATGGTGGCACTTAGGCTAGAGATTACAAATACTTGTTATGAGTTATATTTGGGGTTGGATGTCTTTATGAAATTGTGGTGTTTGTTTGAACCATCTAATGCTCAAGGTGATAGTGTGGGGTTATCTAGATGGGAAAGATGAATTTTGAGGTGTGCTGTTATAGCCCTACCATGGATTAGAGTGTCCAACCAGAGAGTAGTTCAGCGTAGTATCATAAAGAAGAATATATTTATATGAGAGTGTTCACTAGTGAAAGTATGATCCCTAGGCCTTGTTTCTAAGCATTGAAACACCGTTTGCAACTAGATTTGTTACATGTTTGCTTGCTTCCATCTTTATTTTAGTTTGCCTTTAGTCTCTTCCACGCCATCAAGCTATTTTCTGGCATCGTTGTCTTTTATCCATACCACTTGTATTTCACTATCTCTTCGCTGAACTAGTGCACCTATACGCCTGACAAGTGTATTGGGTGTGTTGGGGACACAAGAGACTTCTTGTATCTTGATGGCAGGGTTACTTGAGAGGGATACCTTTGACCACTTCCTCCCTGAGTTAGATAAATCTTGGGTAATCCACTTAAGGGAAAACTTGCTGCTGTTCTACAAACCTCTGCACTTGGAGGCCCAACAACTATCTACAAGAATAGAAGTGTGTAGACATCAAGCTATTTTCTAGCGTTGTTACGGGGGAGGTAAGGTAAAAGGTAGTCACATCCTCCAGTGTGAGTGCTCGAAGTTATTTCCTTTAGATTCTGCAATTTTGTCTTTTTGTTTCTTGTTTTAAATTAGAGATCTTTATTGTAGTTAGGCTTAATGGAAAACAAAAAAATTAGAGATCTTTATTGTATTTATCTTGAGTTATGACATGAAGTGTTTGAAGAGAAAATTAAAAAACCTATGGAACTTTATTTGCATGCTAATAGCAATGTTAGTATGAATTCTTTGGACACCATTATTGCTAATGCTATGGAAAAGTCTAAGCTTGGGGAAGCTAGTTTTTATGAAAATGATCTTTTTAGTTCCCCAGCTTTGGAAGATAGCTATTATATTGCTTATGATGATACTATGCCTCCAATATATGATGATTACAATGATGAATATGATATTTTCAGTCCACCTACTATTGAGGAGAAAATTAATTATGATTGCAATATGCCTCCTATATTTGATGATTATGGTGATGAGAATAATAATGATAGCTATTTTGTTGAATTTGCTCCCACTACAATTAATAAGAATAACTATCCTTATGTGGAGGGTAATAATGATTATATGCATGTGGATCATGATAAGAATGCTTTATGTGATAGTTATATTGTTAATTTTATTCATGATGCTACTGAAAGTTATTATGAGAGAGGGAAACATGGTTTTATGTGTCTCAATAATATTAAGTTTCCCCTCTTTATGTTGAAAGTCTTGAGGTTGCACTTGTTTTGCTTTCCTATGATTGTTTCTTTGTGCTTTCATGACTTGTTTCTTTACAAGATTCCTATGCATAGGAAGTGGGTTAGACTTAAATGTGTTTTGAATTTGCTTCTTCATGCTCTCTTTTACTTCAATTCATATTTCTTATGTGAGCATCTTCTCAAACTATCAAACCTAACTTAAACGCGTTAAAGAAAAGTACTTATTGGGAGATAACCTAAAAGTTTTAGATGAGTCTTGGAAGTTATTACCTCTGTAATAACCTCTCCTTATCCTTTTTATTTTCTTTTTGTGCTAAGAGTAACCTCTAATAAGAGAGAAGTAATGCTTGAGAAAGTTGCTGTCCCGAAATAGATTTTTGTGCTTCACCGTAAAACTTTTTGTAAAATCTCTATACGTCGTTTTGAGGCGTCAAATTTTGTGCTTCTACCCTAGGTTGTTATCTAACTTTCGTTAGTTTAACACTTTTCGATTTTAGCAACAAAAGATCTTTGAAAAAATTGGTTTGTACCTGCTGGTCTGTTTTGACAGATTTCTGCCATTATTTGTATTTGCTTCTTGTTGGTTCCTTTTTGAGTTCTTTTTGGGAAATTGAGCTTTTTGAGGGAAGTGCTACAGTATCTTGTGTTTTAATGGAAGTTTTATTGGTGTTGAAACTGAACCTAAAGACTTATTATCTTGCGTGCACTAATGTTGCTAATAAAGATTGTGTGAAGTTTTGTATGAAGGAAAAATTTCAGGTGTATGGAAGGAATGAGTAATCAGATGAAGGATGGACTAATGCTTAAACTTGGGGATGCCATGCATGTAACCCCAAGAAATATCCAAGAAGTACAAGCGTCAAAGCTTGGGGATGCCTAAGGCATCCCCTTCTTCATCAATAAAAGCTCCAGATTCCTTCCAAACACTTCATTTTTATTGTTTCATGCACAGTTGTGTTGTTCTTGGAGCGTCTTATTTTTCGTTTTTGTTTTGGTTTTTCGTTTGCTTGGTTTGTTTAGTTTTCTGAATAAATTGGTTGGACCCCCTCATTCATACATTAGTTTTCAAATAGTTTGGTTTGGATTGGAAAAGAGTAGGAAAGTTCATGCTTATGTGGTAAAAGGACCTTGTTTTTGACTGTGGCATATGCTTTGTCATGCCAAGCTTGATATTGTTTTGACTTTATGCTTAGTGATTATTTCCTTAGCATGACATGTTATAAACAATTGATATTGCTTAACGTGCCTTGAAAGAATCATGCGTTGTTTTA
The DNA here is from genome assembly GCA_910589775.1 of Avena eriantha. Taxonomy (NCBI): domain Eukaryota; kingdom Viridiplantae; phylum Streptophyta; class Magnoliopsida; order Poales; family Poaceae; genus Avena; species Avena eriantha. The sequence continues at coordinate 289,826,632 of OU342744.1, read as the reverse complement.
GCATATTAAAACATAGTATTGTGGTATTCTCCTTTGATGTTTTATTTGAGTTAGCTTGGCGCATGCTCACACCATGTTATGACTATCCGAAGTCACCATAGCATTTATGATCCTTTATTTTTCAACTTGTAGTATCACTTTATGCTTTGACCAATGATGTTTTGTCGCTCGACATGATTATGGCCATTATTGTTCTCTTAGTTTGTTGCTCCCAGTCTTTTGCTAGCCTCCGTAACCCAGTATGAGTTCCATTCATGCATCCAACTCCTTAAACCAAGTTATTCCAAAGAGTCCGCCATACCTACCTATTATCAATTGCTATTCCAAGTATATTCATGTTTTTATCTACCTTCTGAATTAAACTTGTTATGTGAAAATTAGTGATTAAAGCTCTCACGAACTTGATGGCACACTTTACTTTCATGCATTTAATAAACTTGATCCATTGTGTCCAACTTTGTTGCGTATATGCTTGCGCTTTATAAGTTGAAATCAGCAGAACCATGTATCATTAGGAACACTTTCAACATTACACTTGTACTTTGTACCCCGTTGATATCATGTTCTTTTGCTTATGGATCCCGGCGGTGTGAAATAAAAGGGGAACTTGTAAGATCATGGAGTTTGTATTTGTGTTAGAGAAACGCCTGGGCCGCTAGACTAAGCCATGTCTAATCATGGTGGAAACTTGCAGCATAACCATAATGAGCACTCTATGAAGTATCCTCAATAAAAACCTATGCAAATAGCAAATAAAAGATTGCTGAGATGCTCATTGTCTGCTTGCCTTGTCATTTTGATTATGGGAAAACTCCTGTATCATGTGCAAGGGGTACCCTGTTGGCGGTTCTCTATGATACATATGTACTTACAATGATAAGAGCTTACTTGTGACTAAAGTTGAGTAGCATGAGGTTCGGTCTTCGTAAGTAAGAGGCATGAGATTTCAGCTTATAACTTGTCAAGCATATCCTCTTAGTTGTGTTACTTTAACCTTAATCACTTCAAGATGCTTATGATAGGGGAAATGAGAGCTGAAAGCTAGTAAGTACCAGAATTTTTGGAAGCTCTTTATGAAACTTGAATCTCTACTTCCTTCTATGAAGTCCAATCTTTTACTTTTATGTTGAGTCTCCACCTTCTACCTTTATGCACCTACTTTGAGAGCACAGTGGCCATTCTTATTTCTATATGCATTGTCCCAAGACTTGTTGATTGATGCATAACTTGATATTGTTTGTTCTTAAACTATTTGTATCTAGTCACTCTTATGAACTTCGAAGGTGTCCTATGCATTTATGTTTGCTACTCTATGAGTGACAAGCTGAATGCCACTATGCTATGTTTTCTTTATGTGAAACAAACAAACGTCTTGCAAAGCATTGTTATTCATGAATCTTTTGTTTGTGCCTTTTCATGTTGCAACATAGTTTCTTTGTCTTATTGCGAGAACTTTGTCTTTCATGTTATGATTGAGGTACTATGATCCCAGCTTTGAATGTTTTACAAATACTTTGATCAAGTTTATGGTGGTGCATGTCACCTCAAAAATTATTCTTTCTTTTATCACTTACCTACTCGAGGACGAGCAGGAGTTAAGCTTGGGGATGTTGATACGTTGCTAACGTATCTATAATTTTTGATTTTCCATGCTTGTTTTATATCTACTTTCTTATGTTTTGTCCACACTTTGGAGTAATTTTACACACTTTCTTGGACTAACCTATTAAGAAGATGCCACAGTGCCAGTTGCCTGTTTTCTGCTGTTTTTGGTTCCAGAAAGTCAGAAAATCAATATTCTCGGAATTGGACCGAACAAAAACCAAAGTCGATATTTTACCGGAAGACTCACGGAGCCAGAAGACGAGACAGAGAGGGGCCACAAGGTGGCCAAACCACCCCTAGGCGCGGGTCCCCCAGGCCACGCTAGGGCATGGTGTGCCCCCCTTGGCTGGCCACCGAGCTCGCCCCTTCGCCTATATATTCCTCCCGATACAGAAACCCTAAATCATCAAGCCTCCAGCCATGAAAAGTTCCGCATCACCGCCGCCACCGAAGGGGAGATTCGGGGGACAGAAAGTCTCTGTTCCCGCACCCTGCCGGGACGGGGAGGTGCCCCCGGAGCCATCTCCATCGATCTCCACCACCATCTCCATCACCATTGCTGATTCCCATGATGAGGAGGGAGTAGTTCTCTCTCGAGGCTAAGGGTTCTACCGGTAGCTATGTGTTCATCTCTCTCTCTCTCTATGCATGATCTTATTGAGATCATGAGCTTGTAATCTATAGATCTACCTTGCTACTCAAGTGCTTTAATATATCTCTGCTCTCCCCATGTGTGTGAAGTTGACAGTGTGCACACCACGGTGGCACTTAGCCTAGAGATTACAAATACTTGTTATGAGTTATATTTGGAGTTGGATGTCTTTATGAAATTGTGGTGTTTGTTTGAACCATCTAGCGCTCAAGGTGACAGTGTGGGGTTATCTAGATGGGAAATATGAACTTTGAGGTGTGTTGTTATAGCCCTACCATGGATTAGAGTATCCAACCGGATAGTAGTTCAGCGTAGTATCATAAAGAAGAATATATTTATATGAGAGTGTTCACTAGTGAAAGTATGATCCCTAGGCCTTGTTTCTAAGCATTGAAACACCGTTTGCAACTAGATCTGTTACATGTTTGCTTGCTTCCATCTTTATTTCAGTTTGTCTTTAGTCTCTTCCACGCCATCAAGCTATTTTCTGGCATCATTGTCTTTTATCCATACCACTTGTATTTCACTATCTCTTCGCCGAACTAGTGCACCTATACACCTGACAAGTGTATTGGGTGTGCTGGGGACACAAGAGACTTCTTGTATCTTGATTGCAGGGTTGCTTGAGAGGGATACCTTTGACCACTTCCTCCATGAGTTCGATAAACCTTGGGTAATCCACTTAAGGGAAAACTTGCTGCTGTTCTACAAACCTCTGCACTTGGAGGCCCAACAACTGTCTACAAGAATAGAAGTGTGTAGACATCACGCCTCTCAAGGAGACTCTTAATAACACTTTTACCATAAGTATTTTGACATTCTTTAATAAATTCATTAGTCATTTCTATATATCCGTCTTCAATATCATAGCTCTCTATAGACTCAGGTGAACTGAAAGGTGTAGTAGTGTCTTCATTAGGAGTTTCAGTATTTCCAGCTATAGTTCTAGCAATCGTAGCATCTAGGAAAGGACCTAATGAACCACACTTATCAAGCATAGTAGAATCAGCATCATAAGTATCAGAAGTTTCAGATTCAGCAGAAGTAGCATTATGTGTAGCATGTGTATGTGGTGGTGGTGTAAGGAGCTTACTCATCACAGATGGTGAATCAAGAGCAACAGAGGTGTTCAGAACCGTACCTCTCCTTGTAGTGGATGGTAATATAGGAACCTTTCCATCACGATACTTACGCATGATGAATGGATAGCAGCGAACAATAGTGATTCCAAGTGAACTTGATAAATGGAGCTATGCTCCCCCGACAATGGCACCAGAAAATAGTCTTGATTACCCACAAGTATAGGGGATCGCAACAGTCTTCGAGGGAAGTAAAACCCAATTTATTGATTCAACACAAGGGGAGCCAAAGAATATTTATAAGCCTTAACAACTGAGTTGTCAATTCAGCTGCACCTGGAAACAAACTTGCTCATTAGTTTATCAGTAGCAACAGTTTTATAGTAGCAATAGCAAAGTAAAAGCAGTAGTAAAAGTAAAGACAGTGTAACAATTGTAGTAATCAGTAGGATTAAACCGCGGTACGCATAGGGATGGATGAACGGGCGTTATATGGACAAGACAATTCATATAGCAATCAAGATATAGGGCATTTGCAGATAAATAAGATAAAGCATCCAAGTACTAAATAATCATAGGCATGTGTTCCATGTATAGTCATACGTGCTCGCAATGAGAACTTGCACAACATCTTTTTTCCTGCCAGCCCGTTTGTAGCGGGGCCTCAAGGGAACTACTAGAAATTAAGGTGCTCCTTTTAATAGAGCACCGAAGCAAAGCATTAACACTCCATGAACACACGTGATCCTCATATCATAGCCATTCCCTTCGGTTATCCTAATTATTGTCACTTCGGGGCCTTTGGTTCCGGACAATAATATGTGTATAAAACTTGCAGGTAAGATCATAAACAATACTATCACCATGAATCAATAACATGTTCAAATCGGAAATCATGGCACTCGGGCCCTAGTGACAAGCATTAAGCATAACAAGTTGCAAAAAAGTCATAAAGCACTAACAATAGATACTAGGCACCACGCCCTAACAATCTGATGCAATTACGGGCGTGTTTGGTAGCCCGGGGAAACCTAGATTTTCTCATCTCACCCCTTGTTTTGCTGTTTGTTAGACCGGGTCGGCTCCCGTCGGCACTGCCCACCTCGTACGAAAACTACCCCTCAGCCCTGCTGAGTTGGGAAGCTCAAATCGAGCTTCACGACCGGGCAGTGCCGAGACCGTCGCCCGCACGTGCTGGAGCCCGCAGGGGTCACGCCTCTGCACCGCACCGCTCGACAATTCTCCCCCCGCAACCGAACCACTCCTCACAGCCACGCCCGCATCTCTCCTCTGCCCCGTTGCCGTGACTCTCCCAGCTCGCCGCCGCGTCTCTCCCAGCTCGCCGCTAGTATCCCCTCGGGCTCCGGCGCCGCCACATCTCCCGACCTCGTCGCGGCTTCCCGACCTCGTTCGTGTCTCCCTCCCCAACCTGTAGCCGCAGCCGCCGCCACCGAGCTCGAGTTGCTCGTCCCTAGGGGCGCTGGCATCATGGACCGCCACGAGCTGGGTGCGGGCGCTGCCGCCGAGATCGAGAAGAAGCCGCGCGAGGGCGAGGCCCATGCAGACCTGGAGTCGGAGCCCGCCTTGGCGCGCGCGGCGGAGCGCGTCCCGCCGTGGCGCGAGCAGGTGACGGCCCGCGGGATGGTAGAGGCGCAGCCTCCTGGCGGTGGATCATGGCGGCGCCAACAGTGCAGCGTGGAGGCACCAGCTATGGAGCATGGCGGAGCCGGAGCCCGCCGGCAGCGACGTCGAAGCCTGATCCCGACCCGATTGCTTTTTCGTTTTGTTCCCAGGGACCTGATTGCGTTTTATTTTGGTGTGACATGGCTCAAGTCATACAACCACACCAAACAGGATCTGAACTGAGTTGGGCTTATGTCACCCGACCTAACAAACATAACACAACTAGCACACTTGTGTGGGGTGGGCATAGCTACACTTGTACGAGGTGAGATTGACCACCCGGGCTACCAAACACGCCCTACATGAACGATCGCATCCAATCCCTACCATCCCCATAGCCTACAACAGGGGATTACTCACTCATGGATGGGAGAATCATGGATGGTTGATGGAGAAGCGATGGTGATGATGATTGCGACGATCTCCTCCAATTCCCCGTCTCGGCAGGGTGCCGGAACGGAGTTTCTGGTTCTGAATCGCGGTATCTGGTGGTGGCGGCGCAACGGAACTCTATCTGAAAAAACGTCGAACCCCCCATCTGTTTTAGGTCAGAAGGCTTTTATAGGAGAAAGGATAGGTCGAGGCGAAGTCCGAGGCGGCCACACCCCCTCCTTGCGCGGTCTGGCCTGGCCCGTGCGGCCAGGGGGAGTGGGCCCCTCGAGGCTCCTCTTCGTCCCGTCTTATGGCTCCGTGAGTCTTCTGGTAAAATAGGAGTTTTGCGATATTTTTCGAGATTTTTCCTAAAAATTAATTTCCTGCACAAAAACGAGACACCAAGGCAATTCTGCTAAAAACAGCGTTAGTCCGCATTAATTGTATCCAAAATCACACAAATTAGAGGAGAAACAATAACAAAAGTATTCGGAAAAGTAGATACATTTTGGACGTATCAGTGACCCTATCCGAGGGTATCCCCCCAACAACAACCTCGCAGCCTGCTCCCAGCTACCGCTTCCTGCATCCTAGCAATAACCCGCTTCCACACACACCCGCATCCATGGTCTCTCCCACAGCTCGGGATCCGCAGTGGAGAATAACGATGTGAGCAGCACCATGGGTGCCTGAAGCACGGGAACGGAGGGGAGCCAGGCGACGCCCCAGCACGGAGCCGCGACCCAATCCCGGCCGCTGATGGCTATCTCTCCCCACCCGTCCTTCCTCCACGGCCTCTGCAGCAACGACCCAGTTCCACTGGCGGCGAGGTCAAGAAGAACAACATCGATTGGGGTTGGGAGAATCCTAGATCTACCTTATTAGAGACCCTAAAACTACAGAACAGAAAAGCAAACAAGAACCGGACCTCCCTCCCCCTTGCCGCCGGCCACCGTAGCCACCGACGACGGGAAGAAGAGAGGTCGGACAACCGACCGGAGGGGACAAACGGCACGGAGGCCAGACACCACAAGTTGTGGTGCCAATGCTCGTTCGTGTACACTCTAGCCCATGGTCCATCAGCATTGTATCCCCCGTCGCCCTCCTCCGTCAGCTGGCCTACATGGTCGTGCACGCTACACACCTCGTTAACAGCACGAAGTGATCATGTAAAAAAACAGCACGAAGTGCACCTGCAATGTAGAAATATTCTGTCACATGTGAGTTAATAACATAAAACCACACATTTGTAGCAGTTATTTTCGAATTTGTCGCAACAAACACCAATTCATCGCTAAACGCGAATTGACACCGGTTCTGACGGGTCAGGCCCACTGGCAGAGGTGACGTGGCACCGTAGAGATAGGTGGATGCCAAATTGATGATGTGGCCACAGGCCCACCTGCCAGCCAAAATAAAAATTAATTTCTGAAAATTCTAAAATTAAAAATATATATAACTCAAAAATATGATGACCCATATTAAAAAAAAGTGAAATTATCTAATAAAAACTAGGAGACGGCGCTGGCCTCTTCTCCTTCGTCTCTCACTACGGAAGTGAGAGGAAGGGCTGTCGGCCTGGCTCCACCGTGCCGCCGCTAGAGGACGAGAAAGCTCTGCGCGGGCCCTTGTGGAGGACGGCCAGGAGGAGACGGGGACGGGACAGGGAGGCGTGGCCAGGCTCTCAGCCATGGCGTGGTGGCGACAGTTGATTCCGGCGTGGCGGCGGCTCTTTCTGGCGCCGCAGCGGTAAGACGTCGTCCTCGATCCCCTCACCTGGGGAGTTGACCCGGGAGGCACCCCGCGATGCCATCGTCACCGTCCTACGGACCTCCAGCGGCCGCGCAGAGCACAGGCGCACCAGGCGGATGGACAGAGTAGGGCGGCGCACCGGCGGCGAGGGGAGTAGGGAGGCGCGCCGACGGGGGGCTGCATGCGCCACGAGCGGGCGGACGGGCATAGCAGGGCGGCGCGCCGGCGCACCGGGCGGGCGGGCTGTGCTGTGCACCAGGTGGGCGGACAAAGCAAGGAGGCACACCAGCGGCGAGGGGAGCAGAGCGGCACGCCGACGGTGGGGGCTGCAGGTTCCCCGACGGGAGGAGAGAAACTGTGTACTATTTTATTTTTTAGATATTTAGTTTTTTATTAGATGATTTATTTTAAGTGGGCAGACATGTGGGACGAGGCCCAACTCCACAAATTATATTACATTTTTGCCACCTCGCATCTGACCGATGGGTCCTATCTATTAGATTAAGTATCAATATGCCACGCCAGCCTACAGGTTGGTCCCATCTGTCGATATCGCCATCGATTCGTGATTAATTCGCATTTAGCGGTGAATTGGTGTTTTTTGCAACAAATTTAAAAATAACCGGTAGATTTTGATATCCAAAACATAAAGTGATACCAATTAGTAAATTTTGCTACAAATGTGGTGGTTTTATGTTATTAACTCGTCACGTGTGAATCAGCTAGAAGCCCGAAAGTTTGACAAAACAAATCTTGAGAGACTTTTAGTTGTCAATTATGTTTTGTTTTGAGTACTCACCCTGACCCATATTATTCGACTTAAATTTATCTAAATTTGGATGTATCTAAATTAAAACTTGACTGGAACATTCGTTTCTGGATAAATCTAAGTCAACTATTATGGGTCGGTGGGAGTAGACAAATCTGGATGCACAAAATAGTAAGTATACATCAAAAATTGTCATATGAATTTAACAATAAACGACACTTTACCCGAGCATGCCTATGGAGCTCGACTTGGTTCGGCGTTGCATTAATCAACGCCGATGAACACAGTCGGCACCACTAAGTCCGTCATCAACCTGCAGTATTTTAAACACACGTTAGCTGAAACAATCCAACTGTAAAGGCATCAGTTAGGCCACACCAAATGAACACATGTACCTCCTATGCTGCAATGTACACTACCTATTTAGCTGTGTTCTGTCAGTAATTTAATAGTGCCTCAATATCGAAAGCTTTCTAAAGATGGCCCTGCATTTTGTAGCTCATATGAATAGTCTCTGATCTGAACCTTGCGCCTCGCCGAAGAACCTTGCAGCAGCAGCGTATAAGGAACATGTCTAAACAGGGAAATAAGATGAAAAAACTAAGGGAAGGCGTAGAATCTTAACTCTCGCATTTTCCTTTGGGTGTATCTCATGTATGAACGTGTTTTTCATCGTCGACTTCCTAGTATGCGATTCACCAACAAAACAAAAGACCGTTAGAATGGAGGCTTATTCTTTATCTCAAAAAAGGCAGACCCTAATTAGAGGGCACGTTCGGATACAGTGTGTACAGAGGAAGAAGAAATAGCCGCGCTAACAAAGAAAGTATCTGCGGAAAGGCGGGCATACCTGCAACCGCTGCTTGCCCCTCTTTGTAAGTTCAGCCAGGAGTAAGGATGGCGATCGAACGGGTTCGGACTGATATACCAAAGGCACCTGCTAGGCGTCCCTTGGACGATGGGAAGCCCCTATCGTCCTCCTTCCCGTGCTGCCACGTGTCTAAGAAAAGGTTTAAATTTCGGTTTTGCTGTAAGACACATTTTTTTTCTGCATATGTTCCCGCTTTTGTTTTCGAAGCAAAAAAAATGGTTCGTTTCAGAAATAGAATGTCTCGCCGGATACCTGGCCGGAGACCATGCAGCAAAAAAACTGTACTAATGTAGCAAAACCGACTTCGCCGGAAACATCGTCGGAAAAAACTCGCCGGTGACTCTTGCCGGAGACCTTGTAGCAAAAAAATGACACCGTTGTAGCAAAACCACAATACGGTTGTAAGAAAAAAGTTCTTCTAATGTAGCAAAAAACCTACTTCGTCGGAGACATCGACGGAGACTTTTGTAGACACCTCGTCGGATGCCTCACAGGGGATGTCACGCAGCAAAAAATTTACGATATTATAGCAAAATCCAAAAACAAAAGTAGCAAAAAAAATAACAAACATGTAGCAAAACCCGAATTCACCGAAGACATTGTCGTACAAACATGCTATGTAGCAAAATAGTTTGTCATATGTAGCAACGCCGACTGCCGTATGTAGCAATTTTGACCACCACGGGTAGCAAAAAAAATTCAAACGTGGCAGGGAGCAGCGCCACAGCGGTAACCCTAGGCCATGGACGGCGGCACGGCGCGCCAGCTAGGAGCAGCATGGGCCCGGGGCAACGACGGTGCCGAGAACCATGGACGCCGGCGAGCTGTCCAGATGGGAGAGAGGCTGGCTGGCACGGGATCGAGGGATTTGAGGGATTCGAGCTCCTGGCGGTGGGGCGACGGCGCACCGGCGGCGGGCGTGGCTGCTTCAGGCGGCGGGCTGGCCGGAGGCGGAGCCGGGGCGGGGCGCCCGCAAGCGGAGGACCGGGCGGCGCGCGGGACGGAGGGTCGGGGCAGACGAAGGATACGAGGAGGACGACCCGGACGATGCATCGTCCGGGGGATGGAGATCATTTTCCTATACCAAAACCAAATTCAAATCAATTAATCTCACTTTAACCCGTCCACGAAGATATCAATGGGCATGGATGTCGCCTTATATCCAAACCCGCCGGATATCTATGTATCTATGGATATCCATTGGTTTAGATGCTATATACATAATCATAACAACATTTAGCATAACTGCAACATTATAGCAAATTTTGATAGCATTTGCGATAACACCATAAAGTACATAGATGTCTCATAACTGTCTGACAGGTCGCCGACGATAAAGACAACTCCCGGTGATTCTTGCAGACGAGCAGGAATGCAGGAGGGGCGGTTGCTGAAGATTACTAGCGGAGGAGGAATAGGGTAGGCAGGGAGAGCAGCGGCGTCGCCGATCCGCTAGGTTGTGGCCTAGCCTACGAGGATCCCAGGAGGGGAGACTTCAATGGCGCTCCGCCGCTTCCCCTGATGGTTGCCTCGTCCCTGCGTAGGGAATGATTAGGGAAATGGAATAGGGAATTAGGGATTAAGATAATAATTGTAATTATCTAGGGTTAGTACTTAGGTGGGCCTTTGGGCCTAGGCTTGCAAGTTGGAACATTAGGCCTTTAATTGAGTAATATGGCACATGTAAAAAAACAATGTATCACTGACATGTGGGTCCCATCATCCGGGTATCCGCTGGATATCTATGGAGTAAAACCACTACCCATGCCCGCACCATGAATTAGCAGATGTGCGCCCTGAAATCCATGGGTGTAATTAGCCCTCCATACGCTTACCCGCCAGGTTGGATATCCGTGGATACCCAGATCCGTGGATAAATTTTCCATCCTTAGCCAGGAGCAGCTGAGCAAGGTCGATCCCCTCGCGGTCTACTTTCTCGCCTTCGAGCGCTAAAAAAATGATAGAGAAGGATTGAGACAGGCGAAGCATGCTTAAGTCATTAGCCGCTGGTCGAACAACATGTGCCGTGACATAGACCTTGCGATCTACCTTGTCGCCTCCGAGCGCTGAAAAAGGACAGAGAAAGAATGAGAGGGGGAAGCATGCTTACGTGATTAGCTGTTGGTCGAAGAAACTGTGTCGTGACACGCACCTCGAGGACTATCATTGTTGCCAAGAGCATGTTGAGGAGGGGCGATCGAAAAAACTGTCAAAGCAAGGCAAAAGAAATCCTGTTAGAGAGGAGCCTCAACAAGTTCTTCATTTGTCTTACCTGTCAGGACCACTGTTGGACGGTTGAGCGGCTAGCGAGACGGGATCTAGCCCCTGTGTGATCAGACGGACGAGACCATGACCCACCTCTTGGTGGGTTGCCCTTTCTCGAAGGTGATCTGGCACGAGATGCTGCCCTGGATTCGATCCACGGCCACACCACCGGATGGAGAAAACGGTTTCGTGGACTGGTGACTGCAGGCTTCACGCTCTACCCCCCCTCCCGAGCTGCCTACAAGGGGACGTCCTCGCTAATAATGATGACAACATGGTGGATCTGGAAGCAGCGTAACGCAGTCATTTTTGACAATGTGTCACCTAGCATGGATAGCCTTCTCGACACAATTCGAACCAAAGCTCGTTCTTGGGCTGCTGCCGGTGCGACTGGCCTTCAGTCCTTGATCCCCGCGTCCCCATAGTCCTAGCGGGTCGAGTTGTGTTGGTGTTAGCTCTTCTAATCTTGTGTATATGTTCGTACAGAACTCTCTTTTATCTATCAATGAATCGAAACGTAAAGCTTTTGCGTTTTCGCAAAAAAGGAAGCCTCAACAACGAAGTCAAGGTGGAGTGGGTGAAGGTCGAGCGGGTCAGCGCGGTTGTTCCCTGAGGCCAACTCCAATGCCCCCCGTAAACGGACCCCGCAGGTCCGATCGTATCCTCCGGGACAGAGCCCACGGCCCAACGCGCACCCGCAAACGGAGAGGATAGCGCGACGCGGTCCGGTTCGACACAAACTGGGCCCAAACCTAGGGCTGGAATGCGGTGGGACGGATGGCTGCCTCGTCCAGCCGTGTCCTCCCGAGGCTTCCACTGGTCCCACCTGGTGGTGTCCTAGAGGGAGGGACCATGTCTTTTTTAATGGGACGGCGTCGTCGTCCCCATCCAGATCCACACTCCACTTACACTCCCAATACTGCTTGGGACCACGTCCTTTTTAATGGGACGGCGTCATCGTCGTCGTCGTTCCTACTACCAGATCTGAGGCGGGACCCGGCTTACTCCGTGCACTCCGACCTCTGGGACTGGTGGTTCGAGGCGGAGCACGCGGCGCGGCGTGAGGCAATCGAGGCACAGGTCGAGAACCTCGACGATGACGAGGACTACTAGGAGGAGTCCAACATGGAGTCCGGCATGGACAACGAGGTCAAGGACGCTGGCTACCACTTCCTGGCACCACAGACCGGCATCCTTGACTGCTCGCGCTATAGGGGCACCGACATCGTCGAGTCTAAGGTCTGGCTTCAGTGGCCCGGCCAAGTGGCGGTCAAGCTGGACGAGCCGGAGCCGAGGCAGCCCCGGCCGATGATGGAGGAGGAGGAGCTCGAGGCCGCCATCCTCGCGTCGCAGCTGGAGGAGGAGAAACGGTGAGACGGCACCGCCCAGGCAGTGCACGAGTCCTGGGTGGCCGCGTAGGCCCAGATGCCCCCTTTGCCGCCTGCGCTCCCGGCACCTTCTGCTCCGGCCCCGAGCGGTGTGTGGCCACCACCCCAGGTCTTCATCGTCATCGCTGACGACGACGTTGAGTAGGCGGCACGCAGCAGCAAGACTATGGCGCCAGCCGGCGAGCAATGCCGGTCCCCTCCATGCGCTACGGCCCCTCATAATATTGGGTTTTTTTAATGTTAATATTTTGTGACCAGGACCTTTTAATGTAATATGTATAATTGTTTTTTGGACTCTTCGTTTTTTTCTGCAATATTTTTTTTTGCGGGACAGTGACCGTTGGAGGCACAGTCCACCGCAAACGGTCCGAGTCCGGACGTCATGTCCTCCACCCGTAAACGGACTGAATACAGATGGATTTGGTATCCGAAATGTAGGGACCGTTGCAGTTGGCCTGACGGCTGCTTACCTCATCGTGTCTGCCATGATGCCTACTCTGTTCCCCAACAGCCGCTGCATGTTGGCTGATGCCCTCGTCACAGCACTGAATCACTAATTGCTCCCAAATGCTGAAAAATAAGAGGAAAGAGAACCGGGGTGAAGTGTGCATACCTATGAAGTAGCCATACTCGCCTCCGTGAATACACCTGACGTCTAGCTCAGTCTCGATGCAAAGCTGGTTCGAGGTAGTCCGAGAGGATATGGGCTAGCCACGACCTACCATTGCATTAGATACGGAAGACGGAGACGCCGTCGCATGCCCGTGTCTGGCAGAACTCGAACGCGTGGGCTTCATCGACCTGTGGGAAGAGAGTTGAGAGAGGGAGGATGCAGTAGACGAAGGAGATATAACCTAGAAGCAAATAATAAATATCATATCTCATCAGTTTATAATAGTTTTATATCATACTACAACTGTATCAATTGAAAACATTGATACAAGTGTGATATAGAAACAAACCAAAGGTCCCTACTAGCCTCTATTCAACTAGTTCGTTAGGCAGCTGATGATCAAGATTTTCTGATCATGGTGTATTTATGCTAGCTGACAATAAAGTCATGTCATCTGAAAAATGATGTGATGGACATTACCTACCTATGATTGTTGCAATACGATCAAGTCACAAATTTCATAGTTACAATAATTAAAAACGAAGTGTCCTAACACTACAAGAAAAATTAGCTTTTACAACGGACGATTTTCATGATTGAAGCCCTTTTTCATGCTAAAAACTCTTCTGCAACGGATGTCAAAGCCCTGTCACAAGGGTTTTTTCCCGACCATGGCGGATCGCACCCTTCGGCCATGAAAAATTGTTCCGTCGTAGATCTGTTCGCGAGCCATGCTGACTGCTGCCATTATGCAAACTACCACGTGACAGCCGCTATTAACGTCACGGTCACAGAAACCGTAATAGAAGTCAGGCCCAACCAAAGCCTACTAATTATTAACTGGGCCGGCCCATGAGGAGATACCAATAAGGATACGACTATTTACTGTTTTGGCTTGCACCGTTTGAAATGGCCAGTACTACATCCAGCCATGGCACGTACACTTTCAGGCCCGATACTGTTTCGGCCTACAGTAGGCCCAAGTTATCCCAACATTGTGCGGACACTTGAGGCCTGTACCACGACGGCCCGGTACTGTTCAGGTCTGGTGCCAATCTACCTTTTACTGTTTAGGCCATTTAGTGTCTGGGCTTTTGGCTATTCAGACTGGTACTGTTCGGCCTGTTACTATAGTGGCCTGCCACTGTACTGGTCTTTCAATGTTCTGGCCTGCTACTGTTCTAGACTTTAAAATTTATGGCCTTCTACTGTTCTGCCCTTAGGAGTTTCTGCCTTCTACTATTGAGGCCATTCACTGTTTCGGCCTTCCACTATTCAGGCCTTTCACTATTTCGGCTTTCTATTGTTCAGGCCTTTCACAGTTTTGGTCTTCTACTATTCTAGACTTTCACTGTTCTGGCCTTCTACGGTTCTGTCCTTTAGAGTTCTGTCCTTCTACTGTTCCAGCCTTCTGCTGTTCTGGCCTTCTGTTGTTCTGGCCTTCTACTATTCTGGCATTCTACTGTTCTCCTCTTTAAATTTTTGTTTTGCACCGTCCATATTCATGTTGTTTCAATGTTCAGCATGTTACTGCTCTGGTCTACTACTGTTTTGGCCTTTTTTGGTAGCACCTAATTTTTTGTAGAACAACACAGGAATATCAAGACATCAATTAATAAACACGCACAAATTCAAACTACTTATTGTACAACAATAAAAGTTTATTACAATAGATTGTACAATAATATAGACCTTTTAAAAGATTACAAAGTCTTGATATCATCAATAAGAGATCGGTACATGGAGATTCGCTTCAATGTATCATCTGTCCTCTTGTTCAACATTTCAGCTACAGATCTAAGAGCAGTTACACCCTTTCTTTTTGCATGCAATACAAGCTTTATATATTTATCACCTGCAGGAGTTGTTCTAGGTGGACTGTTAAGTAAGTTGTTTGCTTCATAAATGCAATGGGAGGATGAATAGGAAGATGGATCACAACTTTCAGTCCTGCCTTCCGAGGACTCCTACTTGGTTTTAACTGCAGCCTGCTAAAATATGGTGAAAGAGGTTAAAACAAAGAACAAGTGAAACAATAAATTAGTATTATATAAAGTAGAGATCATTTAAAGTAAGTATGAACTTACAGTCACACGTTTAGGCTGACGGTAGCTACTTCTCAAGCGGGTGCGACTCCTAGTCAATCTGCTAGAAGAATCTGAGCCGAGCAGTTGGAACTCTGGTCCTTATACTCCATTGTCATTTCTCTGCATTAAGGCATGTCATTTAAAACCTAGTCAGCTGGTTTGGAACAATGAAAACTCTTGAAAAGACCAAAAACATAGCCTTCAAAATTACCAGATGTATGATTCAAACTAGATAGCTGGTTTGGAAGGATGAAAGCAAGTGAAAACACCAAAAAGATAGCATTAAAAATGATTAGGTATATGATTCAAACTAGATGTACATTTTCTAAATTAAGCATTCGCAGATAGAAACACAACAGAACATGAATGCAAAAGTCAGGGCAAGGTTTTAGGTAGAATGACTAATTAACTTATTAGGCATGCAGGCATGACAAGAAACTGGCCTAAGTAACACAAGGAAACCTCGCACTTTAGCCTTGCTTGGCATCATATTGTCAGTGTTGGATCCTCTATGAGTTGTTTGCATGACTGATAGCGATGAGATTCGACACATTTTTGATGGTTTTCTCCTAGATTTGATCGTTTTCTAGCTTTACCTAACTCTAATACTTTGGTAGCGAAGAAAACTTGGTTTTTAATGTGTGTTTTAGGTTCTGAACATCAACAGAAGGTTTTAACAAGAGAAACACAATATTCAGGTGAAAACAAGCAAGTCTCTTTTTGGAAGCAATCGAGGGAGGCATACAGAGGCTTTAACGAGCAACTATACGACGGGAATACTTTTCCAGCCGTATAGTTCCCGCCGTATAGCTTCCGTCGCCTCTGTCTTGTCAAAAGGGACAACTTCCGTGAAGAGGCCAGACGCGAAATCATAACACAACGGCCGCCATCCCATCCAGAAAGGAGAAAGAAGAGATCCGGAGAATAAGGGGGAGATGTTCTTCATCTCGCTCCACGATCTTCGACCTCCTAGTCATCACACCCTCATAGCCATTACTTGTACTTGAGAGTAAGAGAGAGAGAGATCTTCACCTTGCAAGATTAGGGTTTGAGATTGTTTCTTCCTACCTTGAATTGTGTTGCATTACTTTTCTATTCTTATTATGGATATACACGGTAATAGCGAGAAGAACTCCCTTTATTTAATTATATCGATGATGCTTTCTTCTCTCATGTGTGAGTAAGTTCCTTGGGCATGGGAGATGTAAGGGATTGGTGAGATGTGATGTGCCTCCATATATTTTCCACTAGTTTGTGATTGATTTTAATTACTATATTATGTGTGCTTGACTATCTGTGGGATGCCTAATGCTTGTTGTCCAATTAAGGGCCCAGACAACACGATGCTTTGTTCTACATAGATAGGATCTTGCTCGCTAGCAGACCAGCGACCCTCGAGTGACACAGGGATATTAATGGAAAACAAGTTGACTCGAGGATAACGAGGAACCACTGTGCTTCTTGCATTTGTCTGATCCAAGGAGTTTAATTGCTAAGCAACCTGAAGGGTCTTAATCGCCTAGTGATTGACCATGGTTTTGGTAATAGGCTAGTAGAATTATTGAAGTTGGGATGAAATCTACCAAGAGGAGTTCCGGCTAATTATGGGTTGCTCGCCTACACATATACTTATAAGATTACAATTGTTATAATTATCATTCGTCCACCTGGCATAGTCACTATCACCATGAAATGTATATGCCCATGCCTTCTTTGTCATCTCCAGAAAACCACAAACAATCGAATCGTTCTTTACTTTTATGCTTTTTATTCCTGAAGTTTACATTTTAGTTTTATTTAAATACATCCAGTTTAATCCAAATTTATACTTATTTCCACACTTGCAGTCAATTCACTCAAAGGCCTGTGACAACTTTGAGTGTGACAGAGACTTCACTCATAAACACTTACCTTTGGGCTCCTTGTGGGATCTATATCTATACTTCGAAACTAGCTATAAATGATTTGTGCACTTGCAGATATTAAGCTATTTTCTGGCGCCGTTGCCGGGGAGCTAAGCGCTTAGTGTTTGTCTCTTGAAATTTCAGGTGTTACTACTACAAAATGGTCTCCCTAGGAGAGAAAGGGTCTAGACGCTCTGGTAGGACCTATTTACCAGATTATTTTGAGTGCGTGCCTATTCAAAGGCGTGAAGAAATTATTGAAAAACTTTTAAGATCAAACAAGATTGAAGTTGAAAACCTGAGTGATTTTATGGAAATCATGTCCATTTACAGGACAACTCCCAAAAAACCTGAGAAAACTCTCAGGGAATACAGTGCTCCAAACTCTGCTTTCCTTAAACAACCAATAGTATTTCCTAACCCTGGAGTTAGAGAATATAGATTTGATGGTGGAATTATTAAAAATTTGCAGGAAAAAGCTTTCAGTGGAAGGGAAGATGAAGACTCAGGAAGACATATTAGGGAATTTGATGATTTGATGACAACACTTGGACCAAAAGGTTTGCCAAGAGACTTCTCTCGTCTAATTTTTTCCCATTGGTCTCTTAAAGGTTAAGCTCTAGACTGGTTATATTCTCTCCCTTGTTATTACATTAAATGTTGGGAAAACTGTATTGTCAAATTCATAAACATGTTTAATCCTTTTAAAAAGGTAACTGAAACTAGAAAGAATATAGGCAACTTTAGTCAGAACGTGGGAGAAAACTACCCACAAGCTTGGGATAAATTCTTTGGAATGATCAATAGAATTCCTAATCATGGCTATTCTAAATCAACTATTTGCCATTTATTTTACCATGGTCTTAATACTCAAAGCAAAGAGTTGCTTGACTTATCAGCAGGAGGATCGATAAATACTTTAACTATTAAAGCATGTTTGGAATTGATGTCTACTAGGGCTAAGAATGATTCTATATACAATCCTGATTTCGGCACTAAGCTAGAAAAAGGGATGCTTCGTATAAATCCTGATCTTATGCCTAAAGTACGCAAACCAATGAAATAAAAAGGTATACCTTCTGAACTTGTTAAGGAAAACAAAGTAGACTTGTTACAAGTTTTTACTGAAGAAGATGACACTAGAAAAGTTTTTCAAGAATTAAAACATCGACAAGCAAAATCTCATAATAACCTGCATAAGCATTTTCAAAAACATAAAAAGATTTTGGCAGAAATCACGGAAAATTATGATGAGATTGGCCAAGAAATAAAATTATTTCACAAGTATCTTAGTATGATTGAAACCCAATGTGAACAAATAGCATCTGGTTATCAAATTTTTCTTCGAGATGATATAGATATTCCTGTTTCTACTAATGTTGTTACAAGAAGAGGTGCAGTTGTTACAGGACCATTAGGACCACCAGAATATGAACATGATAAAGAGCAAAAAGAAAAAGCCTTGCTTAAAGCAAGCCAAGAAGATGATACACTCGTGGATCCTCAAGATGAAACTGCTCAAGAAACACAAGGAGGACCAAAATGATGCACATGATGACCATTATGACTCTGATGCAGAGACGGTTGATCCAAGAGAAGAAAAAGAGACAAGCACTAAAGATGAAGTTGTTGTAGTAGAAAAGAAGAAAAGTGACAAGCAACAACAACAAAAGAAAGTAACAAAAGAGCCTGATCCCCCATGATACGTTGCTAACGTATCTATAATTTTTGATGTTCCATGCTTGTTTTATATCTACTTTGTTATGTTTTGTCCACACTTTGGAGTATTTTTATACACTTTCTTGGACTAACCTATTAACAAGATGCCATAGTGCCAGCTGCCTGTTTTCTGCTGTTTCTGGTTCTAGGAAAGTCAGAAAATGAATATTCTCGGAATTGGACGGGACAAAAGCTAAAGTCAATATTTCACCGAGGGGGACACGGAGCCAGAAGACGAGACGGAGAGGGGCCAGAGGCCGGCCACACCACCTGGCCGCGTGGCCAGGCCTGGCCCATACCAGGGGGTGGTGTGGCCTCGTAGGGCACTCCCTCGACCTCCCCTTTCGACTATATATTGCCTCCGATACAAAAACCCTAAGTACCCGATCAAAATTCCACGAAAGAGTCTGTAGCTGCCGTCATCTCCATCCCTAGATCGGGAGGGATCTGAAGCTCTTCTTGGCACCCTGCCAGAGGGGAGAGATCACCCTGGAGGCCTTCTTCATCACCATGCCTGCCTCCGGTGTGATGCGTGAGTAGTTCATCCCTAGACTACGGGTCCATGTAGTAGCTAGATGGTTGGTTCTTCTCTTTTGTGCTACCATGTCTAGATCTTGTGAGCTCCGTTCATGATCAAGATCATTTATTTGTAATCATACATGTTGTGTTTGCGGGAATCCGATGGATATTGAGATGCTATTTCAGATTGATTATTGATTCTATCATGTCTTTGTTATTTGTGATCTTGCATGCTCTCCATTGTTAGTAGCTATCTTGGCCTAGTAGATGCTAGCAACTCCAAGACGGAGTATTTATGCTCGATATTGGGTTCATGCCTCTAGTAATCTGGGGAAGTGACAGAAATCTCTAAGGTACTAGATGTGATGTTGCTACTAGGGAGAAAACAACAATCCTTTGTTCATAGAATAATTGTATTTTTTACTTTACACGCAATGCTTAATGCAATTATCTGTTGCTTGCAACTTAATACTGGAGGGGGTTCGGATGATAACCTGAATGTGGATTATTAGTCATAGATGCATTTGGATTACGGTCTATGTATAATGTTGTAATGCCCAATCAAATGTCAGAGAAGTCAAGATGATTAGTATATGCATGTATGCTTTCTCGATGTTTGTCAATTTCCCCGCTGTAATTTGTTCACCCAACATGTCATCTATCTTAAGGAGAATCGCCACTAGTGAACTATGGACCCCGGTCCTTTCTTTTACTATCAATCTACAATCTACTATTTACTGTTTTCTGTTTATTTTCTGCAAAGACATTACTATCTTCCACACAATACGTTTAATCCTTTGTTTTCAGCAAAACCGGTGAGATTGACAACCTCACTATAAGTTGGGGGCAAAGTTCTGTGGTTGTGTTGTGCAGGATTCCAAGTTGGAAACAACACCTTGGAGGTGTTTCCTTACTCCTACTGGTTCGATAACCTTGATTTCATATCTGAGGGAAAACTTGCTAATGTGCTCATTATATCTTCCTCTTGGGGTTCCCCAACGAGCTCGATATATTTTGGGCCATCAAGCTATTTTTCTGGTGCCATTGCCGGGGAGTCAAGGATATCTTCACAAGGGGAGTCCCTCATAACCAATCTCTTTACTTTGTTTTATTTGTTTTGCTTAGTTTATTTCTGCTTTGTTTGCTTGTTTCTTTATCAAAAACATAAAAAAAATTAGTTGTACTAGTTTGCTTTCTTTATCAAAAACGTAAATTTTTTGTTTACTCATTCTTAGCTCACCATGTTGATCCCCAAATTCACCCTGAAAGACCTTTCAATAGGTAGTGGCTCTATAATTGGGAAATATAATATTGAAGAATTCTTTAATCATGTTAGTAAGCATGAGGATATTGAGGATAGATCCTTTGCAGAACTTGGTCCAAATTATGAAATTGCTGCAGCTTCTTTAGTTCACATGTTGGAAGCTAGGTTTGTTAACCTTAACCCCATAATGCAAGTAATGTTTCTTAAACTTAAAGAAATTGAGGACCTCGAAAAGAGAGATTTTATTCTGGAAACCTTGCTTAAAGAATTCTATGACGTTGCTAAGGAAGCTAGAAAAGTCTTTGATCGTTTTAATATGATAGGCTCATGTGTAGATGTTATTGGTACACGAGAAAATATGAACAAAACTGAACCAAATGGGGAGGAAATTAAGATACCAATACCTTTTAAACTTGTAGGAATGCATGAAGCCATAGAAAAGAATTTTGATTGGATTGTTCCTAAAAACCCATTTGATGAAAATAGTGAACCCAAGAGCATTGAGAGAGGATCCTCTAAAACTTATTTGGATGAGATACCTTGCCTTGTGTAAGATATTTCTGGTATCAATCTTAATGCTTCTTCGTTTGAGAATACTTGATTCTTTTTTTACTTCTTATGCCGAACTTAAATGTGTTAAAGAAAAGTACTTATTGGGAGATAACCCAAAAGTTTTAGTTGAGTCTTGAAAGTTATTGCTTCAGTAATAACCTCTCCTTATCCTTTTTATTTGATTTTTGTGCCAAGAGTAACCTCTAATGAGAGAGAAGTAAGACTTGGGAAAGTTGCTTTCCCGAAACAGACTTTTGTTCTTCGCTCTAAAAAATCGTGTAAAATCTCTGTACGTTAGTTTGATCTGTGCTTTTTTGTACTTCTGCCCCATGTTATTATCCAACTTTCGTTAGTTTAACACTTTTCATTTTGAGCAATATAAGGTCTACGAAAAAATTGGTTTATACCTGCTGGTCTGTTTTGACAAATTTCTGCCATTATTTGCATTTGCTTCTTGTTGATTCCTTTTTGGGTTCTTTTTGGAGAATCAAGATTTTTGAGGGAAGTTCTATAGTAGCTTGTGTTTTAATGGAAGTTTTACTTGTATTAGAACTGAACCAAAAGACTTATTATCTTAAGTACACTAATGTTGCTAATGAAGATTGTGTGAAATTTTGTATGAAGGAAAAATTTCAGGTGTAAGGAAAGAATGATGTAATGAGATGAAGAATGGACTGAAGCTTAAGCTTGGGGATGCCACCGGTGTCACCCCAAGAAATATCCAATAAGTACAAGCGTCAAAGCTTGGGGATACCCAAGGCATCCCCTTCTTCATCAAGAAAAAATTCAGGTTTCATCCAAACACTTCATTTTTATTGTTTCATGCACAGTTGTGTTGTTCTTGGAGCATCTTTGTTTTCGTTTTTAGTTTTCGTTTGCTTGGTTTGCTTAGTTTGCTTGAATAAATTGGTTGGACCCCTCATTCATGCGTTAGTTTTCAAAGAAGATTGGTTTGGATTGGAAAAGAGTAGGAAAGTTCATGCTTAAGTGGTAAAAAGAGCTTGTTTTTGACTGTGGCCTATGCTTTGTCATGTCATGGTTGATATTGTTTTGGCTTTATGCTTAGTTACTTTTTCTGTAGCATGGCATGTTACAAACAATTGAGATTTCTTAATGTGCCTTGAAAGAATCATGCATTGTTTTAGCATATTAAAGCATAGTATTGTGGTATTCTCCTTTGATGCTTTATTTGGGATGACTTGGCACATGCTCACACCATGTTAAGACTATCCCAAGTCACCATAGACTCTATGATCCTTTAGTTTTCGACTTGTAATATCACTTTATGCTTTAATTAATGATGTTTTGTCGCTTTGCATGATTATGGTCATTGTTGCTCTCTTAGTTGGTCGCTCCCAGTCTTTTGCTAGCCTCCATAACCAAGTATGAGTTCCACTCATGCATCCAACTCCAAATAAAACCAAGTTATTCAAAAGAGTACACCATACCTACCTATTAGCATTTGCTTTTCCAAGTATATTCATGTTTTTATCTACCTTCCGAATTAAACTTGTTATGAGAAAACTAGTGATTAAAGATCTCACAAACTTGATGGTACACTTTAATTTTCTTGCTCCTAATAAACTTGAACCATTGTGTCATCTATGTTGTATTGCTTGCACTTATATGTTGGGAATTAGCAGAACCATGTTTTCATGGGGAACGATTTCAACATTGCACTTGTACATTGTACCCAGTTCATATTATAGTCTTTTGTCTATGGATGTCGTCGGTGTGAAATCAAAGGGGAGCTTGTAAGTCCATGGAGTTATGTATGTGTGTTAGAGAAACGCCTGGGCCGCTGGTCTAATCCATGCCTAATCATGGTGGAAACCTGCAGCGTAACCATAACGAGCAATCTATGAAGCATTCTTCTTATAAAAAAAGAGATAGAGATTGATAAAAAGAGAAAAAAGAGAAAAAAAAGGAGATGAGAAAATAGGAAAGAGAGAAAAAAGTACCATTTTCCCATGGTAAATAAGAAGATTGCTGAGATGCTTATTGTCTGCCTCCCTTGTCATTTTGATATGGGGATTCTTCCGTATCATCGGGCAAGGGGTACCCCCCTTGGCGGTTCTCTATGATACACATGTACTTACTATGACAAGAACTTATCGGTAACTAAACTTGAGTAGCATGAGGAGCGACCCTCGTATTCAAGGGACATGAGATTGCCAACTTATACTTTGTCAAGCATATACTCCATAGTTTGTTCACTTTAACCTTAATCACTTCAAGATGCTTATGATAGGGGCAATAAGAGCTGAAAGCTAATAAGTACCATAATTTTTGGAAGCTCTTTATGAGACTTGAATCCCTGCTTCCTTCTATGAAGGCCTTTCTTTTACTTTTATGTTGAGTCTCCATCTTCTATCTTTATGCACCTATTGAGAGAGCATAGTGGCCATTCTTAGTTTAATGTGCATTGTCCCAAGACTTGTTGATTGATGCATAACTTTGATATTGCTTGTTCTTAAACTATTTGTATCTAGTCACCCTTATGAACTTTGAAGGTGTCCTATGCATTTATGTTTTGCTACACTATGAGGGACAAGCTGAATACCATTCTTATTATGCTTTCTCTATGTGAAACAAACAAACGTCTTGCAAAGCATTAGTATTCATGAATCTTTTTTTGTACCTTTTCATGTTACAACATAGTTACTATGTCTTATTGTTAGAACTATATCTTTCATGCTATGTTAAAGTACTATGATCCCAACTATCAATGTTCTACAAATACTTTGATCAAGTTTATGATGGTGCATGTCACCTAAAAAAATATTCTTTCTTTCGATCACTTACCTACTCGAGGGCAAGCAGGAGTTAAGCTTGGGGATTTTGATACGTTGCTAACGTATCTATAATTTTTGATGTTCCATGCTTGTTTTATATCTACTTTGTTATGTTTTGTCCACACTTTGGAGTATTTTTATACACTTTCTTGGACTAACCTATTAACAAGATGCCACAGTGCTAGCTGCCTGTTTTCGGCTGTTTCTGGTTCCAAGAAAGTCACAAAATGAATATTCTCGGAAATGGACGGGACAAAAGCCAAAGTCAATATTTCACCGAGGGGGACACAGAGCCAGAAGACGAGACGGAGAGGGGCCAGAGGCCGGCCACACCACCTGGCCGCGTGGCCAGGCCTGGCCCATACCAGGGGGTGGTGTGGCCGCCTAGGGCACTCCCTCGACCTCCCCTTTCGACTATATATTGCCTCCGATACAAAAACCCTAAGTACCCGATCAAAATTCCACGAAAGAGTCTGTAGCTACCGTCATCTCCATCCCTAGATCGGGAGGGATCTGAAGTTCTTCTTGGCACCCTGCCAGAGGGGAGAGATCACCCTGGAGGCCTTCTTCATCACCATGCCTACCTCCGGTGTGATGCGTGAGTAGTTCATCCCTGGACTACGGGTCCATGTAGTAGCTAGATGGTTGGTTCTTCTCTTTTGTGCTACCATGTCTAGATCTTGTGAGCTCCGTTCATGATCAAGATCATTTATTTGTAATCATACATGTTGTGTTTGCGCGAATCCGATGGATATTGAGATGCTATTTCAGATTGATTATTGATTCTATCATGTCTTTGTTATTTGTGATCTTGCATGCTCTCCATTGTTAGTAGCTATCTTGGCCTAGTAGATGCTAGCAACTCCAAGACGGAGTATTTATGCTCGATAGTGGGTTCATGCCTCTAGTAATCTGGGGAAGTGACAGAAATCTCTAAGGTACTAGATGTGATGTTGCTACTAGGGAGAAAACAACAATCCTTTGTTCATAGAACAATCGTATTGTTTACTTTACACGCAATGCTTAATGCAATTATCTGTTGCTTGCAACTTAATACTGGAGGGGGTTCGGATGATAACCTGAAGGTGGATTATTAGTCATAGATGCAGTTGGATTACGGTTTATGTATAATGTTGTAATGCCCAATCAAATGTCATAGAAGTCAAGATGATTAGTATATGCATGTATGCTTTCTCGATGTTTGTCAATTTCACCGCTGTAATTTGTTCACCCAACATGTCATCTATCTTAAGGAGAATCACCACTAGTGAACTATGGACCCCGGTCCTTTCTTTTACTATCAATCTACAATCTACTATTTACTGTTTTCTGTTTATTTTCTGCAAAGACATTACTATCTTCCACACAATACGTTTAATCCTTTGTTTTCAGCAAAACCGGTGAGATTGACAACCTCACTATAAGTTGGGGGCAAAGTTCTGTGGTTGTGTTGTGCAGGATTCCAAGTTGGAAACAACACCTTGGAGGTGTTTCCTTGCTCCTACTGGTTCAATAACCTTGGTTTCATAACTGAGGGAAAACTTGCTGCTGTGCTCATCATACCTTCCTCTTGCGGTTCCCCAACGAGCTCGATATATTTTGGGCCACCACCCCACAAAAGGTAAAAGACAAGAATAAGAAAGGTGAGCAAAGTCTTCCTTATCCAGATCAAAAAAAGAAAGCACTGGATCGGGTAATCTATGATACTTTCAAAAAGTCACTTGGTGATCTTCGTCTATAAATTCCATTTGTGGATGCAATAAAAGTTCCCACCTATTCTAAATTCCTCTGTGATATTCTTAGTAGAAAGAAAGAAATAACTGAAATCGTTGCCATGTGACTAGTTGTCCTGCTAATGGGAAGCTATTGTCTAAATCGGGAGATCCCAGAATACCTACTATTTCATGCTCAATTGGCAAAACTGATATTCACAATGCCTTGTGTGATTAAGGTACAGGAGTTAATGTAATGCCCTATTCCCTCTATAAAAGGTTAGGATTAGGGGAGTATTCCCCCACTACTATGAATTTACAAATGACTGACAAGTCCACTAAATAACCCATTGGTATGATTGAGGATGTTCTACTTAGAATAGATGAGCATGTTATTCCCACTTATTTTATTATTCTTTAAATGCCAAAGGATGAAAAATTATCCATAATACTTGGAAGACCTTTCCTTAGTAATGCAAGAGCATCAGTTGATTGTGCTGAGGGAAAAATAATCTTCAATGTTTATGATGCTAAAATCATCCGGTATTTTCCAAAGAAGCTAGAAGCAGGAGAAAGATATATTCCACTAGCAAAACGAGTTCATGTGGTAAGTGCCTTTGATAAGGGGCAACCCAAGGTAAGAATTCTAGAATAGAGAAGGGGTTGAGTTATTCAACCATTCTTAATAAAATGCTTAATGGGAGTCAACCCATTGCATTAATAAAATAAACTAAAGAATAAAGTGTTCATCGCATTCCTACAACTTTTTCACAGACATTCTTGTGGAAGCGCGCCCGTGAAGATGCAGCTGTTAAAAAGTAGTAGAAATATCGATTGAATAAGTGTAGAATAAGTACAGAAATAAAATTTTGAGTTTTATCTACAAAAACTAGCTTAATCATTTTTGTCCAGATCAAAAAGTGAACCTCCAGTAGAACTAGAAATCCTGCTCTCTACATGCTGTTTTTGGTTGATAATTTCAATTGTCATTTTTCTGTCAAAAACAAGGTGTTTCGCCAAGTTTCAGAATAAGAAGGTATTCTCGAAGAAATAGAATTTTTTTGATGAGTACTAAAGGTTTAACGACCTAATATACGGCAAGAATAAAAATTTCGGCCGTATAGTTTGGCCGTATGGATATCTTTGCCATCAACACATTTTCTTTCGTAGGCATAGAGGATTTAACGACCAACTATACGGCAGGAATAAAAATTACGGCCGTATAGTTCTGGTCGTATAGATATTGATGCCTTTGTACAATTTCTTCTCAAAGGTACTGATGGTTTAACGACTAACTATACGGCGGGAATAAAAATTCCGATAGTATAGTTCCGGTCGTATAGATATTGATGCCTTTGTACAATTTCTTCTCAAAGGTACTGATGGTTTAACGACTAACTATACGGCGGGAATAAAAATTCCGATAGTATAGTTCTGGTCGTATAGATATCGATGCCTGTTTTAGAAAATCCATCTCGAGGACATAAACATTTTGACGACCAACTATACAGTAGGACCATTATGATCCGGCTGTATAGTTGCACCCATATATCTGTGTTCTGCATAAAGAAAACCTAATTAGTGGCGCCTTCGCAGCTATGCGGCGGGAACAACGCCCGTATAGTTGCGGCCATATAGTTCGGCGCGACCTCATAATCACGTCGAGGCAGCTAGGTTTCTTCTCCCTCCTCACTTTTTCTCTCATATTCTCTCTCCAAACCTCTCAAAACCCACCTAGAACTCTTGATTCTTCGTGGATTTCGTTCGTTTGAGTGGGGGAATCAACAAATCGATAAGTTTCTCTCCCTATCCATGCTTTATTTTCAGATTTCGATGGTTGAAACTCTCACATTGATCTACTGGATGGACTCAAGCTTATTTTGTTTTTCTTTATGATTTGTCACGTTGGGGTTATATTTTTCCACGTAGAATCATTCGTATATCATGTAGAAACTATATGCCTAAGGTTTCATGGTGAAAAGTTTCAGTGCATCAAGATGAACAAAATTGGTAGCATTTTTCGCAAGGGCAAGCACCAACGTGGAAAGAGTTCGGGGAACCGTGCCAAGCTCAACCCCAAGCTGGCCATAGTTTCATCAAGGAGGATGATGCCCACACGTTTGGCCAATGATAGCTTTCTCGATGCGGCAAGGTTGAGGGCGTACTTCGACCTCATGTGTGCAAATTCAAGACTTGCAGTACTCGCCTATGCAAACCACAATACCTACGCCAAGCTCACCTATGAGTTCCTTGCCTCCTTTTACGATGACCACAGGGAGAAAGGTAATGCGTGCACGAGAGTTCTACTAGAAGATGTCCACCATCCAGAACCCAAAAATTCGCTACTACGCCTTGTTCCTCGCCAACACACTGCTGGGAAGAGGAGATACCGGTTCCATGGCCAATGCGAACATGGCAATGATCACCAAGGCACTCTTCCCCAATACACCGTAAAGCCCCAATCCCGGGGCTCTACTCATCCAGCACTTTTGTCACCAGAGAAACAATACGAAAGGTGACATTCGCATTGGTGGATTGGTAACCCACCTTGCTCGTGCATTAAACATTATCTTGCCTATGATGCAACCTGTTGATGGCCCCAAACTTATGGATGTCAAATATTTGACTGCTTGTGGCTTCCTCGGTGTTTACCGAGCTAACAAGAGGCTCCGAGCATATCAGTTTGGTTATCCAGGTGATGCACAGGTTGAACAGGTTCCGTTACCCTGTCCCCAAGCCTTCTCGATTATGGAGAAGGACACATGGATCCTCACCAAGGATCAAGTGGTGGAGATCATGGCTGAACTCCAGCCCGATCAAGAGGAAGATGAAGAAGGAGTGTAGCAGGATGAGGATGAGCAGGAGCAGGAGCAGGAGCAAGAATACAACCCTACTTGGGAGGGACAGCAGCAACAGCAGGGGGACCCTGGGATCCATGGCCTAATCAGCTGCAACAGGGGTTCAACTACGTCCCCTATCAAGAATTTCAGCAGCTCAACCAGCGCGTTGGGGAGATTTACCACACTCTACAATGAGTGAATGAAGATGTGAGTGCCTTAACTCAAAACTTCAGTCACTTCATTACCAACTTCCCTGTGAACACCCGGATTTTTAAGTCTAGATGCCTGGTATGCCATACATCACAATCCCAGGATTACCATTTTTGCGAGACATAACAGAATTGGTACCACAGTACATCATCCATTACAAAACATAATAGTCTTACAAATAGTTGATCTCACGATCAAGTCTTAATACATATCAAAGCATCGGAAATAAACATAGTAGACTCCATCTTCATTGCCACAGGCAATGCTGATGATGGGAGATGATCCTAGTTATCGTAGACCTCCTGATGTCCATCTTCCGGGTAGTCCTCCTCATAGTCTGGCCATGGGAATAGCCAGGGACAAAGCCATGAGTACTCTTTAAGTACTCGCAAACTATCACTAACACAAGTAAGGTAATACTAGTAGGAATCCTAAGCTCTAGTCTTGTTTGCAACAAGCCAATTTTATTTCATAAGTATTTAGTAGTAAAGCCTATTTGAGTAATCCCCCGCTGTAGGCTATGGTGATGGTAGGGATTGGATGAGATCGTTGATGTAATGGCATCAGATTGTTAGGGCATGGTGCCTAGTATCTTCTATTAGTGCTTTATGACTTTGTTGCGACTTGTTGTGCTTAATGCTTATCACTAGGGCCCGAGTGCCATGATTTCAGATCTGAACATGTTATTGATTCATTATGATAGTATTGTTTATGGTCTCATCTGCAAGTTGTATACACATGTTGTTGTCTGGAACCAATGGCCCCGAAGTGACAGAAATCGGGATAACCGGAGGGAATGGCTTTGATGTGAGGATCACAAGTGTTCACGGAGTGTTAATGCTTTGCTCCAATGCTCTATTAAAAGGAGCACCTTAATTGCCAGTAGTTCCTTTGAGGCCCCGCTACAAACGGGCTGGCATGACAAAAGATGTTGTGCAAGTTCTCATTGCGAGCACGTATGACTATATATGGAACACATGCCTAGGATTATCTAGTACTTGGATGCTTTATCATATTTATCTGCAACTGCCCTATGTTCTGATTGCTATGTGAATTGGCTTGTCCATGTAACGCCCGTCCATCCATCCCTATGCCTACCGCACTCGAATCCCACTGTTTACTGCTATTGTTACTACTGTCTTTGCTTTACTACTGTTGTTACTTTACTATTCCTACTACAAAACTGTTGCTACTGATAAACTGCTATGAGAAAGATTATTTCCAGGTGCAGCTGAATTGAGAACTCAGTTGTTAAGGCTTATAAATATTCTTTGGCTCCCCTTGTGTCGAATCAATAAATTGTGTTTCACTTCCCTCGAAAATACTGCGATACACCCCCTATACTTGAGGGTCATCAGTCGGCAAGCAGGTCGTCCTGGCGGGTGGATTTTAGCACCACGTCATCGATGTAGACATGAATGTTGCGGCCAATTTGGTTCGCGAGGCACTCCCGTATGCACCTTTGGTATGTGTCGCCGACGTTCTTGAGGTCGAACGTCGTGGCCATGTAGCAGAAGGCGCTGAATGGCGTGATGAACGCCGTCTTCTCCTCATCCTCGACCGCCATTTTGATCTGGTTGTAGCGAGAGTAAGCGTCGAGGAAGCATAGCGACTCCGATCCCGCGGTCGAGTCGATGATCTGGTCGATGCCTGGTAGGACGAACTCCTCCTTCGGGTAGGAGCTATTGAGGTTGGTGTAGTCGATACACATTCTCCATGTGTTGTTCTTTTTCAGGACCAGGACTGGGTTTGCCAGCCACTTGGAGTGTTTTATTGGCCGAATGAAGCCTGCGGCTAACAAGCGTTGCACTTCTTCATTGAAGGGCCACGATGACTGCTTTATTGGTCGCGCTTTGGGGTCGGCGTGCAGTTTGTGCTCAGCGAGTTTCCTCGAGACACCTGGCATGTCGGAAGGTTTCCATGCGAAGATGTCGTGGTTCTCATGGAGGAACTCAATGAGCACGCTTTCCTATTCGGGGCTCATATGCGCCCCAATGGTGACCGTCTGGCTGGAGTCGCTCGGGATGAGCTGGACGCTTCGGGTATGCGTGGTTGCCTCGAACGTGGAGTTCGCGGTGGTTGGCTTCTTTAGTATGGTGGGGTCGTCCTTGTTGATTTTGCCCGTGTATTTTGCGAGCTCCTCCACATGGTCAGTCTTCGCGGTGATGACGGCGTCGGCGAGCTCAGCGCCTTTGTCCTCGCATTCCACGGCCATATCGGGGTCGCCGTGGACGGTGTGATGCCGCTCAGCCCTGGGAGCTTCATCATGTTGTACGCGTAGTGGGGGGTCGCCATAAATTTGGCAAACGTTTGGCGTCCTAAGACGCGGTGGTAGGGGCTGCGGAAGTTCACCATCTCGAACTCAATTCGCTCGGTGCGGTAGTTTCCCGGTGTGCCGAAGATGACCGGTAATGTCACTTTTCCTATCGGGTATGCCTTCCAACCGGGGACGATGCCATGGAAGGTTGTCAGGGTTGGCTGGATTGCCGACTCCGGGAGCTGGAGCCTTTTTAACGTGTCCACATACATGATGTTGATGGAGCTCCTGCCGTCGATCAGTGTCTTGGGCAACCAATAGTTGACCACTTTGGGCCTGACCACCAGGGCGACTCGCCCTGGGTACTCGATCTTGGGAGTGTGGTCCTCGCGACTCCAGGTGATGCTTTGTTCGGACCAGTTGAGGAAGCGTGGGATGTCGACCTGTGTCACCGCATTGACGGCGACTGCACGGGCGAGCACCTTCCTCTCGCGCTTCGTGCCGAGCCCGGTGAAGGTGTGTAGCGAGCCGACGGTGTTGCCGAAGCCGCCAGTGTTTCCGTTGTCCCGAGGTGGGTTGTTGTTGGGGTCTTCCCTTGCTCGCCTTGCCTTTTCGATCTCTTTGAGAGAGTGGAAGTCCGCGGTGGTGTGGGTTGCGGGTTTCCCTTCCCTGCTGTGGTAGACATATGGGCTGGTTGAGCAGGGCGGCGGGGTCGAATTTTGGCCTCGCCGCGTTGTTGGTGCGGTAGTTTCCGCTGTCACGATAATTTCCTCCGTCGTGGCGGTAGCTTTTGGGATCGCGTTGGCCGTAGCCGACATTGGCGAATAAGTCGACTCGCCCGTCCGTGCGGCGCTTGCTGGTGCTGCAGGAGTTGTTGTAGCGCATGTCACGCTGTCGCCCGCTGTCGTGGCCGTTGGTGCGACGTCTTCCTCCCGACTCGTCGTCGGAGTCTTGGTTGGGGTCCTCCTCCGCGTAGCGCTTGGCGATCTTGAGGAGGTCGGGGATGTTGTCGAGCGTCCGGAAGACCCGCTTGATCTTAGCGACCAGGGGTTCGTACCGGCACGCATTCTTGAAACAATGTATCGCTGTATCCGGGTGGATGCCGAAAGCATTGATCCACAATTCTTGCCACCTTTGAATCCAGTGGCGGGTCGACTCACGTTGTCCCTGGATGCACCGCTCCAAGTCTTCAATGGTGGTGGCGCGGGTGTAGGAGCCCTCGAAGTGCCTGACGAAGGCATCACGCATTTCTTCCTAGGAGTCGATGCTGTTAGCAGGGAGGGTGTTTATCCATTGTTGGGTCGCACCCTCCATCATCAGGGGGATGTAGCGAGTGGCGAGCAGGTCGGTGTGGCTGGCGATTCCCATCGCCATGAGGTATGTGTCCAGCCACACTGTTGGGTCGTACGTTGGATCGTACTTTTCAATCTCTTTGGTCGCCTTGAAGTTGGCGGGGTACTTTTCCCCTCTGATCATAGGCTCGAAGCATTGGGGGCCAACTCGGATGAGCGATCCTCTGGGTTCGGGGTCGCCGCGATTACTGAGGGTGTGCCTTAAGTCATTGGGCTGGCGCGCCCGCTAGGCCTGGTTGTTGACGATGTGCGTGCGGGCGTCGATGGGCTGCCCGTTGACAGCGACTGTGTTGTTCACCAGTCGGGGTTCGTTGGTGGAGAGTGCGGGGTTGGTGGCTCGCGGCTGGTTCGCCAGTGGTTGTGGTGGTGGGCAGGTCAGGGCGTTGGCGATGGTGGGGTGTACGCTGGAGGCCGCCCTGCTTGCTGAGGAGAGGGAATACATCCGACCCCGCGGGTCAACTCTCGCGGCTTGTTGCTCGGTGGACCTGGCGAGTAGGGTCTTGGCGTACCAGATCTGCAGCGTGCCGTCTCCCTGGACGTCGAGGTTGGCGACCGCGGCGTCGGCCACGACGATGTTGTCCATCGGGGTGGAGTAGAGTGGGAGTCCGTTGGCGTTGCGGGCTTATGGCGAGATGATGATCCGCGGCTGGTCTGGTGGGGCGCATGGCCAATGGGTGGTGGGAGGGCTCCAGTCGCCGGTGCGCTGGGTGGTGGTCGGTTTCTTCAACCTGGTGGCGCGTTCTCGCAGTACTCGCGCTCGGCTGCGCGTCCGGGGTCGCTTTTGTCGTTGAAGTTCAGGACGCAGCCCTAGACGTTGGAGTTCAGGCGGGTCCTGATGCGGCGCTGGTGATAGAGCGATAGCTCCCATGCCGTTTCCCGCTTGAGGCAATATTTCTCGCACTCGGCGAGCTCATTGCGCTGCGCCTCCACGAGTCGCAGGCGGGCCTCCTCCACCTCTATGGCCGTGGCGGTCGGTAGGATTGGTGTGGCGAAGGGATCTGGCAGGGCGGCCGTGCTGCCCGCCATGTGGATCGTGTTAAAGCGATTGGATCTGGCGCGGAAGTCTTCGGGCGACTCCGAGCCGGAATCGGAGTCGAAGATCCCGAGGATGGAGGAGTCCTTGAAATCCTCAGGGTTGGAGACTCACTGATGGAGTCCCCTCGTGATGCCGCGGTGATAGATCCGTCGACCGAGGCAGGGGTCACGGAGTCAGCATCGTCGTTTAGGGCCTCGTCGTTTGTGGCGGAGTTGGTCTCGGCCGCGTTGCTGGCGGCCGAGTCGTACACGGTGACGAGGCTCCTAATGGAGCGGACCTGCTCCTCCGAGGGCAGATTGCGGTGCAGCGGCGATACGCCAATGATCACCGTCGCTGCTGGGTCGACCGTGCCGGTTAAGCCGACGAAGAGGTTGATGGAGCCGACCGGCATCACCGCGCCGTGGGTGACCGGGCGCGACGCCAGGATGTAGCTGCTGGGCATGATCTGTAAGATCCCGCCGATGGCGATCATGTGGCCAGTGGCAAGCGGCCGATCGATCGGCGAATAGGGTCTCGCCGCAGAACTCAGGCCAGTCCTGCTATGCCCCACGGTGGGCGCCACTGTCGTGGAAATGGCCACGGCAGTCGCTGCAGTAGGCGGAGATTGATTGAATCGGGGGCGAGAGCTGGCGTCCATCTACGGTGTGAGATGGGGGCGGATGCACATGGGTTTACCCAGGTTCGCCCCCTGGAGGGTAACGACCTACTCCTGCTAGATTAGATTATTGGAGAGCGAGTTACAGGGGTGGCGAGCTCGGCGTCTAAGTAGCGAGTCGCTTGAAGGGGTGTATGATGGAACGTAAGTCCTCAGTATACCCTAGGGAGGTTTATATATGAGGCACCTCGCTAGGGTTTACAAGTTACAACCGAACAAGATATGGATTCAGAGGCTTTGACCTAATCCGACTAGGCTTCTGGTATGCTTCTGGGCCTCCAGTCTCTAGTTGCCGGGACTTCCCCTTAGTCGCATTCCAGTTGCCGTCCTACAGGCCCACTCATGAGACCTTTTGGCCCAATCGGAACGTCCTGCTAGGCATACCCCATTCGGCATATCCCCATCAGGCCGTCTACCAGTAGTACCGCTAGGACTTTTGCCGCTGGTAGTACCGGTGTTAATTCCAGCCCAACTTCCGGTAATCCCAATTTTGCTTCAGTATGCTCTCTGTTTTTTGGTCGCGTATATTTGTTGGAACTTTGACCGGAATTTCTGGCGGTAGTTCTGGCCCGATTTTTTTGTTTCCGCGTCACTGTATTCTGACCGTTGGTTGAGTGCCAACGGTAGTTCTGCCCGCCCGGTGGTAGTACCGGCCAGGATCATTTTTGTGTTCGTTCGCATCGCTATTTTGGAGCGTTGGATGGGTGCCACCGGTAGTACCGGCGACCCACCGGGACTACCGGCCGTGCGCGATTCTGTGCGTAACGGGCAGATCAGGGATGCCTTTAAAAGGAGCTCCCCTTCCCCTTCGAGGGATTAGCTCTTTTGGTCCATTTTTTCACTCTCTCTCCTCCATTGTTGACCTTGAAGAGCTTGCCCTCTCCCCTTCCCCCTCCTATGATTCTTGCATCTTTTTGAGGGATTTGAGAAAGGAGATCTAGATCTACAACCCCTGCCAAACCAAATCCCTTCTTTGTGAAGGAATCCTTGGGATCTAGATCTTATAGAGTTTTGTGTTCTCCTCTTGTGTTCTTCCTCTCTTATTACCCCAATAGCTTTTGTAGCTTTGGTGGAATTTTGGAGTGAAGGACTTGCCTCTTACATTTGGTGCATAGGTTTGAGTTCTCCTCAGAGATTAGGCGAGTTCAAGATCTTGGACTCGTTTCTCTTGGGTTCTTGGAACCCTATACGGTTGTGTGGAGTTGTGGTGTGTTCTTGGGGGCTCCAATAGAGTTTTGGAGATTCCCCAAGCTTGTTAGCCTTTTGTGGCATTGTGGAGTGATACGTTGCAAACGTATCTATAATTTTGATGTTCCATGCTTGTTTTATATCTACTTTCGTATGTTTTTTCCACACTTTGGAGTATTTGTATACACTTTCTGGAACTAACCTATTAACAAGATGCCATAGTGTCAATTTCCTATTTTCTGTTGTTTTTGATTCCAGAAAGTCAGAAAATGAATATTCTTAGAATTGGACGGGACAAAAGCCAAAGTTGATATTTTACCGGAAGACTCACGGAGCCAGAAGACGAGACGGAGAGGGGCCACAGGGTGGCCACACCATGTGGTGGAGCGGGTCCACCCTGCCCACGCCACCAGGTGGTGTGGGCCCCCTGGCCGCCCACCGACCTTGCCTCTTCACCTGTAAGATGCCTCCCGATGCGAAAACCCAGAGTCGTCAATCAGAAATCCACGAAAAGTTCCGCAGCACCGCTGCCACCGAAGGGGAGATTCGGGGGACAGAAAGTGTTTGTTCCAACGCCCTGCCGGGACGGGGAAGTGCCCCGGAGCCATCTCCATCGATCTCCACCACCATCTCCATCACCGTTGCTGATTCCCATGATGAGGAGGGAGTAGTTCTCTCTCGAGGCTAAGGGTTCTACCGGTAGCTATGTGTTCATCTCTCTCTCTATGCATGATCTTATTGAGATCATGAGCTTGTAATCTATAGATCCACCTTTCTACTCAAGTGCTTTAATAGATCTTTGCTCTCCCCATGTGTGTGTGAAGTTGACAGTGTGCACACCATGGTGGCACTTAGGCTAGAGATGTCAAATACTTGTTATGAGTTATATTTGGAGTTGGATGTCTTTATGAAATTGTGGTGTTTGTTGGACTCATCTAGTACTCAAGGTGACAGTGTGGGGTTATCTAGATGGGAAATATGAGCTTTGAAGAGTGCTGTTATAGCCCTACCAACGATTAGAGTTTCCATCCGGAGAGTAGTTCAGCGTAGTATCATAAAGAAGAATGTATTTATATGAGAGTGTTCACTAGTGAAAGTATGATCCCTAGGCCTTGTTTCTAAGCATTGAAACACCGTTTGCAATTAGATCGGTTACATGTTTGCTTGCTTCCATCTTTATTTCAGTTCTCCTTTAGTCTTTTCCCACATCAACCACACGCCATCAAGCTATTTTCTAGCATCGTTACCACTTATAATTATCTATACCACTTGTATTTCACTATCTCTTCGTCGAACTAGTGCACATATACACCTGACAAGTGTATTGGGTGTGTTGGGGGCACACGAGACTTCTTGTATCTTGATTGCAGGGTTGCTTGAGAGGGAATACCTTTGACCACTTCCTCCCTGAGTTCGATAAACCTTGGGTGATCCACTTAAGGGAAAACTTGCTGCCGTTCTACAAACCTCCGCACTTGCAGGCCCGACAACTGTCTACAAGAATAGAAGTGCGTAGACATCATGGAGCCTTTGTGGTGTATCTTCGGAGCCCTCCAATTGAGTTTTGGAGATGGCCCCAAGCCTTTTATGGGTTCAGTGACCACCCTCAAGTGTCCCATAGTGGAACGTGGGTAGGAGTTTGTGGCATCCTCGCTGGGTAATAGGGTGAGCCTTTTGTGGCGTCGGTGAGTTGCATGCCTTCGCATCTTGGGGTGAGGCCTTGTGTGGCGTGGGGTGAGTATCGAGCCACCACACCTCAAGGTGAGCCATTTGTGGCGTTCAAAGTACCTTGCGCCCTCGCACCTCTCTAATGGAGATGTAGCTTCTTTGGAAGTGAACTTCGGGAAACAAATCATCGTCTCCGCGTTCATCGGTTATCTCTCAACCGAGTCCGTTACTTATGCAGTTTACATTGTGATAGCCATCGTGCTTGAAGTATTATATCTTGCTATCACCTTGTTGCTTGTCTTGCTTAGCATATGTTGTTGGTGTACTTAGTGAACCTAGTGAATATAGGCTTTGGCTTGATAAATTAAACGTTAAGGTTTATTACGCATTTATTAGAGCCTAAACCGTAATAATTTTCAAACATCTATTCACCCCTCTAGGCAAAGTCCATTTCCCTTTCAATGATGACGTGTCCGCATTTGGTAGGTCGGTGTATCTTGGCAAATCAACCAATCTGTGTGGTTCCAAATTTGAAGTTTTTTTTTCGAATTTCCAAGTAAGAACAATGTGTTTTGTTGTGGAGAAACAATGAATTTCCAAGTTTGTTTTCGAATTCCCAAGTAAGAACAATGGACGGGCGGGATGTTTGAATGGATGGGCAAGATGTTTGAATGGATTGGTAGGATGTTTGAATGGATGGGCGGGATATTTCGGCGCTCTTCCAAAAAATTTAAGTTGAAGCTTCTAAGGTACACTACTCCCACTTGGGATGTTGTCC
The DNA here is from genome assembly GCA_910589775.1 of Avena eriantha. Taxonomy (NCBI): domain Eukaryota; kingdom Viridiplantae; phylum Streptophyta; class Magnoliopsida; order Poales; family Poaceae; genus Avena; species Avena eriantha. Next base: position 289,789,047 of record OU342744.1, on the reverse strand, counting down.
CTATCAGATAGACCCACACGCCTGTATGTTTTCTAGCATTTAATGAGTTTATAGACATCTACCGAAATGAATGAACATTAATTCAAGGCTTTCAAACAAGATGACTAAGGTCACAGCCATAGTCTCTATACCGTGTCCATGTTTTGTACTACTCCGTACATTGATGCATCTTCGCCAATCAAGCTTACAAACGTGTCCATATTTGGTAGATCGGTGCATCTTGGCATTTCAAGCAATGTTTACATAAAGAGATTCCAGATTTGATGGATAAGGCTCTACTTTCATGAATTTCCAAGCTTCCTAGCTAAATCTATGCAATGAAATGATTTTTTTGACAATTTAAAGTAAGTATGTGTAATGTCGAACTACTAAATGTGTGATATAGCTTGCTCTAGACTTTTAAAAAATAATTTAAAGGTACCTAATTAGTCAAATATTAGAGAACCACTAAGAGTTTTGCAAGATTCAACTTTTTGATATGAATGGTAATGACACCAAATTTGGGCCATTTTAAAAAAATAAGGAAACAAAATATAAAACGAAATACAACCATTCTTTTCTCTGTTTGTGTCTCACTGTGTGCAGTAGCTAGTTTCCATGAAGAAACATAATCTTAAAATTTGATAACTCTTGAAAAAACTTGTTTCACAATATGGCATACCAAGTATGAATATTCATGGCTTTCAAAAACTAGATGACCAATGTCAAGGCCATATGTGTTACCATACTTTATGATAATGTAACCATGTTTGGTAGATTGGTGCATATTGAGATTTAAACATTGTTTACAAAAAGAGCTTCCATATTTGAAGTTATTTTAAAAGCACCAATCGATAATAATGGCTTTAATTTTGTCATACGATATATGGCGTACCATGTATGAATATGCACGACTTTCAAACCAGATGACCAAGGTCATGTCCATATCTTTGCTATAGTTTATAATAACCTTTTTGTATTTGGTAGATTGGTGTGGATTGGCATTTGAAATATTATTTACAAAGTAAGCTTCCAACTTTGAAGTTATTTTCAATTTTTCAAGCGATGAAAGTGGATTTTGTCATGAAGCAACTACAAATAAGTATGTCTCAGAATCCCACTTCCCTAGTTTTCACACAAGATATATATAGCTTAGGGTTTAGGGTTTGGGATTTTTAGGTTTAGGGTTTAGGGGTTTAGGGTTTATGGTATATGGTTTAGGATTTTAGGATTTGGGGTTTAGGAGTTTAAGGTTCCATATTTAGGGTTTAGGGTCCAGGATTGAGGGTTTGGGTTTTAGGGTTCAGGGTTATCTAGGTTTTAGGCTTTAGGGAATTTTCAATAATAATGTTAAAGCTATATATATATATATGCTTATATATATTCGTGGAATAGAATGGTGTTATCGCAATTTAATGAAAGTATCTTGGATTTTGATTTATAACTGCATGATACCTGCTTGGTAAGGGGTTGAGGGGATGAGGGTTTAGGGTTCTAGGGTTTATGGTTTTTAGGGGTTTAAGGTTTAGGTTTTAGGGAATTTTTAATAATGTTCAAGCTGCTTTATGCTTATATTCATGGAAGAGAATGGCGTTAGCATAATTTGATGAAAGTATATCTGAAATTTTGATCTATAGGTGCATGATACCTCATTTGTCAGGGTCGTTTAGGGGTTGAGGGTTTGGGGTTTTAGGGTTTAGGGAATTTTTAATAATGTTCAAGCTTTATGATTATATTCATGGAATAGAATGTCATCACCGCAATTTAATGAAAGTATCTCAAATTTTGATCTATAAGTGCACGGTACCTACATGGTTAGGGTTTATGGGTCAAGGGTTTAGGGTTTTAGGGTTTTACGGTTTAGGTTTTATGGGTTGTATAGGGTTTAGCGAATTTTCAATAATGCTCAAGCTTTATGCTTTTATTCGTCGAATAGAATGGCGTTACCTAATTTATTGAAAGTATCTCAAATTTTGATCTATAAGGGAATGATACCTGCTTGGTTAGGGTTTATGGGTTGAGGGTTGGGGTTGTTGGGTTTATTAGGGTTTAGCTTTTAGGGGTTGTTGAGGGTTTAGGGAATTTTCGATAATGCAAGATTTATGCTTATATTCGTCAAATAGAATGGTGTTACCGAATTTAATGAAAGTATCTCAATTTTTGATCTATAAGTGCATGCTATGTGCTTGGTCAGGGTTTAGGGTTTGGGTTGTAGGGGTTTAGGATTTCGGGAATTTTCAATAATGTTCAACATTTATTCTTATATTCGTGGAATAAAATGGCATTACATATATTTATTGAAAGTATCTCAAATTTTGATCTATAAGTGCACAGTACCTGGGTTTATGGGTCGAGGGGTTTAGGGTTTTAGGGTTTTACAGTTTAGTTTTATGGGTTGTTTAGGGTTTAGGGTTTAGCAAATTTTCAATAATGCTCAAGATTTATGCTTATATTCATCGAATAGAATGGTGTTACCCGATTTAATGAAAGTATCTCAAATTTTGATCTATAAGTGCATAATACCTGCTTGGTTAGTGTTTATGGGATGAATGTTTACGGCTTAGGTTTTAGGGGTTGTTTAGGGTTTAAGGAATTTTTGATAATGCTCAAGATTTATGCTTATATTCATCAAATAGAATGGCGTTACCCAATTTAACAAAAGTATCTCAAATTTTGATCTATAAGTGCATGCTATGTGCCTGTTAGGGTTTAGGGTTTGGATTTCAGGGGTTTCGGATTTCGGGAATTTTCAATAATGTTCAAGCTTTATGCTTATATTCATGGAATAGAATGGTGTTACCCAATTTAACGAAAGTGTCTTAAATTTTGATCTATCAGTGCACGATACCCGCTTGGTCAGGGATTAGGGGTTTAGAGTTTATGGTTTAGGATTCCATGAATTCTCAATAATATGTTCAATCTTTATGGTTATATTCGTGGAATAGAATGGTGTTACCGCAATTTAATGAAAGTATCTCAAAATTTGATCTACAAGTTGATGATACCTTTTTGGTCATATTTTTTGTTAAATTCAATTGAAGGTACCCAAGTACTAAAACAAGGGAGAAACACCAAGAGTTCCACGAGATTTAGGCGTTGTTTGGTTCGGATCTAATTCTGGCTTTTGATTTTTGGCTTATAAGCCAGGAACGTGTTTTGGCTTTATGTTTTTAGGTCTTACTCTGACATAGTTGAATGTTGGTATAAGCCATAATCCAAAATCTTAAGTGGCTGATAAAATAAAGCTAAAAGTGATAGATAAGCTTAACCAAACAACCCCTCAACTTCTTGATATGAATGCTAATGCAGCCAAATTGGGGACCTTTTTGAAAGAAAAATCCAAATAAAAAATATATAAATTGGAGCAATGTCTTTCTTTCACAGAGTATCTTGTTATGTGCACTGCCTAGTTTCCATGAAAAAGTATGCTAAAACTTGTCAACTTTCGAAGAAACTTGTTTCACAATATGACGTACCATGTGTGAACATTCATGGCTTTCAAACGAGATGACCAAGGTCATGGCAATATGTTTGCCATAGTTTATGATAATGTGTCCATGTTTTGTAGATTGGTGCATAATTGCATATTGGCATTTCAAACAATGTTTACAAAGGGTGCATCCAAATTCAAAGTTATTTTAAATTGTCCAAGTGACAATAATGGTTTCCGTTGTGAAGCAACTACAAAGACTATATGTGGTTCAAAATCTCACCACACCAATTTTATCACAAAGTATTAAAAAATGACGGATAATTCCCAAGTTTCACGAATTTTCAAGCTTTCGAGCCAGGTTCTCCGATTTTAATGATTTTATCTCGGTTTGGTGAAAAATGTTCGAGTTTTGAACTACAAGCGATGGAAATATCTACTTCCCGTAATTCTGGCTCACTGACATGTGGGTCACTTGCATGCTGGGTCCAAGAAGTTAATTTAGGTCAGAGTAGGCGGGAAGGTAAATAATAAAGAAGGCCAAGGAAACGTCGATGGGGTGATGCACTTGGGAGAACACAAATTTACCACCTATATCCCTTTGTTATTATAGTGCTCCTCGGCTTCCTGTTTCCGGAGCAGGGATATAAGAGGAATTTTGCATTCTAAAAAGAGGTAAAGTATGTTTGAATTGATGCGCGAGATATTTTAATGGATGGGTGGAATGTTTGGGCGACGAACCAAAATTTCTAGGTCGAAGCTTCTAGCATACGCTACTCCAACATGGGTCCGCTCAGATGCGCTATCACCGTCTAGACCCACAGGCCAGCGAGAGTTGATTTCCACATTTAAATGAGTTTCTAGGCATTTGCTGAAATTTTCAAACAATTCAAGGATTTCAAGAAAGATGACCATCGTCCAAAAAAAGGTGACCAAGGTCATGGCCATAGTTTATGATGACATGTCCGCATTTGGTAGATCGGTGCATCTTGGCAAATCAACCAATATGTCTTGTTCCAAATTTGAAGTTTTCTTTCGAATTTCCAAGTAATAACAATGTGTTTTGTTGTGGAGAAACTACAAAGATGATGACTCAAAATGCCATCGCCCCCATTTTTTACACAATGTATAACGCCCTAGCAAGCTTCCACTCTAAAATTTTGCAATAAAATTAATTTTTGGTGATGGATGGGCAGGATTTTGAATGGATGGGTGAGATGTTTGGATGGATGGGCGGGATGTTTGAATGGATGGGTGGGATATTTTGGCGTTCTTCCGAAATTTTGAAGTTTAAGCTTCTAAGGTACACTACTCCCACTTGGGATGGTGTCCCCGTCAGATAGACCCACACGCTTGTATGCTTTCCAGCATTTAATGAGTTTATAGACATCTGCCAAAATTAATGAACATTAATTCAAGGCTTTCAAACAAGATGACCAAGGTCACAGCCATAGTTTCTGTACCGTGTCCATGTTTTGTACTACTCCATACATTGATGCATCTTCGCCAATCAAGCTTACAAACATGTCCATATTTGGTAGATCGGTGTGTCTTGGCATTTCAAGCAATGTTTACAAAAGGAGATTCCAGATTTGATGGATAATGCCCTACTTTCATGAATTTCCAAGCTTCCTAGCTAAATCCATGCAATAAAATGTCTTTTTTGACAATTTAAAATAAGTATGTGTAATGTCGAACTACAAAGCGTGTGATATAGCTTGCTCTTGACTTTTTAAATATAATTTAAAATTACCTAATTAGTCAAATATTGGAGAACCACCGAGAGTTTTGAAGATTCAACTTTTTTATATGAATGGTAATGACACCAAATTTGGGCCATTTTAAAAAAATAAAGAAACAAAATATAAAATGAAATACAACTATTCTTTTCTCTGTGTGCATTATCTAGTTTCGATGAAAAAATACTCTTAAAATTTGATAACTATTGAAAAAACTCGTTTCACAATATGGCGTACCATGTAGGAACATTCATGGCTTTCAAAAACTAGATGACCAATGTCAAGGCCATATGTGTTACCATAATTTATGATAATGTAACCATGTTTGGTAGATTGGTGCGTATCGGCATTTAAACATTGTTTACAAAAAAAGCTTCCATATTTGAAGTTATTTAAAATTTTCCAGTTTATAATGGCTTTAATTTTTTCATACGAGATATGGCGTACCATGTATGAATATGCATGGCTTTCAAACCAGATGACCAAGGTCATGGCCATATCTTTTCTATAGTTTATAATAACATGTCCATATTTGGAAGATTGGTGGGTATGTTGGGTTCACAACATAGAAAACAAAAAATTTCCTACGATGGGAACTATACGCCAAGATATATCTACTAGATACAAGCAATGGGTGGATATACATCCATAGAGAACATACCCTCGAAGGCAACAAAGCTTTGTTAACGAGATGGAACTCGTGGATGATGTAGTCGTACACTTGCCGATCTCAAGATCGTGATGAAGTCCTTCAGGTTCAGCAGTTCTAGCACCATCAGGTCCAGCACCGCAAAGTACCGGTGCATCCGTGATTGCACACACGTTCTGTCCACCGAACAACCTCTGCCTCCTCGCTCCAGCGATGCAGCTGAAGCAGCAACTCCTTTCCAGATACAGCCACCGGGAACATGTATCTCACTAATCCGAGACCATGGGGACTAATTAGAGGAAGGAGAGAACCTTCATGAGGAGGTGGTGCAAGAGGAGAGGAGGAGGAGGTGCTCCTTATATAGGGGAGGGGGGCAGCCCAAGGGGGCATGACGCCGGCCATGGTGGGTGCCCCCACCTCTCCCTCATTCATGTGGGTGGAGCTCCCACTCACATAAACACCTCCACTCATGTCCACTCACATGCATTAAATTTCCACCAAATTTAATGCAAGCTCTCCTTAAATAAAACACTTTTATTTATTTTATTCAGAATTTTGTTAATTACTTTAATTAAAAAATATTCACATAAAACTCCCTGCAACAGTTCAATATCACATGCAGAACCAGTTTCTGCAATTTTACCCGAAACAATTCCGGTTTCCATCGAAATGATTCCAGTGCTTTCATAATCTTTATCTGAAACATATTTGCTCCTAAATGGTGTCGGTATCCCTTAAGTGTATCACCCTACGGTTCACGAATAATGCAGACATGATCGAGACCCCTCTCCGATCAATAATAAGCAGTGGGACCTGGAGATCCGTACTGACTCCCACATATTCAACGATGACTCTTGTGATCATGTGAACCTTTAATGCCGTAACTAAATCCCTTTGTCTCGCGATATATTACATGTCCGAGATTCGATCATCGGCATCCAAATAGCTAGTTTGATCTTGTTACTGACATGCACTCTTTTTGTGTTCCCATGATATAACATTCTAGTGATCACATCACTTTCTTGCAAGCTATCTTAATGTGATATCACCGAGAGGGCCCAGAGTATATCTATCCGTCATCGGGATTGAAAAATTCCATTCTTGATCCATGAGACTCAACATAACACCTTCGGAGTATCTAAACCCACCTTTATAGTCACCCTTTTACGGTGTGACATTTGATGTTATCAAGTCACTCTTCCGATGTTAGCAATTAACATGATATCATGGTCTAAGGACTAAGATTACTTCGTATGATGTTATAGCAATATAAACATAATGACTTTGATTGTAATGCTATACTTCGGATGAATGTTCATCACATCATTTCATAAATGCTGCGACCTCGTTATTAACAACATCCAATGTCCATGATCAGGAAACCTTGATCATCTTGTTAATCAACGAGCTAGTCTATAAGAGAGGCATAACTAGGAACTTTTATTTGTTTATTAAACACACATTTATTGAAGTTTACAATCAATACAATTATAGCATGCAAAACAAACATTTATCATAAACAAGGAATAAGATAATAACCACTTTATTACTGCCTCTCGGGCATATTCCCTTCAGTCTCCTACTTGCACTAGAGTCAATAATATAGTTTGAAAAACTTTGTGTATTTAACACCTATGGCTTTCTGGTGTTGCATATATGCGATTTCTAGTGGTTAACATAATCTCTGGATCTGACAGTTTCAGGTCCGTGTGTATTTGCATGTCTTTGCGTCTCTACGCATCACTCATTCTCAATTGAGATGACATTGTATATATGTGGTCTTTTGGTGAGACCTTTAGTTCGTTTTGGTTAAAATATGTTGATTTTATTGTCATACAATATATCTTCATAGTATTAGCCCACTTTGAACCACACCTAGTTTGATAACAAACTACTTAACACAAATGCCCTCCTTTGCTGCTACTATAGCAGTCATATACTTAGCCTTGTGTTGTAGTATCCGTCACAATGTCTCAACTTTGGAACTCATCCAAATCCATCATGAAACAACCTTTCCATTACATTGTGCCACCCATAGTCTAAATTGAGATAAATTTAATTTGTATCTTGTGACAAAACTAGTATCAATGTAACACTTTACAATGAACTACGTTTAACTATTTGTCACTTATACATGATATATTCTTAGTTCTTACAAAGCTCATAAGAATATCTTTACTATCATCCAATGATAATCTTAAGAATCATTCTGGTATGTGCTCATAACATTTAGAGCATAGGACATATCTGGATATAAACATATCATGGTATAATTGATTAAAATCTTCATGTGATTTTACTCGCCAAGTGTTGAAACACTTGAATCATGATACAATCCTTTCCATGCAGCAAGAACCTTTCTTATTGTTTCCATATTGAACCCTTTAAATATCTCATATATGTACATCTGGCATAACCATATTAGTGTCTCAATCTATCCATATAGGCATTGTTGCCAAATATTCTAGTTTTGCCCAAGTATTTCATCGAAATCCTATTTTAATGAAATTCTTAACTTGTGTCAATAAAAGATACATCATTTCCAATCAACAATATGTACTCTGCATAATGTATTGGAAATTTGTCTCAGCGCTCCCACTTAATTTCTTGCAAATGCAAGCATCTTCATCATCTCCGATGAAATTAAACTCATTTAACATTTTCATAATGGTGAAGATTCCAACTCCGCTATGCTCACTTCAACTATTGAAGTTTGCATGCCCTTTCAGTACCCTTTGAATTAACAAAACCCTTCGGACCGTGTCATGTACATGTCCTAGGTAACCATTCTATTAGAAGAACCTTCTTTTGTTTATTCAACTACCATATACCAAATTATATGTAGTGGTTGCTACATTAATCCATCAAGACTAAACATCGCTATGAAAGATCAAATCTTTTCATAGTCAACTCCTTGAACATTGCCGTAAACTTCTTTCCAACATGTCAACTATTTCATAGATGTTAAACATGCATGTCTATTTCTTTATAGATCCAAACACGGCCGATAGGCTTCACGCCTTTCCGGAGGGTCTTCCAAGTTCAGAAACTTGATTTCTCGTTTATGGATACTATCACGGATTCTATGACTTCTTAGTCATTTTATGGAGTCAGGGACCATCATCGCTTCTTTGCATGCAGTCGGTTCATCATTGTCAAAACAATAACGACTTCTGTTTCAAATCTTACTATTTGATTCTTACCGACCCACATGGTTCAATAAGAACTCTAATATCCAAGATCACACCCTTTGTAATCATGGGAGCCATGAGCATTATGGCCGCCACCGGGACACTTTCCAGCGCTGCGCTACTTAGCACATATAGCTAAGGTTCAACAACCTTATCAAAGTTTTATTGTCCTCCCACTTAACTTTTCACGAAAAATTCCTTCTCAAGAAACTTAACGTTACAAGCGACAAACTCTTTTGTCCTTGGTGTTATGGAGGAATTCCCAACAAATTCTTTGGGATAACCTACAAAGACGTGCTTATCCGACTTTGGTTGTAAACATTTTACTTATGCATATCATACCAAAATTTAAGAAAAGACAATTCGGGTTTTATCCAAACCATAACTCATACGGTGTCATTTCAACGGATCACAATGGTGCTCTTTTCAGTGTAAAAGCGGTACTCTCTAAAGCTTTAATCCTTAAAACATAATGGCAGTTTTATAAATGACACCTTTGATCTTACCATATCAAACAAGGTTTGATTTGATCTATCGAACATACCATACTTCTGTGGTTTATCGAGAAATGCAAATTCATGGAACGATTCCTGAAATCTTAGGTGTTTTGCTAAACCTGTAACTCAAATATCTTCCTTTATGATAAAATCATAAACTCTTTTATTTTCTTGTTACAATGATTTTTCACTTCATCTTGAAAGTCTTTGAAATTTTTTCAAATGTTTCATACTTATTCCTTATTAAGTAAATATATAGATATATTCACTCAAATTTTTGGAGAAAGCATATGAAGCAAAAAGATCCATCGCATATGGCTACACATAATGGACTGTATACATCAACATGCATAATATCCAATAAGTTAGTCATCCGTTCCTCATTGGCCTATGGATGGAGTTTCAATTATCTCGAGGAAAGTTTCGCAAGCGTAAATTGATCAAAATCAAAAGACTCCAAAAATCCATCAACATGGAGTTTCTTCATGTTTACTTTCCAATATAATTCAAACAGCGATCTCACTTCATAAGTGATCTTCCAATCATTTGTCTTATGACATTTTAGCAATAATGTTTATGGATGTGATTTCGCCAACTAGACTTGTAAAAGTTCATCCATCCTTTATGGAATACGGTAATTATTTGAACAACCATTGTTCTCGTAATACCGGAACAAAATAACAATCATTAAAACAAATCTTGAAGGCTAGGTTTGACGATAACGAAAACATGATAACACTTTATTTGTTTTCGATGAACATCATCACTTATTCTCTCGCCGGTTACATAGGCCGTTGCAGTTCATGAATTGTGTTGTTCTGTATGACTCTTCACACCAACCAATTTGGTATCCAATACCTCAGAACCACATTGTTTAACAAGCAAGGAATACATCCATACCATGTATATCTTCTATATACCTAAGTTGGACATCTCCAACCTTTTATTTTCTGCCAAATATTTTATAGATTCTCTTTTAACAATTCCTTTTCTTTTAAAAGAATCTATCAACATCAATAGTGGTGTCATTCACATGACACATAGTACAAAGTGTATATAGTCAAATACTAATACCTTTGGACTTGCACTTTGAAGTGGATCGCCATCATCAAATGTTTGGTGTTCTTTCAAAAATCCATTCTCTAGTAATCTATTAGTGTAGTAAACATTTTACTTACATCTTGTATTCATCCTTATCATGACAACTTTCATGATCAAGCTAATATAGCCTATAAGGAAGAATCGTGAGTATAATGTTAAATCCCAAAACCTTTTTGGGAGATCCGGATGCCTAGCATCTCCATCCTTCACAAATTCTCATACAATATGAGAACATGTATTTTTGCTAAATTATACTCTATCATAATGCAACCAAAAACATTGTTTCAAATATCACAATATCTTCCACACATGATGGTTTCTGAAACAATTTTTCAGCTCCTAGATAATCTTGATATTAAAACAACTTTTGGATATCAATAATCATGGAGGAAAACATGATACTTTAGATACTAACATTGGAATTCTTACTCTTGATTTAATACTACTTATTAAACTTCATGGAGTAAATATAGTTTGCTAAAATTTTGCAATAGGACTTCTAAACTTTAAATTGACATTCAAAACAATACGATACTAGTTCGTAAAGTAAATATCAAGAATTATAGAGTTCTATTATCTCAATTAAAACTAAGCATAAGGTAGTGAACAGATGCCAATGACTACAACAAATTATGCAAATTCACTTCGATTTAGTTTATGACAAATTAAGTTCGACTAATCCAAATTAGAAATGAACTCCCACTGAAAAACGACATCCCTCGTGCCTTTTTGGTGATTACATGAACCAAATCCACTACACCAAGTCCGATCATCACGTGAGTCGATGTAGCTTCAAAGGCGAGCATCAATATGGGCATCACATCAACTATATTACTCATGCTTAACCTTTCGGTCCGTGTTTCGAGGCCATGTCTATACATGCTAGGCTCGCCAAGTAAGAACCTTAGTATTCGCGTGTGTAAAACTATCTTACACCCGTTGTATGAAAGCGTAGAGTTGAGTACACCCGATCATCACGTGATGTCTCGAAACACGATCCATAGAACGGTGCATACTTAAGGAAGAACACATTTTATCTTGATATTTAAATGAGGGATCATCTTATAATGCTATTAAAATGCCAAACTAACAATATAAGATGCAAACATCATATGTGTAAAGTGGAATGATATGGTCCATGCATTTGATCACCATCATGTGCATCGTGGTATGATCTCTATCATTCCTTTGTGTGTAAGGCCAAGGTCCATGGAACTTACACGTTAGGTGTGTTGTAAGGGTATCTACCATACATCTACTTACAACATTAACATATCAAGACACTAGCCCAGCAACGATCTAAACTAGACGCCTCCATTGCAAGTTTTACTTGGCTTAGGGCTTTCGGAGATAGAACCGATCTTACCTATGAACATGGAACCACAACGATGATAACTAAGTTATTTGCAACTCGTTGTAAATCAGATATTGACTATAGTAGGAGAGATAGACACCCGCTACCCACTTATGCAAAACTAGTTGCATGTCAGTCGTGGAACCGGTCTCATGTGCGATGACATGTAAGGTTGGTCTGGGCCGCTTCATCCCACTATGCCACCAATATCCAAAATACATGAAAGATGCAATAACATGATCATCATTGCCCACATATAAACATATGTGTACTACCCGTGCAAAGCACCTACGCATAGATCAGGCTCTGATACCACTGTTGGTTTCACAACATAGAAAACAAAAAATTTCCTACGATGGGAACTATATGCCAAGATCTATCTACTAGATACAAGCAACGGGTCGATATACATCCATAGAGAACATACCCTCGAAGACAACAAAGCTTTGTTAACGAGATGGAACTCGTGGATGATGTAATTGTACACTTGCCGATCTCAAGATCGTGATGAAGTCCTTCAGGTTCAGCAGTTCCAGCACCATCAGGTCTAGCACCATCAAGTCTAGCAGCGCAAAGTAGTGGTGCATCCGTGATCGCACACACGTTCGGTCCACCGAACAACCTCTGCCTCCTCGCTCCAGCGATGCAGCGGAAGCAGCAACTCCTTTCCAGATAAAGCCACCGGGAATATGTATCTCGCTAATCCGAGACCATGGGGAATAACTAGAGGGAGACGAGAACCTTCACGAGGAGGTGGTGCAAGAGGAGAGGAGGAGGAGGTGCTCCTTATATAGGGGAGGGGCAGCCCAAGGGGGCGCTGGCCATGGTGGGTGCCCCCACCTCTCCCTCATTCATGTGGGTGGAGCTCCCACTCACATAAACACACACCTCCACTCATGTCCACTCACATGCATTAAATTTCCACCAAATTAATGCAAGCTCTCATTAAATAAAACACTTTTATTTATTTTGTTCAGAATTTTGTTAATTACTTTAATGAACAAACATTCACATAAAACTCCCTGCAACATTTCAATATCACATGCAGAACCAGTTTCTGCAATTTCATCCGAAACATTTCCGGTTTCCATCGAAATGATTCAAGCACTTTCATAATCTTTATCTGAAACATATTTGCTCCTAAATGGTGCCGGTATACCTTAAGCGTGTCACCCTACGGTTCGCGTATAATGCAGACATGATCGAGACCCCTCTCCAATCAATAATCAGCAGCGGGACCCTGAGATCCGTACAGACTCCCACATATTCAACGATGACTCTTGTGATCATGTGAACCTTTAACGTCGTAACTAAATCCCTCTGTCTCGTGATATATTACATGTCCGAGATTCGATCATCGGCATCCAAATACCTAGTTTGATCTTGTTACCGACATGCACTCTTTTCTCATTCCCGTGATATAACATTCTAGTGATCCCATCACTTGCTTGCAAGCTATCTTAATGTGATATTACTGAGAGGGCCTAGAGTATATCTATCCGTCATCGGGATTGACAAATTCCATTCTTGATCCATGAGCCTCAACATAACACCTTCGGAGTACCTGAACCCACCTTTATAGTCACCCTTTTACGGTGTGACGTTTGATGTTATCAAGTCACTCTTCCGATATTAGCAATTAACATGATATACTGGTCTAAGGACTAAGATTACTTCGTATGATGTTATAGCAATATAAACATAATGACTTTCATCATAATGCTATACTTCAGATGAATGTTCATCACATCATTTCATAAATGCTGCAACCTCGTTATTAACAACATCCAATGTCCATGATTAGGAAACCTTGATCATCTTGTTAATCAACGAGCTAGTCTATAAGAGAGGCATAACTAGGAACCTTTTATTTGTTTATTAAACACACATGTATTGACGTTTCCAATCAATACAATTATAGCATGCAAAATAAACATTTATCATAAACAAGGAATAAGATAATAACCACTTTATTATTGCCTCTCGGGCATATTCCCTTCAGGGTATTGGCATTTAAAATATTATTTACAAAGGAAGCTTCCAAATTTTGAGTTATTTTCAATTTTCCAAGCGAGGATAGTGGTTTTTATCGTGAAGCAACTACAAATAACTATGACTCAAAATCCCACTTCCCCAGTTTTCACACAAGATATATATTACCGAGGGTTTAGGGTTTGAGGTTTTTGGGTTTAGGGTTTATGGTTCATGGTTTAGGATTTTAGGGTTTAGGGGTTTAAGGTTCAGTATTTAGGGTTTAGGGTTCAGGATTTAGGGTTTAGGGTTGTCTAGGTTTTAGGGTTTATAGAATTTTCAATAATAACGTTCAAGATTTAAATAAAAAAAAAATATGCTTATATATATTCATGGAACAGAATGGTGTTGTCGCAATTTAATGAAAGTATCTCGAATTTTGATCTATAAGTGCATGATACCTGCTTTGTAAGGGGTTTAGGTTTTAGGGTTCTAAGGTTGATGGTTTTTAGAGTTTAGGGTTTAGGTTTTAGGGATTTAGGGTTAAGGTTTTAGGGAATTTTCAATAATGTTCAAGTTGCTTTATGCTTATATTTGTGGAATAGAATGGCGTTAGCGCAATTTGATGAAAGTATATTTGAAATTTTGATCTACAAGTGCATGATATCTCCTTTGTAGGGTTCGTTTAGGGGTTGAGGGTTTAGGGTATTTGAAATGATGTTCAAGATTTATGCTTATATTCGTGGAATAGAACGGCATTACCATAATTTAATGAAAGTATCTCAAATTTTGATCTATAAGTGCATGGTACCTGCTTGGTTAGGGTTTATGGGTAGAGGGTTTAGGGTTTTAGGGTTTTAGGTTTAGGTTTTATGGGTTGTTTAAGGTTTAGGGTTTAGGGTTTAGCTGCTTTATGCCTACCCTCTAGGGTTTAGGGTGCTCCTCGGGTTCTTCAGGTTCTTGTTTCCAGAGCAGGGATAGAAGAGGAATATTGCATTCTAAAAAAGATGAAGTATGTCTGAATGGATGCGCGAGATATTTGCATGGATGTGTGCGATGTTTGGGCGACGTACCAAAATTTTGAGGTCGAAGCTTCTAAGATACACTACTCTGACGTGGGGCCACTTAGATGCGCTGTTGCCGTCTAGACCCGGAGGCCAACGAGAGTTGCTTTCCAGCATTTAAATGAGTTTTTAGGCATTTGCTAAAATTGTCGAACAATTGAAGGTTTCAAAAAGATGACCATCGTCCCAAAAAAGATGACCAAGGTCATGGCCATAGTTTATGATGATGTGTTCGCATTTGGTATATCAGTGCATCTTGGAAAATCAACCAATATGCCTGGTTCCAAATTTGAAGTTTGTTTTCAAATTTCCAAATTTGGCCCCTTTTCAAAAAGTTAGGGACGAAATTAAATATATGTTGAAATAAAACCATTCGTTCGCAAAGTGCAATACTATGTGCATTAGTTTCCCTGGTAAAAATAAACTTGTATTTTGAGAACTTTTGGATCAATTTTTATCTATGGTAACTAGCAGGTGGGCCACGTATATGGTGGTGCCCAAATAAGGGTAGGTAAGAATTTCAAAGTTATCCCTCCCCACCCCTTCGCGCAATGTAATAACTTCCACCCTCCGCCGCTTAGACCCTCACCCCCTTTCCCACAAAACAGATGTGCTCACGACCGCTCCTCATCACCATCGTGCGCGAAGAAGCTTTCCCTACCCGTCGGTCTTCTTGAGACGCACCGGTGGGCATGTCGATCCCAAGGTAGTCCTTCTATCTCTAGCTCGATCTGGCTAGCATTTTATTGCCCTTTCACCCGATCTGCCTCCTCAAATATGTAGTTCAATTTGTCCTCAATCTACATGGTCATAGTGTATTCTGCGCGATCTGTGTTCTTAAATACCTTCGGCAATTTTTGCTATCAATATGTTTGTTGAAATGCATAGGCATATATAGTTTTTGTTGTCCATCTATAGTTTTCCTGCTTTTCTTTTAATAAGAACCAATCTTGTATGTCATAATTAAACAAATGGACAGATTTTGGATAGAGGTTTCCCCATTAGACAGTGCTAAACATATCCTTGGTGTTCTATGATTTATGGAGTTTGTTAGATCTCATTGTGACAACTCAAAAGTACATTTCTCCTGCCAGTTGTGTGTGAATCATAGGGTGCTGCCTCAAAGTATAGTGGAAGACCATATTTTTATATTTGGGATGATTAGCACATATGTTAGATGGGTATTTCATGGTGAACCATATGATACTCCATATGAACTAGGCACATCTTTATCATCAAGATCAAGTAGGGGAAGCAAATGTTGATCATCTTGATCAACTGACAGAGGCAGCTCTTGAGCATCTAGATCAACTTGGAGAAGGGGCAGGAGAGAAAAACCGCAAGCTAGATGAAACAAGTTTCATTTCTAATACTTCCGCTATGCCAGATGACAAGGTTTATTTGTAGAACGACAAATGTTCAGGTTGTGTGTCTTTGATGTTTCTTTATAAATGTATCTGTTAATATACTAATCGCAGAAGCAGACAATCGAAGAGGAGGTAATGACGATGACCTATTCATTGATGAGCCTGCACCTGAGGCTGTGGATCGGGTACACTGCTTCTGGATAGAGTTGATGCAGGGTTGCTGATCACCAGGGGTTTACTTTTGGTGCTGTTGGGTAGTCTCATGACCACTAGCCCAGCTGCAAAACTCTTGGAGGTAGAGCTATCCCATTATTGGTTCTCTACTGTCGTAGTTCTATAATATGGACCTACCTTATGTTTTCTAGGCCTTTGTTAGCAGAACTGTAATTGGAAACTATTCCATATATTAGTATATATATGTGTGTTTTTGTGTGTTTCTAGTCTGAAATCCGAGCTTATGCTTTTGTCGGTTCCCAAACAGTTTTGAGGCCCAGCGTTGTTGCCCTATGCAATTCTTCATGAGCCGAATCAGCAAGAGTATATATAAGCTGGGATGAATTTGATTTGAAGAGGGGCGGTTTTCTCGATCCTGGGAGAGGAACCAAAGAGAACTAGTAGTACCAAGGGAAGGAGGAGGTTGGCTCAGTCACTTCTTTATCTCATCCCCTTGATGTGGGACCTGCTTTAACTCACCCCCTTGACGTGGGTCCCTGTGGCACCCAGCAAAAACCACTACTAGAAAATCGCGTTGTTTTTGTGCATTGCATCATCATGACCGCATGCTCATGTCATCATGCCACCTTGCATTTGAGCATCGTCATGTCATCTTGCATTTGTTTGCATAAAACTATTTTCGAAAAGTCTGTTTTTGTTTTGTAAACTCCCCGTCTTTAATTGAATTAAAACCCGGGTCTCCGGAATATTTTGTTTTGTCTACCAACAGTTTTCAAAAGCCCCGTTTTAAATAACAAAATATTTCTTTTATTTTTTTAGGAGGCAGCCCGCCAGGCCCGAAAGCCTGACCGGCCACCTCCAAACCCTAGTCTAAACTGTCTAAACCATCCCTACCTAATCCTAATCTACCCAGCCCCAGCCACCTCACCCCAGCCAATCACCGGTCGCCACCTCACCCTGCCAACGCCACCTCACCCCACTAGCAGTCCCACGTCACCATCTGGTCCACTCCCCAACTCCATCACGCCACTGAACCACCACCCTACATTTTTCCCGCCTGGGCGCGTCTCTCCATGCACTCAGACCCGCGCGCAGCCCCCACTCCTGGCCCCACCTCGCTTGCTCCCATCCCCGACGCGGCACACACCCGGCCGCGTACACCCACGGCTCGCTCGCCCTGCTCCCGCACGAAAAGCCACTCAACCTGGCCCACCCTACCGACACCACCTCGTCCCGCACGCGACACTCCCCTGACCCCGCGCCTCCCATGATCCTCTCTCTCCCCACCAACCCCGGTCCGTGCCTCCCTTCCCCAGGCGCCGTCTCACCAGGCCGGCCTCGCTGCCGTCCTCGTTGGGCCCCGCCGCCAGATGCGCCGTCAACCCCGCCCTGGCCCGCGTTCCACCCGCCTGGCCCCGTCTCGCCGCCGCCGTCTCCTCCTCCACCGACGCGCCGCCATGCCTGGCCCCGACCTCCGGCGCCCTCCTCTCCTCCCTCTCCCCGCGGCCCGCCGCCTCCTCCCGCGACTCCCCCGAGCCCCTGCGTCACCGTCGACTCCTGCCGCCGCCGCATCGCCCCGGCACCCTGCAGCACGCCCAGGTCCCCGCCGTCCCGCCTCCCCGTGTGGTGCCGCTGTCCCGAGCCCCGAGCGCCGCCGTCCGCAGCTCCTTCCGTGCGTCGCCTTCTCCCTCCTCGAGCTCCTCGCTGAACCACCGCTCTGTTCTCCGTCTAGCCGCCTGCAGCAGGCCCCATGGATGACCCCGGCTCGGCTCCGCCTCCTCCGCCTGAACACGGGCGCGACCCCGAGTTGCATCACCCTTGCTGTCCCCACCAGAGCGCCATGTCGCCTTGGCACCTCGTCCACCTCGCCTCCCCTGCAGCAGGCGCGCCGGCCCTGCAACGAACCGTCGCTGCCCTGTAGTCAACGAACCAGTTCCCCTCAAGGTGTTTGAGAAAATGTTCGGTCGGGACATGTTGCCTCTCAGTGCTTTGATCTTGTTTTGTGATTTATCCTTGTGTCATCTGCTCGCTGTCTTGTTAGTGTGAAGTACCCGTGATGGCATAGTGGCCCTAAGATCTGTCGGGATGATCTATGAGTGGGTTGTGACGTGGATGACGACCGTGCGAAGTTACGCGATGCTACCTGAAGAGTACCGAAGCGCGTGAAGATCCTTGCTCCGAATATTCGCCAAGATCCTCCGAAGGCTACCGACCCGGAACTCCAAGTACTCCTTCATGGCTGCAAGACCTCCTTTCCGGTAATTCGAAGACCGAACCCAAAGACCGATCCCCGTCGAACCTCGAGACCTCGGATCCGACCCCCCCTAATGTGTGACCCTAATCCATTCTCCTTTTTCTATAATATATGATACCAACTTGCTGCATTAACTCCTTCATGATCGCATACATATGCAGTGGGTTGGGGGCATTATGCCGTTTCACCTCATAATTAAATATGGAATCCATATGCGGGCTTTTCTAGTCTTATATTGACTCCACTTAAAACTATGTAGCGAACCGATGCCATGTTTCGCCCTGTTAATACAACATTTAAATTGCGGGGGTTCTAAATAACTTGAACCGTGTAATCAATTAACGGGACCTCGGTTCCGCTTAATATTGCCTAATTGCACTGCATCTGTGCCATGACATGCATCATATCATAATCATGCCGGATCTTCTGCCGTAGTATTAAATAGTGCATCCGGTGTTTCTTTTAGTGCTTTGCTTCTTCGCGGATTAGACCGATGAGTTGATGCGAGTATCGACAAGTTCTCCGGATATGATCCGCCGGCAGTGTTTCCCAGGCGAGCATCTCTCCCCCTTCTACCTATTTTGCATTTATAGTCTTTATTTCCTCATGTTGATCTATTGCTATCCGTGTCGCGATGCTTTAGTTTCCGCACCCCAGTTATACCCCGTGCAGCCTATATATTGCCTTGGACACCTCCTATTACCTGTGTTTGGTAGATAGCTGGCCTTGCGAGTCGTAGTCGCTTGCTCAGGTGTGATCTCGTGTTGTCAAGTACCACAATTGATGGAACGCTGGCAGATGTTTATCGGTGGAGATGATTATTGGTGGAGATGATCATGACTTTAAATACAACTATTAAAATGCTAGATATAACTAATGCAGAGGCATCTGTGGGCAATAGATGTTATTTGGTTCTTCCACGCTCACTTGTGTCCCGTAGGAACCCGAGTACTTGATACCTGTTCCTTGATTTTTCGCACTATCCACATCCGGGAGGCCTTATTGACCCCCCTGAGCCAGAGCTTGATTCATTTCTATTTCTTGGGGCCACAAAGTAGTTTGGGGCTTTATTACTATTATGTACCTATGCCATGCTTTACTACTTTATTTAAGATTGTGCGTGGAGCACCTGTACAGTTTTGGAACGTGTAATGTTTTCACGGTATCGACAAGCCCAGTCACACTTTCGGGTTCCCAGTCGTTTACAGCCATTGACACAAACCCTGGGTCCGTTCTGGAGCCGGCCAACTTCGTTGCGGATAGCTTAGTGGGGTGGCCCCCTGAAATATTTTATGAATCCTGTGATCGCTTTGTCGTGAATGCCTCGTTGGGTTTTGAGTTGGTTTTTCCGAGGTTGATCGAGTGTGTGTTGCTATTTGTGCACCCCTGCAGGGTAAAACTTTCTGAAAGCCGTGTCCGCGGTTATGGACGACTTGGAGCACAGTATCTCGATCATAGACAAGCATAACTAAAGTAGTGCTATAAATTTAACTTAATATGTGACTAGTAATCAGCTCAAGTATAACAGAATGGATATTAAAAATGCCAACAGCTGGTGTATCTAGATTGTTTTGTGACATGCTATATGCCTAGTAAGTATTGCAACTCCAATGGAATGTGATAAAAGTGCCAACAATTGCTGGGTTTGGGGATTCCTCAGGACAATTATATCTGACTAGTAAATGCTCCAACTACCACGGAATGTTAACTAAAATTGCCCACTACTTATGCTTCAGGATGACTCATGCTATCTATATCTGATTAGTAATTGCTGCAACTATAACGGAATGAATAAAACTGCCAACTGTGTGAGTTCCTTGGTCCGACTTCCTCGTTTGGTCTCGAGGGGGAAATACCAGGATGGGTTTGTTTGGTGTTAGCTTCAGGTTGGATCCGAATAGGTCTTTCTCATCCCTCTCTTATAACCGCTAGTTGTATCGAGTCTCTATAGGTTGTTTAGTGCCGCTGCGCTGCCGCTTCAGCCCACCATACCTATGTAGGCAAGAGCCACCGAATTCTAGCCTCGCCGTGTACTGGCCTCAGTACTGACGCTCCTCTTTTTCCTTTGCCCCTTTGTCGGCACCCCTTTTGTTTTAGCAGGTTTGAGATCACCGTCGTTAGCAGGGTTACCCTTCCGGCTTGGCCTGGGCAGGGTTATGGATGCCATTGGTTATTCTTCAGGGCTCTTAGCCCCATTTGCATCTTGTCCGTAGTCGGACGCTCTATCGATTTCAAGGTGATTTGGATCTTTGTATTGTATATCTGTATTCTTGACTCGTGGAGTCATGTTTTATATATATCTGTTCTGTGGGTCCCATCGAGGACTGTTGTGTAATGGTATTACTTCGTTTTCCACCCGAACGAAAGTGCCTGGTGGGCGTCCTTGAATCGTTTGTATGCGGGTTTGGCGGGAAACGCTAAAATTTTCATAGGGTCGATTTGAGGGTGTTACAGTCCCGCTTTAACTTATCCCCTGAAACAGCTATAGGCCACCATGTGATAGCTGGGATAAAAAATTCGGAAATTGCCTGGCAAAATGTTCCCACCACCGCCACTTAAAAATATTACTGTAGAAAAAGTGTACTGCCCAGCCCTACTACTACTACTAGTACTACTACTCTACTGCCCATGCCTTTCTATCGACAAGACAAGAAACCACCAATAGCTAGCTCCCATCCAGCAAGCAACTGTTGCATATGGTGTGACCCTAAATTGGGGACTTCTTGCTGAAATAGGTCGGTGTATTTGCTCACCTTGAAATCCGGCTTTGTTTAATTTGCTTCCGATTGGGCCATTGGGGGTACTATTAGTAGTATTCGGTATGCTTTGATTGTGGAGTTCTTGCTTATTGCTCACCTCGGAATCACCTAATCAGGATATTTTCCCTCATCTCTTATTGATTGGGTCATTTGGGTGGGGGTGGCGGTGGGGTAGGTGGTTAGGGAGGGGCCTACTGATTTCGTATGGATTCAAGATCAGGGCATGGTCACCATTGTTCTGATTGGGGCATTTGGTCGGGTTCGATTTCTGTGTTCTTCACTTATATAACCTTTAGTTTATACTCGTAATGTGCAATGGATTTTGCGTCCAATTCTGTATGGAGAACTATGGGTTAGTGGCATGCATGGCTACTATGGACATAGATGGTCCCATCAGTTCCCTTAAAAGTTGCCGAAAAGAGGCAATGTAGTAGTATATTCGTTGCGTTCTTCCATTCTTTCCAATGCTAAAAGTGGTTGGCTGCAACCTGGATGTATACATGTGCTAAAAGTTGTCTCTATCTGCATCCTTTTTTTGTGGAAGCTTTTGTGAAACCATCTCTTCTTTATTTACTATAGCATGATGGTACATACCTGTGAACATGTGGTGCTCCAGGTGCGGCAAACAGGATGGTACCCCCACATGCCACATGATCTAGCTAGTACCACTACTCTCCAAACAAGCACAAGGCCACTAACCATCTGGGAGGGCCCATCTTAAAGATAAAGGTATTTTTTCTTAATCCACTTATTAGCATGGTGCAGTCTAATTTAATTATTATCCGGTTGGTGTCATGCATGCTTATCATATGTTCAGAAACGTATGTGTGATTTTATTAATTCTGGCACTGTGTTTATGTGAATCCAGATTTGGATCTGTCTGACTGTCTCATATAGTCAGTATATGACTACTATGTACTGTATTGAACTGGTGAGATTAGTTGCTATTTATGCAGATTGAAGGTACTGTTGCGGAGGTAGAGGCTGATGTAGAGGCTAGTAGATTACTGATGCCCGCACCAAAAGCGGGCATCGTCTACACGACGAGGAAGTGCCAACACAATACCCAAGTGGGCAATGACCTCTCTAAGAAGTGGGCATATTTTGGAAATCCACAATTTCACATGTTATGATTTTTCGTGTTATTGTTATCAACTAGTACTATATCTCTAGCTCATCAGAAGTTCACAAATGTCAAATCTGTTTACTTTATAGGCAATGGTTTTGTCTAATATTATTAGATTTACTTGCTCTATACATAATTTAACCTTTCCACTTAATTTCAATCAGTACCACGCACCAGCTGTTCAACCCTTTCTTCTACCATAGCCTTGTCAAGCTTGTGGATTGAAAGGGGGCCTTGTATGCCCTTCCAAAAGCAGAGGGAAGAAAAAGGTGCATGGCCACCCTTCGCAAAGGGTACCCATGGTATCAGGTATGGATTCCAAGTGGTTTAGAGTGACTTGATGTAAGATCTTGTATCTCACTTTTTTTGTCGCCTTACTTCTTGATCAATTTTCTCATGAAGGTTGTCCATTGTGTCGCTCGCCCTATTATAAATAAGATGTTCGGAAATGACAAGTTTTTAACTCTGTTTAGCGAGGGCCCTAAAGGCATGCAACAACTATATGATGTGGATGTCTCCCAGACGATATCCACCACCTATTTGGGTGGCTGAGGTTGGTCCAAGTATGTCCGTGAGAATGGTCTAAAGCAGGGGGACGAGGTAGCATTCAATTTTAGCAAGCATGGGAAGATACTTGCATGCCATCATACACCTGTTGATCTAAGGACCAAGAAGAGAGGTAGTACTAATTAATTTACTTCTATACTTATCACAACCTCTAATGATTTTCTTGCAACTAACTGTTTTGCACCATTGTCTTTACTCATCATATGACCCTGACAACTTCTGGAGTCTGCTTCCCCTTATGTACCCCCTAGAAGGGTGCTAACATCAAGCTTCTAGCACCGGCACCGGCCCCAGTTTCTACAACAGCACCTGTTGACCTAAGTAGGAGAAAGAATAGAGGTAGTAGCTTAATTCTCTTGTATGCTCTCATATCTGTCTAGGAGTAACTGTTGTATAAGAAACCATTTTACTTGTACACATCTCATATGCCTCTCTAACCACTCCTACGGTCCCCTTACCTACCCCTAGAAGGTAACCAGCATCAAGTTGCTGGCACCCGCACCAAAACCGTGCCTAGTTCCTACTCCAGCACCTATTGACCTAAGGAGAAAGAATGGAGGTAGTAGCTTAATTTGCTTGTATACTCATCATATCCTCTGATCATTGTCTTGTGAGTAACTGTTGTATAAGAGACCATTTTCTTGTACACATCTCATCTGCCTCTACCATCCATGTAGTTAGCTTAGCTACCCCTCGGAAGGATCTAGCATCAAGCTACTAGCACCGGCACCTGTTCTGGATCCTACACCAACCCCTCTACAATTA
The DNA here is from genome assembly GCA_910589775.1 of Avena eriantha. NCBI lineage: Eukaryota > Viridiplantae > Streptophyta > Magnoliopsida > Poales > Poaceae > Avena > Avena eriantha. The sequence continues at coordinate 289,765,060 of OU342744.1, read as the reverse complement.
ATTGCATCGACACCATCTCCTGCACCAACACCAGCCCCAGGACATTCAGCGGCACCATCTTTTGCACCAGCACCAGCTACCACACCAGCCCCAACACAGGCACCGGCACAAGCTCCTTCATCACCCTAGGTGGTGTGTAATGCCGAGAAAACACATTACATATTAGAATTTTCTTATTATTTCGTTTTTTGCATCATCATGACATCATATATATTTTTTCTTAAAAATATTTTAACCAAAACCCTATTTTGTTTTCTAATTAGTCCTCTCCTTAATTTCAAATTAAAAACCCTAGTATTTTCCAGATTTTTTATTTTTCTAAAAACCTCTTTATAAAAGCCTATCTAAAAATAAGAAAAAAAGTGTTTTAGGGGAGGCAGTCAGCCGGGCCCAAGGCCCAGCTAGCCACCTACTACCCCACATCCGGCTAACCCTAAACCCTAGCTGCACCACGCTCCACACAACCGCCATCGCACACCACACACCCATGACACGATCAACACAACACGCCACCAACCGCGCATGGAGCCTGAGCCCGCACGCGCACGCGAAACCCACCTTTCCCTGATCGATCCATGCTTCGCGCCTATTCTCCTCTGCCTCCCTATAGCGCCGCCGCCTCGTCTCCCTGCATGCGTGCGCTGCTGCTGGTCCCCTTCCCGCTGCAAGTTTGCCTCCCCGAGCCCTTCTCAAGCATGCACCGGCATTGCTGGCCTCCCTCTCCTCTTCTCCATCCTTGTCGCCATCTCTGCTTCCTTGTTACCCTCCGCTTCTGCAAGAACGCTATGGTCGCCTGTTCCTACTATGACCGCGACCTGAGCTCGCTGTTTCCGCTTCCCTCGTGTCCTCGTCGTCCTTCCCTCAAGCTCGTCGCGACCCTTCCTTGCCTCGCCGGTCCACGTTGTTGTGCACATGGCCTTCCATGCCTCTGGCCTGCAGTGTCCCTCTCCCAACAGACGGTTTAGTGCCTTGACGCCAACTGATGCCATGTCCTGCTCACCCTGTTGCTTGGACCCTAGTAGATGTTTCTCTTGTTGGTGCATGTGAAGATGGTGTGCCGGTGACGTGTTGATGCGGCTTCCCGAGACCTCCTGAAGACGAACGCCAACCCAGTATAGGGCTATGATGATTCCATGTGAATCCCCTACAAAAATGTTAGGGCGATGATAAGGCGATGTCCGTGTGAAGATGGAGCTTTGCCCATGACCCCGACTACCTTGGCTCTGGTAGCCCCTGTTCTCGGCAAGATCTTCGAACACCTCCACTAGACGATACAAGTCTGAACCCGAAGGACAAGGGTGTTGGAACCAAGTTCTCCTTCTCAAAACCGCAAGACCAAACCCAAACCCCAAGATCTTCGGAACCAAACGTGGGCACCCGAAAACCCGTCCATATTTTATTAATGTCAACTACATTGTTGCATATTTAAATCATCATGCTTGCATACATGTCATCTTGTGGATTGGGTTAAATAGTCGATTCATCTAATTAAATATGGAGACTATATGTGGACTACTATATCAACTCCATTTAAATTGTGTAGTGAACCGATGCCATGCTTTGCCTTGTTAACTCAACATTTAATTTGCGGGGTATCTAAATAACTAGAATCTTCCAATTAATTATCAGGATTCCGATTCCCCTTAATATTGCTAAGTTAGGTTGCATATTCCCATGCCATGCATCATATCATAAACATGTCAGATCTTTCGCTGTAGTATTAAATAGTGCATCGGCTGTTCTTCGTGTGCTTTGCTTCTTCATCGGTTAGGACGATGAGTCGAAGTGAGATGAGACAAACCTTCGGTCACCGACTCTGTCTCACAGGCGAGCATTGCCCCTTCTACCTATTTTGCATTTATATTCCCTACTTCCTTCCTTTGATCTATTGCTATCCTTATTATCGATGCTTTAGTACCGCACCTTTATTTACCTACTCCACTATATTTCCTTGGTTATCCAATTGCCTCATTTGAGTAGCTAGCTTTGCCCTCGCTAGTCGTAGGCATGCTTAGTACTGCTCTCATACATGTGAACCATGATATTTGGATATGTTTGATGCTAAGATAAATAAATTGGTGATGTTGGTTATGGTTATGGTTTCACCTAATGATAAGGCCCTGGCAAGGACCACCTTTGGGAACTGGTTGAGTCGACCTAGGAACCGTTCATTCTATGATACTGGTTCTGAGTTGAGTGTACTAACCAAACATGGAGCCCCTAGGATCCCCCTCAACTACCAGTCCTATTCGTTTATCCAGAGGTTCACAAAATTGGTTTTCTATTTGGTGCATATGCATAATATATCTTTGGACATGGGTGAGTTGATATGTCTTCAGACTTGATATATTGGTGGATTTCCATGTCTTGCATACATAAATCACGGTACACGGTGGCGGCACCCATGATGTGTACAAGTTACCCTGCAGGGCCCGATCCACCAGTAGGCGCAAACACTATGCCTTCCTCGAGAATCTCCGTACCTCTTGGTTGGTTCCACATAGTAGGTGATACCCCTGGATACGCACGTAGTTATGGAATAGTTCTTGTTGTGAGATTCGGACGACACGTGTAATATATTGCCTGAAGGGTTAAGCATGCGTTTGGGTACAGTAGTGCACCCCTGCAGGGTATATCTTTTCGAGAAGCCGTGTGTCCACGGTTATGGACGCCTCAGGAGTACGGTGTCAAGATCATAGACAACTCCACTAATGTTTTTCCTCTAATAATATGATTAGTAATTAGCCTTATCAACTAAACACCTGCTTAATTAAAATTGCCACCTTTTGTGTTCCACAAGAGGACTTCCTCGACTGGTCTTTGAGGGGGAAATCTTCGGATGGGTTATGCCTGGTGTTATATTATTGTTACCGTATAATGCTCTCTTATATTGCTTGAATAGCCGAAGTTGTAGCGTATCTCTATAAGTTAGATAGTGCAAGCTTTGTTGCCGCTGAGCCCAACATACCTATGTAGGCAAGGACCGCCAAAATTCTAGACTCGCTGTGTACTGGTCTTAGTACTGACCGCTCTCTTTTTGTTTTCCTTTGCCCTTTGTCAGCACCCTTTGGCTTGATAGATATATGTTCGATGACGTTTGCAAGGTTACCCTTCAGGCTTGGCCTGGGCAGAGTTATGGACACCGCTTGGTTGTTCTTCAGGACTCTTAGTCCCATTTGTTTCTTATCCGTACTCGGATACTATTTGGCTTTCTTCATGACTTGTATCGCTGTATTCTTGACTGGTTGAGTCATTGTTATATATGTAAGTTTGTGTGGACTCTGTTGTAAACTACTGTGATGTAAGTACTTGTAATCAAATCCCACCCACACAAAAGTGTCTAGTGGGCGTCTTTGAATCGGTTCTATGCGGGTTTTGGCTGGAAATGCTAAGATCTACATAGACACGATTCGGGGGGTGTTACAGGGTGCCTTGTTAAACCATATCCTACACATGTGCCATCACAAGGTTGCACCAGATTATGTTTGTGAGTATATGGCGGCAGATAAACTACTCTGAATGTCTTCTGAAGTTTCACATGATTCAGTGCATTGCTCTTAGTAATTACGCGTTTATCTCTTGCTTTGACTCAGAAATTGCCTAAGAGTGCCACAAAGGAACTCCAGGACAGTCAAAAGGGCACAATAGTCTTCAAGATGTAGAGCGAAGGAGTGAAAATCGAGGGACGCTACACCATTACTCGACTGATGGGCGCTTGACAGCTACTTCTAGGTGGATCAAGTTCCAAAAAGCAACCAAACTTACCATTGGAAGAATGGTCAAGGTCGGTGTATCTGGCTGCCCTGAATGCCGCATGTTGCTTATAAAGTTCCTAGCTGTCTAGCTCTTTGGTCGCATGCTATTGTAATTAATTATGTGGTTGTCTTGTCTCCACTAATCATATATGGGTGGTAAAACTGTGATAACCTTTTGCTATATTGGAGATATGACTAGTACGTGCTGGTATGGTGTATCTATATCTATATGGTGGTTCCTTATATGACCAAATATTATGACAATGATTGTGTTCCGGTGATCGAGTGTGTTTGGAGAAAAGGGCAAACTGATCGTGTGACATGGTTTTTAGAGCTGAAACAAGAACTGGCTCTCTCTGTACTGTTATTGAATTTCAGTGTCTGTATTGCTGAATTAGTCACTTTAAAATGTTGCTGATTTGGTCAAGTGTTGTTGAATATGAACTAGGAATCTATCATTATGTCTTATTATTCTGTACTTCATAATCTTTCAAATGCTACTGATTTTTTCAAAAGTTTTGTCGTTGTTGCTGGGCTGCTTGCTCTAGAGCTTTTGCATGTGTCATCAGAACCGTTGGATGTGTGTTGGATAGAGATGAGAGGGTAAAGATACATTGTGCTTTCACCAAGTGATGTCATTGGATACCAGCCTTGTTTTGGTGCATGTGGTGTGTGTCCCTGGTTCTTTAGATATTTTTACCTGAATGTATCTCAAAGGTATTATCGCTTTTTTCTCCCTTGGTGTGGTCTGTGTTTAAATTCGGTGAGCCACAACCCATTGAAATTTGAGATCAGAGCCCATTGACCATAGCCCCAAAACCTTTTAATTTGGCCTTTTTAGCATTGCCCCCAACCTGTACAAAAACTTTGCATATCAATGTTTTTAAGAAACTAATCCATTATGTGGCATTTTATAAATTGAGGTTCCAGTAGCACTACCCTTTTATTTTAAGAGAGGTAAACATGGACACACAAAATATTTTTAAGAAGACTAATACATAAGTTATAGGTACTATAAAGATTTTAATGATAATTTTCATCCGATTTATTTTGCATAGTGGCAACGCATACGGTTTATATTTGTTGAACTTTTGATTTCGAATCCTATGTGCTTGCCATATAATTATTTGGGTTTACTTTTTTTCATGTAGCAATATTGCTTTAAGGAGAGGCTGACATCACAGATCCACTAGCCTACAGCGTCCCTCGAGTTTAATAGGCGAGTTTGCAAAAAAGAAGTTAAGTACTTGTACAAAGAGGCTGACATCAGGGACCCACAAGACAAAACATAGTAGGTAGGATGACATGCACAAGCCAGAACATACCAGGGAGGCTGACATGTGGGCCCCAGCAGCAAGACCACACACGGCTGCCGCATCGAGCAACGTTTCCAAGGTCAAAATAACAGACGTAGCCAAAAAAAGTCTAGCATACACACGTTTCATTTACAGAGAGAATGAAATGTGGAACCTAGTAGCAAGAACTTATACAGGTGCTGCATCGATCAATGTTGCCAAGTTCAAAACAAGGAGCGTGAGCAAGGAAAAAGTCTAGCATGCACATGTTTCTTCTAATGAGAGGGACATGGGGGACTGCTGAGCACAACCCAAAGAAATTTGAGAAAGGAGCCCATGGAGCATAGCTTATGTAGTATAGCCCATGTAGAGCAGCCCATGTAGATAGCCAAACTCTTTTTAATTTTGCCTTTTGAGCATTGCCCCCACCTCTCAAAATAAAAAAACTCTGCCTACCCATGTTTAAAACTGCTCCATTATGTGGCATTTTATAAAATGAGATGCCTGAGCGCTACCATTTTATATTTTAAAAGAGATAAACATAGACACACAAAATATTTTTTAGAAGACTGATACATAAGTTGTAGTACTAATACATGTTTAATAATATAACTTCTATAAATATCTTTGGTGTAGTGGCAAAGCACTCAGTTCACGTCTATTTGATTTGAAGGACTTTAGTCCGAATCCCCTGTGCGTACATATATATATATATATATATATATATATATATCTATCTTAGGTTTACACTTTAATATCACATTACGGAGAGGCTGACATCACGGACCCACTAGCCTGCAGCATCCCTCGATTTTAATAGTCAGCTTTCAAAAAAAGTTACATACTTGTTCAGAGAGGCTGGCATCGGGGATCCACCCGCTAGAACATACAAGGCTGCATCCGGACCCACAAGCCAGAATATACCAGAGAGGTTGACATGGGGGCCTTAGCAGCAAGACCGTACATGACTGCCACATCGAGCAATGCTGCCAAGGTCAAAACAGCGGTCGCGGCCAAAAAAATCCATCATACGCTGGTTTCATTTACAGAGAGACTGACAAGTGGGACCTAGTAGCATGACCTTATACAAGTATTGCATCGAGCAACATTGCCAAGTTCAAAAGAGGGAGGCGCGAGCGAGAAAAAATTCCAGCATGCACACGTTTCTTCTAATGAGAGGCTCACATGGGGGACCCAGCAGACTGAAAAAAGGGCTGATGCATTGAGCAATGCTATCAAGTTCGAAACAAGGAGGCACGACTGAGGGCAAAAATTCCATCATACACACATTTCTTCTAATGATTGGATGACATGTGAGGTCCAATAGCGTGATTAAATGGTAGATGCAACGAACAACTTTATCAAGTTCTAAATATGGAGGCATGACTGAGGGAAAAAATTCTATCATACACATGTTTCTTCTAATGAGAGGATGACATGTGGGGTCTAGGAGTTTGATTAAACGATAGATGCATCGAGAAGTGCTATCAAGTTCAGAACAGGGTAGCACGAGCGAAGAAAAAACTCCATCATACACACGATTCTTCTAATGAGAGGTTGGCATGGGGGACCCAGCAATGTGACTAAACGGCAGATACATCGAGCAACGTTATCGAGTTGAAATCACGGAGGAAATGGCCAAGGAAAAATCCATCATGCACATGTTTCTTCTAATGAGAGGATGCCATGTGGGACCCATCAGCCTGATTAAACGGTAGATGCATCGACCAACACTATCAAGTTCGGAACAGGGTAGTGCGACTGAGGGAAAAAATTCCATCATACACATGATTTTTCAAATGAGAGGCTGACATGTGGGACCCAGCAGCCCGACTAAACAGCAAATGCATCGAGCAATTGTTGGGTACACAACATAGAAAACAAAAAATTCCTACGATGGGAACTATTATACGCCAAGATCTATCTACTAGATACAAGCAACGGGTGGATATACATCCATAGAGAACATACCCTCGAAGACTGACAAAGTGTAACGAGATGGAACTCCTGGATGATGTAGTCGAACGCTTGTTGATCACAAGATCGTGTGGAAGTCCTAGCACCGCAAAACAGCAGCGCATCCGTCCTCCCACACACGTTCAGGCCATTGAACAACCTCCACCTCATCGCTCCAGCAATGCAGCGGGAGCAACAACTCCTTCCAGACGAAATGCCACTGGGAACTTGTATCTCGCTAATCCGAGACCATGGGGGAATAATTATAGAGGGGGATAGAGATCCTTCACGAGGAGGTGTACTTTGTGAAGGAGGAGAGGGAGGCCTTTTATAGGGGAGGGGCACCCCCCCATGGCGGCGGCCATGGAGGAGCCCCTCCACCTCCTCTCATTCGTGTGGGTGGGATATCTACTCACATAAACATGCTCCACTCAAAATTCCACTCACATTCATTAAATTTCCACCAAATTTAATGCAACTCTCATTTAATAAAACTCTTTTATTTATTTTATTTAGAATTTTGTTAATTACTTTAATTAACAAACATTCACATAAAACCCCCTGCAACATTTCAATATCACATGTAGAACCAATTTCAGCAATTTCACCCCGAAACAATTCCAGTGTCCATTGAAATAATTCCAGCGTTTTGCAATTCTTTCGTCTAGAACATATTTGCTCCAAATGGTGTTTGGCAACCCTTAAGTATGTCACCCTACGGTTCGCGAATAATGCAGACATGATCGAGACACCTCTCAGATCAATAGTCAGAAGCGGGACCTGGAGATCCATACTGACTCCCACACATTCAACGATGACTTCTGTGATCGAGAGAACCTTTAACGATAGTAACTAAATCCCTTTGTCTTGCGATATATTACATGTCCGAGATTTGATCATCAGTATCTCAATACTTAGTTTGATCTCGTTACCGACATGCACTCTTTTCTCATTCCCGTGATATAACATTCTAGTGATCACATCACTTGCTTGCAAGCTATCTTAATGTGATATCACCGAGAGGGCCAGAGTATATCTATCCATCATCGGGATTGAAAAATTCCACTCTTGATCCATGAGCCTCAACATAACACCTTTGGAATACCCAAACCCTTCTTTATAGTCACCCTATTACGGTGTGATGTTTGATGTTATCAAAGTATTCTTCGGGTGTTAGCAATAAACATGATCTCATGGTCTAAGGATAAAGATTACTTCATATGATGTTATAGCAATATAAACATAATGACTTTGATTGTAATGCTATACTTCGTATGAATGTTCATCACATCATTCACCAATGTTGTGACCTCATTATTAACAACATCCAATGTCCATGATCAGGAAACCTTGAACATCTTGTTAATCAACGAGCTAGTATATAGAGAGGCATAACTACGAACTTTCTTTTTGTTTATTAAACACACATGTATTAAGGTTTCCATATTAATACAATTATAACATGCAAAATAAACATCTATCATATACTTGGAATACATATAATAACAACTTTATTATTGCCTCTCAGGGCATGTTCCCTTCAGCAACGTTATCAAGTTCAAATCAGGGAGGAACAAACAAAAAGTATGGTCCGCTAGAGACACTGAGGTCCGGGACCGACACGCCTCAAAAGACTTCGGCGAGTCAACATCACGCGAGGAACCGAAAATCTTGCTTCCGCCACGCATCAGTCGAGCTTCCTCTATGTTTTTAGCAGTTTCTACATAGTAGAGGGTCGCGCAACCGGAAAAAAATGTTTCCCATCAGCCACGGTCGAGCCGAGCAATTTGTTGCGGAAGACGCGCCTTCTAAGATGACCGATGGTCCAAGTCATTACGGATGGACACTTTTCTTGTAGTGAATCCTTAGACTTGAGATCATATTTAATCACTATCACCCAAGGCTTCTTTGACTACATCATCTGTCATGACCGTAACTGGGTGACTATGAAGGTGGATATTGGGTATTCCAGAGGGGCAGGTTGAGGCGTATGTACCAAGATCATGATTTGTTCTCCTGTGTGATGGGAAGATACACTCGCCCACTCAGTGAATTACATCCATAAAGCTGCACAACATATGACTAGGTCATGGGGATGGAATATCATGAGAACACGTAAAGCAACACTTGTCGGGAGTGAGATTGAACAAGATATCATCATACCGATGATCAGATCTCGTACAAGTCACGTATTGAAGTAACAAATGAATTGGATTCAACATTTATGGTTAAAATGACATTGATACCATGGAATGCACAAGGGTCAATATGGGCATCCTGGTCCCGCTAATGATCATTGATACGAGATCGTCTCGATCCCTATGTGCCATTCCGGAACCATAGAGATCATTCTAGAATTGATGGAATCACAGGAAGAAAGAGAAAGAGAACCAGAAGTGTTCCATGAGAGAACAAAAACCGTTCCGGGAGGATCCTAAGTTGTTCGGAATGAACCGAAAGGTGTTTCGTGTCAAAAGGAATTTAATATTATGTACAATTATTATTAAATAAATATTTAAATTAAATTTATTTGGGCAAACTTCCCTAATGGGCCAAGTCAATAGAGGGGACAAGGCCCAAGAGGGCAAACCGCCCAAGGCCAGGGGCCAAGCCTCCGCCACCCAAGGGGGCCCACCGGTCGGCCTAGTGGCGCGCGCGGGGGGTGGGGCCCAACTGGCCGACTGTCCATGGAGCCTCCCCCTCCCACCTCCTCCTTTATTCCCACCCTCGGACATGGGAGAAAAGGGTCTCCCCTTTTCCCCTACATAACGAGGGGCATAGGGGTGGGGAAAATACAACCCAGGATTTCTCTAAGGCATTTTCCTTAGAGGAAGAACTTTCTCTCTCTCATTGCCTTTTGTGGTGGTGCGGTCCCTAGAAGGATTGTACACGCAAGAGAAGACATCGCTACAACACACCATTATGGTGCGGTGATTTTGGCCAGTAGATCCACTTCTGCAATCTCGACAGGGATCAGAGATTCGAGAGTTGTTGTCTTGCATCGTACATGTGTGATACCTTGGGGGTGCTGCCACTTGTGGGATGGACTGTCATACGAGGAACATTATAAGTGGTGACTTGCGAGGAGCTTTGCGACCTTGAGGCTGGACGAGTACGACTACATCATCTATGTTCTGCATGAGCGTTAAACACTTATGGTCTATAAGGGATGTTACCGATATCTCTCCATTACTACATTACTCCTAGATAGATCCTGGCTAGGTGTGTTCTACTGTAGGAAATATTTTGTTTTCTACCATGGAACCCCTTTAGTTGTATCAGAGTTGATCTATGCGTAGTATGTTTGTATGGATAGAACACACATTGAATGTGGGCATTGATCCTCTAGTTGTTACCCTCCCACGTGTATTTGTTTATATGGAGGCATTGTTTGATGAAGCGGTCCTGGACCAGCCTTACGCATAATATTACGCGAGACTGGTTCAACGCTCGACATATGGCTTGTACCATATAAGTGGCTAGCGGGTATCTATCTCTCTCATAGTAGTTGATATAGCATCAACAGCGGAGGGCCCCAAATGGTGTGTAGTATAGACAACTGTTGGATCCATGTTGTGGTTGGAAGTTTGTAGGTAGATACGATTCTATTGCGAAAGCCTAACAACCACGTAAAAATTGCAATAGATAAAGTATAGGCGTCTAACTTTATGTTGCAGGAAGGCTTGTCATGTGATATGGTTATAGTCATGATCAATGTAAAGTAGTTTACTTTCCTGTTACTAAGTTGTATGGTAGTAGGCATCACTATGATGAACGACAAGACTGGTGGCGTCGTGGACTTGGCATCGTACTGGTGGCAAGATGGAGATCATATCGGAGCACCTGATGGAAATCAAGGAGCACGAAGACAACCATGTCGTATCACATATAGATTACATGTGATCTTAATTCTTTGTGTGCATCTTATTGTTTGCAAGTATTAAATACACAATGGTAGCATTAAATAAGATGATCCATAATTACTACCAACCGTAGTGTTCTCCCATTAGGGTGCACCACCAAGAAAGTTCATCGTTATGAAGCAGGCCATGATGATCAGATGCTAGACGTATCAACGTTCGCATAGTGGGTGCAAGCCATGTATGCACTACGAATATCATAAGGTTGAGTTGGCAAGCCTAGCATGTATAGACATGGCCTTAGAACACAAGTAGAACTAAAGATCAAGCACAAGTCACATGGATGATGTGATCAACAGGTTTAGTCCACCAAACAGCTGTATCAAAGGCCGTGATGATCGGGAATGATATAGTGTAAAGGGATCGTGTAATCACTAAACTATCTTAGGGATGATAGTTTTAGTGGGATCTCATTTGTTAATATGATTACAAATTTGAACGCGTATTATGAACTTAGTCTAAGTCGTAGATCATGGCCATTCCCGAGTTCAGGACATCTTTGGTCCATTCATGAACCGGGAGAAACTTAAGTTAGATGTGTCAAATTGTCTCCTCGATTAATAGGCTAGTCTCCTCGATTTGTCTTTTCCAAAGGCCATATAAAAAAGACACTATTGTGCGTCTCCCGTGGGATAGGTCCCCTAGATACCTAGGTCCACAGTGTGACATGTGTCCCTAAAAAAGCCTCTAATCCTACTTTTTGCTAAAAAAATGTCCCGCTTTTTACCTATAGAAAAATGGTCCAGCCTAGAAATAGAATAAAAATACTATATCTCGATAGAGATTTCACGGGAGACCTTCCTGGAGATTTTGTAGCAAAAAAGTTGTGCTACTGTAGCAAACCCAACTTCGTCAGAGACTCGCTAGAGACTTTCACCGGAAGACCTCGCCAGAGACCTCATAGCAAAAAAATACGCTTTTGTAGCAAAACCACAAAACGGTTATAGTAAATAAATTGTCCTATTGTGGAACATTCGACTTTGCTAGAGACCATTGACAGCGGTGATGTCTTTTGATAGTGGTGACGTCCTTGCAACAACGTCGGTGTCTCCTTGTAGCAAACATTGATATCCTCGGGAGCAATGATGATAGCCCATGGTAGCAACACTGATGGCCACTTGTAGCATCGGAGGCCATCGAAAGCGGACAGCGGTGGCGTCCTTGTAGCAAGGCTGATGTTTCCTTGTAGTAAACACTAATGTCCATGGTAGTAATGCTGGTATCGTATGGTAGTAGGAATGCTGGTAGCCCATAGTAGTAGGAATGTTGGTAGCCCATGGTAGAAATGTTAATGGCCTAGGGTAGCATCGGTGGCCATTAACATCGGCCGACGGTGACGTACTTGTAGTAACGCTGGTGTCGCCTTGGTAGCAAAAACCGATGTCCATGGTAGCGAAGCTGGTAGCCCATGGTAGCATTTGTGGCCTTAGTTTGCCGCTCTGATGAGCACCGACATGCTTCATCCCTTAGCTACGGCAACTACTAGTCACAACAGCGCCCGCCTGGCCTCGTAGAAACTCCTGCTCGGCTTCACAGCAGGTGCGGATGTCGTCGGATTGATGAAAAGTATGCCATGACGGGGTCCTCGAGGCGTGTGGAAGAGAGGGGTGTGAGACATACGGTGTTCCGGGACGGTGAGCACACAAGTTTACCTAGGTTCGAATCCGTCGGCTTTGGACGGATCCTACTCCTGCTAGCAATCCAGTAATACGGCAGAGCCGGAATATGGGTTACAAGGGTTCGCCTGTGCGAGTTGAGATTGTAGACTATTGAGGGTGCCCTAAAGACTCTCCCTAGGACGGCTTATATAGATATCCGGCCTAGGGTTTACAGGAGAGATCTATCCGGCTACGACTAAGAGTCGGTTACAGAGTACATCTTGAACTACAAGTAACACTATGGGCCTATGTCGGTAAGTCTTCTGGGCCTTCCCGTAGCCGGACTGGACTCTTTCTCTTCTCCCTGACTGGGCCGCCCGTGAAGCAAAGCTCTAACCCGAAGTGGGCCACCCTGGTCAGTGAGGACCAGTGAGGATACCCGGAAAGTATATCCCCAATAGCAGCCCCCGGAAGTCTCCAAGATCCAAAGTCAGACTCATCATCATCTAGCTTGATCTTCAGCTTGCAGAATCTTGAAGGGTTCCTGAAACTCCAAAACAAAAAATACGATCCGGGTCTTAAAAATAATTCAGACCTATCAACATGTTACTCGGATTTTCTAGCTTGATATTCAAACTAAGCCGATACTTGGTCTCTGACGTCATCTGACACCGGTCATGGTCAAGTCACGTCATCTGACAAACATCCTGTTAGCACGACCGTTGGTGGGTCCGCCGTTCGCAGAAAGATCGAGGCGACGTAATCATTGCGTGGGACGTTCCCAGTTCCTTCCACGACGCGTGGCATTTACACAGTGCCATTTGCACGAATCTTGGCGCGGTTAGGTGGTTATAAGGGGTGAGGATTTCTTTTCCTCATCTTCACCTATTCCCTTGTTGTTCCTTCTCCTCCACTTCTCCCTCGCGCATAGAGCTCTTCTGCCTCCCAGATTCCCAGCGCCTCCCATCCAAGGTCACCGGCGCACCGGAGAAATGGCTTCCTCTTCATCGTCCGGCTTGACTCGCTTCGCAGCAGCGGCAACGGCGGCCGCGGCGGCAGCGGAGAAAGAGAGCAACCGTGGTGTTTGGTTCTCGTGTCTCCTCAATGACGAGAAGCTCCGCGGCGTGGAGAATGAAGGACTCCTCTGCGCTGGTGACTGGCGGAGCGGTTTCAGCGAAACCATCCCCAACCCGCACGACGACGAGCGGGTACACTTCGGCACCCACCTCGACAGAGGTTTGTCTTTCCCTCCCTCGGAATTCTTTCCGAGGTGATTGATCACTATGGCGTTCAGCTTCACCATCTTCCTCCCTCGGAATTCTTTCCGAGATGAGCTCTTACACAGCGTTGTGTGAGGGATACCTCAGCATTAGGCCGAGTCTCACATTGTTCCGGTTTTACTTTCATGTCCAGAGAAACTCTATCCCTGCCAGTAATCCGTATATTACCGGCACTATTAGCCTTTCAGTTAGACGCGAGCGTGTTTATCCTCGTATTCTAGCTAGTGAGTCGGTCAAACAGTGGCCGACCACCTTCTTTTATCATAAGGATGTTCCTGCTCCTGGCAAAGCTACTGCTTTGCCGACTTTTATCGACGGAGCCGCCATGACCCTTCCATCTTGGAACGAGGCTCCTCTGGATCTTAGTGACGATTTGATCCTCGCCAAGAGGCGGATCGAATACCTGATGAAGCACAAGGGCTTGAGAGGATCCGACCTGGTCCAGTGCTAGGTGGCACGCCAGATCCAGCCTCTCCAGCACCATGGCGACCGACTGATGCATTCCATCATGGCGTCGAAACAAGACTCCCTCCGCATCAGCCCCATGGCCCTGAAGCCACAGGACTACATAAGCCAGATTAAATGGCTGATTAAGAAGCGGATTGAGAGAAAGATTACTGATATGTCTCTAGACATGCACACAGCGGAAGACCCTGTAGTTCCGATAAGCTTTAGCAATAAACCCTTTTATGTATTTCACCTTTTAAGTTATTTCGCAATGATGAGATATTTTCTTCTTTTCAGCTTGACGACCTCTTCGAGTCTGAGCTGGCTCCTATCGAGGGGTATCCTCTGGAGTTTTCTCAGGAGGAGGAACTGGTCCCACTGCCGGACGTTGTGCCCAGGAAGCGCAAAGCTCCGACAGTGGCCGTCGGCACAAAGGAGGTGCCAGTTGTGAAGAGGTAACTTTCAACACAACTTCTGACTTTGTACTTTACTCGTAATTTCTTCCGAGATGTAATGTTTTCCATTATTTTACATTCCTAGAGCTAAGAAGCTCATCAAGGGCAAGGGGAAGGGAACTTCTTCGAAGCCCTTGCGGCAGATGAAGCTGACTATGGCTTCTCCTGCCGCGGCTCCTCCGACTCCTGCCACTCAACCTTCTGCAACACCGGTGATCACTCCATCGCCGGTTGTCACAGAAGATCTGGCTCCTTCATCGGGGCCAGCAACCCTTGAGTCGCAGACTGATGCCACCATGGGTGGCTCAGGTTTAGGTAAGGGTGAACCCTCTTCAGGTAATGATCCCTCGGCAGAGTCCTTTGCCAAAAACCTCCTTAACAATCCGGGGCTTGCCAAATTTGGCTTGTCTCGGAAATCTGCGGAGGAGATTCAGCGGCTTCCCTGGCAAAGCCTAGAGAGCCGTAATCTCTCTGCCGAAGAAGTAGCACAAGAAGCGGAGGACGTCAAGTACTCCGACCTTCTTGAACAAGTCCGCCTTCACGATGAGGGACTAAGAGCTGGTGTGCTTCCACTACCTCCGGTTATTCCACTCACCCTCGCCGAGAAGGTTACCACCGAGGTGAACATGTGCCTGAGCAAGCTCACACATGAACATCATGTAAGTCGGAATTCCAACTCACATTTTTCTTTATTGTAATTTATATCATATCCTCTAGCCCCCAAGCATGAAGTAGGATATACGATATGGGTTATGCTTCCTTAGGATGCCAAAGAATGAACTAGTGTAGCCCCCAAGGCTCGTGCTGATATTAGTAACAATATTAGCCCGAGTCTTCAGTAGACTTCTAACTCTGGGTATTCTAACTTACAGAAAGTTAATTCATATAACTAGGATTTGTTGAAGAATATCTGCAACAAGCAGAGAGAGATCAAGGCTCTCCGACTTGAAAATGCTGAGCTGAAGGTTTCCAAGGATGAGGCCGAAGGTAAACATTCCGAGACTCAAGCCTTGTCCTGTATTTTCATAGTCGAATATTTTTTGTTGAACTATTGTTCTTTTGTCTTACAGCACTGGTAAAAAAGTCCTGTGCTATGATTGAAGAGGCCGAGAACCTCAAAACCCTGGTGGTGGAGAATAAAGAACTTTGCCAAGAGCTGGATAAGCTCAAGGCAGATCATGAGAAGAGCATCGCTCAAATTCTCGAATCCACCTCCATGGCCACTGATGAACGTGATCGTAAGACTGTGGCTCAAGATCAGAAAATCTGGGATCTCAACAATGAGCTTTGCAGAGAGAAGGATCTTTCCGAGGCGCTCCGGGCTGAACTCCAGAGTCTTCGAGAAGAGAAGACCAAAGTTAATGACGTCATCTTCAGTATGTTTTCCATCTTTCTGACTTGTCTACATTCTTCGACTCTTTCGACGTCGGATTTACTTAACCGTTTTTGTGTTATATGTATAGGTCCTCTGAACTTGACGGACTCCACTTCTGCCGAGCCTCGCACCCACCGGCTTACCCAAGTCGGTGATTTGCTGCATGACTTCCGCCAATCCATCGAGGACATTGGCGAAGCACTCAAGGTTCCGGACATGCATAGCATGTCCGACTTTCAGGTGCGGGACAAGGCAAAGGAGATGCTGCAGCTCGTCTAGGACTAGAAAATGTCCTACGCGCGAACCTCAGCGCAAAATGCTCTCACCATGGTCATGAGCCACCATGGAAACATGGAAATCTGGCAAGTGACCAGAGGGTACTGCAAGGTGGATGAAGACGGACAAGAGCAAGACATCAAGGCAATCATGGACTCCTGTGCCGGATATGGGTGTCATGTAGCTGATTTAACCAGCTACGACACTCCCTTCTTCACCCGCGTGGACACGCCGCCTCCGCCTCCCGAAGAAGCAGCTGAAGTTTCCGAAGATGACCACACCATGTTGGATGTGGACATCTCGGAACGATATCAAGGCGATGTATCCAGCGAGCCGGCAGCTCCTTCCTCTCCTCCTGCATCATAGATTACCAGAAACAAATGTATTATGCTAAGAAACATTATGGGTCTGTAAATATGCAGTACTATACTTTTGCTAGTGCTAAGTTTTTATCTATTTAGCACTTTTGGCTTTAAATTTTTGCGTGCCTGAAATGTTTACATTAGCACTTGTACTTTTTTGTCTACATTTATCGTTTATCTGGCTTTCTGCCTCATCCCTTTCGTGAGCTAGCTAAACCTTTAGCACAGAAACTTTGCCGAGCAACGGAGCTCAATTGCTAAACCAGTTTAAACTTGGAAACAAAGCCGGCTTCCAGTACCAAAAATTCACTACTCAGAAAATGCCCGCATCCGGCAATCAGACAAATAACCAAAGTATAGACTAGAAACTTTAGAGTTATACCCGAAGGTAGCATTTTTAGAATCGGAAATCTAAACCAGAACAAACATGAGCATAAAGTACTTTCAAGTATTCTGGGATTTTCGACTCTGTGACATGATCATTCAGAAATAAGATGGTAAAAACTTCTCAGAAAAAACTTGAGGTAACCAAAACTTTTATTTCTCACAGAACATGTACACATATATGATTACAAAGAAGGATAAACTAAGAATACAAGGGACGTAGCTGAGCAATATTCCACGGTTTGTCTAACTCATCCGGATTTGTACTCCCTCCAACACTCTTTCTCTTCTTAGTAGTAGGTCTTTCTTTGACTGGCCTCATATCAGTTAAGTAGTACGAACCATTGTGCAATACTCGACTAACTAAAAAGGGCCCTTCCCATACTGGGGAAAGTTTGTGATTTCTTTGTTGCACAAGCCGGAGAACCAAATCGCCTTTATTGAAAGATCTGTTTCTGACTCTCTGGATATGATACTTGCGTAACTTCTGCTGATAGGCTATTGATCTCATTTCAGCAACGACGCGAACTTCTTCGACTAAGTCGAGATCATTTTGTCGAGAAACCTTGGCATCCTCTTCGATATACGCGGCCACTCTAGGAGAAGTGTGAATCAAATCACTAGGAAGAACTGCTTCTGCGCCATAGACCAAGAAGAAAGGTGTGTATCCGGTTGACCTGCTCGGAGTTGTTCGGAAACTCCATATTACAAAGGGTAATTCCTCTGCCCAAGCTCCCGCAGAACGTCGTAGTGGTGCTTCGAGTCTCGGTTTTAGGCCTTGTAGGATTAAACCATTTGCTCTTTCAACTTGTCCATTAGCTTGTGGATGTGCGACTGACGCAATCTCAAGCCAGATATTTTGTTCATTGCAGAATTCGGCTAATTATCCCATAGAAAAATTACTCCCGTTGTCCGTGATAATACTGTGTGGATAACCATACCGGATTATAACATCCTCGACAAATCTTTTGGGTGTTGCTCCATCACAACTAGTGATGGGTTTAGCCTCAATCCATTTGGTGAACTTATCCACCATCACTAAGAGGTGAGTAAATCCTCTTGGAGCCCGTTTAAACGGTCCTACCATATCAAGCCCCCAGACCGCATAAGGCCATGTCATAGGTATTGTTCGCAACTCATCAGCCGGAACATGAGCTTGTTTGGCGTACTTTTGGCAGCCCTTACACGTCTTGACCAGCCGTTCGGCATCTGCCTTGGCTGTAAGCCGGAAAAAAACATGTCTGAAAGCTTTTGCCACTAAAGATTTGGCTGCAGCATGGTGACCACACTCGCCTTCGTGGATTTCTCTTAGGATTTCCACTCCTTCCGGAGATACGTAGCGCTAAAATACCCTAGATACACTCCGCTTATAGAGCTCACAACTAACTATAGTATAAGCTTCTGCTTGTCGGATAATCTGTTGACTCAGAACCTCGTCTTCGGGTAATTTTCCATCTACCATAGTCAAGGTAGGGTTGAGTCCAGCTGGGAATTACAGCCAGAACTGCTATCAAAGGTGAGTAAGATTTGGTCGGATATTCCTCGTCCACTCCCTTTATTGAGGGAACTTTGAGGTGCTCTAAAAAAGCGCCATCCGGGACCTCTTTCCGTGTAGAGCCTATCCGAGATAAGGCATCTGCTTCCTCATTTTCTGCTCGAGGGATGTGTTGAACCTCAAACCCTTCGAACGATTTAGATAAATCATCCACGATAGCTTTATATGCTGCCATGTGTTTATTTGCATTACAAATATTCAACACTTGCTGAGCCACAAGATCCGAATCTCCATAACACATCAAACGTTGGATGCCGATATCCTTAGCTATCCGGATTCCATGTAGGAGTGCTTCATACTCTGCAATATTATTTGTCACTGTGAAGTGGATCTGCAACACGTATAGAAGTTTATCTCCTTGGGGTGATTTGAGCACCACGCTAGCCCCCGAGCCCCCGCAAGCCTTAGACCCATCAAAATATAGGGTCCAATATTCCAACTCAGGGAGGGTCATATTCTCCTTCGTCTCTGTCCAATCAGCAACAAAGTCGGCAAGGATTTGGGATTTAATTGTTGTCTGAGGTTTGTACTCAATATCGAAAGCTGAGAGCTCTATGCCCCATTTGGCGACGCGTCCTGTGGCGTCACTGTTGTTGATTATATCTCTCATGGGAGCTGTGCTCACCATGGTAATTGGATGCTCCTAGAAATAGTGTCGTAGCTTACGAGATGCTAGGAAAATACCATAAGCCATCTTTTGATAGTGCGGATACCACTGTTTTGACTCTGTTAGGACCTCGCTAACAAAATAAGTCGGACGCTGCACCAAGTGTTCCTGATTTTCCTCCGGTCTCTCCACTACCATGACGATACTGACGACTTTGTTTGTCGTAGCAAGATAAAGCAACATCGGTTCCTATGGTTCCGGTGCAGCAAGGATAGGAGCAGATGAGAGTACTTTTTTCAGGTCTTGTAATGCATATTCAGCTTTGTCGGTCCACACAAAATTCTTGGTCTTTTTCAGGAGTTTGTATAATGGTACGGCTCTTTCATCGAGCCAGCTTACAAACCGACTGACTGCAGCGATGCAATCAGTTAGTCTCTGTACGTCCTTCAGGCGGGTTGGCCTGGAAATATTGAGTATAGCCTTGATTTTGTCTCGGTTCACCTCTATTCCTCTTTGAGACACGATGAAACCTAACAATTTTTTGGCTGGAATTCCAAAGAAGCATTTCTTCGGATTAAGCATGATGTTGTATTTTCATAGATTGGCAAACGTTTCCTCCAAGTCAGAAATCAGCGTTTCCTTCTTTTTGGACATTACCGTGATATCATCCACATATGCATGTATGTTGCGTCCGATTTGATCGTTGAGGCAACGTTGCATTGTGCGTTGGTACGTAGCTCCTGCATTCTTCAGCCCAAAAGCATTGTAACAAAATAGAAGGTTCCAAAGGGAGTTATGAATGAAGTTTTGACTTTGTCAGATTCCTTCATCCGGATTTGGTGATAACCGGAATATGCGTCGAGAAAACAGAGGAGTTCCGAGCCTGCCGTAGAATCGATAACTTGATCAATCCTAGGTAGAGCGAACGAATCTTTTGGACAAACCTTGTTCAAGGCAGTATAATCAACACACATCCTTAAATCAGTGGTGTCCTTTTTAGGGACCGTTACAGGATTGGCCGGCCACTCAGTGTGGATGACCTCTTCTATGAATCCGGCTAACTCGAGCCGTGCGAATTCCTTAGCTATTGCCTTACGCTTTTCATTGCCAAAACGCCGTAAGGACTGTTTGATGGGTTTAGCGTTCGAGTTTACATTTAAAGAGTGCTCGGCAAGTTCCCTAGGTACTCCGGTCATGTTAGATGGCTGCCATGCGAAGATATCTTGATTTGCTTTGAGGAACTTGACGAGCGCACTTTCCTATGCGCTATCTAGGCCTACGCCTATCTGGGTCACCTTGGAGGGGTCATCATCCTTCAACAGCGTCTTCTTCATCTCTTCTGATGCCTTGAACTCCGGATTCGGCTTTGTCACCTCCTTCTTCGTTGCGGGCATCTCGGACGGATCTATGCTCTTCTTGATCTCCTGGTACTCCTGGGCGTGCAACACGGCTTTAGCAAAGGCGACATTTCCATCCTCGCACTCTCGCGCTTTCTTCGGGTCTCCCTGATGGTGATCACGCCGTTAGGACCTGGAATTTCCATCATATTGTAAATCTAACACGGACGAGCCATAAAAGCCTAGTAAGCCGGACGCCCGAATATAGCGTGGTACGCGCTCTTGAATGGGACCACTTCGAAGGAAAGTGCCTCCGTCCGGTAGTTCTTTGGAGTTCCGAAGGTAACGTCCAAAGTGATTTCTCCCAGGGAATTAGCTTGTCTTCCTGGGAGAACTCCGTGAAAAATCACAGAGCTGTGATTCAGCTGGGTCTTCGAGATCTTCATCCGGCATAGCGTTTCGACATACAGAATATTAATACTGCTGCCACCGTCCATGAGAGTCTTGGAGAAACCATAATCGTCAATAAGTGGATTGATGATTAAGGCGTATTTTCCTCGCCTGTGTAGCTTAGGCGGATGATCAGCGCGGTCAAATGTGATTGCCACTTTCGACCAGTCCAAGAATTGGGGGACAGCCAGAACTGTTGCATTGAGCTCATGTAGCACTGCCTTTTTGACCTTTGCCGATTGTGATCCAAGGAAGGTGACATAAGTGTCTTTCTTGGTCGGAAATTTTTTCTTCCCTTCCGACTTGGGATTTGAAGCATCAGCTTCCTCCATGTCGGAATCTTCCTTGGTCTCTTTATCCTTTTCGAGATTCTTCTTTCCCTTCTTCCGCTTAGCTTTGTAGCCAGCGGTATCATCTCTCTTAATGTCGTCATTGAAACGACACTAGGCGTTGGTGTGGGACGAGCCCCCATTGGCGTCTAAGTGATGCACACATGGGTTATTGGCAATGTCTGCCCAAGAGTAGGTTTTGCCTGGTTGCTGGTCTCCTCTACCTTGAACTCTCGAAGTACGACGACCGCGTCCGTGGCCTCCACCACGTCCTCCTCGTCCTCCAGACCCGAAAGTAGCAGTAACCACTGCTGTTTCCGCGTTGGGTTTTTCTTCCGAGGTATTCTTGCACTTCTGAGCTTGTTGCTTTGGTTGTTTTGCCGACTGTGGCACAACCAGGGCATTGAGTAATCCCTCTGCGTCATCATCCACATCTGCATACTTGCTTGATGTTTTTATCATGTCTCCCAAATAAGTGACTTTATCACACTTCAAGCGATGACGCGGTAAACCAATTGGGAGACCTGCAATGAAAGCTTCAATCGCAGTTTGGTCATTTACTCCTTCACATGAGTTCTGGGGATCGATCCATCGTCCGAGGTAATCCAGGCAAGTTTCTCCGGCTTTCTAGGTGCAACGCTGTAGGTCTCCGATCGTACAGGGCCTCCGGTATGTGCCTTCAAAATTCCGAAAGAACGCACTTTGCATGTCATACTAGTTGTGGATGGTGTTCTCCGGAAGTTCATTGAGCCATGATCGTGCCGTCTTACACAACATAAGTGGGAGATATCGGGTTGCGACCAGGCTGTTTCCGCCTTTGGCGAAGCAACAAGCTTGGAAGAAATCTTGTAGCCAAGTATCTGGCCGAGCTATGCCGTCGTAGGCTTGGATATGTCTTGAGATAGCAAATCCTTCCAGAAATCTTGTAGCTCTTATACGTGGTCTGAAGCACATTGGTCCCACGTATATGCCATCGTTTTTGTAGCGCCGCGCCTCTATATTGGAGTTCATCATATGCCTTGCGTCGTTCGGTGATAAAGATCGTCCCGAATGACGGTTGTGACTGCGGTGCCTTGGAGCCGGACTTCGGCTTTTGCCACCACCTCCTCCACCACAACGCCCTCCTTGGCTTCCTTGGGAACTATTGTGATGGCTACTTGGCGGAGAGGGTGGAGCAGCTGGGTTATTTCCGGCGATCGTCAGCCTCCGTCTGGAGCGTCATTATTCTAGTTCTGGGGAGGGTCTTCATTGTGAAGAGCCCCCTGCCGGCTTGTCTCGGCACAGTGTCCGTCGTTCCTTCGCCCATCATCTGGACGGCTTGCGTGTCTAGGAGGTGGCATTCTTTGTCGGTCCTCCTCCTGGCGTTTCTCCTTATCATCGTCCCTGCGGTCTTTCGACTCTCGCCAGGGCGGGTTCCTCGGATTTAGTGCCTCAATTGCCTCTTGCTCCGCAACTAGGTTAACATTAAGCCAGTCGCGGGTAGTTTTGTGGTGCTGTTCCGAAGATCCGGTTCTTGAGTAATTGTCTTCCTGACGGTCGGAACGGTGGTGCTGCTCCTGAACGCGTTGGGGTCTTACGTCAGCCCATGCCGGATCTGTGCGACATTGGTCGGAATCGGAGACCAGCTTTTGACCTTCGGACATGGCGACCTTTTGCTGCTCCAGTCCCTTGTTGAGTAACTTGATGCCCAACCAGATCTGCTCCAGGCCTGGATTAGCCGGTAGGATTTCTCGGGCCGCAACAGTGTTCTGTACTAGTGTTGGATACACCCAATCCCCTTTGATGTCTTTCCGAGGCATCCCCATTTCTCCTCCAAAGAGGACTTTGTGGATCTGGGGGAATTGGTTGTCATTAGTATGACGTTCCCTGGTCTTCTGATGTTGCCTGGAGTTGTATTTTTCCACAGATGCCATGCGTTTCTTTTCCTCCTCAATGTTTTTAGCTTCATCAAGAAGTACTTGGCGACGCGCTTCTAGTGCTTGGGCCCTTTCGTCCAGCTCTTCAGCAGTAAGTTCTGTAGCTGTAGGAATAGGTGTCGTTAATGCAGCATCGATGATTTACGCGCACCTTCAGTGATCACGTGTCCATCCACCGATTCTTCTTTTTTGGGCTCGTCTGGGATAAGTGCTCCATCCGAGTCTTCCTCATATTCCTCGGTGATCACCTCTTCTGCTGGAGGATCTTTTGCCGGGGTCTTGTTCTTCTTGTTCTTCTTCTTTGCCTTCTTGGCAGCGCCGGTAGCAAAGACGGCTTTGGGCCCGTTTCCCGGAGTCAAGCTCTGATCGGTACTTTCGGCCATTTGGTTCTCGGGATTGTCTCTGATTTCCATGTTATCCTGTGCTTTGGGAGAGTTTTCTCTGGATCCTTCGTCCATGTCTTCTCCTTCTGCTGCAGCCGTGGAGTTAAGCTCCTCATCGTATTTCGCGGAGAACTTTCGGAAATCTGTCGACGTCATCGACTCATCCGAGGATGCGGGTACGTCGGCGTTTGTTCCGATCGCTTGCAGCACAGAGTCGATGTTGTCTCCAGCATCGGCCGTGCCGGATCTGGATCCCACATATCCGACAAAGTGTGATGTGCCCCTCCTGAGATAGCGGTGGTTTTCATCATAGGCTTCTTCAAAACGTTGATGGTCTCGAGGATTTCATCTACGCCTGATTTCTGCATCATCATACGTCACAGTGTGTACCTTAGGAAAGGCCTGTCTGTCCTGGCATCGTCAGAGCCGAAACCGTCGTTGTTGTTGTGCTCCTCCTAGATTTCGACCTCAGCGGGTGGGTCGATCTGGGATTCGGTCTCTCCAGGGAGATCCACTCCAGATTCGACTTGGACCGCTAGGTTTGCTTCAGGCTTGGATTTGTCCACTATCTCCGCAACTGGTGCGGGCTGGGTGGGATTAGGGTTTCCTGAGATCCGGCACTCTGCCGCCTCCACGGACAAAGGGGACCCAAAAATTTCTTCTGCCTCTATCGTCACCACTGGGGTGGGTGGGATAGGTTCAGCGAAACCGATGTAAACATCGATCTCGCCAAAAGACATGATGATGTAGGCAGTCACAGCCTCCCTAGCCAGAATCCAGGTCTCTTCGAGAACGATGAGAGGGACGTCGCTGGCGTAGAGGATGCGACCGACAGCGATGGTCTCGCCGATTCCGATTCTTGCAGATTCCGCTCGGAACACAGATCCGAAACTCACTTGCCCCACGATGGGCGCCAACTGTCATCGGATTGATGACAAGTATGCCATGAGAGGGTCCTCGAGGCGTGCGGAAGAGAGGGGTGTGAGACGTACGGTGTTCCGGGATGGTGAGCACACAAGTTTACCCAGGTTCGAATCCGCCGGCTTTGGACGGATAATACTCCTGCCAGCAATCCAGTAATACGGCAGAGCCGGAATATGGGTTACAAGGGTTCTCCTGTGCGAGTTGAGATTGTAGACAATTGAGGGTGCCCTAAAGTCTCTTCCTAGGACGGCTTATATAGATATCCGTCCTAGGGTTTACAGGAGAGATCTATCCGGCTACGACTAAGAGTCGGTTACAGAGTACATCTTGAACTACAAGTAACACTATAACACTATGGGCCTATGTCGGTAAGTATTCTGGGCCTTCCCGTAGCCAGACTGGACTCCGTCTCTTCTCCCTGACTGGGCCACCCGTGAAGCAAAGCTCTAACCCGAAGTGGGCCACCCTGGTTAGTGTGAAACTGTGAGGATACCCAGAAAGTATATCCCCAACAGCAGATAACCGCGAGCTTGACGGATTGAGATAGGGAAGACATGTCGAGGAACATAACCACGCCAGTAGACAGGAGTAGTGCAAGCGGGAAACGGTGGGTGGCAATGAAGGGTTCCGTAGTAGAAAATAAAAAAATTCGTACGTTGGAACTCTACTACGCCCAAGATCTATCTATGTAGTAATGTCGTAAAGGCCGAGCATATAGAATACATACCCTTGTAGACCATACATGGTTAATGTTCCGAGGGGAACGTGGTTGAAGTAGTCGAACTCGTAGCTGACCTCAAGGTCGCGATGCTCCTTGCAGGTCACCCCTTGCTCCTTCTTCATTGTGCACCAGCTCCGTCTCACGACATCCAAGGTGCCACAAGTGTGGCCCCTCATGGTTTCGTACACATACGGTGTACGTGATGACCTCCGACTCCTTGTTCCCTGTCGGGAGTGCGGAAGTAGATCACTCGCTTGGAATCCCTGCAGCGCAACGGCGTGCTGAAGGTGCGGTGTCTCTTGCATGGACAGTCCTTACTTGGGACCGTGCCAACACATGGAGACGAGAGAGAGAGGGAAGGATAAAGTCAACAAAAGGACTTCTCCAAATATTGGTGTGTCAAATCCCACCCATGGGCACCCCTTTATATAGGGGGAGGGGGGTGTGCCCTCCCCTTTTTGTTTCCCATGTGGGACAAATCAAGGGAGAGGGAGGGAGGCTCCATGGGCCTCATGGGCCGGCCGTCCAGGGGTGGGACCCACCCCGCATACATCCCTAGGCTAGCCGAGTGGGCCCCCTTGAGGTGGCTAGGCCTTGGCCCTTTGGCCCTTGGCCCTTCCCTCTCACGATTTTCCCTCATGGGCCCTTTTTCCCTAGGAAGTTTGGCCCATTAGTGGAATACCCCTTCAAATTAGATTTTAATATTATATATAATATTAATTACATTAATTAACATGTAAATACATATTACAAAATCCGATTTGACCCGAAACACCTTTCGGTTCCCTTTCGATTTCCTCTGAACGACTTCGGAACTTTCCCGGAACGATTCTGGTTCTCTCATGAAACTTTTCCGGTTTCCTTTTGTCTTTCATATGGTGATTCCAACTTAAAGAGGATCTCTAGATCATCATACCATTAAGTGTATTTCCCCACGGCTCGAGAATGGCACAGACATGATCTCCATCAATGATAAATAGCGGGACTAGGATGCCCATAATGACCCATGTGCATTGCACGATGATAATGTCATTTGAACCGTAAACAGTCGTTTCCCATTCCTTTTTCCACTTGATACTTAGTTCACCCGAGATTTAATCTACGGTATCTCCATACCTTTGTTCGATCTCGTTACCGATGAACTTGTTTTCTCGTTTCTGTGCCATTGCATTCTATGACCCAGTCACACGATTGCAAGCTTCGTTAATGCAACGTCACCGAGATGGCCACATATGTATCTATCCATTACATGGATTGGCAAATCCTGGTCTTGATATGTACTCCTCTACGCGCCCCTTTGGGAAACCTGAGTAGCACCTTCTCGATCACCCAGTCACGGTGTGATATTTGATAATCATCTAAGCTCCCTCCAGAACAGTGATTTGCATTATCTCACAGTCTAAGGATCAGGTTGTGAGGTTTCCTTAGTTTATCATTAATGGTGAACTTTGTAACTAGATCTCATTAAGATACAACTGGTTGGGTTGTTTGTATATCACATCATTCAACTAATGACGTGACCTCACTGTCAATTGGCATAAATGCCCATGATCTCGTAACCCTAGATCATCCTCATGGCCAATGAACTTGTTTGCTAGAGGTAACTAGAGACTTGGTTTGTTTACATACCGCATGTATACTAACGTTTCGTATTAATACAAATATAGCACTGTATGAAACTATTATGAACTAATTGAGATATTAAAATAAAAACCTATTTATTATTTTCCTCTAGGGCATATCTCCTTCAGTCTCCCACTTGCACTAGAGTACAAATAATCTAGCTCGCATTTTACTTATCAAAAACCATGAGCTTATTGATCATGCATGCTTATGGAAAACGTCATGTCCATGTTCTGTTTTACCAGATCATTATGTCTTTTGAAAATCGTTAATGTCTTCCTATCTTTGACATTCATACAATTATCTCATAATGGGTTGAAGTATTCGTTTGGCGACAAAGTGAGACTTTGTTTCTAGTGTTTATAATGACAGTCATTTTCACTATTGTTATCTAAACTTCAAAACACACTTTGCAATCCTTTGGGTATATACGACAGTTATGGCAGTAGAACGAGGTCGGTTTCCAAGAGCCTACAGTGACTTTAGATCAACCTCCAGGGCTTTTTCATGGCCACTGTGCCCTGGGACACATCATTCTATGTTAAAGACGAACTAGTCCCGCCATAAAAATATACATCACATCAGATGGAGCCTTTATACCTCTATATCTATGTAGATCCTAGTGCATGAAATGCAACTATGCCACTTACTTTGCTTCTTGCCATTTAAGTACAAAATTATTTAGTGATTAACTCAAGAATCACTTCAAGACATGTTCTTACAGTTAAGAGATTATCCTTCCAACCTGAATTTCGGGTCACATTACGTCGAATATACAATATGGTTTTATGGAAGAACCTATGACTGAGGCATAGGAGATGCAACACATCTCTTTCTTTCTTTTTAACCATCATTGTAATGCCAAGACAATGCTTCATATAGTAATAACTTCTTTCTTACCTTGTTCCATTCTGAACTTGTTCAGAATCTTGCTTAGGACATTCTGAACATCTTCAGAATCTAGTCCAGGAAGCATTCGACATTTGATTTTTATCAAACTTACCAATCTATCTCGATAGATCTCAATGTTTAATAACTTCAACTTCATCCTTATTTATCTACTTAAATGTTATCAACACCAATCACATCATTCGCATATGTCGTCCACATATCTCAGAATGATTTCATGCTCCCACTCAAATATGGCATCCATATATGAGATCTAGGGATTTCACTTAGCTTCCACTTAAAATATGTCTACTACATATTAAGATTTGGCCAAGCTACTTATCTCCCACTCAAAATATGTCTCTTACATATTAAGATTTGGGCAAGCTAATTAACTCCCACTCAAATGCAGGTCCTCTCGATAATCTTGGACATTCCAAAATTCGTTGATCATCATCAAATTGAGAATTCCGGCTACGAGATTCCAATATCCATATATTGCTGGTGTAAATCCAATAGACTCAAGCATCGTTATATTGTAGTCAACTCCTAGAATTTGTCCATACTTTGTGACAAATTGAGCTTTGCGTCTCCATTAAGTTTCATTTCCATCTTATGACTTTGAAGTCATTTAGAAATATCAAGTAAACTTATTTACTTAGTAAGATCAAGTAACATATTACTTCACAATCTTAAATGTAACTTGATATAGGATTTTATGACTCATGGTCATTTCTCGCACTTAGGTCCATCACGCTTCTTTGTAATTCGTAGGTATGTCTTGTTCATAAACATGACAAGTGAGTCAACAATATAATTCCACGAACTTGCATAGTATATATTGTTGAATCCTACTTTCTTTAGTAAAAGTATTCACTGAAACGTTATGATCATTATCATTAGTTTCTTCTATATTTGTAGAGTTCGGTTTCACGAAACAAATTCCGCTGCGCCACTCAACAAATAGGAGGTAAGGTCAAAACCTTGTTTTGATCTTTTACTTTCTTCCACATATATCTTCATCAAGACACATCAACTTTGGACAACAGTAGGTTTGCCCCTTGTGGAACATGTATTCATAGTTGCCTAAGAACACACTACAAAGACTTGTTTATTCGCCATGACTTCGACTTATCGAATTCTCTAGAAACTCGAACGTGCTATAACTCTTATGGTGTTGTTTCCACGAATCTTTAGATGTTCCTTTGTATTTCAATCAAGTGTTTGCTCATTTTGATCTCTGACTCTAAACGATAACTATAACCCCCATAAGACATAATACTATACCATATGTATCTAATACATAATGATTATGATATTTAGACATTTCAATACACTTTGAATTTGCCCTATTATCATAATTTGTGAAACCTCTTTCACATGTCCTTTTATGCCAAAATTAACTTAAATACTTTAGTCATGTCGATCAAATTGAAGAGAGTTTTGTATTCTTGTTAATTCAATATCCTCCTTCATTTTGAAATCTTTTGAACAATTCAAAACTGTTTCAAACTTATGTTTCATTAAGTAAATATTCATATTCACTTAAATCCACAATGAAGTATGAAATAATGATTTCCACTATTTGTTGAAAATACGATACATCACTATGTATAAGATTCAACATTAAGTATAAATAATGATTTCCACTATCTTGTTGAAAATACGATACATCATAATGTATAAAGTTCAACATTTCTTCGCATGTCACCATTTTACCAGAATGCGGAGTTTTAGTCATTTTCCCAACGAGGCATGGTTTTGCAATTCTCTAGATTAAGAATCTAAGACCCCGATGTTCATTTGTAATGAAGAACATGCAATAACCAAAATGACTTAAACTATAGTGCCATATCATAATTAAACTTTGGATATCTTTTAGCATTCTAATCCTTTATAAATGCTTAAACTATTATCATTAACATAGTGATGATAATAACTCATTTATAAATATGACCATAAAGGTATTATTCATAAGAACAGTACAACTGGCTTGTAACTTATTCATATGAGAAATCGTCTTTCTAAAAGCAAGACACACAAACAAGGATTACAAAATTATATTCAAGTCCACTAATCCAAATGATAATCTTTGAGGAAAGGGGTGATGTCGGCCATAAACTGTTTTGCTTGCCATCATCATGCCACATTGCCTCAATACCAGCAATTCTCGAGCAGAACATCCTGTTTTCACAAAACCGGACAAGTATCCAATACTTATATAAACTGCAACGAGTTTTGCAAGAATTGCATTTATATCTTTGTATATCTAACATATACCCTTTTTCATTCATGACCTCCATTGCAATCAAGCCCTTCTGAGAGTTCATAACTCTAATGCAAGATTGCTAAGTGTTTCTTCAAAATTTCTTTTTTTCATCCATCATGGAAGAAAACTCATCCAATGGCTCATACTTTATGTGCCCGATCTTGCAGAATACAAGATTGTAATCCAACTCTCCATCGAATGGAGAATGGCTTGTTGGATGATTACGGAGAACACACAAACATTGCGGAGTCATCGGATTATCTCCTAATGGCCATTGTATCAAGAAGAGAAGATTACCTTTTACGAGGATTTCCCTAAAGCGTGGGTATTAATCTATGAAGTTGGACCCTTTTGCTAAGTTCTACATAAAGCAATATATTTCCCATGGTCGCAAAGGACCTCAATGGGATAGGTCATGATCTACTAAGATATTTGCAAATAAACATCTAGACTAAGTTCATAATATGAGTTCAATTTATAATTGATCTCCCACTAAAATTGTCATCCCCTAGACGATTTTAGTGATCACATGATCCCAATCCTCTGCACCTCCCCCGATCATCACGGCTATTAGTGCAGCCTCAAAGGTAGACATTCCCTAATGTCAATCACATCATCCATGTGACTCATGCTCGATCTTTCGATCTCTTGTGTTTCGAGGCCATGTATGTACATGCTAGGCTCGCCAAATCTAACTTGTGTGTATTCGTTGTGCAACATGGCTTACACCCACTGTATGTGAATGTAGATATGTCTAGCGCCCGATCATCACGGCTAGCTTCATAAAGAAGAACTTTCTTTGTGGTGCACACACAAGGGGAACACTATCATTGGAATTAAATAGGGATTATCTTATTTGCTACAGTTGAGTATCTGATACTAGCACACAATAAGATGTAAAACAGGTATCAACATCATATGTATATTGTGATATGATATGGTCCTTCTTGTTGCGCCTTGATCTCCATCGAGCGCTCTGGCATGATCTCCATCTTTCCCTTGGTTTGACGCCAAGTCCATGACGCCCCCACCCGGTCGTCCATCAGAACGATGACTATTACTACATAACTTAGTAAAATAAAAGTAAACTACTTTACCTTCGTAACGACCATTACCATATCAAATCACATGCCCTCCTACAAAATAAAGTTAGATGCCTCTACTTTATCTATTGCAAGTTTTACGTGGTTGTTAGGGCTTTCGCAATAGAACTGTTTCTAAACTACGAACTTTCCAACCACAACATGGGTCCAACATTTGTCTCTACTACACCCCTTTTGGGGCCCTCCGTTGTAAATGCTATATCAATTATTGAATGAGAGACAAACACCCGCTAGCCACTTATACGGTGCATGCAAGCTGTATGTTGAGCGTGGAACTAGTCTCGCGTACGAATACGCGTAAGGTCGGTCCGGGCCGCTTCATCAAACAATACCGCGATATAAAGTACCCATTAGAGGGTAACAACTAAGGGATCAATGCCCGCACAATACTAGTGTGTACTGGCCGTGCAGTACTCCTACGCATAGATCGGCTCTGATACCACTGAAGGGTTCTGCGGCAGAAAACAAAAAAAATCCTATGTTAGAACTCTAATATGCCCAAGATCTATCTATGTAGCAACGCAGTAAAGGCCGAGCGTATAGAATACATACCCTTGTAGAACGTATGCGGTTAACGTTCCGAGGGGAACGTGGTTGAAGTAGTCGAACTCGTAGCCAACCTCAAGGTCGCGATGCTCCTCGCAGGTCACCCCTTGCTCATTCTTCATCGCGCAGCAGCTCCGGCTCACGACATCCAAGGTGCCACAAGTGTGGCCCCTCATGGTTTCATACACATACAATGTACAATGACGACCTCCGACTCCTTGATGCCTAGCGGGAGTGCGGAAGTAGATCTTCGGCTTGGAATCCCTGCAGCGCAACAACGTGCTGTAGGTGCGGTGTCTCTTGCATGGATAGTCCTTACTTGGGACCGTGCCAACGCATGGAGACGAGAGAGAGAGGGCAGGATAAAGTCAACCAAAGTACTTCTCCAAATATTTGTGTGTCAAATCCCACCCATGGGCACCCCTTTATATAGGGGGAGGGAGGTGTGCCCTCCCCTTTTGGTTTTCCATGTGGGACTAATCAAGGGAGAGAGGGGGGAGGCGCCAAGGGCCTCATGGGCTGGCCGGCCAGGGCTGGGACCCACCCCACGCATAGCCCCAGGCTAGCCGGGTGGGCCCCCTTGAGGTGGCTAGGACTTGGCCCTTGGCCCTTCCCTCTCACTATTTTCCCTCATGGGCCCTTTTTTCCTTAGGAAGTTTGGCCCATTAGTGGAATACTCCTTCAAATTAGATTTTAATATTATATTTAATATTAATTACATTAATTGACATGTAAATACGTATTACAAAATCCGATTTGACCTGAAACACCTTTCGCTTCCCTTTCGATTTCCTCCGAATGACTTCAGAACTTTCCCGGAACGATTCTGGTTCTCTCACGGAACTTTTTCGGTTTCCTTTTCTCTTTCTTATGGTGATTCTAACTTACAAAGGATCTCTAGATCATCGTACCCTTAAGTGTATTTCCCCACTGCTTGGGAATGGCACAGACATGATCTCCATCAATGATCAATAGCGGGACTAGGATGCCCATAATGACCCCTATGCATTCCACGATGATAATGTCGTTTGAACCGTAAACAGTCGTTTCCCATTCCCTTTGCCACTTGATACCTAGTTCACCCGAGATTTGATCTACGGTATCTCCATAACTTTGTTCGATCTCGTTACCGATGAACTTCTTTCTTGTTTCCATTTCATTGCATTCAGTGACCTAGTCACATGCTTGCAAGCTTCATTAATGCAACGTCACCGAGATGGCCACATATGTATCTATCTATTACATGGATTGGCAAATCCTGGTCTTGATATGTACTCCTCTACGCGCCACTTTGGGAAACCTGAGTAGCACCTTTTTGATCACCCAGTCACGGTGTGATACTTGATAACCATCTAAGCTCCCTCCAGAACGGTGATTTGCATTATCTCACAGTCTAACGATCAGGTTGCAAGGTTTCCTTAGTTTATCATTAATGGTAAACTTTGTAACTAGATCTCATTAAGATACAACTGGTTGGGTTGTTTGTCTATCACATCATTCAACTAATGATGTGACCTCATTGTCAATTGGCATAAATGCCCATGATCTCGAAACCCTAGATCATCCTCATGACCAATGAACTAGTTCGCTAGAGGTAACTAGAGACTTGGTTTGTTTACATACCACACGTGTATTAACGTTTCGTATTAATACAGTTATAGAACAGTATGAAACTATTATGAACTAATTGAGATATGCCAATAAAAACATATTTATTATTTGCCTCTAGGGCATATCTCCTTTAGGCAATGCCGGGAAGCTGCGGCGGGCAGTGACACCAAGATGCAGTGGCGGTCGAGGGCACCATGAAGCACGACGGCCGACCTACGGGAACCACCAGCGAACGCGACTCTAGAAACCAGTGCTGGGTGGCGACACCAAGAATCGATGGGCGACCATGGGCGTAGCCACCGGCGAGTGGCGTGGTGCTTTGATTTGAAGAAGACTAAAACACAATAGTATCTTCCTTACCCTTTACTATGTAGAGTAACTCGTCTACCTTAGATGTAAGCGCTTCATTTTTTACCTCGATGATTGAACTCACTCTTTTCGAGGTACTTTCCACATGCCATTGCAAATGGTTGTTTTGCATATCATCAAGTAATTTCTTTGCAACACTTACTTTCTTTCCCATGATCGTTCCTCCTGCTATGGTATCTAGCATAGACTTAGACATTAGGATAAGGCCATTATAAAATAAATGTAATATAAGCCATTCTTCCATCCCATGACTAGGACAGTTCATTAAGGCTTCTTTCATCCTTTCCCATGCAAGCACTAGTGGCTCGTGATCTTCTTGTCTAAAGCTTGTAATGTTGGATCTTAGTTACATAGTTTTAGCTGGGTAAAAATTTTAGTCATAAACATATTAGTGCATTCCTCCCAAGATTTAATAGTACCCTTAGGTAGAACTAGCAACCAGTCCTTAGCCTTTCCTCTAAGAAAGAAAGGAAACAATCTTAACTTAACAGCATTTGGATCTACATCCTTAATATGCATCAAGTCGCAAATTTCAGTAAAAGTATTTAAGTGCAAACCTAAATCCTCAAAAGATGGGCCTCTAAATTGGTTTTGCTAAACCAAACTTAAAACATTAGGATTAATTTCATATGCTTCCGCATCAACAACGGGCTGAGTGATAGGTACACGAATAAAATCATTAGTGGGAGTAGCATACTCCCCAAGCCTCTTTTGAGCCGTGGCTCTTATATTGTTGGTACTTTTTCAGTAAAGAAAACAAATAACAAGTAACTATTTTTTTGGGTTTTCAAAAAGATAACTAGAATTAAACTAATAACAAGAAATAAAACTAAAACAAATAATAAAACTAAAAACAAGGACTCTAGTGACCTCACCAGGATAGTGAAATTTCTTCCTCGGCAACGGCGCTAGAAAAGGGTTGATACCTTCGATCCTGATTCACGGATGTAGTATAATAGCTTTTTTCCTAGAAGATCTAGGTATAATAAAAAGGACACGTCTACAAGACTTTGTTTCTTTGTTTTACCTTCGTTTACCGGACCAATCTAGTTTACTTTTATAATGGGTTGAATCAATGGATGGAGATAGGCCAGAATTGATGATCCACCTGCAGTTGCACATCATATGAGATAAAATATAATAATAAGCATAGTCATGTGTAAAGTTTTAATAGGGATAATATCTTGTGGGCAATGCATCCTAATATGCTAGATCCCCCGTGATGTAGAGGGCATAGCAATAGTCTTTTAATCCAACCGAGTGCACCACAAAGCAACGAGCTATAAACGATTATTAAGTGTAAAACATAGATCAAAGAATTAAATGGTGATGTTGTTGTGATCTCGAATGGGTTGCTAAGCTAAGACCATACTACCCTTTCTGTCACTAGGATTCCTATGAGATCGCCGCTAGCCAAGTATCTCACCTCAAGCCTTTATCAATCTATGGGATCTTGGGTACCTACAAGTCCACAGATTGAGACAAGATACAAAGAAACAAAATATACAAATCTCCATTTCAAACAATACACAATGCTCCCATAGATTAGATGCACATAATCGCTGCAAGGTTTCTCCCCAACTCGCAGCCTATGAGGACTACTCACTCATAACAATAAGATCAGGGATAGAAAACATTGTGCAAAATACTTAGATGAAATCAAATATTCTTACAATGGTCGCCAAATCACAAGGAGATCTAAATTACAAAGTAATGTCTATGGATAATGGAGGGGATGGAACATGGATGGATGAACAATGGTGTGCATCTCCTTGGGGTGTGTTGTGATGCAATCTGAGAATCGCAGCCCTCTACGCGGCGGTTGAGACCTCAAAATATATAGGCGTCTTCATGAAAGTTGTAGGGTTTGACAAGACGGAGCCACTGCCACATGGTACGGGTTGACGGTACGTGCGATCCCTGCCCATACCAGTGTTCGTTACGGCCGCAGACGCCTGGAATTGACTCCACAATTATTTGGTCGTGTGGACTTCCTTAAAAACCTTCATTATGACTCCGAATTTTGCATTAAAAGCGTGATTTCCTGCACAACACAATTCAAAGCAATGGTTTGCATATCTTTGCAATTATTAGTCATTTGTGGCAAGGATTCAGAGTTTCTTGTCAATTTCTTGACCAAAAACAATGTTTGAACACGGCGGAAGATGGTTATTTTTGGAGCCATAAGTGGCCTCTTTGGTGCAATCTGAACCCAACTAATACATGTGAGATTCGTCCCTCTGCATCATAATAGTAGCCATTGCACATTATAACAACCGTATATCAAAAGAAACTGACCTGAGATCACTACAACAAACAAACAAAAAGGGACGAGGTTTACCCAGTTCAAGGAGCATGCTTGCTCCCTCACAGGTGAGTTTCATTGATTACGAGTTGTAAGAAACATAAATTTTATTGAAAAGACTAAACAAGGGAACATTTATTGAATCGACTCTGGTTATAGGACCACCAAATTTATCATTCCACAACCGCCAGCATTGATCCCATTTTAAAGAAAAATGGAAAAATATATTTCTGAGCAGTATTTTTTTTGCAAAAGGTATGCGGATGTAGCCAATGATTTATCCCGCAAACATGCAAAATATCATTTTTAAATACATTATATTATGAACTACACAAAAATGAAAGTTTGGATCTGAGTATGTATAAAATCTTCAAATTTTATCTGATTTTGAAATTTTTTGTAGCCTAGAATATAAAAGAATTTTGGGTTGCGGTTTTGCACGTTTGTAGGATACAACAATGACTATGCCCAAAATTTCAAAATTTTCTAAAACTTCTTAATATGATATATATTTTTTTAAGCAAAGAGAGCACCAGAGCTCAGGAGATAAAGATATTTTTTGCAAATTTCACCCCTACTATCCGATTTTGTGTCAAACCATATTAGATTGTTCAGTGTTTTTTGTTTTCTGTTGGATAGTTTTGAATCTTCATGATGTGGTAGAGGTTAAGTTGAGAGTGCTTGGTGAAATTGAGCTAAATCATTTGTTCCATGTAAAATTTTAGATTTGTCCTAAATCTAAAAGCCCATGTGTGTGGAAGCACATATATATTCGTAGCCCATGTTGGTGGTATCTTACATGCGAGTGGAAAGAAAAGTGTGAGCTAAGTTTAGTATCATATGAAAAGTTGAAAGAGAGTTGTACCACCTTATAAGGTGGAGTGTGTCATCACTTGGCAAGTGAGTGAGAAGATAAATGATACACGCGCGTTCCCCCTCCTCTATCGCCCACTTTGCTTAGGAAAATTATGGTTTTGACGGACGCGTCTCAGTTAGTTAGCTTGGGTCACTCCCAGTTCATGGACTATCTATAACCAACCCGAACATGCACAACCTAGTCTCAGCCCATGTTGTACCCGTTAGGGTTTTTTCCCAAGTTGCTCAATATAAAGTCTCGAACCACTGCATACACACCAAAACCAATCTAGTGTTTGCCACCTCTCTATTTCTTGCGCAGCCGCTATAGTCTACTCCACCCCGAGCACCGGCGAACGGGAGAGCGGGTCTCCGAAACCATTCGTCTTTGTGTACATGCACCATATCAAAGTTTTTGATGTGTACGGCGAACGGGAGAGCGGGTCTCCAAAACCTATACGGGAGAGGGAAAATAAGGTTTTTGATGTGTACATGCACCATATCAAAGTGTTCTTGACAATAAATTTTTTGATGTGTACATGCACATCTCAAATCTAGCAAGCATACGAGTTAGGAGTAGCCCAAGTAGCATGCATACACACTAACACATGTATCTGTCAGGAGCAACGAGGCCATGGTGATGAAGTTAGCATTCCCCTGTCAAGTTTCTCTCCAACATGAGCACACACACATGCATGCATCCCGCGTCATGATTCCATGAGTCGATGCGGTGCGGTGTCGAGATTGCCGTAGTGCCAAAGATGACAACGAAGAGACTGCCAGCATGCAACACCACATCGCTCCATTTTCACCAAGGGTACTGAAGAAGACACCACCAAAGAGGATGCTAGCATAACACGATGCAGCGGGACTGCTAGCCCACGGCCTGGCTCCATCTTTACTTCCGCAAAATGGGGCATAAGACGATGACATCATGAGTTGATGTCGTGCAACCCAATGCCTTCTCCACTCCAACGAGTCACACCAAAGAAGATGTTGTTAGGGGGCTGTCGATGTGTAGCCCGATGCGACGTCCACTTCCTCGGACATGACGAAGATGACATCATGGGATACAGGTGTGCAAACAGGTACCATCTCCACTATAGTGAACTGCGCCAAAAAGATAACGTTGAGGCTGTCGGCAGACTGCCTAACGCCATCTCCTCCACACTTCCAACCGTGTCGAAGACCACCATGTTGGTGCTGCCGGCATGCAACCCAACGCCCTTTTTGATGGGTTCGTACTATGGAAAACAAAAAAATTACCTATCAGATTGTAGAGTAAAACTCAAAGATCCAATCTATGAGATGCTAGTATCAAGGGAGATCCGATCTACTTACCCTCTAAGAACACAAGCATTAACAATATAGAGATCATGGATGATGTAGTCATAAAAGCGTGGGATCAATCCAATGCAGCACCTTCGAGATTCTCACATGTACGGTTTGACAATGTATCCTCCTTCTTGGTCCAGCAAGCGAGAGAGAAGAGGTTGGTGAGATCCCGGCAGCATGACAGCATTGTGGTGGATATGGTGGAGAAATTATGCAGCGCTTCGCTAAGCCAAACTATAGGAAGGAGGAATCTGAGATGGAGAAGGTAGGCGGCACCAGGGAGAAGGTTGGGTTGTGCCCATTTTGCCCCATCCACATGCAATGAGCCTAGGGTTTTACACCCTGGATGTAGATGCATGGAAATGCACATGCATTGCCCGTTAAGGGCCTATTTGGTATCACGTATGGATTTTGGGGCTTGCTGGGCTAGGCCGCATGGACATTTCCCATGAAAACAGCCACTACAAGAAATTTGGTGATACATGACCCTCCATATTGGTCACTGAAAGGACATAGTTTTTAATTTGTGACCTTTTTGTGACCAAATACAGAAGGTCAAAAGCTAAGGGTCACTAGTTAAACACCACGACCTTTCTTCTGAATTGGTCATAGACGTCTATGACCAATACAATTGGTCACAGATTCTATGACCAACTGTATTGGTCACGGACTGTCTGCCCTGTCCACGTCAGATCCTACGTGGCTGATCCTACATGGCAAATCTGTGACCAATTCGAAAGGTCGTCGATTCGATCTAGCGTAGTCCAAATGGGTGTTTTATATGGGCCAAGCCCAACAATTCAGCATATTTTCATGCTTATTTCTGTCAACTCTGGTCCACTAAATGGGCCAAGCCCAACAGTTTAGCCTTTTTAATTTCTTGGACTCAGCCTTTTTACTTTCCACTTTCTTGCTGGCCTTGGGCTTTTAGCAATTCATTTCCTTTTGGACCTTGGCCCTTTAGCAATTCATTTCATTTTTGCTCTTGGCCTTTTAGCAATTCGTTTCTTTTTGGGTCATTTGGCCTTTTACAGTTTAATTTCATATCAGATTTTGAATTTTCGTTTCCTAAAAATGCCCATATTTGTTTTGGGCCATAGCCATTTTGCAGCCCAACTAGGTCCGAATATCAACATAAATTTCAGCCCAGTTTGGAAATGTTCGGCCCATGGCATCATAGGCCAAGTACCAAATACGACCCAGGATAGATAGACAACAACTAAAATAACCGACCAACAATAACAAGGATACACAGAAATACAAAAATACAAACAGATTTTGAAGTCACAAACAAACTTGATCCATCAAGTCACAAACAGATAGCAAATAGGTTTAGGTTCACGAACAGATACATCAAGTCGGGTTCAGAAGTTCATAGCCATACATCAACCATGGTTCACAAAGATGTAGAAAGTAGCTTCCAGAACTAGTCCAGCAACATAGCTAGTTCCTAGAACTACTAGTTCACAGATCAACAGTTGCTTTACCAACACAGCTGCATCAACAGTTCCAGATCCTTTACCACCAAGCAGTGCCATCAAGTGAGCATACCTCGCGTCATTTTCTTCGGTCTTTTTGCGCAACAACTCGAACTCTTTGTCGCGTGCAACTTGTGCAGCTTCAGCGACCTCCGACCGCTTCTTGAGCATGGCCAGTTCCTCTCGAGATCTATCCAGCTTGTCTTCTAGGTCATGTACATGTGCAGCTACAACATCATTGGATTTACCGGCCTTGTTTGTAGATGACTTGAGCCCAACATTAGTCAAGAAAGTACTTGACTTGCAATCCGCCGATGCAAGCACTGCAGCAACAACCTCAACATCAGACTTAGGTTGCTCACCTTCTTGTAGAGGTGCAGCCTTCATATTTTCCATCTCGATCCGGTACATGGAGGATTGCACATTATTGGCAGAATATATTTTTAGGACAAAAATCATCTAAAGCACAAGTGAATGACAATCGGAGCAAGAAACAAGTCACAAGAGCATTCACAGATTTACTTACAATAGCCTCCTTCACTTTCTCTGAAAAGCCGTTTTTCTTGCTGTTATGTGTGCTTTTGAACAGATCAATGGTAGTCAGCTCTTCACCCTTGTGTTGCTCCATCTGAAATGTTATTCAACAAGAATCAGAATCAAAGCAAAAGCTTTCGAGACAATATTTATGTGGGCGTAAATAAAATCAAGTCTTACGGTGGCAAATATATGCGTGATGTACGACCTCGAACCAGTTTTCTGCTGGAACTTGACCTTTTCTCGGTTGACCTTGTTCAACTCACAAGTTTGCTACAAAAAAAGACTATAAGCACCCAGCCAGCTAGCACAAGAAACAACACCCAGCCAGCTACCACAAGAAACAGCACCCAGCATAGCCAATACATGTAGAGAAGACCATGGGCACAAACACAACCATACCTTGTGTCTTGGTGTAGACCACAACGCAACCAGACCTTGCCATTCATCATCCGACAAGCCAATAACCGGAGACTTGATGCTAACTTGATTTGTTGGTACGTCATCAAAGAATAGCTTCTTGATTTTGTGGCGTCTGTTCTTTGATACCTTCTGCAGCATATCAGTGCATGCACTCTTAATGATCTCCGAGTTGGTGTCCATCAAAAAGTTCGCCTGCCAAGACAGCAAACAAGGCAAGGACATGGTTAGCGGTCAAATGGCAGGTGTTACAGTGAGAAAGAAACACACCCATCTATGAGAGAATTAACTTACATCAACTTTCCCAATGAAGTTCTCCACGAGGTTCTTGTCCTTTTTGTAGTCCTTGAAATGTGGCAGCACCGGAGTATGGGTTCTTCCATTAAGTCCACACTCCGAGGTAAGCTTTGTAGCCTGCACAGGATCCTCTGGACGCTTCATCCCTTTGGAAATGTGTATTTTCACCTTGGTACCCAATGCCTTGGTCATCCTTTCGAGCCCTGCACCCTTTCTTTTGTTATGCCTGGCCACAGCGATTATCTCTGAAAATGAAATTAACCTCATTAATAAGAAGTAGAAATGAAAGAATGGTTCATAGATGCATTGCTTCCAATTAGGAAATGAACTAGGACAAACAGCGGTGATGAGCTTGCCTTGATCACACATTGCCTGCTCGGGTTCTTCATGTTCTTCGGGTTCTTCAGAAATGATAGATGGGCGGAGTCGCTGATCCGTGTTGATAGGGCAGAGGTCCATGTAGGCAGAGCTTGCTTCATCCATGGAGGCAAACGCTTGACCGTTTCTTTTCGTACGCTTGGCCACAGTGGTTATCTCTGAAAATGAAATTAACCACATTAATAACAAGTAAAAATCAAGGGATGGTTATGCCAAACAGGAAGGCATACATGCATTGCTTACATTTAGGAAATGAACTAGTAAAAGAACAGCAATATATAAACTTGCCTTGATCATGCGGTTCAAGTTCTTCAGCTTCTTCAGAAATGGCAGCAGAGTCAAAACACTGATTCCTGGCCACAGGGCTGAGGTCCATGCAGACAAAGCTTCCTTCATTAGTGGACTGAAACCCATCATCAAGGCATGGTGAGCTATGCACACGAGTCTCCTTTCCTTTCTGCCTAGTCGCTCTAGCAGGAGCAGGTAGATCAACTTCCAAAATGCTCTTTGATGCTCTTGGAGCTACCGCGAACACCCTACCCAGGGCCATTGCACTAGATGCTTCTAGTCTCTTACTAGGCTTCTTCACAACACTCTTCTTCCTCCTAGAAAACTTCTTGGCCTTGTATGAACAACAAATATAATGGCATTAGATCACAAGTAAAAATATTGTGTGAGCACATAATGAAAGGAAAACAATAAAGCACAAAAGCAAACAAAGCAAACCCCCTGCAAACAAGGTTAAAGTTTGCACCTTGACATTCTTCTCCAAAACATTGTCATTGACCTCCTCTTCATCAATGACTTCATCATCTCGAGGATTGTATTCTGAGCTTTCACCATGTGATATCTCAGATGCTGAGGCAACATTGGTAATTCCACTAACTGCTGGACCATCATTCGAATTTGTAATCATCGACACTAGTGCATTGATGCCAAGTGACTGGAATATGCGGTTCTTCCGCATCATTGTTCTAGCCCTAAGCTTCTCGATTTCAGTGAGCGGCGCTTCTTTACATGGATAGAAAAAACATACTATTAGATGTATGGTTGAAATGGATTGACAAGCATTACAACTCAAATAGCTATAAGTATGCTATCAGTTTATATTTCTATTTACTCCTAGTAGACTAACAGGACAATCAGAATATAACACGGTTATTCATATTATGTCAATGCACATCAACAACCAGATTGAAAACAAAACATGGGTAAGAATTCTTGTCATGCTTCATACAAATACTAAAACACAAAGACACATTCATAAATAAAACTAACAGTGTGAGTGCAAGTTCCATACCAACCAACTGTGTCTTCTTAGTCATCCTTGTCATGTATGATGTCGGTGTTGTTGGATCCTTGCTAGTTAGTTTGATGATGTCCAATTGCACTAATATCTCGCAAAAAAGAGTGAACAAGAGTTAGATAACCATAGATAAATTAGAATCAGCATGTTCAATACACATTGTTCAAATTCTGCTATTGTTGCTTATGCCTTTCCTGATTGGGAAGTAATAACTAAACAAATAAACTAGCATGCAATGTTATCTGGATGCTGCTATGTTACAGCAGTAACTATTGTTGCTTATGCCAAACCAAGAAACAACAGAATAAATAATTTAGGATGGCATTATCAAGCAAGCAACTA
Organism: Avena eriantha; assembly: GCA_910589775.1. Classification (NCBI taxonomy): domain Eukaryota; kingdom Viridiplantae; phylum Streptophyta; class Magnoliopsida; order Poales; family Poaceae; genus Avena; species Avena eriantha. Next base: position 289,722,076 of record OU342744.1, on the reverse strand, counting down.
TAGTACTACTACTGTCATGAGCAGTAACTTGCCATGCATGCTAATTATAAATTGACGATACTAGAAAATCAGAATTGCAAACTTGCAACACATGCAGCCAATAGCAGTAATTAATCATCATCTCCTAGTCTCAGTGTATAACAGTGCAAGAAAATCAGAATTGTAAGAGTGAACAAACAAGTAAACAACATGGATAGCAGTTTTATCACATGAACTAAATATTATTAAAACCTTCATGTGAGTGAACCATCAAATTATCACAACATGTAAACTTACATAAAGCCACTTCTTCCATGCTGCCAAAACACCCCAAAATGCTATGGACCACTTACTGCATGCATATTAACACATCAACTACCCATTTAGCATGATCAAATGATGAAGTAAAGCCAAAAAAATATCATCTTGTGGTGGCAAAATTCCCTCGTATCAAATTTTCTATTGGGGATCGTGAGATGAAGCTGCTACTACATGATATCGATCTATTCGATCTTGAGTAATTATAAAACTTCCAAAAAAAGTCTAGCTACACACTCTAGCTACACATATATCAGCACACACTCTAGCTACACATGAATTTAGTCAGCATGTATAAAAAAGTCTAACAGCATGAAACCTAGGCGTGTTCCTTTCAGAAAATGGACCCCCTAAATCCCATGGCAATGAAACCCCCAAAATCCCATGGCAATGAAACCCTAATGGCATGAACCCTGGGCATGGAAAGAAACCCTAACCCGAACCCTAGGCATGGCAAGAAACCTAAACCCTAGGCATGGCAATGAAACACTAACCCGAACCCTAGGCATGGTAAGAAACTCTAACCCTAGGATTGGAACGAAATCCTAATGGCATAACCCTAGTCATGGCACGACATGGAATAGGAGGATGTGAGGAGAAAAGTAGACGAACTCGCCTAAACAGATCGTTGGCCGTCATAGGTCGCAGCTACCCGCCCGTGGCCGTCGTCTTCCCGAGCGCGCGCCTGGCCTTCGTCTTCCCGAGCGTGCGGGCGCCTGGTCATCGTCTTCGCGAGCGCGCGCCTGGCCGTCATCTTCTCGGGCGGGGGTGGATGGGGAATGGAGGAGGAGGGGGAGGGGAATGGAGAAGTGACGAATGGATGGGGATCTGGGGGATTTGGGTGGATGGCCGTCTCCTCGTGTGGTTTGTTCGAATTGCCCTTCTCTTTTTCTCTTTTGGTGGCCATTTCTGTCATTCTGTTGTCAAGGTGGGAGTTCAGGCGGGAGTTTTCCAGCGGGAGATTTTGGTGAAGTGAGGGAAATTTTGGGGAAGTGGAGGGAAATTTTGGGGAAGGAGGGAAATTTGGGGCATTTGGAAGGTGCCATCATTTTATGTGCCCTAGTATTAGGGCGTACCAAAAAAATGTTGTGAAGTGGCACCGACTCATTTTTATAAAATATTCAGCCACATTTTAAGTAAAATTGAACAATCATTTGCAACTACAAGTTGTGACAAGATCCAACCCGGTTTCACCAAAACGGGGAGTTCCCCCTAATAATAATTAAATTCCCGAACCTTCGTTTTTAGGCGACAGCGCCTGACTGCGAAGGGGGTTACACTTGGGAACCATGTTTTGTACATTTTAGCATTTCACCACACTTTAATACACATTATAGGGTCCATTGCAAGGTTTGGAGGTATTCCGGTGCTCTGAAGCGCTTCATCCTACGAAATCCTGATCTGTGGGCCCTGGATCGTCTACCCCTAGATGTTCTTCTGACAGGGGTAGCCCGGTGGATTTTTCTCTTTGTTTTTAGTTTGTTGGGTCATAGGATAAATCCAAACCATTTTTGGGCACAAGTTGTGACAATATCCAACCTGGTTTCACCCAAACGGGGAGTTCCCCTAATAATAATTGAATTCTAGAACCTTCGTTTTTAGGTGACAGCGCTTGACTGCGAAGGGGGTTACACTTGGGAACCATGTTTTGCACATTTTAGCATTTCACCACACTTTAATACACATTCTAGGGTCCATTGAAAGGTATGGAGGTATTCCGATGCTCTGAAGTGCTTCATCCTACGAAATCCTGATCTGTGGCCCTGGATCGTTTACCCCCTAGATGTTCTTCTGACAGGGGTAGCCCGGTGGATTTTTCTCTTGGTTTGTGCTTGGTTGGGTCATAGGACAATTCCAAACCATGTTTGGACACAATTTATGACAACATCCAACCAGGTTTCACCGAAACGGGGAGTTCCCCCTAATAATAATTAAAGTTTAGAACCTTCGTTTTTAGGTGACATCGCATGTCTGCGAAGGGGGTGACACTTGGGAACCATGTTTTGCACATTTTAGCATTATACCACACTTTAATACACATGCTAGAGTCGATTGCAAGGTTTGGAGATATTCCGATGCCCCGCAGCGATTATTCCTACGAAACCCTGATCCGTAGGCCCGGATCATCTACCCCCCTAGATGTTCTTCTGACAGGAATAGCCCAGTGGACTTTTCTGTTGGTTCGTGCTTGGTTGGGTCATAGGATAATTCCAAACCATGTTTGGGCACAAGTTGTGACAAGATCCAACCGGGTTTCACCGAAACGGGGAGTTCCCCCTAATAATAAATAAATTCTAGAAGACCTTCGTTTTTAGGTGACATTGCAAGACTGCGAAGGGGGTCACACTTGGGAACCATGTTTTGCGCATTTCATAATTCCACCACACTTTAATACACATGCTAGGGTCCATTGCAAGGTTTGGAGGTATTCCAATGCTCTGAAGCGCTTCCTCCTACGAAACCCTGATCTGTGGACCCCGGATCGTCTACCCCCTAGATGTTCTTCTGACAGGGGTAGCCCGATGGATTTTTCTCTTGATTTGTGCTTGATTGGGTCATAGGATAATTCCAAACAATGTTTGGTCACAATTTGTGACAAGATCCAACCCGAATTCACCGAAACAGGGACTTCCCCTATAATAATAATTAAATTCTAGAACACCTTCGTTTTTAAGTGACATCGCATGACTGCAAAGGGGGTTACACTTGGGAACCATGTTTTGCACATTTTAGCATTCCACCACACTTTAATACACATGATAGGGTCTATTGCAAGGTTTGGAGGTATTCCGATGCTCTGAAGCACTTCATCCTACGAATCCCTGTTCTGTGGGCCCTAGATCGTCTACCCCCTAGATGTTCTTCTAACAGGGGTAACCTAGTGAATTTTTATCTTGGTTTTTTCTTGGTTGGGTCATAGGATAAATCCAAACCATGTTTGGGCACAAGTTGTGACTAGATCTAACTTGGTTTCACCAAAATAGGGAGTTCCCCTAATAATAATTGAATTCCAAAACCTTCATTTTTAAGTGACAGGGCCTGACTGTGAAGGGGGTTACCCTTGGGAACCATGTTTTGTACATTTTAGCATTCCACCACACTTTAATACACATTCTAGGGTCCATTGCAAGGTTTGGAGGTATTTCGATGCTCTGAAGCACATCATCCTACGAAACCCTGATCCGTGGGCCCCAGATCGTCTACCCCCTAGATGTTCTTCTGACAGGGGTAGCCTGATGGATTTTTCTCTTGGTTTGTGCTTGGTTGGGTCATAGGATAATTTCAAACCATGTTCGGGGCACAAGTTGCGACAAGATCCAATCTGGTTTCAACAAAACAGGGAGTTCCCCTAATAATAATTAAATTCCAGAACACCTTCGTTTCTACGTGACAGCGCGTGTCTGCGAAGGGGGTTACACTTGGGAACCATGTTTTGCACATTTTAGCATTCCACCACACTTTAAAAAACTTTATACAGTCCATTTCAAGGTTTGGAGGTATTTCGATGCTCTAAAGCGCTTCATCCTACGAAACCCTGATCTATGGGCCCCGAATCGTCCACCCCCTAGATGTTCTTCTAACAGGGGTAGCCCGGTGGATTTTTCGCTTGGTTTGTGCTTGGTTGGGTCATAGGATAATTCCAAACCATGTTTGGGCCCAAGTTGTCACAAAATTCAACCGGGTTTCACATAAACGGGGAGTTCCCCTAATAATAATTAAATTCCAAAACATTCGTTTTTAGGTGACAGTGCCTGACTGCGAAGGGGGTTACACTTGGGAACCATGTTATGCACATTTTAGCATTCCACCACACTTTAATACACATTCTAGGGTCCATTGCAAGGTTTGAGGGTATTCCGATGCTCTGAAGCGCTTCATCCTACGAAACCCTGATCTATGGGCCCCGGAACGTCTACCCCCTAGATGTTCTTCTGACAGGGGTAGCCCGGTGAATTTTTCTCTTTGTTTCTGCTTGGTTAGATCATAGGATAATTCCAAACCATGTTTGGGCACAAGTTGTCACAAGATCCAATCCGGTTACACCGAAACAGGGAGTTCCCCCCCTAATAATTAAATTCCAGGATCTTCATTTTTAGGTGATAGCGCATGTCAACGAGAAGGGGGTGACACTTGGGTACCAGGTTTTGGACATTTCAGCATTCCACCACACATTAATACACATGTTAGGGTCCATTGCAAGGTTTGGAGGTATTCCGATGCTCCGAAGCGCTTCTTCCTACGAAAGACTGATCTCTGGGCCTCGGATCGTCTACCCCCTAGATGTTCTTCTAGCAGGGGTAGCCCGATGGACTTTTCTAATGTTTGTGCTTGGTTGGGTCATAGGATAAATCCAAACCATGTTTGGGCACAAGTTGTGACAATATCCAACCCGTTTTCACCTAAACTAGGAGTTCCCCCCTAATAATTAAATTCCAGGATCTTTGTTTTTAGGTGATAGCGCATGTCTGCAAGAAGGTGGTGACACTTGGGTACCAGGTTTTGGACATTTCAGAATTCCACCACACTTTAATACACATTCTAGGGTCAATTACAAGGTTTGGAGGTATTCTGATGCTCTTAAGCGCTTCATCCTACGAAACCCTGATCCGTGGGCCCCGGATCGCCTACCCCCTAGATGTTCTTCTGACAGGGGTAGCCCAGTGGATTTTCTCCTGGTTTGTGCATTTTTGGGTCATAGGATAATTTAAAACCATTTTTGGGCACAAGTTGTGATAAGATCCAACCCAGTTTCACCGAAACAGGGAGTTCCCCCATAATAATAATTAAATTCTAGAACACCTTTGTTTTTTAGGTGACATCGCATGACTGCGAAGGGAAACACACTTGGGAACCATGTTTTGCACATTTTAGCATTCCACCACACTTTAATACACATGCTAGGGTCCATTTCAAGGTTTGGAGGTATTCCGATGCTCTGAAGCGCTTCATCCTACAAAACCCTGATCTGTGGGCCTTAGATCGTCTACCCCCTAGATGTTCTTCTGACAGGGGTAGCCCGGTGTATTTTTCTCTTGGTTTGTGCTTGGTTGGGTCATAGGATAAATCCAAACCATGTTTTGGCACAATTTGTGACAAGATCTAACCCGGTTTCACCAAAACGGGGAGTTCCCCTAATAATAATTGAATTCCAGAACCTTCATTTTTAGGTGACAGCGCCTGACTGCGAAGGGGGTTACACTTGGGAACTATGTTTTGCACATTTTAGCATTCCTCCACACTTTAATACACATTCTAGGGTCCATTGCAAGGTTTGGAGGTATTTCGATGCTCCGAAGCGCATCATCCTACGAAACCCTGATTCGTGGGGCCTAGATGGTCTACCCCCTAGACGTTCTTCTGACATGGGTAGGCCGATGGGTTATTCTCTTGGTTTATGCTTGGTTGGGTCATAGGATAATTACAAACCATGTTTGGGCACAAGTTGTGACAAGATCCAACCCGGTTTCACCATAACGGGGAGTTCCCCTAATAATAATTAAATTCTAGAACACCTTCTTTTTTAGGTGACAGCGTGTCTCTGCGAAGGGGGTTACACTTGGGAACCATGTTTTGCACATTTTAGCATTCCACCACACTTTAATACCCAATCTAGGGTCTATTGCAAGGTTTGGAGGTATTCCGACGCTCTAAAGCGCTTCATCCTATGAAACCCTGATCTATGGGCCACGGATCGTCCATCCCCTAGATGTTCTTCTGACAGGGGTAGCCTGGTGGATTTTTCTCTTGGTTTGTGCTTGGTTGGGTTATAGGATAATTCCAAACCATGTTTGGGCCCAAGTTGTCACAAAATTCGACCCAGTTTCAGATAAACGGGGAGTTCCCCCTCATAATAATTAAATTCTAGAACCTTCGTTTTTAGGTGACGGTGCTTGACTGCGAAGGGGGTTACACTTGGGAACCATGTTTTGCACATTTTCTCATTCCACCACACTTTAATACACATACTAGGGTCCATTGCATGGTTTGGAGGTATTCCGATGCTCTGAAGCGCTTCATCCTACGAAACCCTGATCTATGGGCCCTGGATCCCCCTAGATGTTCTTCTGACAGAGGTAGCCCGGTGGATTTTTCTCTTGGTTTGTGCTTGGTTGGATAATAGGATAATTCCAAACCATGTTTATGCATAAGTTGTGACAAGATCCAACTCGGTTTCACCGAAACGGGGAGTTCCCCCCTAATAAGTAAATTCCAGGATCTTCGTTTTTAGGTGATAGCGCATGTCAGCGAGAAGGGGGTGACACTTGGGTACCAGGTTTTTGACATTTCAGCATTCCACCACACTTTAATACACATGATAGGGTCCATTGGAAGGTTTGGAGGTATTCCGATGCTCCGAAGCGCTTCTTCCTACGAAACACTGATCCGTGGGCCTCGGATCGTCTACCCCTAGATGTTCTTCTGACAGGGGTAGCCTGGTGGATTTTTCTCTTGGTTTGTGCTTGGTTGGGTCATAGGATAATTGGAAACCATGTTTGGGAACAAGTTGTGACAAGATCCAACCCGGTTTCACCGAAACGGGGAGTTCCCCCTAATAATAATTTAATTCCAGAACACCTTCATTTTTAGGTGACATCGCGTGTCTACGAAGGGGTTTACACTTGGGAAACCATGTTTTGCACATTTTAGCATTCCACAACACTTTAATACACATGCTAGGGTCCATTGCAAGGTTTGGAGGTATTCCGGTGCTCTGAAGCGCTTCATCCTACGAAACCATGATCTGTGGGCCCCGGATCGTCTACCCCCTAGATGTTCTTCTGACAGGGGTAGCCCGGTGGATTTATCTCTTGGTTTTTTCTTGGTTGGTTCATAGCATAATTCAAAACCATGTTTGGGAACAAGTTGTGACAAGATCCAACCCGGTTTCACCAAAACAGGGAGTTCCCCCTAATAATAATTAAATTCTAGAACCTTTGTTTTTAGGTGACAGCGCCTGACTGCGAAGGGGGTTACACTGGGAATCATGTTTTGCACATTTTAGCATTACACCATACTTTAAGACACATTATAGAGTCCATTGCAAGGTTTGGAGATATTCCGATGCCCCAAAGCGATTATTCCTACGAAACCTAGATTTGTAAGCCCAGATCGTCATCTAACCCCTAGATGTTCTTCTGGCAGGGGTAGCCCGGTGGACTTTCCTAATTTTTGTGCTTGGTTGGGTCATAGGATAAATCCAAACCATGTTTGGGCACAAGTTGTGACAATATCCGACCCGTTTTCACCTAAACAAGGAGTTCCCCCCTAATAATTAAATTCCAGGATCTTTGTTTTTAGGTGATAGCGCATGTCTGCGAGATGGGGGTGACACTTGGGTACCAGGTTTTGGAAATTTCAGCATTCCACCACACTTTAATACACATGCTAGGGTCCATTGCAATGTTTGGAGGTATTCCGATGCTCTGAAGCCCTTCATCCTACGAAACCCTGATCCGTGGGCCCCGGATCGCCGACCCCCTAGATGTTCTTCTGACAGGGGTAGCCCAGTGGATTTTTCTCCTGGTTTGTGCGTTGTTTGGTCATAGGATAATTTCAAACCATGTTTGGGCACAAGTTGTGATAAGATCCAACCCGATTTCACCGAAACAGGGAGTTCCCCCATAATAATAATTAAATTCTAGAACACCTTTGTTTTTTAGGTGACATCGCATGACTGCGAAGGGGATCACACTTGGGAACCATGTTTTGCACATTTTAGCATTCCACCACACTTTATACACATGCTAGGGTCCATTGCAAGGTTTGGAGGTATTCCGATGCTCTAACGCTCTTCATCCTATGAAACCCTGATCCGTGGGCCCCGGATTGTCTACCCCCTAGATGTTCTTCTGATAAGGGTAGCCTGGTGGATTTTTCTCTTGGTTTGTGCTTGGTTGGGTCACAGGATAATTCCAAACCATGTTTTGACACAAGTTGTGAGAAGATCCAACCCGGTTTCACCGAAATGGAGAGTTGCCCCTAATAATAATTAAATTACAGAAGACCTTCGTTTTTAGGTAACAACGCGTGTCTGCGAAAGGGGTTACACTTGGGAACCATGTTTTGCACATTTCAGCATTCCACCACACTTTAATACACATGCTAGCTAGGGTCCATTGCAAGTTTTGGAGGTATTCTGATGCTCCTAAGCGCTCCGATGCGCCGAACTGCGAAGGAAACTTTTGTGTGGCTCTATCATACATGTACAAGTGTCATGAGAGTTACATAGATGCAATTTCCAAATTTATTATATGGCTATCATTTATCATTTTCTAATAAGCATCATGAAATGTATTTTTGTGTGATGCGGCTACCTTGTGAAATGGCACCGCCGACTCATTTTTGTAAAGCGGCTACTAGAAAGATGTGAAACATTTGCGCTGCGTCATTTTATGTACCCTAGTATCTAGAGAAATCCAAATACATATACTATTATAAATACTGCAAATGTTTCAAAAAGAAGTTCTCTTCTAGAAAATGAAACGAAAAAATGAAAAAAAATGAAATGAAAATATGAAACACCACGCAGGAGGGATAAAAATCCGCTCTGCCGCCGCCTCCATCGAAAAGCCGCGCCTCCGCCTCCCTCCCTCCCTCCCCTCACCTGCACAGACACCGCCGCCTCCCTCCCTCCCCTCACCTGCACAGGCACCTCCGCGGCTCCGCTCCCTCCCCATCTCCCTTTCTTCCGTAGGTTCCGTCCTCCTCTTGGGTAAGCCCCTCTCCCTCCCTTTCTCCCTTTCTTCCGCAGGTTCCGTCCTCCCGGGTAAGCCCCTCTCCCTCCCCATCTCCCTTTCTTCAGTTGGTTCTTGTTGATTTTGGGGTTTAATTGGTGCATGTATGTCAGGGTCCAACCTTCTTGATTGGATTCATGTTGGATCTATTTCTGGGGTTCATCGAGGCATGGATCTATTTTCGGATCGATTAGGGTTAGCTCAAGTCATGGGGCGGAGCTAGACTAGCCATGGTGCATTTTACATGGTGTAGGGTGGTGCACAGGCTAATTGTTTGTGTGCATATAGATGAAAAAAGTGATAGATGTTTGTGTAGTCATAGATCAAAAAACTGACAGATGTTTGTGTAGTCATAGATGAAAAGACTAGCAGATGGTTGCCAAATATGTAGTTGCATACAGATGGTTGGTTAGGTACAAAGACCATGACTGCCTTGTATATGTTTGTGAGCCTTGTGTGCTTAATTCAGAGTGCTTGATAGTTGGGACTGTCTGTTTCAGTTGGGAGCATCTCTAGCACTCTTGGTTACTTTCCTGAATGAGTGCTTGACATTCATGGTCCCTTGTCATGCAACCTCCATTAAGGTTGATCATGAACATTCAAACTTGTGCTTTGTGTTTAATTCTAGACTCTTAGTATGTTTGTGATCTTGTACATTAATACTCTTCATAGGTTTGTATATCCTTGTTTTGAGTGGTTATAAGTTCTTAATCTAGTAAAAATACATGTTCAGTAGGGGCAACATTTTATATTGGTTGAATTCTCTTTATGTGGACACCTAGTTAGCTAAATGTAGTAAAATAAAATACTGATGCTATTTAATGAGTGGATAACTATTTTGTACTTGATTAGGTGACCATGGACATGCATGACGAGCTCATCTATATCAATTCAGATGATGAAGCTGTCCTTGCGATGGAAGCTGCCTCTAGGAAGCATGTTGCTGCTAGGCGGCGTGCCAGGAAAGCAGCCGCCAGGGAAGTTGCTGCCAGGGAAGCTGCAGCTAAATGCGTTGTGGCGACCCGAGGGAATATGTAAATCATGTTTTACCATGCAGCCCATCACAAGCTTCCTCTTTTCCATTTTTCCTGTAGCTTATTTTCATGGTGGTACATGTAGGTCCAAATAAATCGGGTTGTTGCTCCTATGACAAGTTCTGCGTGTACGGAAACCATGTGGCTCTCAATTCTGCACAAGTGAGCTATCTAAAGGAAGTTGCTAGGAAGAGGCCAACTATACATGTTTATATATGCACTATCAAGAAAGCACACACCGATGATACCAAAGGAAAATGGTAAAAATTTCTATAATCCATGTTATGATGTGCTTTCTTACATATTAATAACTCAGTAATCCATGTTATGGTAGCTGTACAATTTTTTTTACCTTGCTTTGTTGAATCAGTTTGTATTCTTTTCAATTTGACTAATCTTAACCAATTTAACTTCTATGCAGTACTTCCTGTTATGATGTTCTTTTTTACATATGAGTAAGTCCGTAATCTTTGAAAATATGGTAGTTGTACAGTTTTGTTACCTTGCTTTGGTGAATCAGTCTGTAATCTTTCAAATTTGACTAATCTTGGCCAATTAAACTTATATGCAGTACTTCTCAAGGAAGTATACCCTTGCAAACATCAGGAAGCATCTTAAGTTACCAACAAAAGTGAAGGTCTTTATGCATAATTATAGTATGGAAGCTAGAGTCAGAACAATCATGAGCAAATCAAAGGAAAATGGTGCCCACAGGACAACCAGATGGAATGAAGTGGTGGTGGCGATCAATATGCATGTCGGCGATATCTTGATGTTTTGGTTTCACGGCGGCCCCAAAAAGGGTGGTCTGGAGTTGATTGTTGAGGAAGTCATGTAATCACCTCTAGTTGAGCTTCTAAGTTAGTACCTAGTATGGTCAGACTTGTGAACCTGCATGATCTTTTGGTGGTCTTGTAATTATGCTAGTCGGCTCATGTTGAGCTTAAGTCACTTGCTACCTAGTTTATTCAGACTTGCTACCTAGTTTGAGCACAAGTGGAAGTCTATATGCTGGGTACCTTGCTAATCTTTTGGTGGTTTGTTGGTGCCCTTGCTAATATTGTGAAATATTTACTAAGATTTGTCTGTTTGTTCCAAGAATATTTACTATGAAATATATGCACAAAATACCAGTTCATGTGAAATATATGCATAGTTATTTACTGTTTAATAACTATAGAGTCAATTGCTCTCAAATTAAAAAATTAACTACAGAGTATATTGCTCTAAACAAGGGTGTGCGGGCTGGGACTCGAACCCACGACCACGCACTTGTATGGTACACACCAAACCACTGGGACAAGGACGTGTTGTTGTCTGAGTACTAGAACTACATCTATATATATATGTTTATTGTTTCTCTAACTTATCAAAGAGCCACTCGAATCGGGATCGGGACTTGGCAGAATTTCCCCTGAGTGGCTAGAGCCTAGAGAGCTGGGGCGGTGGCGGCGACCAGCTAGGGTTGGGGCGGAGGCGGCGGTGGCGACAAGCTAAGGCTGGGGCAGCGGCGGCGGCGGTAGCGGCGACTAGCTAGGGCTGGGGTGGCGGTGGTGACCACTAGGGCTGAGGCGGCGGTGGCTAGCTAGGGTTTGGGCGGCGGCAAAAGGGGCACGACCGGCCATCACCTGCGCGGCAAGCAGGCGGCAACAGAAGGGGCACGTGTGGACAAGGTAAAGGTTCTAGCAGAATTCTTTGGTCTGTGCTTTGGTTCATAACTTGTATTCAGAAGGAGCATAGAATAGCAGAATTCTTTAGTCTGTGCTTCTAGTAGAATAGCAGATGGTGAACTTGTATTTAGAAGGAGCATAGAATTCTAATAGCATTGTACTGCTGTTTTGTGAATGTACTACCTACTTTGGTATGTGCTTCTAGTAGAATAGTAGAATTCTAATAGCATTGTACTGCTGTTTTGTGAATGTACTAGCTACTTTGGTCTATGCTTCTAGTAGAATAGTAGAATTCTAATAGCATTGTACTGCTGTTTTGTGAATGTACTAGCTACTTTGGTCTGTGCTTCGATTGCGAATGCTAACTTGCAACAATTTTTTGGTCTTTTGCATGCAGATGGACAGAAGCTGGATTAGGAAAGGAGTTAGAAGGCTTTCCTATGAGCATCTAAGGGGAGTGTAGGAGTTCATGCGATTAGTTCACGGAAATTTTGCCAATAATGCTCAAGTTCTTTGCCCATGCCGCAACTGTATCAACCGAGAGCAACAAACTCTAGATAATGTAGAGGCTCATCTGCTGATGAATGGGATGGCAAGCACTTACGATAGATGGATCCATCACGGTGAACCTTTACATGCACCTCAACCTGAACATGTTCAACCTGATGGAGAGGCACATCATGTTGATCATCAAGGCGCTGATTTTGTAGAAGGTGATCCGCTAGTCAATGATGGTTTTGAGGAAGAGGACGGGTATGAAGATGATAGAATTCCTGACCTTTTCAGGGATCTGTACAAGTCAGAAGCGCAAGGTGGTGAGGAAGGGAAGACTATATTTGTAGAGCTGATAGAGGAGGCGAAGCGTCCAGCTAGTGAGGTGGTACCTTTTCTAGATTTACCTTCACTGTGAAGTTTCTTCATGCCAAATCATACTACCAGATAAGCAATGCCGCCTTCAACGTGATACTCCGAATCTTGACATTGCAGTACCCCAAAAGCTCAATTCCCAGAAATTATGATGAAGCGTTGAGCATTATCGGAAGATTAGGGCTTGGCTATGATTCAATACATGTGTGCCCCAATAATTGTGTGTTGTTTCGGAAGCAGTTTGCCAAACTTGACAACTGTCCAAAGTGAAGTGCTTCTAGGTGGAAAGATGCTGATGGGAGGAGGCAGATGCCGCAGAAGGTCTTGAGGCACTTCCCTTTGATTCCAAGGATACAAAGAATGTTCATTTCAAAAGAAAAATCAGAGGAGGTCTAGTGGCACAAGCTAAGGCGGCAACCCGTGGAGAATGAGCTTAGCCATCTAGCTGACGGAGAGGCATGGAAAGATTTCGACAGGAAATATAATTTTTTTGCCTCTGATGCAAGGAATATAAGACTAGGCATCGCCACAGATGGTTTTAATCCTTTTGGGAACATGAGCAACTCATATAGCATGTGGCCTTTGTTTGTGGTGCCGTACAACCTGCTGCCATGGGCATGTATGGACCAGTCCAACCTCATGATGGTGTTGCTGATCCCGGGTCCAGATTCTCCAGGAAAGGATTTCGACGTATTTATGGAGCCCCTCGTCGAAGATCTCCTCCTAGTGTGGAAAGGTGTACACACCTATGATGCCCTGCGTCCTGAAAAATTCGATCTACGTGCTACGATCATCTGGTGTATCCACGATTTCCCAGCACTGCACACTTGTTGGGGAGGATCACGTCGGGTTATCAAGCATGCGTGAGGTGTGTCAAGGATCCTTGCTCGAAGAAAATAAGGAATAACATATGCTTCATTGGGAGCCGCCGCTTTCTTCCTCGCAACCATCGTTGGCGAAGAAGTAAAGATTTTAACGGCGAGACTGAAACTCGCGACAAGCCGGCTGAATTCACTAAAGAAGAGCTGCTGGAGCAACTTGACAAGGTGAAGCATGTGAGACCAGGAATCTTGATAAGAAAAGAAAACGTGAGGATGGGCAATGCTGGAGCCAGAGGTACATTTTGTGGGACCTCCCATACTGGGCTGATTTGAAGCTGAGGCATAATCTTGTTGTGATGCACATCGAGAAGAATATATGCGACAATCTTCTTGGCACATTTCTAAACATTGATGGGAAGACAAAGGACACGGTCAACTCTAGGCTCGATTTGGAAGACATGGGAATAAGAGAAGATTTGCATCTACAACCTGTTGAAGATGGAGAGTCATTTGAAATGCCAGAAGCATGGTATACAATGACTAAAGAAGAAAAGATTAGATTCTGTGAATTCATTAGAGTAGTGAGATTTCCTGATGGGTACGCCGCTAACTTAGCAAAATGTGTGTCTCCTGATGGATGCAAACTACATGGTCTGAAAACACATGACTATCACATTCTGCTCCAAAGGATTTTACCGGCGGGACTCCGAGGAATGATGCATAAGGATATATATGAAGATGTTGCTAAACTTGGAAATTTTCGAGAGTTGTGATGCAAAACACTGAAATTGGATGTTCTTGAAAGGCTCGAAAAAGAAATCCCAGTTATCCTGTGCAAGCTAGAGAAGATTTTCCCTCCAGCTTTCTTCATTGTGATGGTTCATTTGGCCTTACATTTACCAAAAGAATCAATGCTTAGAGGCCTTGTTCAGTATGGCTGGATGTACCCAATAGAAAGAAGGTTACTTACATGTAAGCGTTCTGTGTGAAACACAGCCAGACCTGAAGGGTCGATTGCCGAGGCATATATTGTTGATGAGTGCCTTACATTCTGCTCGAGGTACTTCGATGATGTCGAAACAAGATTTAACCGGCCGGGCAGAAATATGACAAAGGATGATTCGCATAGCTGTGATGTCTCGGTTTTTAAGCATGGTGTGAACTTTCTTGGAGCATCACAATACTTGGAGGCTGAAGCTGCTGACTATGATAAGATGGTTTGGTATCTGCTCAGAAGTGGCCCCGAGGTGCTACCATATATCGAGTACGTCATCTCTTGCATGTGCCCTGGATATCTCTTTTCTTGGCTTAGAAGGAACCCATTTTGTTGCATGTGATATATTGTTGTTTGAATTGCAGGCTGTGCAAGAAAGAGTTGATGGAGCAAGATAGCCGGATCGAGGTTGATAAATGGCTCGCAAAAGGATTTGCTAAATGGTTTAAGGTACATGTGAGATATCTTGCCTTTGTATCAATTGACACATGATTTCTTTGTGTGTGTATGTGTGTGTTATTCACCCTGGTTTTTGTTTATTTCTTTAGATTGGAAATTTGCACAAGGAGAAGAAGGTTAGTGCTGATCTTTTTGCGTTGGCATGTGAACCAGATAGGAGGGTGAGAATATATTCAGCATGTGTTGCCGATGGTGTCCGCTACCACACCGTTGACCGTGAGAGAATAGAAACACGCAGAATAGTGGAATTGTTGCTGAGGGAGACCATGAGGATACAATCATTGAATTCTACGGTCAGCTCAGAAGCATCATCAAGTTGTAGTACAATTGTTGCGGTGGCATCCATCGGTCGGTTGTCGTGTTTCGCTGCGATTGGTTCAATGTTGGTGGCAAGAAGAATTCAGGAGTCCAAGACGATGGACACTTTAAGAGCATTAACACTACAAGGTTTTGGTACAAAACTGATCCTTATATTCTAACAACACAAGCAACAAAGGTGTTCTATGTGCCAGACACCGACTTGGGTGGAAGTTGGCGAGTTGTGCAAAAATTCCAGCATAGGCATTTGTGGAGTGTTACAGAAACTGAAGTGGAAAAGGATCCCTGTGGTGGTGCTAGGCTAACATACCAAGATGATGACACGCCAGAAGTTCTGGTGCATGCTAAAGAGGCCAATGTGCAAACAAGGTTGCGAAGGGACAGGGAGCGTGTGGTACTTGATGCTGCATATGTAGAAAAAATGAAGAAAAAGAGGAAGGAGGTAGTTGATGGCGAGGATGAAGAACGAAACATGATAGATCATACAATGTATCAGTATTGTAGCGATGGTGAAGATAATAGGCAGAGGCATCGATTCGATGATGACGAGTACTTTTTGTTAAGTTCCTGTTAACTGTAGTGTTACCTACTGGTTATGACTGAAGTTTTATCTGTGTGAACTACTGTTAATTTCTGTCAAGTTCAAGTCCTATGTGTGTGAACTACTGTTAAGTTTCTGTCAAGTTTTATGTACTAAAGTTTATGACTGTATGAAATAGTTGTTTTGCTGTAAAGTTGTGTGCACTTCCCCTCTTGTTTGCCACTATGAAATTGCAGCTAAAATGTCCACAAAATACAGTCGAAATGCTGCCCAAATTTAGTATTTTAAGCATACAATGCTGCTAGGTTTCATCGCTAAATATGCAAGCGAAATGCTGCCAAATTTGAGATCACAATACTCAAATAGTAGAAGAAATGGTGAACTTGTCACTTGCTGGACATAGCAAAATGGTGAACTTGTCACTTGCTGGACATAGCAAAATGGTGAACTTGTCACTTGCTAGACATAGCAAAAGCTACAGTACATATCAAAAGCTACAGAAATGCTACACAAATGATCTTAAATTTTCACTTGCTAGACATACACATTCCACAAAAGCTACAGGGAGTTTTCACTTGCTGGACATACACATTCCACGGTACATAGCAAAAGCTACAGAAATGATCCAAATAATGAAAAAATTGCCTCCTCCATCTCCCTGCATCTTCAACTTCTCTTTCTCACTTGCACCATCTCCCTGCATCTTCAGTTCATCATGCACCATCCCCATTGTCTTAGCATTGCTTTCAAGCCTTTCAATTTCTTTAGTTTTCTCCCACACAACATCTCTTAGGTCCCTGATTAAATCTTTCTGAAATTTGGGCATCTCACTGTCTGCCCAACTGAATTTGTCACACCCGACACGGCCCTCAATCTGACAAACCAAATTCAGAGATGAACAAAATTAAGAGATGAACCAAATTCAGAGATGAACAAACTAAAAAAATTCAGAGATGGAACTGGAAACTAACCGAGCGTATCCTGCAATTGTGGTATCTCCGGCCGGGGTTGTCATCGCTCCAAGATATCCACTGTGGCATCATCTCTCCGTAGTCGGAGTACTTGGCGGGAGCATAGTCAAAAGGGAGCTGGCGGTAGGGGATGGGTTGGCGGCGGCGATGCGACGAAGAACTACTGGAGTTGGCGGCAGGGGATGGAACCATGCTGGTCGACCGTGGCGAGCAAGAAGGGACTCGAACCCTAGCTGGAACCCTAGATCGACGTGGCGGGCGGGGACTCGAACCCTAGCTGGTCGTCCCTGTTCTCGGAGGAAATTATGCCAAGTCCCGTCCTAGATTCGAGTCGCCCTTTGATAAGTTAGAGAAAGAATGAATGTATATATGAACGTAGTTCTCATACACAGACAACAACGCTTCCTTGTCCCAGTGGTTTGGCGCATACCATACCAGCGCGTGGTCGTGGGTTCGAGGCCCCCCTCCCGCACCAATTTTTTGACAATTCGAGTCCCCGCCCACCCGATTTGGCCCACCGGCTCCAGCCCATAGGATGTAGGCCCACTGATTTGGGCCTATCTGAAGGACCGCCCGCCCGATATGTGCCACTGGCTTTAGCCCATAGGACATATACCATTGATATATGCTAAAAAAACTGTATAAGAGCGGGACCCACCTATCAGATCCATCCCGCGTGTCAATTTCGGGGACCCACATGCTCAAGTGGTTGCCTAGTCATTTTAATTCAACCCAGGTTAAGATGTTATGACCATCTAAATTGGTGGTAGTCTGCCAAATAAAAGGCTCTACACCCATGTCGTTAATTTACGACCATTTTGTGTAAGCAAACTGTGACCTTTTTGACTAAATTGGTTGTTATGTTTCAAGGTTTGGACCCTTCGAAATGCCTTACGACCAATTGGCTCAGAATGGTCATAGAGCTATGACCAAAAAATGCGTGGTCGTTAAAAAAAGATCACTAGTGAGCAGATTTCTTGTTGTGGGCCCCTAGGACATCTTCTCCATTTTGTTTGGTTGCCCGGTTTTCAATTGGATGCATGGGGTGGGCAACTATCCCCCATTTGTTTGGAAGGCCATATGACACATTTTTTGTCTGCGCTGATGGAAAGCAATGGTCTTGGTTTTCCTACAATAGGTTGCATATGGTTACCATGATCCATAAATGCTGAACTTATCAATGCCCACAAAGTTCACAACACATCAATGATCATTAGCAAAGGGATCATGGTGTCAACCTACCACAATCAAATGTGGGTGTCAATATAGCACCACGAGCTCACCATTCTACCACCACCTACGTATAATAAGTAGAAATCGACAGAAATTACACATCACTCATCATATTTCCAAGATCTTTTTCAATGTTTCCTTCTTAGCCTGACTAGCATTGAGCATACCAAACAACATGCACACAAGCTCTTTTCCTCCTTCATGCAGGGTTCGCATCATAGAAAAAAAATCGATCTATCTACCTAGATATAAGAAACGGGTGGATATAGATCCATAGGGAGCATACCCTTGAAGACCGACAAACTGTAATGAGATTGGACTCGTGGATGATGTAGTTGTTCGCGTCCGATCTCAAGATCGAGAGGAAGTCCTAGTGCCGCAAATCAGTAGTGCATCCGTGATCGCACACACGTCTGGTCCACCAAACAACCTCTACCTCCTTGCTCCAGAGATGCAACAGAAGCAGCAACTCCTTGACGAAAAGCCACCGGGAACATGTATCTTGCTAATCCGAGACCATGGGTAAATAATTCTAGAGGGGAGAGAGATCCTTCATGAGGAGGTGCGCTTTGTGAGGAGGAGACGGGGGCCTTTTATAGGGAGAAGGGGTAGCCCCCTCCCATGGTCGGCGGCCATGGAGGTGCCCCCACCTCTTCCTTCATTCATGTGGGTGGAAGCTCCACTCACATAAACATGCCTCTACTCACACACCCACTCACATGCATTAATTTTCCACCAAAATTAATGCAACTCTCATTTAATAAAACTCTTTATTTTATTTTATTTTATTCAAAATTTTGTTAATTACTTTAATTAATAAACATTCACATAAAAACCCCTGCAACATTTCAATATCACATGCAAAACTAATTTCAGCAATTTCACCCGAAACAATTCTGGTGTCCATTGAAATAATTCCAGCGCTTTGCAATTCTTTTCTATGGAACACATTTGCTCCAAATGGTGTCGGTATACCTTAAGTGTGTCACCCTACGGTTCGCGAATAATGCATACATGATCGAGACCCTTCAATAATCAGTAGGGGGGCCTGGAGATCAATACTGACTCAACGATGACTTCTATGATAATGAGAACCTTTAACGCTAGTAACTAAATCCCTTTGTCTTGAGATATATTACATGTCCGAGATTCGATCATCGGTATCTCAATACCTAGTTTCATCTTGTTACCGACATGCACTCTTTTCTTTTTTCCCGTAATATAACTTTCTAGTGATCACATCACTTGCTTCCAAGCTATCTCAATGTGATATCACCAAGAGGGCCCAGAGTATATCTATCCATCATCGGGATGGACAAATCCCACTCTTGATCCATGAGAATCTACATACACTACAAGAAAAGTTTCCTTCAGCAATGTCTTGGCCTGACGGTCATCGTAGAAGGCGCGTCTTCTGTGACAAAATTCTTGGCTCGACCGTGGTCGATAGAAAACTTTTTTTTCCGGTTTCGTGGCCCTCTAGTACGACGGAACTGCTAAAAACATGGAAGAAGATTGGCCAGCATGTGGAAGAAGCAAGATTTTCATTTCCTCGTGCAATGTTGACTCGCCGAAGTCTTTTGAGGCATGTGGGTCCTGAACATCAGTGTCTCTAGAGAACCATACTTTTCGGTCGTGCATCCCTGATTTGAACTCGATAACGTTGCTCGATGCATCTGTTGTTTAGTGAGGCTGCTAGGAACCACATGTCAGCCTCTCATTAGAAGAATCGTGTGTATGATGGAATTGTTTTCCATCGCTCATGCTACCCTATTCCAAAGTTGATAGCGATGCTCGATGCATCTACCGTTTAATCAACCTCCTAGGACCCACACCTCATCCACTCATTAGAAGAAACGTGTGTATGATGGAATTTTTTTCCTTCACTGGCGCTACCCTGTTCCGAAGTTGATAGCGCTACTCGACGCATCTACCATTTAACCAACCTCCTGAGCCCCACATGTCATCCTCTCATTAGAAGAAACGTGTGTATGATGGATTTTTTCCCTTCGCTCACGCTACCCTGTTCCGAACTTGAGAGCATCGTTCTATTCATCAACCGTTTAATAATAATATTGGGCCCCACATGTCATCCTCTCATTAGAAGAAACATGTGTATGATGGATTTTTTACCCTCTCTCGCGCCTTCCTGTTCCGAACTTGATAGCGTTGCTCGGTGCATCAGCCGTTTATTCAGGCTGGTGGGTCCCTTATGTCAGCCTCACATTAGAAGAATCGTGGATATGATGGAATTTTTTTCTTCTCTAGCGCTACCCTGTTCTGAACTAGATAGCGTCGCTCGACGAATCTGTCATTTGCTCATGCTGCTGGCTCCCCCATTTCTGCCTCTCATTACAAGAAATGTGTGCATGCTGAACTTTTTCTCACTCACGCCTCCCTGTTTTGTTTCTCGATGCAGGATCTGTATAATGTCGCGTTGTTGGGTCCCACATATCAGCCTCTCTATAAATGAAACATTGATTGCTCGATGCAACACCTGTATAAGGTCTCTGCTAGGTCCCACATGCCAACATCTCTGCAAATGCAACGTGTGTATGATGGACTCCACTATTTTGACCTTGGCAACATTGCTGGGTCCCAGATGTTAGCCTTCTCTATGTAAGAAACGTGTGTATGCTGGAAAAAATGTAAAAGAACAACAGAGATTATACTATATATTATATATTTATATTGAAAAACCTAGGAATCGAACTCAAGACTTCAACAAATGGGAACCGCGTGCGCTTCCACTACGCCAGAACCATCTATGCCACTCCTGGAAAAGATTACATTTAGAAATGTTGAAATCACTTAAAATGAAAAGGCAACGACCCTGCCAACTTGCCATAAAAAAATGCTAAATGCTCTGGATATATACAACATGGGTAGGAGAAGCTTGTCCTATATTTTATCAAAATGACACGAAAATGCTAAATTAAGATGATTTTGGGTGATACAAAAAATAACTTGGGTCCAATCTTGTTAACCAATGGGCTTCTTATTGTCGGATCCTCACTGAAACTTCTTTAATGTGGTTCATGCTTAAAAACCCAAAAAATATGTGTTCAGGGTTGGCGGCCCACGGCTGACCTGAACCTGGAAGGATATAGCGAGGTTTTGGGCCACAGTTGGGTATAATGTAGTACTATTTTGTAATAAGCTCCTCACTGAAAATTCAATGTACTCAATATGTCGGGGGTCGGCAGTCCACCTAACCCGACAGGCTAAATTTGCAAGGTTTTGGGCCAGTGTTGGGTCGAATGTGCAATCTTTTCTCTAGGTCCTAAGTGAAAATTCAATGTAGTTCGTTCCCCATCCTAAAAAAAATGTAGTTGGTACCCTAAAATATATATACTCTCCTCACCTTGAAAGGCTAATTAAGGGATTTTTTGAAACAAGATTATGGGAAGTTTTTTTGTCCGAAGTGAGCTTGAAATATTCGTTTTCATAGGCTGAGTAGTAAAAATACATTGTACTGAAGATCGATAGCCACCTAACCTGGTTGTATCTACGCGGGATCCAAAAGAATGAAGTTGGAAAGTGATGGGGATATGCCAAATGGGGTATGCCCATCAGGACGTTCTGATTGGGCCAAAGGTCTAACGAGTGGGCCTGCAGGATGGCGACTGGAATGCGACTAAGGAGAAGGTCCGGCGACTAGAGACTGGAGGCCTAGAAGCATACTCGAAGCCCAGTTGGATTAGGTCAAAGCCTCCGAATCCATATCCTGTTCGGTTGTAAACTATAAACCCTAGCGAGGTGCCTCATATATAAACCTCACTAGGGTATCTAGAGGACTCATGTTCCATCATACACCCCTTCAAGCGACTCGCTGCTTAGATGCCGAGCTCGCCGCCATTGTAACTCAGCCTCTACTAATCCAATCTAACAAGAGTAGGTCTTTACCCTTCGGGGGCCGAACCTGGATAAATCCATGTGCATCGGCCCCCATCTCGCACCGCAGATGGCCGCCAGCTCTCGCCCCCGATTCAATCAATCGCTGCCTACTGCAGCGACTGCCGTGACCATTTCCACAATAGTGGCGCCCACCGTGGGGCCCAGCCGAACTGGCCTGAGTTCTGCAGTGAGACCCTACTCGTTGATCGATCGGATGATTGCCGCCAGCGCATGATCGCCATCAGCGGGATCTTACAGATCCTTCCTAACAGCTACGTCCCAACATCGCGCCCGATCACCCACAGCGTGATAATGCCGGTCGGCTCCATCAACCTCTTTGTCGGCTTCATCGGCGCGGTCAACCCAGCGGCAATGGTGATCGTTGGCGGATCGCCGCTGCACCGCGATCTGCTCTCGGAGGACCAGGTTCGTTCCATCAGGAGCCTTGTCACCGAGTATGACTCGGCCGCCAGCAACGCGGCCCAGACCAACACCGTCGCGGACGACGAGGCCCTAAACGACGATGTCGACTCTGCGACCCCTGCCTCGGTCGATGGATCTATCACCGTGACATCACGAGAGGACTCCATCACACGAGTCTCCAACCCTGAGTATTTCGAGGACTCCTCCATCCTCGGGATCTTTGATTCTGATTCCTGCTTGGAGTCGCCCGAGGACTTCCACGCCAGATCCAATTGCTTCAACACGATCTACATGGCGGGAAGCATGGCTGCCCCACCAGATCCATTCTCCACACCGATCCCACCAACTGCCACGACCACGGAGGTGGAGGAAGCCCGCCAGTGACTGGAGGAGGCGACGCACAGGGAGATAGCCGAGCGCGAGAAATTCTGCCTCGAGTGGGCGACGGCGCAAGAGCTATCGCTCTACCACCAGCGCCGCATCAGGACCTGCCTGAACTCCAACGTCCAAGGCCGCGTACTAAACTTCAATGAAGAGAGCGACCCTGCACGTGCGGTGGAGCGCGAATACTGCGAGAACGCACCACCAGGCGGCAGCAGTCGACCACGAACCAGCGCACTAGCGACTGGGGCCCCGCCACCACCCATCGGTCGCGCACCCCGACCAGACCAGCCGCGAATCCTAATTTCGTCACAGGCCCGCGACGATAACGGACTCCCACTCTACTCCACCCTGATGGACAACGTCGTCGCGGCCGACGAGGCAGTCGCCAACCTCAACGTCCAGGGAGAGGGCGCGCTGCAGATCCAGTACGCCAAGGCCCTACTCACCAAGGCCGTCAAGCAGCAAGCCGCCGGAGTCGACCCGCGGGGGCGGATGTATTCCTGCTCCTCGGCAAGTAGGGCAGCCTCAAGTGGTCACCCCACCATCGCCAACGCCGTGACCTGCCCACCACCGCAGCCCCTGGCGACCCAGCCACGGGCTACCAACCCCACGTTCTCCACTAACGAGCCATGACTGGTGAACAACACGGTCACCGCCAACGGGCAGCCCATCGATGCCCGCACGCACATCATCAACAACCAGGCTTGGCGGGCACGCCAACCCAATGACTTGAGGCACACCCTCAGCAACCGCGGTGACCCCGAACCCAGGGGCTCGCTTAGCCGAGTCGGCCCCCAATGCTTTGGACCTATGATCCGAGGGGAAAAATATCCTGCCAACTTCAAGGCGCCCAAGGAGATCGAAAAGTACGACCCGACGTACGATCCAGCGGTCTGGCTAGACACATACCTCATGGTGATGGGAATCACCGGCCACACCGACCTGCTAGCCGCTCGCTACCTCCCCCTGATGATGGAGGGTGCTACTCAACAATGGATCCATACTCTCCCCGCCGATAGCATCGACTCCTGGGAGGAAATGCGAGATGCCTTTGTCAGGCACTTCGAGGGTTCCTACACCCGCGCCACCACCATCGAGGACCTGGAGCAATGCATCCAGGGACAACGCGAGTTAACCCTCCACTGGATTCAAAGGTGGCAGGAACTGTGGATCAACGCCTCCGGCATCCACCCAGACACGGCGATACATTGTTTCAAGAATGCATGCCGCTACGAACCCCTAGTCGCTAAGATCAAGAGGGTCTACCGGACGCTCGAAAACATCCCCGACCTCCTCGAGATCGCCAAGCGCTACACGGAGGAAGACCCAAACCAGGACTCCGATGACGAGTCGGGAGGAAGACACCGCACCAGCGGCCACGACAGCGGACAACAACGCGACATGCGCTACAGCAACACTCGCATCACCGGGAAGTGCCGCACGGATGGCCGAGTCAACTTTGTCGCCAACGCCGGCTACAGCCAACGCGATTCCAAGAACTACCGCCGTGACGAAGGAAACTACCACGACAGCGGAAATTACCGTGCCAACAATGCAGCGAGGCCAAAATTCAACCCCGCTGCCCTGCTCAACCAGCCTTGCATCTACCACAGCAGGGAGGGGAAACCCGCCACCCACACCACTGCGGACTGCCACTCTCTCAAAGAGACCGAAAAGGCAAGGCGAGCAAGGGAGGACCCAACAACAACCCACCTCAGGACAACAGAAATGCCGGCGGCTTCGGCAACGCCGTGAGCTCACTACACACCTTCACCGGGCTCGGCACCAAGCGCGGGAGGAAGGTGCTCGCCCGTGTAGTCGTCGTTAATGCGGTAACATAGGTAGATATCCCACGCTTCCTCAACTGATCCGAGCAGAGCATCACCTGGAGTCGCCAGGATCACACACCAAAAATCGAGTACCCAGGGCGAGTCGCCCTGGTGGTCAGGCCCAAAATGGCCGACTATTGGCTGCCCAAGACACTGATGGACGGCGGGAGCTCCATCAACATCATGTATCTGGACATGTTCAAAAGGCTCTAGCTCCCGGAATCGGCAATCCAACCGACCCTGACAACCTTCCACGGTATCGTCCCTGCTCGGAAGGCGTACCTGATCGGAAAAGTGACATTGCCAGTCACCTTTGTCACACCAGCAAACTACCGCACCGAGTGGATCGAGTTCGAGATGGTGAACATCCGCAACCCCTACCACTGCGTCCTGGGATGCCAAATGTTCGCCAAATTTATGGCGACCCCCCACTATGCATACAACATGATGAAGCTCCCAGGGCCGAGCGGCATCATCACCGTCCACGGCGACCCCGATATGGCCGTGGAATGCGAGGACAAAGGCGCTGAGCTCGCCGATGCTGCCATCGCCGCAGTGATTGATCATGCAGAGGAGCTCGCGAAATACGCGGGAAACATCAACAAGGACGACCCCACCATCCTGAAGAAGCCAACCACCTTGAACTCCACGTTCGAGGCGACCACGCATACCCGCACCGTCGAGCTCGTCCCAGGCGACTCCAGCCATAAGGTCACCATTGGGGCGCACCTGAGTCCCGCATAGGAAGCGCGCTCATCGGGTTCCTCCGTGAGAACCGCGACATCTTCGCATGGAAACCTTCTGACATGCCAGGTGTCCCAAGGGAACTCGCTGAGCACAAACTAAACGCCGACCCCAAAGTGCGACCAGTAAAGCAGTCGCTACGGCCCTTCGATGAAGAGCGTCGCCGAGCAATCGCCGAAGAAGTGCAACGCCTGTTAGCCGCAGGCTTCATTCCGCCAATAAAATACTCCAAGTGGCTGGCAAACCCAGTCCTCGTTCTGAAAAAGAACAACACATGGAGAATGTGTATCGACTACACCAACCTCAACAGCGCTTGCCCGAAGGAGGAGTTTGTCCTACCGCGCATCGACTAGATCATCGACTCGACCACGGGATCGGAGTCGCTATGCTTCCTCGACACGTACTCTGGGTATAACCAGATCAAAATGGCGATCGAGGATGAGGAGAAGACGGTGTTCATCATGCCATTCAGCGCATTTAGCTACACGGCCATGACATTCGGCCTCAAGAACACTGGCGCCATGTACCAAAGGTGCATGCAGGAGTGCCTTGCGAGCCAAATTGGCCGCAACATCCACGTCTACATTGACGACATGGTGGTAAAGTCCACCCTATCACGGTCGTCTCCTCCGCACCATTGCAAGACATAATACGCAACCGCGAGGCGACCGGGCGAGTCACCAAGTGGGCCATCGAAATCGGCGTCCACAACATCAAATACGAGCCCCGCAAAGCGGTTAAGTCGCAAGCCCTGGCTGACTTCCTCGCTGACTGGGAAGAAGCACAGCAGCCGGAGAAGCTACCATACCTCCACTACTAGTCGCTCCATTTCGACGGCTCCAAGAACACCGACGGCGCGGGGGCCAGGGTCATACTAACCTCCCCCAAAGGAGACAAGCTGTGATACGTGATCCACTTCAACTTCAAGCCTTGCACCAACAACATGGCAGAATACGAGGCCCTCTTCCATGGCATGCGGGCCGCCAAGGAGATGAACATCAACCGCCTACAGTGCTATGGCGACTCCGACCTAGTCGCCGGCCAGGTCGCCGGAACATGCGATGCCGTCTCTCCAACAATGATGGCGTATCGCCAAGCGGTAGACCAGCTGGGAGGACACTTCGACAGCTATTCAGTCGACTGGATCGACAGACGCAAGAATGAGGAGGCAGACGCCCTTTTCAGCATCGGGTCGGCTCGACAGACGCCACCCGTAGGCGTCTTCCTCGACATCATCCACAAACCTTCGGTCTGCCCACCGAAGGAGATCGACATCGGGATACCACTACAACCCGAGCCGGCCCTAGTCGCCATGTTCGTGGAACCCAGCGACTGGACGGCACCATACATCGCCGTCCTCGAGCACAAGATCCTCCCAAGCAACGAGATAGAGGCGCGAATGATCATGCGCCACTACAAATCCTTCGTCATCATCAACGGCAAGATCCACAAGTGCAGCGCGACTGGCGTGTTCCAACGCTGCATATAACCAGAAGAAGGCCGCAAGATCCTCCAGGACATCCATGCTAGCGACTGCGGCCATCACGTCGGCGCCAAGTCGCTGATCGCCAAGGCCATGCGGCATGGTTTCTACTGGCTCGCCACGCACGCCGACGCCACCGACATCGTCCAATGATGCGTCGGGTGTCAGAAATACGCCAATCAGATGGACGTTCGCTGTATGGGGAATGAACATGGAAGGCCCGTTCAAGAAGGCCCCATCCGGCTTCACCCACCTCCTGGTCGCGGTCAAAAAGTTCACCAAATGGGTTGAGGCCAAGCCGATCAAAAGTGCGACGACAAGACGGCCACCAAGTTCTTACGTGATCTCATCTACCGGTATGGCTACTCGCACAACATCATAATGGACAACGGCACCAACTTCACCAAGGGGGCCATGGCAGAATTCTGTGAAGAGCACGGCATACGACTCGACCTCGCCTCAGTCGCCCACCCGGAGTCGAACGGCCAAGCAAAACGTGCCAACCAGAGCATCCTCCACGGGCTCAAGCCGTGACTCTAGGTGCCCCTCGAGCGCACTCCAGGATGCTAGGTCGAAGAGCTCCCCTCCGTAATATGGGGAATCCGCACCTCCATCAACCGCTCCACGGGGTTCACACCCTTCTTCATGGTGTATGGCACCGAAGCCGTAATGCCAACCGATCTGGAGCACGACTCACCTCGAGTCGCCACCTATGTCGAGGCGACAAACGAGATCGCCCGCCAAGACAGCATCGACCAGATCGACGAGGCACGTGACCTGGCTCGCTCCCGCACCGTCATCTACCAGTAGGGGCTCCGCTGCTACCACAGCCGCCGAGTCCGGACCCGCACCTTCCAGGAGGGTGATCTGGTCCTACGACTGGCCCAGGACAAGAAGGGCATGCACAAACTTCCCCCCCATGGGAGGTGCCATTCGCCATAGGGCGAGTCCTTGGCAACGACGCCTACCACCTAATCGACATACGAGGTGATGGCCAGCTCGAGGTCGGGAGACCGTGGAATATAAACCTCCTCAGAAAGTTCTATACATAGAACCCAAACTTGTACTCAGATGACATATAATGAAATTCATTCGGATCACACAAATTGTGTCTACTCGCTATACTCTTGTGCCACTCGCACTCGTACAATTAGCAATATGCTACCCACGGAAGTCAACCCTTGGTCGAGCAACCGGCACGGCTAAGTAGTGCGGCCCAAGGGCACCAAAAACATTCGGGCCTTGTGTCGTCCACGAATACGCCAACCCTGAGCCACCATCGGAGTCGCCTAGCTCGACTCGCCCACCGGGCCAAGACGACCGGTACACGCTTCTCACAACGACATGTCCTTCCCATCCTCATGGAAAGTGACTCGAATGGTTAAGTACCACGCACGGGGACCCCATGAAATGGAAACCCTCATGTGGCTCGGGAATACACCAAGTAAGAGAGCTGCCTTGGACTCGCCTAGCGACTAGCTCTCTGAGCCAGGGGAGGAGACGCGTTACAAACAACGCACCAATACCTCGCAACGGGCACGCGCCCAAAACGGCTAAGTACTGCACTCAGGGACTCGCTTACAAACAATCCCACTCGCGCTCGGGGACTTGCCCCATTCAGAAAAACCAAAGCAAATACACACGTATACAAAATGAGTTATACCCCATTAAAGGGCGGACGCGCTCGGGGACTCCCTTACACAAAAATTAAACACAACACAGAATCAAGCATGCATTGCGAGTCGATTGACTCCTCTTACTCTCATACAAAATATTGTCCATTCTACAAGCACTCGCCACTTGGCATATCTTACAAAGCGCCTAGAAAGGCTGTCTATTTTGCAGGCCCCGATGACGAAGCGTCCACACCACCCTTGACACGAACGACCGGCTGCCATGGGTTCGTCGGGTAGGTCGACAACGACTTCGACAGCGCCGACCGGAAGGGCTGCTCCGACTTCACATCACGATGCTCCGGCTCGGGGTCGCCTGGCGCCACCACCGTCTCTTGATACGACAGAAGGTCCCTCATCTCCAACACCTAGTCAGCAAAGGGGGCGGCCTTGGCGGTCAGCTTTAGTACCTCCGACATCTCCACCGTACCAGTCGCTGAACGATAGCCGCTGGTAACATCGTCGAGGTAGAAGTCGTTGGGGAAGTGATCAAGCCCTAGACTCAATGCCGTGGTGGCCCCATGCCTGAAAGTTGAGCGCGCCATCCATTCCATGATGCTGGGTACCTCCTCCAAATAGTCCCCCAGGAATTACCTCGGTGGGGGACATCCTTGAAGAACCGCCTGGATGCACAACGCCGAGGAAGTGGCCGCGTTCACCACGGCAGTCACGCACTGCGAGGCGTTGAAGGTCTGCACCACCAGGTCGCTTTGCCCTATCACCGCTGTAGTTTCAGACATCAGTGACACTATGGATTCCTCCACTCGGGGACTCGCCGTACAAGTTAAGCAAAAAAGAAATAGTGACTCACCAAAGAGCTTCTGGCAATTTTCGGTGACATGCTTCTCCAAGGCGGCATTATCACTTTGCAACCACAAGATGGCCGAGTCAGTGGCCTTCCGCTCCTCTTCAGTCGCGGCGACCGCAGCCTTTGCCCTGTCCTCAGAAGAAATTGAAGCCGCCTTCGCCTCCTCCAATTCCTTGACCAGGGAGTCGATACGCCCATTCGCCCAGTCCAGCTCGGCAATTGGGACATACCCTTCTCGAGCCTTGGAAATCGAAGTCGGAAGACCGTCTGAACAGGGAAAAAGCGACTATCAACACTACGGAACACCAACAGCTCGCAGCCGAAAATGTATCAAGTACTCACCAACAGTCTCCTAGAGTCGCCGGTTTGCCTCCTACGCCACGCACGGATCCTTTTCCAGACGCTCCTTCGCGGCCTGTCGATCTTTCGACTCCCTCTGCAAGCCCTGTAAGCATAACAAAATGTTAGCACTTACAAAATAGATATTCAGTTCCTAGCCGATGAAATTCAGCGACCAGAAACTCGGGGACTGGCGACTAGAATAAATTCAGTTCCTAGCCACTGAAATTCAGCGACTAGGAACTCGGGACAGGAGACTAGAAGAAACTCAGTCCCTAGCCGCTGAAATTCAGTGACTAGACACTCGGGGACTGGATGTACCTGAATGGCGGCGCCTAGCATCTTGTGAAGTTCTCTAGCGTCCATTGAAGGGACCATGGAGGTACGCCCGCGACAAGACCCAACGTCTTCATCAACGATCTCCAGGCTCTGTGGAGACTGGTTGTCCGCCACGCCTAGAAACCCCTTCGCCATGAAGCAGGGAAACATTGTTGACGCTCTAGCCGGAGCACTGGTCGTTGGAGCTGACGGTTCCATTGCCAGAGCGCCCGTGGCTGGCTCCGACCGTGTAGCCGCCACCTCTTCGATGACTGCAGCAAGATCGCTCTCTTTGGTGCTATCCGTCGCCACAGTATCATCGGCACCGCCCTTTCGCTTCTTTGCGCCCTCCACAGTCGCGGCGTCTTCAGCAGGCTTCCTCTTCTTGGGGAGGTCACCCTCTCCTGTGGTGGCGACTGGCGGAATCTTCGCCACCGAAGGACGACCAATCTTCTTGACGCCAGACCTGCCAAACCACCAAAGTCAGCACAGAAATAACACAAAAAAGGAACACGATTTGGAAAGAGAAATTCGAAGCTTACTTGGCGACCGGGAGAACACGCAATCTGGTGTTAATGTGGGCGGGCTTGTCTAATTCCGGCCCCAACTTGCGCGTGAGACCTCTCTCGAAGACATTTGAAGTGCACGACACTACGGGCTTCCTTGATGACGAAGCCACGGTCGCTGGAATCTCTAGCTCTGAAGACATGGCCGCTCCTGAAGATTACGGCGACTTCGAAGCCGCGGCCTCAACCGCCTCCTGGCCTGGCGCCCTTGAAGCTGTTGGCGCAATCACTGCCAGAGGAACTTCTACTGCCGCTTTGGTGTCCTCATCCTCCAATCCCTTCATCGGAATCGCGTCCTCCGGGATCTCGTGTGAAATTTCGGGGGCGTCAACGTCAGAGTCGTCATCTGACTCAAACACCACCGCCGACCGGAGGGGCGACGCTGGCTTCTTCGCTGGCGACTTTGGTTTCCTTAATGATCTCGTCGCCCCCTTCGTGTTCTTCGAGGCTGGGACTCGCCTCAAACTCGCGCTGCTTCTGCATGCGAGTCTTCCGGGTCATAGGCGCTGGGGGAGGAACCTCCCCCTCTTCCTTGTCGCTTTCGGAGGAATCTCCTTCGGAGGCCTCTTCGAGCTCCCGAGGGACCTCTTCGTCAAGCGGAGGGAGCCAACCCTCCAACACCTGGAACAACTAAGAACAACCACAAATAAGTATCAAACGATGTGACTGCAAATTGCGCGGCAGAAATTGCGACT
Source organism: Avena eriantha (assembly GCA_910589775.1). Classification (NCBI taxonomy): domain Eukaryota; kingdom Viridiplantae; phylum Streptophyta; class Magnoliopsida; order Poales; family Poaceae; genus Avena; species Avena eriantha. The sequence continues at coordinate 289,690,977 of OU342744.1, read as the reverse complement.
AAAAGGAAGATTGGGGAAGGAAAACTTACTATGGGGGCTTCGTTCTTCACGGGAATGTACGGGGCGAGCCCAGCCGATGTGGTTGTAAATTCCGCATCGGTGATCTTCTTCAGAGTGGGCTTGTAGTCTTCGGCTTCCCATGACTCTTTGCTGGTCCGGGAGGGGTCGTGCTTCCCGTTGTACTCATACATCCAATGCGGCCGAGCCGGTAGCGGAACCAGATGCCGCCCGAGCCAGCAGTTGTAGAGGTTGATCAAGGACAACCCCTGGTCCTTCAGCCTCTGGATCTGGTCCATCATCTCTGCAACGGCCATCCTTTGGTCTTCGGGGAGCTTTTTCGGCGCCAGCTGGCGAGGTTCACTCCTTTCTGCGATGAACTTGGGAAGCGCCACTTCACCGGAGGGAGTGGACTCCTTCACGTAGAACCAGCTCTTCTTCCACTCGCTCGCGGCCTTCTTTGGCAGCAGAAGTTTGATAAAGTTGGCCTTCGGCTTCATATGGAACGTGACGCCGCCGGTCGCCAACATCAGGCCACTAGACGCCTCGCGCCCGATGCGGCCGTGGAAGAGCTCCAACCACAGCGAGAAGTACGGCCTGGAGCCAAGATAGCATTCGCAGAAGGCGACAAAGATCGCCATCTACTCGATGCTGTGCGGACAAACATCCGACGGTTTGATTGCGTAGTATGCACAGAAACGCCGGAAGAATAGTGAGGTGGGGAACCCCCAAACCCCTCTCTAGGTGACTGGGGAAGCAAATGAACTCGCCGACACGCGGTTTTGGCTCGATCTCGGAAGGTGTGGGGATTGATGACCCACAAGTATAGGGGGTGTATCGCAATATTTTCGAGGGAAGTTAAACCCAATTTATTGATTCGACACAAGGGGAGCCAAAGAATATTTATCAGCCTTAACAACTGAGTTGTCAATTCAGCTGCACCTAGAAACAATCTTGCTCACAACAGTTTATCAGTAGCAACAGTTTTGTAGTAGGAATAGCAAAGTAGCAACAGTAGTAAAGTAAAGACAGTAGTAAAAATAGCAGTAGACAGTGGGATTCGAGTGCGGTAGGCATAGGGATGGATGGACGGGCATTGCATGGACAAGACAATTCACATAGCAATCAGAACATAGGGCAATTGCAGATAAATAAGATAAAGCATCCAAGTACTAGATAATCCTAGGCATGTGTTCCATATATAGTCATACGTGCTCGCAAAGAGAACTTGCACAACATCTTTTGTCCTGCCAGCCCGTTTGCAGCGAGGCCTCAAGGGAACTACTGGCAATTAAGATGCTCCTTTTAATAGAGCACCGGAGCAAAGCATTAACACTCCATGAACACATGTGATCCTCACATCAAAGCCATTCCCTCCGGTTATCCCAATTTCTGTCACTTCGGGGCCATTGGTTCCGGACAAGAACGCGTGTATACAACTTGCAGATAAGACCAAAAACAATACTATCATAATGAATCAATAACATGTTCAGATCTGAAATCATGGCACTCGGGCCCTATTGACAAGCATTAAGCATAACAAGTCGCAACAAAGTCATAAAGCACTAATAAAAGATACTAGGCACCATGCCCTAACAATCTGATGCCATTACATGAACAATCTCATCCAATCCCTACCATCCCCATGGCCTACAGCGGGGGATTACTCACTCATAGATGGGGGAAACATGGATGGTCAATGGAGGAGCGATGGTGATGATGATGGCGATGATCTCCTCCAATTCCCAGTCCCGGCAGGGTGCTAGAATGGAGTTTCTAGTGCTGTTTTGTGGAATCTGGTGGTGGCGGCAGAGCGGAGCTCCTTCTGGAAAAACGTCGAACCCCTCAGAGTTTTTAGGTCTGAAGGCTTCTTATAGGCGAAGAGGGAGACCGAGGGGGTGCCTGGGGGGCCCACACCATGCCCTGGCGCGCCCTAGGGGGACCCGCTCCTAGGGGGGTGTGGCCAGCCCCTGGCCCTCCTCCGTCTCGTATTCTGGCTCCGTGAGTTTTCTGGAAAAATAGGCACTTTAGCTTTTGTCCCGTCCAATTCCGAGAATATTCATTTTCTGACTTTCCTGGAACCAAAAACAGTAGAAAACAGACAGCTGGCACTGTGGCTCTTATTAATAGGTTAGTCCAAGAAATCATATGAAAAGTACTCCAAAGTGTGGACAAAACACAAGAAAGTGGATAAAACCAAGCATGGAACATCAAAAATTATAGATACATTTGCAATGTATCAGGGATCCGCCAGTTCCCCTTGTAGATGACTCCTGTGTCCTCGAAGGATTTGAGTTGGGCCGTGGTGCACTTAGATTTCCCCCATGAACCTTTTGGAGGCGCCATTAGGAAGGACCTAGGGTCGCTCGGTGTGAAGGGATTGAATCGAAGGAAGACAGAAGAAATGGGTGTGCGAGAATGAAGAATGCGGGAAATGATCTGTAGAACTGATTTGTTATCCCTCTTATAAGGAGGTACCACCCGCCAGACTCGGGGTAGCCGTTACCCATGGTAATTATGCCGAAGTTACCTTTGGAATATCCAACGGATAGTTTGACCAAATTGACGGTCCAACTCCTCCATTCGACCCACATGCAACTGGCCCATATCCACTCGCCAAAGCAGCGACTGGACGGCAGTAGAATTCGCCAAAGCAGCGATTGAGGACCTAGGAAATTTCCTTGGTCTCGGTGGAGTCCACCGCCGATTTGACTGGGCATCCAAATTGGACTCGCCTACTCCGACTGCCAAATGACCACCTGCGTCTAAATCAATGATGGCCTCGTGGACTGCTGATGGGGATATGCTAAATGGGGTATGCCCAGCAGGACGTTCCGGTTGGGCCAAAGGTCTAACGAGTGGGCCTGCAGGACGGCGACTGGAATGCGACTAAGGAGAAGGTCTGCCGACTGGAGACTGGAGGCGCAGAAGCATACTCGAAGCCCAGTCGGATTAGGTCAAAGCCTCCGAATCCATATCCTGTTCGGTTGTAAACTGTAAATCCTAGCGAGGTGCCTCATATATAAACCTCTAGGGTATCCTAAGGACTTACGTTCCATCATACACCCCTTCAAGCGACTCGCTGCTTAGACGCCGAGCTCGCTGCCATTGTAACTCGTCCTCTACTAATACAATCTAGAAGGAGTAGGTCTTTACCCTCTGGGGGGCCGAACCTGGATAAATCCATGTGCATCCGCCCCCATCTCGCACCGCAGATGGCCGCTAGCTCTCGCCCCCAATTCAATCAATCGCTGCCTACTACAGCGACTGTCGTGGCCATTTCCACGACGGAAAGGGAGAAAAGTGACCGATATTGAGCCTTATTAAGAGTTTTACATATCGAGGAACTTGGGCAACGCGGGATTTGAACATGGAAAGTACTAGAGGGAGTTTGACTGATTGACATAAAATCATGTCATGTCAAGTCTTACAGCGCACAATCATCTTTTTAGCAAAGGATATATTTCGAGATGGTTTTGGTGGCTTTGAATCAACCTAAGTGCCCAATCGATTTGATGTACTCAAAACCTTATAATCATGCCATATAAACTGTAGGCGATAGAGACACGGTGGCCTTGCCTTTCCCAGCTTCAGACAGCTCGGATAAGCACCAGCTTATACTAATCGCTCGATCAAATTAATACATGCCACAATTAGCGCCAACATGTGGCATTGTCATCATGCAAAAAGGCTCAGAATTCGCACATTTAGTTCATAGTTTTGAACACAATAATACAACCAGTTTGTACACTAGCACAAACAGTGCAATGTCAGCACATTAGAGCTTGACTTGTTCATTTCACATATAGAAGAATGAGCAAGGATACATACAGTATTAAACAAGTAATTTCACGGTAGCTCCAAAAGTATGCCATGTATCAGAGACAATATGGGGTCTGCGTAAACAATTTTTATTTTTTGGAAGGGTTTACATAAACTTTTTTTTAGAAAATCGTGAAGGAAATATGCCCTAGAGGCAATCATAGAGATGATTGTATTTCATGTGTATCCATGAGTTATTATAATGTTCCTTGAATATCCATATACCAGGCAACTTGTATTGATTGGCAATTATGTGAATTGTTTGTGAAACTCTTTACTTGTATGGTTATCTAATAATTGTCCCTAGTCGGAGTTCATGCGAGGACACACGTGAATATTAGACTAGCACATCGATTGGTTAATGACTATGTTTCGCAAGTCATTGACATGGAGATGTCAAACCAATGATGTGGACACATGTTATGAACATGGGGTTGGACTGACCCAACATGAGACTAGCAATAATACTTGCAGCTCTCTCTACACATCGTGTACGTTTTGTCCTTAGACCTGAGATTGTCGCATGTACTTGAGATGTGGATCGACCTAGTTTGGGGCTATCAAACACTACTCCGTAACTGGGTAGTTATAAAGGTAGCTTTCGGGTTTGTCCTGATACATGCTGCAAGGCATCGGTCAATCAAGATGGGATTTGCCCCTCTCTACTTGAGAGAGATATCTCTGGGCCCCTCGAGTGATCGGATCCAGAAATGCATGGCCGTGCTACATATGGTTAAGAGTTAACCTAGTAAAGGGATTCTGAATCACAGTATCGAGAAAGAGAGGTCAGCTTAGAGCTAGACCAAATATCGTGAGGCAAAGGGAAAGACATGTACTCAACCTTGTGATGGTTCGTCCGAATGATCTTTATATGCGTTTAGGAGTTGGCACGTCTTGCTAGAGGCCGCTACCAACTATTGACGGAGTAAGTGTACTCGCGTCATGTCTATACGTGTATGAACCTATAGGGTCACACACTTTAGGGGCTGGAAGCCTAATGAGGATTGGATCCGAATTAGACCAGGCTTAGGCTGCTAATGGGCTGCTAATGTAGAAGCCCACCAGGGATGCCTATATAAGAGGGAGTGAGGCGAGCTGAAAAGGAGAGAGCATTCCACCCAGCCGCCACTCCTCTTCCGCCTGTGTTGCACGCGCAGACCTAGCAGTCTGGCGTGTGACGACTTCCACTCCGGACGTGTGGATACCTCGGAGGTGCTGCATCTGTAGCACTTGGACGAGCCGCGCAAAGGGGAGCTGCTCGTGGGACGAGGACGAGGAGGAGACGTAGAACATCTACACTGCCGCAACGTGCTTCATCGAGTTCCGCACCTGCGCGTCTAGCGGTAATCCCGTGATCTATGACAATAGTATTCCTGGTTGACGCGGTAGAAATTTTTGATTTTACGCTAGTGTAGCCTACCCGTTACCCTTCAAATCGGCATAAACATTTGTGGCTATGATCCTAGGGCGTCTCGGCCTGCTTTCGCGTACCGAGCCAAGATCAATTACGGCCCAGTTAAGGCCCTGTTTCATGGCCCTATAAGAAGTAGTGACCTACTTTTCCCTGTTCGCTAACATGAAAGAAGGAATATTCCTCTCAAAACACAAAGTTGCACAAGGTGCGACGGTACAAAAAAAACTGCACGACTCGTGTATATACAAGCTAGTAACAGTACTGAAAACTATAGTACAGAAATCATGCTACGAAATAAGCATCGCTACATGGATTATACCGTGGAAGGCAATACTAATTACAAAAGCATGGCAGGGCTCATATAAACTAATTCAAACTGGCCACTAAAACCAGTGTACTAACAGTCAACTGTTGAACCACGACGTAAAAAAATATGACACAACGATACACTAGAAAGATCCACAACTTAGTCTAGGGACGGAACAACAAGCCTACCACAACTTAGTCTAGGGACGGAACAACAAGCCTACCGCGAGGGGCGCTGCCCCTTCGAACCCCGCAGGGGGAGACCCCCTAGACCCCCCTTAGTCGTAGCCCCCTTTTTTGTATCTCGTTAAGGTTCATAGGTGGTACGATTTCACATGATCCGGTAGAATGCGATTCTATGCACAACTTGTTTTTGCAGGATTTATGTGATCAATATGGCCCAAAAATGTATGTGATGCATGTATGTATTTTTTCATGACCTGCGTGTCGTGAGTTGGGCAACACGGCTGGAGCCATATGTGTTGTCAATTATTGTAATGGCCTGCGTGCCAACTTGTGATGATCCCAATACCATGTAATCTTGATTACTAGATGTTAGGAGTAATAGCTTGTATTAGTTCTTGGAGAACTCATCACTTGGAGGATGGCTCGCATAGAGCATGAAGATGGAGATCATCATGGTGGACAGGTTCTATGGCGATGGAGATCACCATGAGAAAATGGGCCATACTGTATCACATCTATGTGAATGCTATTCTTATACGTTTTACTACTATGCATGCTTAGATGATAGAAGTAGAACGATCCCTCACAAAGTTTAAGTTAAACCATGCCCTCCCAACCAAACCTTGCACCATCCTATGCCCTGTACAATCGTTGGTGGGTCTATGAAATTAGGGTGCCACGGTTTTCCTTGGCTGGATGGGTTTGTATCGGATACCTACACGCATAAGGGTTGGTGAGCTTAACAAGGTCATCTTAACAGTTAAGGACCTTGGGGCATAAAGGTTGGGCGCCTAGTTTTGACATAGAGATGTCACCCAACAACAAGAGTCATATGTGATATGATTAGCAAAGGTTGCTTACCGATTTACCTTGTCTTCTAGCAGTGATGCTAAAGCTCACTAGTCGACTTGTTAATTGTGGATCTTGAATCACTTAGTATCAATAGAGGGATGTTGATTTAAGTGGGAGTATATGCTATTAAATTGTTTAATATGTTTTACTCTTTCATGGTTACATGGCTTAGTATTTTGCATATTTTTTTGTTGTAGATCAATGGCACCGAACAATTCATCACCTTTTGCTTTGCGTTCGATTCTTGAAAAGGATAAACTAAATGGAACAAACTATTCGGACTGGGTCCGTAACCTGAGAATTGTTCTCAGGGCTGAGAAAAAGGAAACTGTTTTGGATACCCCAATCCCGGATGAACCTGCTGATAATGCAACTGCTACCCTTAAGAATGCCTACAAGAAAGCATGTGATGAATCTCTTGAGGTCAGTTGTCTTATGCTTGCATGCATGGAACCTGATCTTCAAAAACAGTTTGAGGATCAGGAAGCGTACGATATGATCGTTGCGCTTAAGGACATGTTCCAGACTCAGGCTAGGACTGAGAGGTACAATGTCGCTAAGTCCTTTGTGGAATGCAAGCTGGCAGAGGGAGCAGCTGTAGGCCCCCATGTGATCAAAATGGTTGGTTACAGTCAGACTTTGGAAAAGCTTGGTTTTCCATTAGGCCAAGAGTTGGCCACTGACTTCATTTTGGCATCTCTTCCATCTAGCTATGGGCATTTCATTTCGAACTACCATATGCATGGGGTGGAGAGGGGCCTTAATGAATTATGTGGGATGCTGAAAACAGCAGAATGTGACATTAAGAAGTGTGCAGGGCATAGCCATGTGATGGCTGTGCAGAACAAGCCTAGCTTCAAGAAAAAGGGCACTTCTTGGCAGAAGAAGAAGGGCAAGGCTAAGGATACGATCCCTAAGCCAAACCCTGCACCCAAGCAAAAGGCTGGTCCTGCAGGAGACGCTGAGTGTTTCTTTTGTCACGAATATGGCCACTGGAAGAGGAACTGCAGCAAGTACCAGGCTTCTTTGAAGAAAAGTGGAAGTAAGAGTACTTCCCACTCAGGTACACTTGTTGTAAATGTTGTGGACATTTTTCTCGCAGATTCTTATGTTAACTCTTGGGTATTTGATACCGGATCGGTTGCTCATATTTGCAATTCGATGCAGGGGATAATAAGGACTAGAGAAGTGCAAAAAGGCGAAGTGGATTTTCGCGTCGGAAATAAAGCAAGGGTTGCTGCATTGTTCGTCGGCGTCATGCAACTTCACCTTCCGTCAGGATTTATCATGGAGTTGAATAATTGTTATTACATTCCTAGTATGGGTCAAAACATTTTATCACCTTCATGTTTGATGAGGGATGGTTATTCATTCGCGAGTACAAACAATGGTTGTGTAATCTCTAAGAATGCTATGTTTGTGGCTGATGCTCCCATTGTGAATGGGTTATTTATTTTAAATCTTGATAATGCATGTGTTTACAATGTTAGTGCTAAAAGGCTTCGGCCAAATGATTTGAGTCCTACCTATCTATGGCATTGTCGTTTGGGGCATATAAGTGAAAAGCGCATGAAGAAGCTCCATGGTGATGGTCTTCTAACTTCGTTTGATTTTGAATCATACGAGACATGTCAAGCTTGTTTACTTGGAAAGATGACCAAGACGCCTTTTACGGGGTTTCCCGAGAGAGCGACAGACTTGTTGGAACTCATACATACTGATGTATGTGGACCAATGAGCACGACAGCCAGAGGAGGATATCACTACTTCATTACTTTCACTGATGATTTCAGTAGATATGGCTATGTCTACTTGATGAAGCATAAGTCTGAAACTTTTGAAAAGTTCAAAGAGTTTCAAAATGAGGTAGAGAATCAACGTGGCAAGAAAATAAAGGCCTTGCGATCTGATCGCGGAGGCGAATATTTGAGTCACGAGTTTAGCAATCATCTTAAGAGTTGCGGAATTGTTCCACAGCTCACGCCGCCCGGAACACCTCAAAGAAACGGGGTCTCTGAACGGCGTAATCGAACTTTGTTGGACATGGTTCGATCGATGATGAGCCAGTCGGATTTACCATTATAATTTTGGGGTTACGCGCTAGAAACAGCAGCTTTCACACTAAATAGGGTACCATCTAAATCCGTAGTTAAGACACCATATGAGATGTGGACTGGAAAGAATCCCAGTTTGTCTTTTCTAAAGATTTGGGGTTGTGATGCATTTGTCAAGCGACTTCAGTCAGACAAGCTAACACCCAAATCGGATAAGTGCATTTTTGTGGGATACCCAAGGGAAACCTTAGGGTATTACTTCTACAACCGAGAAGAGGGCAAAGTGTTTGTCGCTCGTAGCGGTGTTTTCCTAGAGAAAGAGTTTCTCACAAAGGGAACGAGTGGAAGGTCGGTGCGACTTGAAGAAGTTCAAGATGAGCCAGTCGGGGATGCTTCTACGAGTGATGCTATTGTAGCAGAACAAGTTGAGGAACCCGTGGCAATAGAAGCACCACAACCACGAAGGTCGGCGAGGCTCCGCGAAGCGCGAGAGTTATTATTGTTAGACAATGATGAGCCTGCGACCTATGCAGAAGCGATGGTGGACCCAGACTCTGAGAAATGGCTGATTGCCATGAGATCCGAGATAGAGTCCATGGGAGACAATCAAGTTTGGAACTTGGTTGACCTGCCTGATGGTTTTAAAGCCATCGAGTGCAAGTGGATCTATAAGAAGAAGATTGATATGGATGGAAATGTTCACATCCATAAAGCTCGACTTGTTGCAAAAGGTTTTCGACAAGTTCAAGGAGTTGACTACGACGAGACTTTCTCGCCCGTAGCGATGCTTAAATCTATACGGATCATTCTAGCCATTGCTGCACATTTCGATTATGAGATATGGCAGATGGACGTCAAGACGGCTTTCTTAAATGGAATCCTTTCTGAGGACGTGTATATGATGCAGCCCGAAGGTTTTGTCGATCCAAACAATGCTGGAAAGGTATGCAAACTTCAAAAGTCTATTTATGGGCTGAAGCAAGCATCTCGGAGTTGGAACATTCGATTTGATGAAGTTGTAAAGGAGTTTGGCTTCACCAAAAACGAACAAGAACCTTGTGTGTATAAGAAAGAAAATGGGAAATCACTTGTGTTTCTAATCTTATATGTGGATGACATATTATTGATTGGAAATGACATTCCTATGCTCGAGTCTGTTAAGACCTCATTGAAAAATAGTTTTTCTATGAAGGACTTGGGAGAAGCGGCATATATTCTGGGTATCAAGATCTATAGAGATAGATCAAGGAGGCTAATTGGATTAAGCCAGAGTACGTACATTGACAAAGTGTTGAAACGGTTCAGCATGGAAGAGGCTAAGAAGGGGTTCTTGCCCATGTCTCACGGCATTAAACTCAGCAAGACTCAGTGTCCTTCGACCACTGATGAGCGAGAACGCATGAGTAGGGTTCCATATGCTTCGGCTATTGGATCCATCATGTATGCAATGACATGTACTCGCCCAGATGTTTCCTATGCTCTAAGTGTTACGAGCAGATACCAGGCTGATCCAGGTGAGATTCACTGGACAGCGGTAAAGAATATCCTTAAGTACTTGAGAAGGACTAAGGATATGTTCCTAGTTTATGGAGGTGAGGTTGAACTCAGTGTAAAGGGTTACACAGATGCGAGTTACCTTAATGACTCAGACGACTCGAAATCGCAATCAGGTTATGTGTTTGTCATGAATGGTGGTGCTGTGAGCTGGAAAAGTTCCAAGCAAGATACAGTGGCCTCCTCTTCAACAGAAGCTGAATATATTGCTGCCTCGGAGGCTGCAAAGGAAGCTGTTTGGATTAGGAATTTCCTGATCGCTCTTGGTGTGGTTCAGGGCTCGTCCAATCCCTTGGACGTTTATTGTGACAACAATGGTGCTATTGCACAAGCCAAAGAACCTAGACAGCACCAGAAGAACAAACATATTCGCATGCGCTACAATCTGATTCGTGAGTTCATTGATGAAGGTAGTGTCATGTTATGCAAAATACATACGGACTCAAATGTTGCTGATCCCTTGACTAAGCCACTCCCGCAGCCTGCGCATGAAGCGCACACAAGAGCAATAGGTATTAGATACTGTCTAGATTGACTCTAGTGCAAGTGGGAGACTGAAGGAAATATGCCCTAGAGGCAATCATAGAGATGATTGTATTTCATGTGTATCCATGAGTTATTATAATGTTCCTTGAATATCCATATACCAGGCAACTTGTATTGATTGGCAATTATGTGAATTGTTTGTGAAACTCTTTACTTGTATGGTTATCTAATAATTGTCCCTAGTCGGAGTTCATGCGAGGACACACGTGAATATTAGACTAGCACATCGATTGGTTAATGACTATGTTTCGCAAGTCATTGACATGGAGATGTCAAACCAATGATGTGGACACATGTTATGAACATGGGGTTGGACTGACCCAACATGAGACTAGCAATAATACTTGCAGCTCTCTCTACACATCGTGTACGTTTTGTCCTTAGACCTGAGATTGTCGCATGTACTTGAGATGTGGATCGACCTAGTTTGGGGCTATCAAACACTACTCCGTAACTGGGTAGTTATAAAGGTAGCTTTCGGGTTTGTCCTGATACATGCTGCAAGGCATCGGTCAATCAAGATGGGATTTGCCCCTCTCTACTTGAGAGAGATATCTCTGGGCCCCTCGAGTGATCGGATCCAGAAATGCATGGCCGTGCTACATATGGTTAAGAGTTAACCTAGTAAAGGGATTCTGAATCACAGTATCGAGAAAGAGAGGTCAGCTTAGAGCTAGACCAAATATCGTGAGGCAAAGGGAAAGACATGTACTCAACCTTGTGATGGTTCGTCCGAATGATCTTTATATGCGTTTAGGAGTTGGCACGTCTTGCTAGAGGCCGCTACCAACTATTGACGGAGTAAGTGTACTCGCGTCATGTCTATACGTGTATGAACCTATAGGGTCACACACTTTAGGGGCTGGAAGCCTAATGAGGATTGGATCCGAATTAGACCAGGCTTAGGCTGCTAATGGGCTGCTAATGTAGAAGCCCACCAGGGATGCCTATATAAGAGGGAGTGAGGCGAGCTGAAAAGGAGAGAGCATTCCACCCAGCCGCCACTCCTCTTCCGCCTGTGTTGCACGCGCAGACCTAGCAGTCTGGCGTGTGACGACTTCCACTCCGGACGTGTGGATACCTCGGAGGTGCTGCATCTGTAGCACTTGGACGAGCCGCGCAAAGGGGAGCTGCTCGTGGGACGAGGACGAGGAGGAGACGTAGAACATCTACACTGCCGCAACGTGCTTCATCGAGTTCCGCACCTGCGCGTCTAGCGGTAATCCCGTGATCTATGACAATAGTATTCCTGGTTGACGCGGTAGAAATTTTTGATTTTACGCTAGTGTAGCCTACCCGTTACCCTTCAAATCGGCATAAACATTTGTGGCTATGATCCTAGGGCGTCTCGGCCTGCTTTCGCGTACCGAGCCAAGATCAATTACGGCCCAGTTAAGGCCCTGTTTCATGGACCTATAAGAAGTAGTGACCTACTTTTCCCTGTTCGCTAACATGAAAGAAGGAATATTCCTCTCAAAACACAAAGTTGCACAAGGTGCGACGGTACAAAAAAAACTGCACGACTCGTGTATATACAAGCTAGTAACAGTACTGAAAACTATAGTACAGAAATCATGCTACGAAATAAGCATCGCTACATGGATTATACCGTGGAAGGCAATACTAATTACAAAAGCATGGCAGGGCTCATATAAACTAATTCAAACTGGCCACTAAAACCAGTGTACTAACAGTCAACTGTTGAACCACGACGTAAAAAAATATGACACAACGATACACTAGAAAGATCCACAACTTAGTCTAGGGACGGAACAACAAGCCTACCACACCTAAACTAGGCCTAAACCAAATTGCCGCCTGTTGCACACTGTTCCAACCATCTTTGGGAAGGCTGATAACTACCACAGGCTTGTTGGAAATATGCCCTAGAGACAAATAGTAATAAGGACTATTATCTTATTTCATATAGTTTATGATTAAGTTTTATATCATGCTATAACTGTATTGAGTGGAAACATCAATACACGTGTGATATATAAACAACCAGGGGTTCCCAGTGAAACTCTCCTCACTGGTTCATTGGTCAACAGATGATCAAGTTTCCTGATCATGTGGAATTTATGCCAGTTGGAAATGGAGTCAACTCATTCTGAGAATGAGATGATGAAACAATACCCAACCTAAACATTGTGACCCGATCATGTCACTAAGTTCAAGTTATGATGATTAGAAATGGATCCTCGTAGACTATTCCTTAGACCGTGAGGCTATATCAATCACTGTCTCCCGAGAGTGCTTAGATAGCATCAAGTGCCACTTGGTAATATAGTGGTTATAAAGGTGTGTTCAGGTACTCGGAGGAAAATGTAGAGCAATATATGTCAAGAGCGTGATTTTTCCATCCATGTGACAGAAAGATACTCAAGGTCCCACTCGGAGAAGTTATATCCAATAGCTGCTCAGCGTGTGATTTGATCACATGGATATCACTTGTCAGAACGAGTCAAGTAGCATTGTTCGGTAACGAGATTGAACACGACATGGTGATGTCATTGATCAGATCTCGGGCAATGCAAGTATCGAGAGACAAAGGGAATAAGACACGACTGTCCCAGTTCAAATGACAAAAGATCTTCGTGGAACGCACATGGGTCACATGGCCATCCAGGTCCCTCTATCGATCATTGGTGCGGGAGTGTCCCAACCATGTCTATAGTGTTCGCGAACTGTGGGGTATCACGCTTAAGGGCTTTATGATTCTTAGAGAGTGTTTATAGGATCGGTAGAATCGCCGAAGAGAGAAAAAAGACACAGACAAATGGCGTCTCCCACACCTCCACTGCCGCCATCACCTATCTCCAGCGATCTCTTGGATCCTTGAGATCCTCCTGTTTCTGATCTGACCATTCTCCTCGGAGTTCGTTTCCAAGTCTGGTGAGTGTCTTCTGCCCTTTGTTTGCCCTATCTTGACCATGCGACCACCAAGTTTTTTGTGGAAGGCAACATACTCTACCTCCAAGGATCTGGATCGTGGGAGACCAAAGTCCTATGATGGATCGGTTCACCTTTGGTCAGCCAAGCACCCTGGTTGGATGGTTCTAATGAATGCCAAAGGAAGCCCTTTGGCTGGGAGAGAGGTGGCGGCTCATGAAGTGGTCGGTCCTGGATCTGAGGTGCAATTCCCTGTCCATATTGCCAAGGTTGGTGTCTGCATTGAGTCTGTGACTGGGTCTAGCATCTTCCCGGAGGTGTTGTCTGCTAACATTTCCCCGGAGGTGCTCCCTGGGGCGATCTGTGAAAACAATGGAGAGTCTGCTTCGGTTACCAGCACTGATATGGCTCCCACCTCAGCGGTCTACAATTCTATTGCCCTTGGGCTGGATTTTTCACCTGGCTCTCGTTTCAAGGTCGATGTCAAGCGCAGATTCAATTCCACGGTTCACCCACTTAGTAAAGTGAATCATTTCCTCTTAGTTATCTCGTTTGGCAGATCAAAGTTCAGACTCACTGTAGATTCTGTCAGTCTGGTTCTTGAAGCTTGTCTGGGTGGATTCTGTGATGACTTGGCTATCATTCATCTACATGATAGGGTTTTCAGGTTCTCTGTTGCTTCCAGGCATGTTGGTTTCTTGATTAACTCTCTGCGATCTTACTCCTGCAAGGAGTTCAAATTCTATTTTCATACGTGGGGAAATGGAGGTCCAAATTGGAGGAGGGAATTTGTTCATTGGCAGAAGGAATGCAGCGAGGAATGGACGCTGGTTAGTCCAAACAAACATCATACTGATAAAGCTCTCAATGCTCTTAAGCTCAAACCTAAGTCCATCTTGCATAGAGGTGCTGCTACCCGTGCCCAGCGCCATCTTTCTTTTTCCTCGGTCATGGCCTAGGAAGCCTGTAAGGGTTACTCTGCTTCTACTGAATCCTCTGCACCCTCCCTGTCAGAACAGTTTCAGTCTTCGTCTACACCTGAGCCTGGGCTGCAATTTCAGGAGGGAAATCCCGCCAAGGCGCCGACTTTAAGTTTGAACCGTGATTCTCGGGCCACGGATCTTGCACAATCCCTGGTCCATAATGATGGTGGGCCGCGTAGCTCTATATCTGACGTGGATGAGTTCTTCGGCCTTGACAAGGTGGTAGATGATATTGCCTACCGTTTTTGGAACTGTGGGCGTTGCCTCTCAGTGGGCCATGACACATTTAATTGCAAAAGTAAAAGGATCCGCTGTCAGCATTGTTTCCACTTCGGCCCTATTGAGAAAGATTGCATGCTGAAATTAACCAAAAGATGGTTACCAAAAAAGAGCAGTTCCGACAAAGACAAATGCACCAGTTGCCTGTTGGACAAGCTTGTCGTTCCATCTTCTAAGGCGCACTACCGTGAACAGGACCCTAGCTCTTCGGTTTTGCCCCCTGCCCTGTCTTCTCCGCCTATGAATCCACCGCCACCGCTGTTCCCTGCCACATTTCTCCACCCAATCCCCATGGCCAACTTCCCGCTCAACCCGGTGCCGTGGGTGCCTCTGGGGCATCATATCATCAACGGTGGGCGGACACGTGTGCCGCGGACATTCTACAACCCTGTTGTGCTTCCTCCCTAACGCCATGACTCCTTCTGCACTGCGATTCTGATGCGGCATGCACCTCCTGGCATGGAACAGTTCTGGCATGAGCAGGTTCGTGACTTAATTGTGAACACAATGCAAAGAGCTGTGGATGATGTGCAGCCCTATCTGTTTGGTTTGGAGTTTTTCCGTCTACGTAGTGCTGTTGTTCGTCCTGCCTTGGTTGGACATGCTCCGTTCCCTTTACAACAGCAAGGTGTCTTGGTGAGGTTTGTCAACCATGATGATAGAGACAACCATAGAGTTGAGCATGGTCACCTCAATGGTTGGTTGATGTTTCTGGGGCTCCCGCTTGATTATCATAATGACTATGATATTTCCAATGCTATTGCCAGCTTTGGGAAATTCCACCATTGGCACCAAGATGAGGAGGTTGCTGAGAGGACCATGGTTTATGCATCTTTCACATCCCCTCAGACTGTCCCTAGATATATTGTTTTTGGGAACTATGTGGGTGCTACCAATGAAACTTGGACAGCTGTTTGTTACATCTTAACTGCTGATTTTGCTGATGCTTTCCCTGCTGGTGAGGATCAGATGCCACCAGATGGTAACCCTCACCCCCTCCCAGGACAGATGCAGCACAATGATAATGACTTTGTGATACATTGCAAATGTATCTATAATTTTTGATGTTCCATGCTTGGTTTTATCCACTTTCTTGTGTTTTGTCCGCACTTTGGAGTACTTTTCATATGATTTCTTGGACTAACCTATTAACAAGAGCCACAGTGCCAGCTGCCTGTTTTTTGTTGTTTTTGGTTCCAGGAAAGTCAGAAAATGAATATTCTCGGAATTGGACGGGACAAAAGCCAAAGTGCCTATTTTTCCGAAAGTCATCAGATGCTAGAGTACGATACGGAGAGGGGCCAGGGGGCCACCACACCACTTGGCCGCGCGGCCCAGCCTGGCCTGCGCCAGGGGGTGGTCTAGCCGCCTCCGGCACCCCCTCGGCCTCGCCTTCCGCCTATAAGATGCCCTCGGGACGAAAACCCTAAGTACCCAATCAAAAATCCACAAAAGAGTCTGTAGCCGCCGTCATCTCCATCCCTAGATCGGGAGGGATCTGAAGCTCTTCCCGGCACCCTGCCGGAGAGGGCAATTCACCCTGGAGGCCTTCTTCATCACCATGCAAGCCTCCGGTGTGATGCGCGAGTAGTTCATCCTTGGACTACGGATCCATGTAGTGGCTAGATGGCTGGTTCTCCTCCTTTGTGCTTTCATGTCTAGATCTTGTGAGCTCCATTCATGATCAAGATCATCTGTTTGTAATTTTTCATGTTGTGTTTGCGGGGATCCGATGGATATTGAGATGCTATTTCAGATTGATTATTGATTCTATCATGTCTTAGTAGCTATCTTGGCCAAGTAGATGCTAGCAACTCCAAGAGTTAGTAGTTATGCTCGATAGTGGGTTCATGCCTCAGGTAATCTAGGGAAGTGACAGAAATCTCTAAGGTACTAGATGTGTTGTTGCTACTACGCAGAAAACAACAATCCTTTGTTCATAGAACAATCGTATTATTTACTTTACACGCAGTTCGTAAAGCAATAATTTGTTGCTTGCAACTTAATACTGGAGGTGGTTCGGATGATAATCTGAAGGTGGATTATTAGTCATAGATATAGTTGGATGGCGGTCTATGTATAATGTTGTAATGTGCAATCGAATCTCAAAGGAGTCAAGATGATTAGTATATGCATGTATTGCTTTCTCGATGTTTGTCAATTGCCCCGCTGTAATTTGTTCACCCAGCATGTTATCTATGTTAAGGAGAGCCACCTCTAGTGAACTACGGATCCCAGTCCTTTTCTTTTACATACAATCTATAAACTATTTACTTTTTTGTGTTTACTTTCTGCAAACTATTACTTCTTTCCATTTGATATGTTTAATCCTTTGTTTTCAGCAAAACATAGTGAGATTGACAACCTCATCGCAAGTTGGGGACAGAGTTCTGTGGTTGTGTTGTGCAGGTTTCCACGTTGCTACTAGCACCGGTAGTGTGCCCTGCCAAGGCTCAGCTAGCAACACCTTTGGGGTGTTTCGTTTCTCCTACTGGTTCGATTAAACCTTGGTTTCATAACTGACGGAAACTTGCTGCTGTGCTCATCATACCTTCCTCTTGGGGTTCCCAACCAGCTCTACATCATCACAGAGCCATCAAGCATTTTTCTGGCGTCGTTGCCGGGGAACGAAGAAGAAACTCCCACGTCAACACCGCACCAGCATTTTTCTAGCGCCGTTGCCGGGGAGTCAAGGACATCTTCACAAGGGGACTCCCTCATAACCAATCTTTTTACTTTGTTATTTTTGTTTTGCTTAGTTTATTTTTGCTTTGTTTGCTTGTTTCTTTATCAAAAACCCAAATGCTTTCTTATTTCAAAAACACAAAAAAAATTAGTTTTACTAGTTTGCTTTCTTATTTGAAAACCCAAAAAATGACTACTCTTGAAAACACTAAGTTGTGTGACTTCACTAACACCAACAACAATGATTTTATGAGCAAACCTATTGCTCCACCTGTGCCTGAAGATACTTTCTTTGAGATAAAACCTGCTTTGCTCAATCTTGTTATGAGAGAACAATTTTCTGGTATTGGTAATGAACATGCTGCTGCCCATCTAAATAACTTTGTTGAACTTTGTGAGATGCAAAAGCATAGGGACGTAGATGGTGATATTATTAAGCTGAAAATGTTTCCTTTCTCTTTGAGAGGAAAAGCTAAAGAATGGTTGAATTCCTTAACTATGAATAGTATTGATTCTTGGACTAAGTGCAAAGATGCTTTCATTGGAAAATACTATCCTCCTGCTAAGATTATATCTATGAGATGTGAAATAATGAAGTTTAAACAATCTGATAATGAACATGTTGCTCAATCTTGGGAAAGAATGAAATCTTTGGTAAAGAATTGTCCCACTCATGGACTGACTACTTGGATGATCATCCAAACTTTTTATGCAGGATTGAACTATTCTTCAATGAACCTATTGGACTCTGCTGCTGGAGGTACCTTTATGACCATTACTTTGGGTGCTACAACGAAACTTCTGGATAATATGAGGGTTAACTATTCTGAATGGCATACTGAGAGAGCTCCACAAGGTAGGAAGGTAAATTCTATTGAGGAAACTTCCTCCTTGAGTGATAAGCTCATATTATTATGTCTATGCTTGTGAATGGGAAAGCCCATATTGATCCAAATAATGTTCCTTTAGCCTCTTTGGTTGCTCAAGAAGAGCAAGTTGATGTGAACTTCATAAGAATAATAATTTTGGCAACAATGCTTTTGGTAATAACAATTATAGGCCCTACCCTCCTAATAATACTTATGGTTATAATGGTAAACCTGGATTACCTAGTGAGGGAAGAATTTTAGAAGTTGAAAGAGCCACTAAAAACTTCATGCAAATGCAATATGAGCAAAATAAAGTATTTACTAAAACTATGGAGGAATAATCTACCATCTTGAAGAATATTAGCCATCAACTTGAGAGTCTAAATAGGGAAATTCATAGTTAACAATTGAAACTCTCTAATGCTGAAAGGAATATATCATCTCTATCTGAAGCTCAGTCTACATTGATTAATAAAATGGCTGCTAAACGTGAAACTAATGATAATCCTTTGCAGCTACTAATGCTATATAAGTAAGAATTGATGAAAATGTTAGACTATTAGCTGAATTACATGCTAAGTGGGAAAGAGAAGATGAAATTGCTAGAAACATTAGTGTTTCTACTATCACCACCACTAGTGTTGAGGCTAGTAATAGTTCTACTACTTTAGATGATAAATTTGATTTTGATCTTGATGGTTGCAATATCTCTGAAGTTATTAAGTTCCTACAAAAGCTTGCTAAAAGTCCTAATGCTAGTGCTATGAACATGGCCTTTACAAAACACATTAATGATGCTCTCATAAAGATTAAAGAAGAAAAGATGAAACATAAAGCTTCTATTCCTATAAAACAAGAAGATGGTTGGGAACCCATCATTAATATGAAAGTGAATGACTTTGATTTCAAAGCTTTATGTGATCTTGATAGTAGTGTTTCTATTATGCCTAGAAGGATTTATGATATGCTTGATTTGCCTCCACTTGAAGATTGTTATTTGAATGTCCCACTTGATGATAATGCTAAAAAGAAACTCATGGGGAGTATTAATGATGTTCTTATTATGGTTAAAAATGCCCATGTCCCCATTGATTTCTATGTTTTGGATGTTGAATACAATGTTTCTTGTCCTATTACTTTGGGAAGACCTTTTCTTAGAACTGTTGGTGCCATTATTGATATGAAAGAGGCACCATTAAATATCAACTCCCACTCAAGAAAGGTATAGAACACTTCCCTAAGAAGAGAGAGAACATTTCTTTTGCTTCTCCTATGAAAACAAAATTTGGTCTTAATGCTTCTTCATTTGGGAACACTTGATTCTTTCTTGCTTCTTATGCCTAACTTAAAGGCGTTAAAGAAAAGTACTT
The DNA here is from genome assembly GCA_910589775.1 of Avena eriantha. Classification (NCBI taxonomy): domain Eukaryota; kingdom Viridiplantae; phylum Streptophyta; class Magnoliopsida; order Poales; family Poaceae; genus Avena; species Avena eriantha. The sequence continues at coordinate 289,671,168 of OU342744.1, read as the reverse complement.
ATTGGGAGATAACCCAAAAGTTTTAGATGAGTCTTGGAAGTTATTACTTCAGTACTAACTGCGCCTTGTCCTTTTTATTTGCTTTTTGTGCCAAGAGTAACCTCTAATGAGAGAGAAGTAATGATTGGGAAAGTTGCTGTCCTGAAACAGATTTCTGTGCTTCACCATAAAAATTCGTGTAAAATCTCTGAACGTCTTTTTGAGGCGTGAATTTTTTTGCTTCTGCCCCAGGTTGTTATCTAACTTTCGTTAGTTCAACACTTTTTGATTTGAGCAACAGAAGGTCTTCGAAAAAAATTCGTCTTTACCTGCTGGTCTATTTTCACAGATTTCTTCCATTTTTTGCATTTGTTTCTTGTTGGTTCCTTTTTGAGTCCTTTTGGGGAATTGAGCTTTTTGAGGGAAGTGCTACAGTAGCTAGTGTTCTAATGGAAGTTTATTTGGTGTTAGAACTGAACCTTAAGACTTATTTATCTTGAGTGCACTAATGTTGCTAATAAAGATTGTGTGAAGTTTTGTATGAAGGAAAAATTTCAGGTGTATGGAAGGAATGAGTAATGAGATGAAGGATGGACTAAAGCTCAAGCTTGGGGATGCCACACGTGTCACCCCAAGAAATATCCAAGAAGTACAAGCGTCAAAGCTTGGGGATGCCCAAGGCATCCCCTTCTTCATCAATAAAAATCCAAGGTTTCTTCCAAACGCTTCATTTTTATTGTTTCATGCACAGTTGTGTTGTTCTTGGAGCGTCTTCTTTTTCGTTTTCATTTTGGTTTTTCGTTTTCTTTGGTTTTCATAGTTTGCTGAATAAATTGGTTGGACCCCCTCTTTCATACATTGGTTTGCAAATAGTTTGGTTTGGTTTGGAAAAGAGTAGGAAAGTTCATGCTTATGTGGTAAAAAGAGCTTGTTTTTGACTGTGGCCTATGCTCTGTCATGCCATGCTTGATATTGTTTTGGCTTTATGCTTAGTATTATTTGTTGTAGCATGACTTATTATAAATAATTGAGATTGCTTAATGTGCCTTGGATGAATCATGCGTTGTTTTAGCATTTTAAAGCATAGTATTGTGGTATTCTCCTTTGATGCTTTATTTGGGTTGACTTGGCGCATGTTCACAACATGTTATGACTATATCAAGTCACCATAGCCTTTATGATCCTTTAGTTTTCAACTTGTAGTATCACTTTATGCTTTGATCAATGATGTTTTGTCGCTCTACATGATTATGGCCATTATTGCTCTCTTAGTTTGTCGCTCCCAGTCTTTTGCTAGCCTCCACAACCAAGTATGAGTTCCACTCATGCATCCAACTCCCTAAACCAAGTTATTCCAAAGATTCCACCATACCTACCTATTAGCTTATGCTATTCCAAGTATATTCATGCTTTTGTTTACCTTCCAAATTAAACTTATTATGAGAAAACTAGTGATTAAAGCTCTCACGAACTTGATGGCACACTTTACTTTTCTTGCCCTTAATAAACTTGAACCATTGTGTCGTCTATGTTGTATATGCTTGCACTTATTTGTTGGCAATTAGCAGAACCATGCTTTCATGGGGAACGCTTTCAACATTGCACTTGGTACTTGTACCTAGTTGATATCATGCTCGTTTGTATATGGATGTCGTCGGTGTGAAATGAAAGGGGAGCTTGTAAGTCCATGTAGTTATGTATATGTGTTAGAGAAACGCCTGGGCCGCTAGTCTAATCCATGCTGACATGGTGGAAACCTGCAGCGTAACCGTAAGGAGCTGTCTATGAAGCATTCTTCTTATAAAAAAAGAGTCCTATTGAGAAAAAGAGAAAAAGAGAAAAAAAAGATATTATGAAAAGAGGAAAGAGAGAGAAAAGCACCATATTCCCATGGTAAATAAGAAGATTGCTAAGATGCTCGTTGTCTGCTTGCCTTGTCATTTTGATATGGGGATTCTTCCGTATCATCGGGCAAGGGGTACCCCGTTGGTGGTTCTCTATGATACACATGTACTTACAATGACAAGAACTTACCGGTGACTAAACTTGAGTAGCATGAGGAGTGGCCCTCGTATATAAGGGACACGAGATTTCTAACTTATACTTTGTCAAGCATGTACACCATAGTTTGTTCACTTTAACCTTAATCACTTCAAGATGCTTATGATAGGGGCAATGAGAGCTGGAAGCTATAAGTACCATAATTTTGGAAGCTCTTTATGAGACTTGAATCCCTACTTGCTTCTATGAAGGCCTTTCTTCCACCATTACAATGAGTCTCCACCTTCTATCTTTATGCACCTACTTTGAGAGCATAGTGGCCATTCTTAGTTCTATGTGCATTGTCGCAAGACTAGTTGATTGATGCATAACTTGATATTGCTTGTTTTAAACTATTTGTATCTAGTCACTCTTATGAACTTTGAAGGTGTCCTATGCATTTATATTTGCTACTCTATGAGGGACAAGCTGAATACTATTATGCTACGTTTTCTTTATGGGAAACAAACAAACGTCTTGCAAAGCATTGTTATTCATGAATCTTTTGTTTGTGCCTTTTCATGTTGCATCATAGTTTCTTTGTCTTATTGCTAGAACTTTGTCTTTCATGTTATGATTGAAGTACTATGATCCCAGCTTTGAATGTTTTACAAATACTTTGATCAAGTCTTTGATGGTGCATGTCACCTCAAAAATTATTCATTCTTTTTATCACTTACCTACTCGGGGACGAGCAGGAGTTAAGCTTGGGGATGTTGATACATTGCAAATGTATCTATAATTTTTGATGTTTCATGCTTGGTTTTATCCACTTTCTTGTGTTTTGTCCACACTTTGGAGTACTTTTCATATGATTTCTGAGACTAACCTATTAACAAGAGACACAGTGCCAGCTGCCTGTTTTCTGCTGTTTTTGGTTCCAGGAAAGTCAGAAAATGAATATTCTTGGATTTGGACGGGACAAAAGCCAAAATGCCTATTTTTCCGGAAGTCATCAGATGCCAGAGTAAGAGACGGAGAGGGGCCAGGGGGCACCACACCACCTTGCCACGCGGCCCAGCCTGGCCCACGCCAGGGGGTGGTCTGGCCGCCGTCGGCACCCCCTCGGCCTCCCCTTCCGCCTATAAGATGCCCTCGGGACGAAAACCCTAATTACCCGATGAAAAATCCACAAAAGAGTCTGTAGCCGCCATCATCTCCATCCCTAGATCGGGAGGGATCTGAAGCTCTTTCTGGCACCCTGCCGGAGAGGGGAATTCACCCTGGAGGCCTTCTTCATCACCATGCAAGCCTCCGGTGTGATGCGTGATTAGTTCATCCTTGGACTACGGATCCATGTAGTAGCTAGATGGCTGGTTCTCCTCCTTTGTGCTTTCATGTCTGGATCTTGTGAGCTCCGTTCATGATCAAGATCATCTATTTATAATTATGCATGTTGTGTTTGTGGGGATCCGATGGATATTGAGATGCTATTTCAGATTGATTATTGATTCTATCATGTCTTTGTTATTTGTGATCTTGCATGCTTTTCGTTGTTAGTAGCTATCTTGGCCAAGTAGATGCTAGAAACTCCAAGAGTTAGTATTTATGCTCGATAGTGGGTTCATGCCTCTGGTAATCTGGGGATGTGACATAAATCTCTAAGGTACTAGATGTGCTGTTGCTACTAGGGAGAAAACAACAATCCTTTGTTCATAGAACAATCGTATTGTTTACTTTACACGCAGTTCGTAAAGCAATAATCTGTTGCTTGCAACTTAATACTGGAGGGGGTTCGGATGATAACCTAAAGGTGGATTATTAGTCATAGATGCAGTTGGATGGCGGTCTATGTATAATGTTGTAATGCCCAATCAAATCTCAAAGGAGTGAAGGTGATTAGTATATGCATGTATTGCTTTCTCGATGTTTGTCAATTGCCCCGCTGTAATTTGTTCACCCAACATGTTATCTATCTTAAGGAGAGCCACCTCTAGTGAACTATGGATCCCGGTCCTTTCTTTTACATACAATCTATAAACTGTTTACTGTTTTGTGTTTACTTTCTGCAAACTATTATTTCTTTCCATTCGATACGTTTAATCCTTTGTTTTCAACAAAACACGGTGAGATTGATAACCTCATCACAATTTGGGGACAGAGTTCTGTGGTTGTGTTGTGCAGGTCTCCACGTTGCTAATAGCACCGGTAGTGCGCCCTGCCAAGGCTCAGCTAGCAACACCTTTGGGGTGTTTCCTTGCTCCTACTGGTTTGATTAAACCTTGGTTTCATAACTGAGGGAAACTTTCTGCTGTGCTCATCATACCTTCCTCTTGGGGTTCCCAACAAGCTCTACATCATCACTGAGCCATCACTTTGTCATTCCTAACTTTCCTGAGATTGGTTGGAATGAAGTGGCTCATATTCCCAATGTTCAGGATGATGAATTTTTTCAACCTTAGGAACCACAAAACTAGCCTGAGGAGTAGGTGGTAGAGGATGTCCACAGCTCTGTTGTTCAGCAGGATTCTGACTCTGATGACTCTGTTAATGATGGACAGGGCAATAACAATGTCATTGTTAACCATGTGAGGATCTCTAATGTCTTGGATGCCGATCCAATTTCCTAGCTGCTGAACAGATATGCTCTAAGTTGCAAGATAATTGGGCCTGCTTTACCACCTCATCTTAGATTTTTGAGGTTTCTTGGATCTGCTATTCCTACTGCCTTTTTGAATCAGCTCCCCTGCAATTGCCTTCTGCCAGCACTTTCAGACCCCTGTTGTTATCAAAATGTTCCTGGTCTGAGGCTATGGACTTTCCATAGTCTTTATTTCCTCCTGATTGGACATCTGTTGCTGGCAGACTCATTTTACCTATTGACTCTAGGAAGGGTCCTGAAATTCTCTCTATTGATGAAGAGGAAGCTGCTGCTATGCCCCCTGTTTTCACTTCCACTGCTGTTAGCAAGGCTGCTCGTGGAAGACAGACTAAGCAGAAAACTCCACTGTGTGATCGAGGCCTGCGTCATAGTACAAGGAACAACTCTGTCAGAGATGGATATAAGCATGTTTCTCTCCCTGACTCTCGGATACCTGCCAAGAGGAGGAGGAAGATGCCCAAAGCAGCTCTGAATTCTTCTGTTGCACCTGAGGCTACTGATCCTGACACAATGCAAGACCCCCCCCCTAGAGGAGGAGACGACTAGGACTGTGGAGATCTCTCCAACTCCAATTGCTACACTGCAAGAGGTGGGATTTGGTATTGGAATTGCTGTTGAAGACATGACGAAGGAGAAGCTTATGGCGGACCCTAAAGATTCTGACACCCCCACAAGTTCCAAATGATGATGCCAACTGTTTTATGTTTGTGGGGAGTACCTGTCTTAGGTCCTTTCTGTTTCCTTTATGTTTGTGTCAGTACTTTGTTGGTCTGGATCACTGAGTTAAGTATTGTGTGGTTATCTGTCTTGAGTATCTCGGTGTCTATTAGAGTCTGCTACCCTTTTGTTGATGTCTGTTTTCATCCTCCCAGGCATGGATGCCTGGGCCAGACTTTCTGTTTTATCTTGGTTTGTAATGGATAATCAATCCTATAGAAAATGGTGTGTGCTTGATTTTAATGTGAGAGGGTTGAATTCTGAAAAAAGGCAGAGAGATGTGCGTGCTAAAATTGATGAAAGTCAGTGCTCTATCATATGCCTCCAGGAACCTAAAATGGACTTTTTTGACCATAGAATTATCAGGAAATTCTATCCTAAGCGCTTTGACAATTTTGCCTATTCCCCCTCCTGTGGAGCCTCTGGGGTATTATTGTACTCTGGAATTCTACTATTTTCAAGGGTACCCTGGTTGAAATTCATAAATTTGCTATGATGGTTGATTTCCAATCTGCACATAACTCTGACAGTTGGACTCTGGTGTCTGTGTATGGGCCTTGCAATGGGGGCTGAAAGAGATAATTTTACCTCCTGGATCTATAACCTCAACATCCCTGTGGATTCTCTTTGGCTTCTGCTAGGTGATTTCAATTTTATCAGATCTCGGGAGAATAGAAACAAGCCTGGTGGTGATCTGAATGACACGTTTATCTTTAATGACATTATTGGCCACTTGGGTTGGATTGAATTGCCCATAAAAGGGAGAATGTACACATGGTCCAATATGCAAAATGAACCTTTGCTTGAGCAGCTGGACTGGTTTTTTACTTCTTCTTCCTGGACTACCAAGTTCCGCAACACCCTTGTTCTTCCCATGTCCAAGTCCTCATCTGATCATGTTCCTTGTATGGTGACAATTGACACTCTTATTCCTAGAGCCAAGCTTTTCAGGTTTGAAAATTATTGGGTTCAGCACCCCACTTTCTTGGATTGTGTCAAGAAATCTTGGAGCAAACCCTCCCATAAAGCCAATAGTGATGTTGTATTGGCTCACAAGTTGAATGCTTGAGATATGAACTCAAACGATGGCAAACTAGTCTGTCCACCATTAAAGTTACTATTGATAACTGCAACAAAGTCATTTGTTCCTGGACCAATTGGAGGAATTCGGGGCCCTCACAAAACCAGAGTTTAACTTCAGAAATATTGTTAAGGTTCATCTGCAAAAGCTGCTAAAGGCACAATGTACCTATTGGAGAAACAGGTGCTCTATCATATGGATTAAAGTGGGTGAGGATAATACCAAGTTCTACCATGCCATGGCAAGTCAAAGATTCAGAAGGAATTCCATTTCTTCTCTTAAAGGTGATGATGGGGAAGTTATCTCTGACCACCAGCAAATGGCTGGTCTGGTGTTGAGCAAATTTAAGGAGAGGATGGGTCAGGCAAAGGGTATTTCTATGGGATTTAATCTTGCCTCTCTCCTAAAACCCATTCTTGATCGATCTCCTTGACTTGACTAAACCGTTTGAAAAGGAGGAAATGGATCTTATTATTAAGAATATGCCAGCTGATAAGGCTCCTGGGCCTGATGGTTTTAATGGGCTCTTTCTTAAAAAGTGTTGGCATATTATTGCTCCTGATTTTTACAAATTGGCCAAAGATTTCCATGTTGGGACTATCTCTCTGGGGAACATTAACTCCTCCTACATTACTTTGGTGCCTAAAGTCAATTCACCTGAGGGAGTGGGTGACTATAGACCTATTTCCTTAACCAATGTTTGCTTGAAATTTATCACTAAACTTGTTGCAAACAGACTTCAGGAGAAGATTCTTCACTGTGTTCATAAAAATCAATATGGGTTCATTAAGTCTAGGACTATCCAGGATTGTTTGGCTTGGTCACTTGAATATCTCTTACAGTGTCACCAATCTAGGAAGCCTACTATCATTCTTAAGCTTGATTTTGGGAAAGCTTTTGACTCCATTGAGCATGAGGCTTTGATATAGATTATGGAGCATAAAGGTTTTGGTTCTCAGTGGATCAGATGGGTGAAGGACTTTCTTTCTTCTAGAGTGTCTTCTGTTCTGCTCAATGGAGTACCTGGGAAACAGTTTCAGTGCAGAAGAGGTGTGAGACAGGGGGACCCTCTCTCCCCCATTCTCTATGTTCTTGGTGGTGATCTTCTGCAGTCAGCTGTTAAAAACTTGTTGAGAGAAGGTGGAATTCAACTGCCAATCAACACTGGTGATCCTGACTTTCCCATTATCCAATATGCAGATGATACTTTACTTATCATGCCTGCTGAGATTGAGCAGGTAGTATCTCTCAAAAAAGTGCTTCAGGTCTTTTCTGAATCTACTGGGTTGCATATCAATTATCACAAGTCCTCAATGATTGGTATCAATGTGGAGGAACCTTCTCTGCAGACATTGGCTCTGGAATTTGGATGTAGGGTGGACTCTTTACCTTTCACCTATCTTGGCTTGTCTGTTGGTACTTCTAGGCCCACCATTCAAGATCTCTCTCCGGTGGTTCATCGTTTGGAACAAAGGTTAACTGCTACTTCTAGCTTCCTATCTCAGGGGGGCAAGACTCTAGCTGATTGTTTTAGCCTTGTCTTCTATGCCTCTGTATCTGCTGTGCACTATCCATGTACCTCCTGGCATTACTAAACAGTTTAACATAATCATAAGACAATGCTTGTGGAGGGATAATGCTGACACTCCGAAGCAATCCTTGGCTGCATGGGAAATGATCTGTAAACCTAAGATGAAGGGTGACCTTGGTATCATTGATTTCCAACAGAAAAATGATGCTCTTCTTATCAAATTTCTAAACAAGTTCTATAATAAGGAGACTCATATTCCCTGGGTAAAGCTAGTTTGGGATTGCTATTATGTGAATGTTGTACCTCATGCTGCTAAGGCTTATGGATCCTATTGGTGGCGTGATGTTGCTTCCCTCATGGATAATTTTCGACAGATTACCCTGGCTAAGGTCCTTTCAGGAGACACTATTCTGTTTTGGTCTGATGCCTAGGAAGTTGGCAGTTCTAGGGTGCCTTTGAGGGATAGATTTACTAGGATCTTTTCTTTTGCCAAGGATGATAAAATCTCTGTTAAGGAAATGGCTCTTCTACAGGACATATCGTCTGAATTTCATCTACCTTTATCTGGACAGGCATATGATGAATTCCTGCAAATTGGGGAGTGGCTTGACCACCTTACCTTGGAGGAGAGTGCAGTGGATGGTTGGTAGTGTTCTTGGGGTAATTACACAGCTGCAAGATACTATCATCATGTCTTTGACCATATTGTCGTTTTCCCTTTATACAAGTGGATTTGGAGAAGCAAGTGCACGATGAAAATTAAGATGTTTGCGTGGATGATGCTTAGTGATCGTCTGAACACTCGTGATATGCTGCAAAGAAGACACTGGAATGTCACGGACATTTTTGATTGTGCTTTATGCCTAGGCAAACATCATGAGGACATGGACCATCTATTTTTTAACTGCACTTTCAGTGTAAGGATCTGGGTCTACCTCCAGATTGATTGGGGAGATGGGAATGATAGATTACAGATTGCACTTGCTGCCAGGAAGAGCTTTTCTCAGCCTTTCTTTGCTGAGGTGGTATTCATTGTGTGTTGGAATATTTGGAAGGTGAGAAATGAGATGATTTTTCAGAATATCAAGCCTCGTTTTGCTACCTGGAAGAGTCGATTTGTTTTTGACCTCACTCTTCAAAGTCACAGAATGAAACAAGCAAATAGAGAGAAATTAGTGAGATGGATTGGCACATTATAGTAATCCCTTTGTATGCTTGGGACGATGTCTTCATAGCTTGTAACCTTTAGGTTTCTTTTTTCTATTTCTCTTTTTGTACATAAACTTTTGTTTCATTCTCAATAAAGTGGGAGGCTGTGGGGCTTTTTTCCTCACAATAGATAGTCAAAAAAACAGAATAGTAGAGAGAAAACCAGAAGGGTTTCGGTAAGTCCGGAGGATGTCCAGAGTGGAGGTGGAAGGTGTTGCATAGCCACGGAGGTTGAATAATATGTGAATGAATGTTAAACATTGATTTAATCATTTATTCATAATTATTTAATAAAGATAAAATCAATTTAAAAGGTCAAAAAGGCTTAATGGGCCAATTCCCGAAGGGGAGAGGGCCCATTAGGGAAAGGAGAGAGGGGGAAGGGGCAAGGGGGTGGCCGGCTGGGCCAAGCCCCCCCCCCCCCCCACGTGGGGCCCACTAGGGCCGGCCGGCAGCTGCCCCTCCTCCTCCTCTCCTTTACTCCCACCCCGGGACTTTGAGGGAGGTACTACCTCCCCTCCCCCTATATATAGTGGGGGTATTTGGCCAGATAAATACACACAATATTCAATAAAGGTCTTCTCATTTTTGGGAGGACCTCCAATTGATATTCTCTCTCTCTCGTGACTGTGGTCCCAAGTTTGGACTGCACGAATGAGAGACACCTTCACTGCGGAGCGCCGTCGCACTGCGGGATTCGGATCCAGGAGCTCTACTTCCGCAAGTGCTGCTGGATCGGGGAAGCGGGAGTCATCGTCAGGCACCAGACGTGTGTAACTCCCCGTGAGGTGTCAGACTTGAGGCACTCAAGTCGTTGGAGTCGAGGGAGCGTGAGGACTTCATCACGACCTTGAGGTCAACTTCGGCTCATCTACATCAAGCACGCTCTCCTGAGCGTTGACAACGCTTTTCGGTCTTCAAGGGTAAGTTCGCGAAAAGCCCCTCCTGTTACTATATTACTAATAGATAGGTCCTGGCAAGATCAGGGGTTTAGGGGCATAGGGTAAAAATTTATTGTTTTCATGTGCGGAACGCCTACAGTGGTATCAGAGCTAGATCTATGTGTAGTAATGCTAGTACGGGTAGAACACACGAGATGTAGCATGTGGGCGTTGATCTTTTAGTTGTTACCCTCCCACGTGTACTTGTGCATACAGCAGTAATGCTTGATGAAGCGGCCCCCAACTGACTTTACACGTTCATTCGCGAGACTGGTCCACGCTTGACATACGGCTTGTACCGTATAAAGTGGCTTAAGGGGGTGGCTGTCTCTCTTGCATTAGTTGGTATGCCATTTACAATGGAGGGCCCCAAAGGGGTGTAGTAGAGACAACTACTTGATCAGCGTTGTGCTGAAAGTTCATAGGTAAGAACGGTTCTTGTGCGAAAGCCCATTCAGCCATGTAAAACATGCAAAGATAAAGTAGAGGCGTCTAACTTTGTTTTGCGGGGGGTGTTGCTTTGTGATATGGTTGTGGCAAAGGTAAAGTGATTACCTTTTGTTACGTAGTAGTAGATAGTCACGAAGGTGACGGACTACCACGCCGGAAATACACCAGTACCCTGGTGTCTACGGCGCTATAACCCTGGAGCTGGAATCCGATGACGACGGATGGAGATCATGACGTGAAGGACCATATCACATCGCTAGTATTAGATACTCGATGGTAGCCTGATAAGATGATCCCTGTTAAAATTACCAATGATTGTGTTCCCCCTTAGTGTGCACCACCAAGAAAGTTCGTCGATATGAGGCAGGTCATGATGATCGGGTGTCAGACATATCTACGTTCGCATATAGTGGGTGTAAGCCATGTTGCACAACAAATACACTAAGGTTGATTTGGCAAGCCTAGCATGTACAAACATGGCCTCGGAACACGAATGGTCGAAAGATCGAGCACGAGTCGCATGAATGATGTGACCGACGTTTAACGTCCACCCTTGAACCCACATTGATGGCCGTGATGATCAGGGGAGATGTGGCTGATATGGGTCGTGTTATCACTAGGAACCCTTCTGGGGATAGGTGTTTCTGAGTGGAGAAATTATTAACTCATTTAATTATAAACTTAGTCTAAATTCCCTTTTGCAATTGTAAATGTAGAAAAGGTCTCCCCAATGCCACCTTTCCTATTGACGATTGATTGGTTAGAAGGAGAGAAGCTCAGATTAGATGGATCAAACTTCTCTATATGGGTTGCGCGTCTCCACATTCTCCTTAGCGAGAATGACGTGGTCGACTACATACTCAACGGGATGAATTTGGATCAGCCCATTGACCTAGAGACCCTAGAGTAGCAGGAAGACCGCTATCTCCGTCGGGAGATGGCCTCCTTCATTTCAGTTACAATGCGTTTCGGAATGGTGGACGAGCTGTGGCCTTTCGTGGGCGATGTCAACCCTTGTACGGTAATGCTACATCTTAGGACAGAGTTCGTGGAACAAGCATGCATATGGGAGCATGAGCTGATGGGAGACTTCCTCTCCATTAAGATGGAGGAGAACTCATCACTTGACGACCACTTGGAGTGCATGCATGATGTGTACATGAGGCCTGCATACTTCCTGGATAGCTGGATGACGGGTTCTTTTGCAAATGGCGTTGTGCTGCGGTCGCTGCCACCAAGCTACCAAGCACAAGTCAGGACTTGCATTATGAGAGGCAACGCGGAATCAATGGAGTTCCACTGGTTCGTAACCCCTCTCAGGAATGTGTTGGTTGAACCAAATGTCGCTGAGGTAATCAATGACAAAGGTATATATTTGATATACAATTTTATAAATGTTATAATCTTGCAAACACATTTGCAGTGTCAAGTATATTTGATACGTGTTCTGTTTTGCTGAAAACAGGTCCTTCTGCATGAGAGGTGCTTGTTGGAGAGGAGGTGACGTTGCATGTTGATGGCGAGCATGACGATGATGGCCGACGACACTCTCGCTCAAGATTTATCACTTAGTTTATGATTTGGATAGTTATTGTAATCAAAATATTATGAACTTCTTTAGTGTGTCTCACACTTTGTGAGACGGTTATTCATATGAGTTTGTAACAAACAATTGTTCCACTTTTATGAATGATTTCTATTTGTGTTCATATCTTGTTTGATTATATATGAGTTATCCTTGTTGTTTGAAACTAATTGATAATGCATGAACATTTGTAAAATATTGAAATGCCTTAAAATACCCAACTTAATGATATATTCATTAATGAATGAAACCATTGTTTAAATTCAAAGTTATGTTGATAATATGTCAAAGTCATTCGATTTCTTATCACATATAAATCATGCCTAAGTTCGGCAAAATAACTTGAACACCATGTATTACTTGAATACAATGTGTTTAATGAATTGTTAAAAGTAAATACATATTCGATGTATTGTGTTTTAACGAAAATGGTAATTATCATTATATGATTGTTTAAATGTGTAAATAAGTTTACCAAAGGAAACATGAATATGAAACTATTTGATTTGATCAAAGTGTTTCATCAAAAAAAGGGTGTTAAAGATAAAAGAGAATCTAATTACTATGATTTGATAAATAGTAATGAAATTCGACTTTATAAGAATGGCATAAAAGAAATTGTGGAATGCAATGCGTTTGAAATGTCAAAATGCAAAGCATCACGATGTGATATTAGATATAAAAATGGGTAAATAGGTGGCGCCAAATAAATCGTTGTAGTGTAGATGTAGAGACCATTAGTTAGAAAGAGTTAACACTCAATTAGAACACACAGTGAACCATCTGGATTCGTGAAAGCGGCTCCATATCTGGTATGGATCATCGTGAAAGTTTTGGGGTTATTCGATATAACCAAAACAATAGCGAATAAGTCCTTGTAGAGTATTCATTAGACACTTTGAATACAAAATCCATAGCTGAAACCAAAAGCCAAGCAAAACTTGTATTGCTTGGTTTTTTTGGTGCATTCTTGAGAAAGTTCACTTTTAGTGATATTTATCGATTATGGAGCAAATGGAAGATAGTGAAAAACACGATGAGGATTCAAAAACCCGCATCAGAGTGTTGAGAAGCACAACAGAAAATGTTCTTGAATGATTCTCTTCATAGAAGGAAAGAATCAATGATAATGATCATTATGTTTTCCCCACTGGTGTTTTCACTACATAAAGTAGGATTCAAAATGTAAACCATATCTTGTATGGAGACATTTATGAATCATTTGTCATGATTCTTGGAATATGACATACCTACGAACTACTAAGGAAATAATGGTAAACTAGAATTATGAGAAATCCTAGAAGCAAAATTCCCTTGAGATTAGAAACCAATTCGTTGCTGAATCTCACAAGTAAAAGGGGTTACTTGAATTTTCCCAAATGACTGCAAAGCCATAATGGAAAAGGGGGTGAATGACAAAAGCACAATTTGTCAAGTATTGGACGAATTCAAATGAATTTGATTCAAACATGCTAAATGTCCATAGGATTTAAAAACTAGTAAAAGTACTAGTATCTCATAGTAAAACTCCAAGTTTGATATTTGATCAAAAGTTTTTGAAGTTGTTCAAAATAGTGAGTGGATATGCAATTTTGCATGAAATTAAGTGGGAGCTATGAAAGTCTTCCTAAAACAATATGTGAATGACATATTTTTTGAGTGGGAGTAATATAAGTCTTAGATTCAAATATGTAGGAACATAGTTTGAGTAAGAGTAGTGACTCATACCCAAATATGTTAGGAACATATTTTGAGTGGGAGCTTATAGAGTGATTCTTAAGGATGTTAAGAATAAAAGCGCAAGTACCGATAAATAATGATTTATAAGGGGTATAAGTTGATAATAAGTGTATTATGATATTTTGTAGTATTCCTTAAGGGATTCTGAAAAGGGTTTTAGAATAGAAGTTAATTAAGGAATTGGTCCTTAATAACTCAAGTTAGGAATAGCATTAAGTTTAACATCAATGGTTGAAAGAAAGAAAATGATGATCATCATCCACTATGTTGAGACATAGGTTCTATCTTAGAAAACCATGATGATAACTTAGCATAATATGTGATCGAATAAGAAACGTTTAAAAGTGATTAAGTTTGAATCACGGAACGTTGAGCTAAGTTTGTCTGAAGTGTCTAGTAGAGAACTGTGGATATATTTTCTAAATCCATAAAGCATGACATATCTTAAAACATAAAGGGTTATGTTATAAGGGAATATGTTGGAAACTCCTGTAAATACAGATTAAAGTCAAGTAGGAAGCGAGGTGAACAAAAACATTGAAAGTTGCACAGACTGCACTAGTGTTTCGATGGTTACATTTATAATAATAGATAAGGGTACCATCTAAAGTGTTGTATAATGTTATGGCGGGGATAGTTCACTTTTAGCGTAGAATGATGTGTCCCAAGGCACAGTGCCCGTGAGAAAGCCCTCGAGGTTGATCTAAAGTCACTGTAGGCTCTTGGAATCAGGCCTCGTTCTGCTGCCATAACGATGATGCATACAAACATATGTTATCATGCGATGATAAAGTATTAATGTCAATCAAGGTGACATTAGTAAGTTGCAACGGGTTTGGGACTGTAAAGTACAGTCCCAAGACTCAACCTCTTCCATGAGCAAGCATGTTCAGGGTATCAGATATGGTTCCAATGATTAAGAACAAATGCAGCTAGTGTATTTGTACTCTAGTGCAAGTGGGAGATTGTTGGAAATATGCCCTAGAGACAAATAGTAATAAGGACTATTATCATATTTCATATAGTTTATGATTAAGTTTTATATCATGTTATAACTGTATTGAGTGGAAACATCAATACACGTGTGATATATAAACAACAAGGGGTTCCCAGTGAAACTCTAGTCACTGGTTCATTGGTCAAAAGATGATCAAGTTTCCTGATCATGTGGCATTTATGCCAGTTGGAAATGGAGTCAACTCATTCTGAGAATGAGATGATGAACCAATACCCAACCTAAACATCATGACCCGATCATGTCACAAAGTTCAAGTTACAATGATTAGAAATGGATCCTTGTAGACTATTCCTTAGACGGTGAGGCTATATCAATCACTGTCTCCCGAGAGTGCTTAGATAGCATCAAGCGCCACTTGGTAATAAAGTGGTTATAAAGGTGTGTTCAGGTACTCAGAGGAAACCGTAGAGGCAATATATGTCAAGAGCGGGATTTGTCTGTCCATGTGTTGGAAAGATACTCAAGGGCCCACTCGGAGAAGTTATATCCAATAGTTGTGCATCGTGTGATTTGATCACAGGGATATCACTTGTTGGAACGAGTCAAGTAGCATTGTTCGGTAACGAGATTGAACACGACATGGTGATGTCATTGATCAGATCTCGGGCAATGCAAGTATCAAGAGACAAAGGGAATAAGACACGACTGTCCCAGTTCAAACGACGAAAGATCTTCGTGGAACGCATAGGGGTCACATGGCCATCCAGGTCCCTCTGTTGATCATTGGTGCGGGAGTGTCCCGACCATGTCTAGAGTGTTCCCGAACCGTGGGGTATCACGCTTAAGGGCTTGATGATGCTTAGAGAGTGTTTATATGATCGGTAGAATCGCCGAAGAATAGTAGAGAGAAAATCGGAAGGGTTTCGGTAAGTCCGGAGGATGTCCGGAGTGGAGGTGGAAGGTGTTCCATAGCCATGGAGGTTGAATAGTATGTGAATGAATGTTAAATATTGATTTAATCATTTATTCATAATTATTTAATAAAGACAAAATCAATTTCAAGGTCAAAAAGGCTTAATGGGCCAATTCCCGGAGGGGAGAGGGCCCATTAGGGGAAGGAGAGAGGGAGAAGGGGCAAGGGGGTGGTTGGTTGGGCCAAGCCCCCCGCGCAGGGCCCACTAGGGCTGGCCGGTGGCTGCCCCTGCCCCTCCTCTCCTTTAATCCCACCCCGGGACTTTGAGGAAGGTAGTACCTCCCCTCCCCCTATATAGTGGGGGTATTTGGCCAGATAAATACACACAATATTCAATAAAGGTCTTCTCACTTTTGGGAGGACCTCCAGTTGATATTCTCTATCTCTCTCTCATGACCGTGGTCCCAAGTTTGGACTACGCGAACGAGAGAAATCTTCACCGCGGAGCACCGTCGCACTGCGGGATTCGGATCCAGGAGCTCTACTTCCGCAACTGCTGCTTGATCGGGGAAGCAGGAGTCATCGTCAGGCACCGGACGTGTGTAACTCCCCGCGAGGTGTCACACTTGAGGCACTCAAGTCGTTGGAGCCGAGGGAGCGCAAGGACTTCATCACGACCTTGAGGTCGGCTTCGGCTCGTCTACATCAACCACGCTCTCCTGAGCGTTGACAACGCTTTTCGGTCTTCAAGGGTACATTCGTGAAAAGCCCCTCCCGTTACTGTATTTTAATAGATAGGTCCTGGCAACATCAGGCGTTCAGGGGCGTAGGGTAAAAATTTATTGTTTTCATGCGCGGAACCCCTACAAGGCTCACCTTCAGTTGGCTGCAAGTTGCAGCGTTTGATCTGAGGGAATTGTATTCCGCGAAAGCTCCTGTATGTTGTGTACACACAGTTTTTCCTCATGCATGGGAACAATGTGCCATCAGGAGCCTTGCATTTGCGTTTCTTCATCATATTTTCAATGATTGGATAATTGAGACCGAGAAACAGAGAGTTGTCATACAGGCTGTTAACCTGCCTCAAACGATGGCCCCTGGAGGTCCAGCAGAGCTAGGATCCTCTTCAAAAATGTAGACACGAGAGGCAGGATATAGGCGTAGGTGAGTCCCATTTTGAGCACGGGGAAGATTTCACCCTCTTTGCCATGGGGAACCCCCATGCCATACGTTGTAATTATGATCATCAAGCGTTCACCATCATCTGATCAACCGAGGAACCACATGCCTGGCTGATCATTCAGAATAGGTGCTAGGATTACAAACGGAAGCTCCTTGTTTCATGCAACATCTAAATTCGAGAAAAAAGTGCATTACTAGCATACATATTTTAACACCAGCATTCTTCATTATTCGTGCTAACAGTGTGAATTGGAAAATCCATACAATAATATTACTCAATAAATTAACAACATTAGAAGTTGCATTTCTTATTCTGCTATTCCAAATATTTGGATTTCTTGCTTATCTTAGTTTCCTAGTTGTTGTAAGTTTCAAAAGAGGAAACACCACTTTTTATTGATATAGAGGCATGTCCACTTGAATTCTATAGGATTAGATGCCTACGGTATTTTGGATCAAGTGGTGTTTGATTGCAGAGGAAAACCAAAGGAATTGTACAAAGAGGTTAGAGTGGATGGAAATTTTCCTCCAAAATAGAGTGCAAAGGAATCCTTTGAAGGAATTCCTAAGGATTATACTCTTTCAAATCAAACGACATTTTATAGAAAAAAATCCTAAGGATCCAAATCCTACACAATTCCTCTGAATCCCAAGGAAAAAATCCAAAAAGGAAAGATTGGTGTCTTACAAAATCCTATGTGATTCCTACAATCCGAGGAGGGCCTAAAAGTACAAATAGATAAAGAAACCTAGCTTCATTGTGTTGCTCTCACAATTGAGATGCTGGTTAATAATACCTTTCATATTCTGACAATGAACGAACTTACTAGTGTAGGGACGTTGTCATACACTATATTTTTGGAAGACATATTACTGGTACTAATTCATTAATGGCAATGCTTCATTCATTTTTTAGGACATAAAGGGTGTGGTCATTCAGTCATATGAAAGGTAAAACATAAACAAGGTAGTTAAAGAACAACTTCACTGAATCACTCACAATGTATCATCATGGAACTAGAATTACCTTCCAATGTGGGATCCTAGCAGTAGGTGTAGCCTTGACTTGCGACCACAAAAATGAGGCCACCGTGTTCAATGACATCATAGTATTGTCGTCTTCCATGACCTGAATGCTCTAGACATCTCCAAACTTGGCTACCGCCTTCTAGGTAGGCGATTTCACCGTCAAACAACATGAGGAGCTTAAAGTCTATGTAACCTCCAGCTTTTGTGGGCACTCTACAGATTACAATATTCAATAGGTCAAGACACCCATCCCATAACTTATTGAACTTTTCTCCATAACTGCGGATTCGCCAAAAAAACTTTTGAAATATGCATGAGTTCAGAAATGAGTACAGGTAACTGGGGGAACCCTGGCTGGCTAGTAGCATTACATGTAGTATACTGGATGTGAGGCGGTCTGAATGACACAAGTATCCATCGATGGAAGGTTGATTACTCGATAGGTGTAGATGTTTGCTAGGCACCAGGCCCCGCGCTGGTCCATGACGGCAAGCCAGTCGTCATTCATGCTAACCCAAAAAAATTCGTGCATGAAGGGCAGGATGGAGGTGCGCCAAGGATGGTCGAGGGGCACCACGTCGTACACGGTGTCGTGTAGACGATGTACCCTCATACCATCATAGTGCTCGTCGAACCAATAAGCAGGCTGAGGCATCAGTAGGCAGGGTTCATTCCAATGGTGAAAAGTCCATTTCCTACCTTTGTTATTGGCGATACAATTGTACAGCAGCTTGTAGCATGCGGCTAGCCTGACGGTGCTGGAAATGTCTACACGCTGAAAGATGAGGTCGACATCGTCCGCGCTGAGTTGATCCCACTTGCATCGCCCGCTGAGCTTCAAATCAGCCATCATAGCCGGATAGATTTAGGCGGATGCCAAGTGCGGCTGGGTTTTCTGCAGGAGGAAGGGAGCGTTGGGAATGGGTGAGAAGATAGAGCGTGGGGGAGATCATGGGCAGAGTGGGGACTGCGAAAGATGGAGAGGCAAATAAAAAAACGAGAGAGGAGATTTTACTTGCTTGCTCTGTCTAGTCAAGAGCAGCATCGAGGACACCGCCACCTCCAAAAATATATACACCGGATAGAATGCACAGTACGGGTGTGTCCGTGGTATTTTTGGCATGTTGCATGTGTTCATATATGTTCTAGTACAAGGTACATGGAATTACACGTGTACAGCATGCAACCGCGCAGCAAAATGAGAGACGTGCATGGACACTAGATTTCGCTCAAGTCAGGCAACGTGCATGACTTTGTGTGGCTCTAATTCACTGACATGTGTGCCTTATTTAGGTTGGCCCCACCTGCCAGTGAGAATCTGCATGCATCATGTGCTTGGAGCCACTAGGTACGTCCACGACAGAAATTAAATTTCCAACTAGTTGCACCGGCAACAAGTTATTGCATGTGGAACTTCCAAGTTTTTAGAAAATGTGAAATAAATCAGGAACGTAGATCATATTTATATAGTTCATCTATAAATTTCCATCCCAAAAATATTACTAGTACATGGTCTGGCCACCACAAAATGAACAAATGAACACAAGATATTGTTTCCTTAGGTTTTTTATTTTTCATTCACACAGGTCACATAAGATCTTATTGTGGGACCGAATATTGTAGATGCACAAGATACGACATAGCCAATGTTTCGGATTTATTTCACATTTTTTCAGAACTCGAATGTGCAACAAATAATACAGGGGTGCGGGCGCAACGAGTTGCAGAATATTCGACCCGCACTGATTAAAACTATGCCTTGCATACAAAAAGAGTTTGATCAAATCGCAGGCCTTGCACCATATCACGGCGAAATGAGTGTTAGAGTACAGCAAGTTAACGGCTGAGGCCATACGATACAAATCAGGCGAAGGAAATAATTCAAGATACGCAAATCCATATTCCATATGATCACTATGTTCAACCCCTCTCCCTAGAACCGTTAATTATGCCGGTTCCAATCCTTCATGTTGGCCAAGCTTGGGATGAACCACAATGTAGTTTGCCGCCAATTTTAGCCAATGTTGGTTGAGAAACCAACAGTGGCGTCTTGAGCATTCATACTGAAGAGGCATATTTTAGGACAAAGATTAAATCCACCAAGACTAACTGCATGCGGCGAGGTGTATACCAGTTGCTCCTCGTTAGATCTCCAGGGCCAAGTCCTGCCGCGCCAACTGGAATAGTAATCGGATAGTTCAATCCAAGGAAGATAGAAAATGCTCCAAGGTCTCAAACCCTCCGCCATTGCCTTGGTGGAAGTAACCTACTAGTGTTAATCGAGAACACATGGCAACAAAAACCAGTGGAATAGGTGTGAATATTGCGACCGTGATGATAACCAACATTTTCGGTGACAGGATAACCACCATAAGTAGTGTCATACCGCCTATCACTAACACCCAAAGTATTGATCAGAATAAGGCTACCACCATTAGGAGATCTTGCTAACCACCACAGATCGGGAATGTACTCACGATTACCGTCAAAATCAGGTGGCCCCGGAAGACACACATGACCTTGCAACGAAAGCACATTCAGAGGTCAGCTGAGTAAAATTTGAATGATGAAGCTTGAAAATTTAAGGATGGAAATTTTACCCTATGCCCGAGGATCCCATGCATAAACATTGCCAATCTGAGATACAGCATAGACAACTACCTTGTGGATAATTGCATCGCGGTAGCTGAACATGCTGAATTGGATCTCAAGAACCATCCACATACCATGAGAACCATCAAGGAAGGCAATTAATGTGTCGAAGATGGCCAGAACAGAGAAATCCTTATAGTTCCTAGAGGCTGTGGGAACTCAGCAAATGGCTATCTTCAGTAGATTAGTAGGCTGGTGTATCACCCTGGTAAAATCACTACTAGAAAAGCGCGTGTTGTTTTTATTTTATGCATCATAATGACCGCATGCTCATGTCATCATGCCACATTTCATTTGAGCATCGTCATGTCATCATGCATATTTTTGCCTAAAACTATTTTCTAAAAGCCTACCTTTGTTTTCTAAATATCTCCCGTCTTTATTTCAAATCAAAACCTCAGACCTCCGGAGTATTTTGTTTATCTAAACTATTTATAAAATATTTTATTAAAATAATACAAACAAATGTTTTAAATAAAATAGTTTTATCGGGGGAGGCATCCTAGCCATTAGGCAGGCCACCTACAACCCCGGCCCAACAAAACCCTAACCCTAATCTATCTAACCCTAGCTAAACCAAACCCTATCCCCACCTAACCACCTACCCCACCGGTCGCAACCAACCTGAACCATCCTACCTAACCCTCGCGCGCACACACATGCCACCGTAAGCCACCCCACCGACCACACCACCCCGCCCATGTTGCACTAGCCGCACGCAGCGACACAGGCATAGCCGCGACGCTCTACATGCGTGACCGCCGCTCACTCGCGCTCACCCCGCATACCAACCCTGCATACTGACAACCTCCTCGCAGTGTGCCCGTCCTCGATCCATAGGCGAGCCGGCCTTACCACGAGTGACGCACCCTCTCCTCGCTCCCTCATCCACCTACCCTACAAGCTCCACGATTCCCGCCTCGCTCGGCCCCTCCCTGGTGTTGCTGCCTCCCTCGACCCCCTGTCCCCGTGTGTCGCCCGTTCGCTCGTTGTTGCGCCGCCGCGTGCCCCTCTCCTCGGGCCCCTATGCCTCACCTCGACCGAGCCACCGACCGCCGCTAGGCCCTGCGAGACGAGATCCTCACCCCATTGACCCCGAGCCGACCCGCATTCCTGCATGGAGCCACCGCTTCGCGCCGGCCTCCGTCGACCTCGCCGCCTCCCTGACCAGTGCTCTATGCTGCCGCCAAGGGCATGTCAGCCTCGAGCCCCTCTTCCCCTGCCGTAGCCGCGCGAGTCCACGCCGTCCCTGTTGCAGCTCTACCGCCTGCCGCTGTAGCGAGCTCGTACTCCTGCATGTCGGCGCCACCGCATCGCCCTCTTCCCCGCGCCTGTGGTCTCTGTTCCGCGAGCCTCAATATCGCATGAGGCTGCTTCCACACACCCTGCATGCTTGGGTTCTATGAACACATCAACCAACCACCGTTGTCTAGGGTGACAAGTTGGAACCCGGAAGGATTGAACTCGAGTACTCGCCAAGGTCGACTCCGATGTCCGACAAGGCCTTCGAAACTTCTCGGTGAACAAGTTTGACAAGATCGTCTGATGTCATGTATCGTAACAAGCCCAAACCCAATGGTCTCTAGCATAGTTATCTATCACCCTCGAAGTCGGAACCCAAGTATGCCTACATGGAACGAACGCCAGGACCTCCTACACGGACACCCTGGGCCTTCGACACAGAAAACCGAGTCCTCCATCATGGATCTGATGGCCGAGACCCTAAGGACCCTGACCCCGAATCCGAAGATATAAAGACCAAACCCTTGGCACGCCAAGATATCCTCCCTGGAATGCCATGATCTCCTTCACGGATCCGAAGATGAAACCCGAAGACCGATCCTGGATCCGAAGCCCGATCCCTGTCGAACCCCCCTTGCTGAACACCAAGATCGTCGACCCGATGTATGACCCCTTTTCCGAGACCTATATTTTTTTACAATATATGATATCCACCTTGTTGCATTAATTATTCATGTTTGTACACATATCATGTGGTTTGGTGGTATTTGGTCGATTCACCTAATAATTAAATATGGAGGCCATATGTGGGCTATTCTAGTCTTATATTGGCTCCATTTAAATTTATGTAGTGAGACAGTGCCATGTTTTGCCTTATTAAGTCAACATTTAAATTGTGGGGTATCTAAACAACATGAACCATCTAATTAATTGTTGGCACCCTGGTTCCACTTAATATTTCCTAATCACATCGCACCTTTGCCATGTCATGCATCATACATGCATCATGCCCGATCTTTTGTCGTAGTATTAAATGGTGCATCCGGTGTTTCTTTTAGTGTTTTACTTCTTCACGGATTAGGACGTCGAGTTGATGCAAGTATAGATGAGTTATTTGGATAATGTATCTTCGGTAGTGTCTCCTAGGCGAGCATTCTCCCCCTTTCTACCTATTTTTCATTTGTAGTCTTTACTCCCTTCTATTGATCTATTGCTATCCGTGTTGCGATGCTTTAGTTTCCGTGCACCATTTATATTCCTTCCAGCCCCTATATTGCCTTGGACACATCCTATTTCCTGTGGTTTGATAGACAATCGTCCTTGTGAGTCGTAGTATCTTGCTCAGGTGCTGCTTCACGTCATTGTCATTCCATCATTTTTGGAAGATTGACACATGCTTAATGGTGGAGATGATCATGGCTTTTGATATAACTTGTCAATTAAAATGATGGGAATAGATATAACTAATGTAGAGGCATCGGTGGGCAATAGGTAATATTTGGTTTTTAACCGCTCACTTGTGTCCCGTAGGCCCTGAGTACTTGATACTTGTTCCTTGACTATCGCACTATCCACACGTGGGACCATGAATCCCCTTAGCTAGAGCTTGATTCATTTCTTATTTCTTGGGGCCACAAACTAGTTTGGGGCTTTATTACTATCCTATACTTATACCATGCTTTAATGATTTATTTACAATTGCCCGTGGAGTGCCTGTACTGTTTTGGAACATGGAATGTTTTCATAGTATCAACAATCCCAGTCACACTTTTTGGTTACCAATCGTTTACAGCCATTGATACAAACCCTGGGTCCGTCTTGGACCTGGCCAACTTCGTTGTGGGTAGCTTAGTGGGGTGGCCCCCTAACATATTTTATGAATCTTGTGATTGCTTTGTCATGAAAGCCTCATTGGGTTTTTATTTGCTTTTCTCAAGGTTGATCGTGCATGTGTTGCTATTTGTGCACCCATGTAGGGTAAATCTTTCTGAAAGCCGTTTCCGCGGTTATGGATGACTTGGAGCACAGTATCTCAATCATAGACAACTATAACAAAAGTAGTGCTATAAATTTGACTTTAACATGTCTAGTATTAGTTTCACTACAATGGAATGAGTAAATAAAAGTGCTGACAACTGCTGGATTCAGGATGACCTATGCTAATTGTATCTGACTAGTAAGTATTGCAACTACAACGGAATGGTTAACTAAAACTTCCCACTGCTTATGATATCGGGATGACTCATGCTATCTACATATGACTAGTAAGTGTTGCAACTATAATGGAATGAATAAAATTTCCAACTATGTGAGTTCTCGGTTTGACTTCCTCATTTGGTCTCGAGGGGTTAATACCAGGATGGGTATGATTGGTATTAGTATCAGGTTGGTCCTGCCTAGGTCTTTCTTATCCTTCTCTAATAGCCAACAATTGTATTGAGTCTCTATAGGTTGTTTAGTGCATGCTTCGCTGCCGCTACAGTCCACCATACCTATGTAGGCGAGAGCCGCTGAATTCTAGACTCGTCGTGTACTGGCCTCAGTACTTACCGCTCCCTTTTTCCTTTGCCCTTTGTCGGCACCCCTTTTATTTAATAGGTATGAGTTCGAGGTCGTTAGCAGGGTTACCCTTCTGGCTTGGCCTAGGCAGGGTTATGGACGCCATTGGTTATTCTTCAGGGCTCCTAGCCCCATTTGCATCTTATCTGTACTTGGATGTTGTATCGTTTTCAAGGTGATTTGGATCGTTGTATTGTATATCTGTATTCTTGACTCATGGAGTCATTGTTGAATATATAAGTTCTATGGGTTCCATCATGGACTATTGTGTAATGATATTACTTTGTTTTCCACCTGCACGCAAGTGCCTAGTGGGCATCTTTGAATCGTTTCTATGCAGGTTTGGCGGAAATCGCTGAAACTTGCATAGGGCCGATTCGAGGGTATTACAGCTGACCAGCCACCATAAACTTAAGTACCTCGGGTGTGGCCTTAAATCGAAGATCGCTGGTAGAGGAATTCGGCGACGAGTGAACACATTCACAAGCTCCCAGTTCCAGGCGAGGCCAATAGTGGCGATCCAATCTCCATGGGTGCCTGCCCACTTCTTACCCTCACAATCTGGCATCACAGCATTAGAGGAGGACCTGTCCAGCAGCGTCATCTCGCACAAGGTCCACCTGAACTTCTTATGTGGCTTCTGCTTGCCCCTGCCACAATAGTAGCTGCCCCTATAGAACCGCTTCATGTGATTGTCGTGGTAGAAGACATTGTACTCACGTGGTAGCACAGTTGGGTGAGTGTGAAGAACTCAGGGAGACCAAACAGATGAGATTTTGCCAGGAATGCACTATGTGTTGCTGAGTAAAGATAACGTTTGCAGCAGGTGACGAGGCTTGTGGCGGTGATGACTTCGCATCTGGCTGAAAAATTTCTTCAAGGGGGCCATCGGAAAACACCCTAGAAGTGTCACTATCAACGATCAATTGGGCCATCACGAGGAAGATCTCGAGCAAGTGGGGGCTATGGCATTTGTTTTGGGGTTTTGGAGGAGAGAGCGAACGGCAGCTGGCAGGGTGAGATGGAAAACAGTCTATCAAACTGGGCGCTAGAGCTAATCCTAAAGCGGCATGGCAGCGTTGGCGCGTGCCTGTATTGGTGTGCGAGTGGGAATGGATGTTGCCCGGACGCTGGAGGTGAAGTGAGGATGAATATCGAGGCAAAGAGAAATACGGAATGAAATAAAACCAAGCGTGCCTTCTTTCTCTCTGCTAAATCCACAGTGCCTATCGAACTAGGCTACGGAGATGCTCTGAAAGCGGCATGGTGGCGTTGGCATGTCCTAAGGTGGCAAGTGGGGATCAGCGAGAAGATGGAGAGGAAGACAACGGAGAGCAAAGGAAAATAGAATAAATCGATTGAAATCGTACCACCTACCGAGCATGGTTTTTCTCTCTTCTTTGTGTTTCCTGGAGCCTATCGAGTAAATAGTCAGGCCTTTCTAGTAGTATAGCATAGCAAGCCTAGCATGGGATGGAGTTGTACTGTCCTGTCAAATAAATGGTCATGGCAGAGAGACGGTTTGGAGTATACTCGGAGCTCCTCTTGCCGAACATAATAATCCTTGGATCTTCTACATTCATCATCTTGGGCAGGCACATTTGGAACAAGTACTGTACTATAGTAACTAATAAACACATAAAGGTTCCACCGCTAATTAAGGAACCAAAACTAGAATACTACTCTTGAACTCTTGTAGTACAACAACAAAATGCTCACAAAATGGGCTACCAGTACCATCTGTACACCCACACGCTGCCACCTCAAATAAGCTTGCCTGCCACACTGCCAATTCCTCTCCCCTGTCAGCCTCTACGCCCCCGTTACCGGACCCCAAATCGACCATCTCTCCATTTAATAAAGAAAAAAAGTCGAATATCTCTCAAAAAAATTAACCATCCACTAAAAGAAAATCCATTGTCTAATGCTTCCCATTCATTATGAATGGACGATCGCAATTGCTCGTGCGCCGCGAGAGTAGTCGTATGAGCTACGGGTTGTAGCTCCACGAAAGCACGCGCCTAGAAGCGGTAGAAGAATTTATTCTCTGTCAGTGACGGAAGAAGATCGACGATATACAGTACCAAATCAACAAGTTAGTGGCTTTATCCGTCTGGCTAGTGAGAGCCGACACGAGTGGTGAACAGCTTGAAGTGCAGCAGAACGGGTGCCTTTAAGGCATACAGTACATACACCTCCATTCTAATTTAGGATGGTCACATAGTGCTAAATAACTTAGACCAGTAACTTGTATATGTACCTTCATAGTGGGTAATAACATGTGTATCGTGTCATGCAAAGGCCTAATTAATTAGGTTGTAGAATCATATACTAGTCTTGGTATGTGTGATGTTATGGTAACTAGCTAAGTTATTACATCCCTTTCTTTTTTCATTAATTAACTCTTAAAAGACATTTAATTCGAGACAAGTATATACGCTTACTTGTAGTTCAAGTTTGTCAACATGCAAAATCTTAGGAAGAAGTTGAACCTCTTGTCAAAACTCTCTGTGGTTTCTAATACTCCCTCTGACCCAAATTAGTTGACTCAAATTTGTTAAGATTTGGATGTATCTAATAGTAAATCATGTCTAGATACAACCAAATCTAGACAAATCCAAGTCAACTAATTTGGGTCGGGGAGAGTATATTAATTGACCATCCGATGGGTACCTCCAAAAGCTTTTTCTTAAAACTTTCAAAGCAATCTACAATTTACTTGTAGTTCAAATTTGACCTAATTTTGATAAATCTACATATAGTTATTCAAGTGGCGGAGTTAGCTAGGAAGTTTCAAAACTCATAAGACATAGGAATAGTTTGTACAACATGTTGGTACACTATATATACTAGTAAGTTGCATGTGCCATGCACGTGAGGCCTAGATAATAGACGTCTGACCTATCATCACTATATTAAATTATAATAGGTAAAGTAGAAAAATATAAATTTGATCAACATCTATAAAGTACGGGTGTATATTTGGTTCTTCTACTTTGTATCATCATATGTGGAAGTCAAATATTATTAGCTACCTAACACTTGAAATTTTTGGTAACATGGTTTAGAGAAACGAGGGAGAAGATTATAATATGATGGAGAAGTGTGTTTTGAGAGGTTTATGCATAGAATTCATTGTGTTCAAGACTATCAATAGAATCTTCTAGATGCTAGAATGGAAGATAAGATCGAATGGCTGGAAATGTTCGGATTCGCGAGTCTCGATCCATAGGTCAATATTCAAAGTTATTCGTACACTATATAGTGGTAAGATGTCTAAAAACATGGCTTGTAGCATTCAGACTGTCTTTATAGAAAGGAACAATCTTGTCATCACTCGGAAAATTAAGAATAGTCTTTCTTGATATTTGGAATCTCACATCAACGTCATTGTTTACTACAAGAAGATGCACCCGTATACCTCCGAAAAGACAATTAATTCAAGAGCAATCTATCGCATTTACTTGTAGCTCAAGTTTGACCTAATTTCGTTAAATTGTCAAGATACAAAATCTTAGCAAGAAGTTGAACTTATTGTAAAAACTATTTGTGGTGGTTTGCGATATATTAAAGCCCCCAATGGTTACCTCCAAAAAAGTAAAACTTTTAATGCAACCTACAATTTGCTTGTAGTTCAAAATTGACCTAATTTCAATAAATCGACATAAAATCACTTTCAAGTGGGGGAAATTTAGCTATAGGAATAAGTTTGAAAACTCATAAAACACAAGAATCATAAGTACAACATGACGGTCCACTATATATGTCTAAAATATTAGCTTGTGGAATTCATATCCATATCCTTCAGACTTTGTTTATGAAAACGAACAATAATCTCATCATCACTCGGAAAATTGAGAATGTTCTTTCCTGATAGTTGGAAACTCACACCGACGATACTAATTACTACAAGAAGATGCATACATCTACCTCCAAAGAGACATTTAATTCGAGAAAAATGTATCGCGCTTACTTGTAGCTCAAGTTTGAGCTAATTTTTTGTTAAATTGTCAAGATGCAAAATCTTAATTAGAAAGAAGTTAAAAACCTATTGTCAAAACTCTTGGTTGGTTTCTGATATATTAATTGACCCCTCAATGGGTACACCTCCAAAAGATTTTTGTAATTCTTTAGAAGCAACCTACAATTTTTTTGCTGTAGTTCAAGTTTGACCAAATTTCGATAAATATAGGCATGAAGTCATTAAAGTGGGGCAAAGTTAATTAGCTATAGGGAGTTTGAAAACTCATAAAACATGGGAATCATAAGTAAAACACGTTGGTTCACTTAAAATTTCTAGAAGCTTGGCTTATGGCATTGAGATCCATATTCTTTAGACTTTCTTTATGGAAAAGAACCATCTCGTCATCACTCAGAAAACTGAGAATTTTCTTTCCTCATAGTTAGAAACTCATACCGACGACATTGTTTACTACAAGAAGATGCACCCATCTACCTTCGAAAATACATTTAATTCAAGAGCAATCTACCGCGCTTACTTTTAGCTCAAGTTTGAACTAATTTCGTTAAATTGATAAGAATTCACTGAAGTGTGCAAAGTTTGCTACGAAGCTTTAAAAATCCTAGTGCTAAAAACTTGGTTATTACGTATAAGAAACCATTGGTCCAAATTGTGTGATAATTGGGGTGGTTGCATTTTATTTTAACTGTGGTAGGTCTCGTAGGAGCGAGGTCCTTGAGAGTTAACACGATCGATGGAAGTACAACTTACATCAAGGACCTCATAAAAAATGAAAATTGCATCCAAGTCCATGCATTTAGCACAATGACCCTAAAACAGAGCAATGAAGTGTGTGTGTTTTGAGGTTTGCACATACTAGCATTCATCATGCTAAAGACTATCAATAGAATCTTTCTCGATTCTAAGGGAAACTAGAAGATCTAACGGTTAGCAAATTTTGGATTTGCGAGTCTTGATCTAACGGTCAATGTTTAAAGTTAATTCGTACATTGTACATTGGTGGTATGGTATTGTAAGAGATACGACAAGATAAAGATAAGATAATAAGTATTGCAAATGGTCGATCTAATGGTAGGTCTCGTAGGAGCTAGATGCTTGAGAGTTAACACGGTGGGTGGAAGTACAAGTATCATCAAGGACCTCATAAAAATGAAAATTGCATCCAATTCCATGCATTTAGCACAAGGACCCTGAAACTGAGCAATGAAATGTGTATTTTGAGGTTTGCGCATACTAGCGTTCATCGTGCTAAAGACTATAATATAAGTAGAATCTTTCTAGATGCTAAGACTTGAACAGAAGATCGAACAGTTAGCAATGTTTGGATTTTCCAGTCTTGAACAAACGGTCAATGTTCCGTACACTATACATTGGTATGGTATTGTAAGATAGATAATACAAGATAAAGATATGATTAGAAGTACTACTGTGAATGGCCGATCTAATGGTAGGTCTCGTAGGAGCGAGGTGCTTGAGAGTTAACACGGTCGGTGGAAGTACAAGTTACATCAAGGACCTCATAAAAATGAAAATTGCATCCAATAGGACCATGCATTTAGCACAAGGACCCTAAAACTGCGCAATGAAGTGTGTGTTTTGAGGTTTGCACATAGTAGCATTCATCGAGCTAAATACTATCAGTAGAATCTTTCTAGATGCTAAGAATGGAAAAGAAGATCCAATGGTTAGCAATGTTTGGATTTTCCTGTCTTAATCAAACGGTCAATGTTCTGTACATTATACAGTGGTATGGTATTGTAAGAGATAAGGCAAGATAAAGATAAGAATTATTGTGAATGGCCGATCTAACGGTAGGTCTCATAGGAGGGAGGTGCTTGAGAGTTAACACGGTCGATGGAAGTACAAGTTACATCAAGGACCTCATAAAAATGAAAATTGCATTCAAGTCAATGCATCATTTAGCACGAGGACACCATGAAACTGAGCAATGAAGTGTGTGTTTTGAGGTCTGCGCATATACTAGTGTTCATCGTGCTAAAGACTATCAAAAGAATCTTTCTAGATGTTAAGAATGGAAAAGAAGATCCAACGGTTAGCAATGTTTAGATTTGCCAGTCTTGATCCAATGGTCAATGTTCAAAGTTAATCCGTACACTATGAAGTGGTATGGTATTGTAAGAGATAAGACAAGATAAAGATAAGATAAGATGTATTGCAAATGGCCGATCTAATGGTAGGTCTCATAAGAGCAAGGTGCTTGAGAGTTAATACGGTCAGTGGAAGTACAAGTACATCAAGAACCTCGTAAAAATGAAAATTGTATCCAAGTCCATGCATTTAGCACAAGGACAATAAAACTGGCCAATGAAGTACTGTGTTTTGAGGTTTGCACATACTAGTGTTCATCTTGCTAAAGACTATGAGTAGAATCTTTCTAGATGCTAGGAATGGAAAATAAGATCCATCGTTTATTAGCAATGCTTGGATTTGCCAGTCTTGATCAAACGGTCAATGTTTCGTACGTTGTAGAATGGTATATATGGTATTCTAAGAGATAAGACAATATAAAGATAAGATAAGAAGTAATGCGAATGGCTGATCTAATGGTAGGCCTCGTAGGAGCGAGGTGTTTCAGAGTTAACAATATCGGTGGAAACACAAGTTACATCAAGGACCTCACAAAAAATGAAAATTGCATCCAAGTGCATGCATTTATTATCACAAGGACCCTAAAACTAAGCAATGAAGTGTGTGTTTTCAGGTTTGCGCATACTAGCGTTCATCGTGCTCAGGACTATCAATAGAATATTTCTAGATGCCTGGAATGGAAAATAAGATCCAACGGTTAGCGATGTTTGGATTTGCCAGTCTTGATCCAAAGATCAATGTTCAAAGTTAATTCGTACACTATATGAAGTCGTGGTACGGTATTGTAAGAGATATATAAGACAAGATAAAGATAAGATAAGAAGTACTGTGAATGGTCGATCTAATGCTAGGTCTCATGGAGCAAGGTGCTTGAGAGTTAACACGGTGGGTGGAATTAAAAGTTACATCAAGGACCTCATAAAAATGAAAATTGCATCCAAGTCCATGCATTTATCACAAGGACCCTAAAAGTGAGCAATGAAGTGTGTGTTTTGAGATTTGCACATACTAGCGTTCATCGTGCTAAAGACTATCAGTAGAATATTTTTAGATGCTAAGAATGGGAAAAAATATCAATCATCCATCAGTTAGCAATGTTTGGATTTGCTAGTCTTGATCGAACAGTCAATGTTCAAAGTGAATCCGTACACTATATGAAGTGGTATAGTATTGTAAGAGATAAGACAAGATAAATATAAGATAAGAAGCACTACGAATGGCCGATTTAATGGTAAGTCACGTAGGAGTGAGGTTCTTGAGAGTTAACATAGTCGGTGGAAGTACAAGTTACATCAAGGACCATATAAAAATGAAAATTGCATCCAAGTCCATGCATTTAGCACAAGAATCCTAAAACTGAGAAATGAAGTATTGTGTGTTTTGAGGTTTGTGCATACTAGCATTCATTGTGCTAAAGACTATCGGTAGAATCTTTCTAGATGCTAAGAATGGAAAATAAGATCCAACGGTTAGCAATGTTTGGATTTACGAGTCTTGATCCAACGGTCAATGTTCAAATAAGTTAATCCCTACACTATGTAGTGGTGGTATGGTATTACAAGAGATAAGAGACAAGATTAACATAAGATAAGAAGTACTGTGAATGGCCGATCTAATGGTAGGTCTTGTAAGAGCGATGTGTTTGAGAGTTAACACGGATGGTGGAAGTACAAGTTACATCAAGGACCTCATAGAAAATGAAAATTGCATCCAAGTTCGTGCATTTAGCACAAGGACCCTGGAACTGAGCAATGAATTAAGTTTGTGTTTTGAGGTTTGCGCATATTAGCGGTCATCATGCTCAAGATTATCAGTAAAATCTTTCTAGATCCAACGGTCAATGTTCAAAGTTAATCCGTACACTATATGGAGTGGTATGGTATTGTAAGAGATAAGACGAGATAAAGATAAGTTAAGAAGTATAGTATTGCGAATGGCCGATCTTTTGAATAACCTTCCCTCCCGATGTTTGGGAAGCAAGTGAAAATTTCGAAAACCATAAAAGTTTGAATTATTGTGCTGCCAAGGACCAAAGTGGTTTCCTTCCTATGTACTGACCATCCCTACTCCACACCAACACACGGCTATGGAACACGTTAGAGACACATAGCCGCCATACCAAGGCACACGTGCACAGCACCATGTGCTTGCTCAATATGTAGAGCTCGTTGGGGAACCCCAAGAGGAAGGTATGATGAGAACAACAACAAGTTTTCCCTCAGTTATGAAACCAAGGTTATCGAACCAGTAGGAGCAAGGAAACACCTCCAAGGTGTTGTTTCCAACTTGGAATCCTACACAACACAACCACGGAACTTCCCCCAACTTAAAGTGAGGTTGTCAATCTCACCGATTTTGCTAAAAACAAAGGATTAAACGTATTGTGTGGAAGATAGTAATTGCTTGCAGAACGTAAATAGAAAACAGTAAATAGCTTTGTAGATTGATGGTAAAAGAATGGACCGGGGTCCATAGTTAACTAGAGGTGATTCTTCTTACGATAGATGACATGTTGGGTGATCAAATTACAGGGGGGAAATTGACAAACATCGAGAAAGCATACATGCATATACTAATCATCTTGACATCTATGAGATTTGACTGGGCATTACAACATTATACATAGACCATAATCCAACTGCATCTATGACTAATAATCCACCTTCAGGTTATCATCCGAACCCCTTCCAGTATTAAGTTGCAAGTGAAATGGATTGTATGGGCACCTAGAGGGGGGGTGAATAGGTGCTACTTCAAATTTTAATGCATTTTCAATTTTAGGCTTAGCACAAAGGGTAAATTCTCTAGATAAACTATTAGGTGGAATTTCCCTATATGCAAACCTATCTACTAGCGAGTAAAGAGCAAGTGAATGAGGAACGGGTAAACCGTAGTGAAGCACGCGGAGACACAAGATTTAGTTTACCGCAGTTCCTTCCTTGTTAAGGGAAGTACGTCTGCGTTGGAGGGGTGGGTGGTACTAAGACCACCACGCCACAATAGGCCTCACCCTGTTCTCCGATGGATCCCGCAACCAAAGGCCTGATCCAACTTTCCACTATGGGGACCCTTCGAGGCGGGTACCGGTGCCTTGACACAACTAGCAGGGCACAACTCCACAATCAACTTGGAGGCTCCCGTAATGACAACAAGCTGCCACAAGAACAAGTTATCAATAACAAAGAACAAGATCTAGATATTGACAAGAATACTAGATCAGGGATTTCTCCAAATGAATGGAGAGGAGTTGATGCGCTTGATCCGTGATGATGATGACGATTCTCTCCTCCTTCAATTCCCCCAAAGATCGAAGCCTTCGGGTGGTTGAAGTGGGAGATCTATAACGGGAGCTCTTTCAAAGGGTCTAAACAATTTTGAGTGAATCAAGAAGTCTGAACGTTGGGGAAGAAGGGATATTTATACCCCCTTCCAAAACCAGGCCGTTGGAGTCTTTGGGGGGCGGATTATCCGGCCCAAGTGAGGGCCGGATTATCCGGCCTGGGGAAAACTCCGCCCCAGACTCAGATTATCCGACAGATAATCCACCCCCACTCTGAGTGTCGCGCTGAGCCTGCCCTTGATCGCCTTCTAGGGGCCGGATTATCTGGCCCCATGTGAAGGCCGGATTATCTGGCCTGGGGAGGAAAAACCGCCCTAGTTCAGATTTTCTGGGAGAAAATCCGACCGGAATCCGAGCGATGCTCCTTGGCAGCCTTTGATCGATTGTGATAGGCCAGATTATCCGGCCCTTGTTGGGGCGGATAATCCGGCCCCCCAAAGCACCTGCAGACTTAGCGCACATGAGAAAACTCCACAGTATTGTTATCTCACACATAAAACACAGGAAAACATGAAATTTTCTTTCAATCTCCCCCTTTTTGGTGTTAGATGACAATACTAGGATTTGCAGGAAAGGATCACAAGACTACCAACAATAAACATGGAAGAGACTCCCCCTCAATGTGTGCATATTAGAATTTTGCATTTGAATACAAATGCACCCAAATTGGTGAATCTATTCCATTGACATAAGAACAACATAATCATACCACCAAGATAGGGAGAGAGGAATCCTTGAAATAACCACAATTATCAACGTGATAACCAATATAAGCGCCTTCCTTGATAAAGATTCCCAGCATAATAGGATATGAATAGATGAATCCATAAGCATAATCCATGAGATAAATCCAGACATCCACCGTCACAGAGTCTCAAACAAACCACAAATCACAAATTTAAAGTTCAACGCTAAATGGGCACCAGTGAGAAAACGACGAATAGGAAAAAAATGCAAGTGCTTATGCTCGACCCATGCAAATCCTCGAAGACCTAATAGAACTACTTCTCCCCCTTTGGCATCGAGACGCCAAAAAGGAAGAAAAGTGATGCTAGTGCCCCAAGGGATCACTCGTAGTCCTCATCCTCGTCCTCGTCCTCGTCCTTGTTCCCATCCTTGTACTCATCTTCAAGCTCCTCAGTGTCATCATCCTCATCATCAACAGTGTGATTCCCATAAGAACATGAGATGAGCAAAAACAACCAAAAAGATCCATAAAAATCCAATTCTCCTCAAGGGAGAGGGCGGTGGCCGAAGCCACCTTGTTGGAGTGTATGGTGTGACACCGCGAAGATATATCTTGGGTTCATGACCAATACTCATCAATAAGCTCACATATCACAAAATGATATTAAGAGAAATGATTTATTTTGCTTTTGGCATTATAGGGGGAGGGTTAGCCCAATTAATTAGGACCACACTCCCCCTATATCCATGCCCACATCTAGACCAAATAAGACTAAGATGTATGAGTGAGTGCATGGGTAATCAAGACAAACTCATGGAATCAATGATATTGAGCTCATTCCTCAAGTAGCAGAATCTTGCTTCATCAAGTGGCTCCGTAAAAATATTAGCAAGTTGGTTCTTCGTGCCCACAAAAGATAGATCAATATCACCTCGAGCAACATGGTCGCGAATAAAATGATTCCGAATCTCAATATCGCCTTGTGTGCTGTACCGGATTGTACGCAATTTTGATTGCACTTTCATTATCACATAAAAGAGGCACTTTGTGACAATTGACATCGTATTCCTTTAAAGTTTTCCTCATCCACAATAACTGAGTGCAAGCACTAGCAGCAACAACATATTCAGCTTCGGCGGTAGAGAGAGATATACAATTCTTCTTTTTAGATGACCAACACACTAGAGATCTTCCCAACAATTGACAAGCTCCAGAAGTGGATTTCCGATCATCCTTATCACCAGCCCAATCTGAATCAGTATAACCACATAGAGAGAAATTGGAGCCCTTGGGATACCATAGACCAAAGTTAGGGGAATAAACCAAATATCAAAAGATCCTCTTGACCACCACTAAGTGGCTTTCTTTAGGAGCTACTTGATACCTTGCACACACCCCCACACTCAACACAATATCGGGTCTAGATGCACAGAGGTAAAGAAGAGAGCCGATCATGGACCGATATACCTTTTGGTCCACATCTTTACCATGGGGGTTGAGTTCAAGGTGACATTTTGTTTGCATCGGAGTGGCGACACCATTAAGATCCGTCATCTTGAATCTCTTGATCATGTCTTGGATGTACTTTGCTTGATTGATGAAGGTTCCTTCTCTAAGTTGCTTGATCTCGAATCCAAGAAAGAACCGTAATTCCCCCATCATAGACATCTCAAACCTGTCAGTCATAAGCTTTGAAAATTCATCATTAAAAGCTTTATTAGTAGAAACAATGATGATATCGTCTACATATAGTTGGCATACGAAGAGCTCCCCCTTAACCTTCTTAGTAAAAAGAGTGGGATCGATTTTCCCAACTTCGAAGCCACGGTCTAGCAAAAGCTCTTTAAGGTGCTCATACCACGCACGTGGGGCTTGTTTAAGGCCATAGAGTGCCTTATCGAGTTTGTAGACATGGTTCGGGAAGTTAGGATCCTCAAATCCCGGGGGTTGTGATACATTGCAAATGTATCTATAATTTTTGATGTTCCATGCTTGGTTTTATCCACTTTCTTGTGTTTTGTCCACACTTTGGAGTACTTTTCATATGATTTCTTGGACTAACCTATTAAAAAGAGCCACAGTGCCAGCTGCCTGTTTTCTGCTATTTTTGGTTCCAGGAAAGTCAGAAAATGACTATTCTCGGAATTGGACGGGACAAAATCCAAAGTGCCTATTTTTCCGGAAGTCATTAGATGCCAGAATATGAGATGGAAAAGGGCCAGAGGGTGGCCACACCACCTGGCCATGCGGCTAGGCTTGGCCCATGCCAGGGGTGGTGTGGCCAGCCCAGGCACCCCCTCGGCCTCTCCTTTCGCCTATATATTGCCCTCAGGACAAAAACCCTAAGTACCCGATCAAAAATCCACGAAAGAGTCTGTAGCCACTGATGTCTACGCACTTCTATTCTTGTAGACAGTTGTTGGGCCTCCAAGTGCAGAGGTTTGTAGAACAGCAGCAAGTTTTCCCTTAAGTGGATCACCCAAGGTTTATCGAACTCAGGGAGGAAGTGGTCAAAGGTATCCCCTCTCAAGCAACCCTGCAATCAATATACAAGAAGTCTGTTGTGTCCCCAACACACCCAATACACTTGTCAGGTGTATAGGTGCACTAGTTCGGCGAAGAGATAGTGAAATACAAGTGGTATGGATAATTATAAGTGGTAATGGTGCTAGAAAATATCTTGATGGTGTGGAAGAGACTAAAGGTAAACTGAAAGAAAGATGGAAGCAAGCAAACATGTAATAGATCTAGTTGCAAATGGTGTTTCAATGCTTAGAAACAAGGCCTAGGGATAACATGTTCACTAGTGAACACTCTCATATAGATATATTCTTCTTTATGATACTACGTTGAACTACTCTCCGGTTGGACACTCTAATCCATGGTAGGGCTATAATAGCACTCCTCAAAGTTCGCTTTCCCCATCTAGATAACCCCACACTATCACCTTGAGCACTAGATGGTTCCAACGAACACCATAATTTCATAGAGACATCCAACTCCAAATATAACTCATAACAAGTATTTGTAATCTCTAGCCTAAGTGCCACCATGGTGTGCACGCTATCACTTTCACACACATAGGGAGAGCAGAGATCTATTAAAGCACTTAAGTAGCAAGGTAGATCTACTTAATTACAAAGCTCATGATCACAATATGATCATGCATAGAGAGAGAGAGAGATGAACACATAGCTACCGGTAGAACCCTTAGCCTCGAGAGAGAACTACTCCCTCATCATCATGGGAATCAGCAATGGTGATGGAGATGGTGGTGGAGATCGATGGAGATGGCTCCGGGGGCACTTCCCCGTCCCGGCAGGGTGCCGGAACAGAGACTTTCTGTCCCCCGAATCTCCCCTTCGGTGGTGGCGGCGCTGTGGAACTTTTCATGGCTGGAGGCTTTACTCTCCAGGGTTTATGCATCGGGAGGCTCTTATAGGCAAGAGGGAGAGGCCGAGGGGGTGCTGGGGTCGGCCAGACCACCCCCTGGACCGGGCCAGGCCTAGCCACGCGGCCAGGTGGTGTGGCCGGCCCCCGGCCCTTCTCCGTCTCATATTCTGGCATCTGATGACTTCCGGAAAAATAGGAACTTTGGCTTTTGTCCAGTCCAATTCCGAGAATATTCATTTTCTGACTTTCCAGGAACCAAAAACAGCAGAAAATAGGCAGCTGGCACTATGGCTCTTGTTAATAGGTTAGTCCAAGAAATCATATGAAAAGTACTCCAAAGTGTGGACAAAACACAAGAAAGTGGATAAAACCAAGCATGGAACATAAAAAATAATAGATACATTTGCAATGTATCAGCCGTCATCGTCTCCATCCCTAGATCGGGAGGGATCTGAAGCTCTTCCCGGCACTCTGCCAGAGAGGGGAATTCACCCTGGAGGCCTTCTTCATCATCATGCAAGCCTCCGGTGTGATGCATGAGTAGTTCATCTTTAGACTACGGGTCCATGTAGTAGCTAGATGGCTGGTTCTCCTCCTTTGTGCTTTCATGTCTAGATCTTGTGAGCTTTTTTCATGATCAAGATCATATATTTGTAATTCTGCATGTTGTGTTCGCAGGGATCCGATGGATATTGAGATGCTATTTTAGATTGATTATTGATTCTATCATGTCTTTGTTATTTGTGATCTTGCATGCTTTCCGTTGTTAGTAGCTATCTTGACCAAGTAGATGCTAGCAACTCCAAGAGTTAGTATTTATGCTCGATAGTGGGTTCATGTCTCTGGTAATCTGGGAAGTGACAAAAATCTCTAAGGTACTAGATGTGTTGTTGCTACTAGGGAGAAAACAACAATCCTTTGTTCATAGAACAATCGTATTGTTTACATTACACGCAATTCGTAAAGCAATAATCTGTTGCTTGCAACTTAATACTGGAGGGGGTTCGGATGATAACCTGAAGGTGGATTATTAGTCATAGATGTAGTTGGATGGCGGTCTATGTATAATGTTGTTATGCCCAATCAAGTTCCAAAGGAGTCAAGATGGTTAGTATATGCATGTATTGCTTTCTCGATGTTTGTCAATTGCCCTGCTGTAATTTGTTCACCCAGCATGTTATCTATCTTAAGGAGAGCCACCTCTAGTGAACTATGGATCCCGGTCCTTTCTTTTACATACAACCTATAAACTGTTTATTGCTTTGTGTTTACTTTCTCCAAACTATTACTTCCTTCCATTCGATACGTTTAATCCTTTGTTTTCAGTAAAACCGGTGAGATTGACAACCTCATCGCAAGTTGGGGACAAAGTTCTGTGGTTGTGTTGTGCAGGTCTCCATGTTGCTACTAGCACCGGTAGTGCGCCCTGCCAAGGCTCAACTAGCAACACCTTTGGGGTGTTTCCTTGCTCCTACTGGTTCGATTAAACCTTGGTTTCATAACTGAGGGAAACTTGCTGTTGTGCTCATCATACCTTCCTCTTGGGGTTCCCAATGAGCTCTACATCAACACTGAGCCATCAAGCACTTTTCTGGCACCGTTGCTGGGGAGTCAAGGACATCTTCACAAGGGGAGTCCCTCATAACCAATCTCTTTACTTTGTTATTGTTGTTTTGCTTAGTTTATTTTTGCTTTGTTTGCTTGTTTCCTTATCAAAAACACACAAAAATTAGTTTTACAAGTTTGCTTTATTTATCAAAAGCACACAAAAATTAAGTCGCCTTTAGTTGTCACCTCTTCCTTAGCTCACCATGTTGATCCCTAAATTCACCCTGAAAGACCTTTCAATTGGTAGTGGTTCTATAATTGGGAAAGATAATATTGAAGAATTCTTTAATCATGTTAGTAAACATGAGGATTGCTGCATCTTCTTTAATTTACATGTTAGAAGCTAGGTTTGTTAACCTCAACCCCTTAATGCAAGTAATGTTTCTTAAGCTTAAAGAAATTGAGGACCCTGAAAAGAGGGATTTTATTCTAGAAACTTTGTTTAAGGAGTTCTATGATGTTGCCAAGGAAGCTAGTAAAGTCTTTGAACACTTCAATATGCTAGGCTCATGCATAGATGTTGTTGGTACACGAGAAGAGATGAACAAAACCGAACCTAACGGGGAGGAACCTAAGATACCAATACCCTTTAAACTAGTAGCAATACATGAAGCCATAGAAAAGAATCTTGATTGGATTGTTCCTGAAAACCCTTTTGATGAAAATAGTGAACCTAAGAGCATTGAGAGAGGATCCTCTATAACTTATTTGGAAGATATATCTTACCTTGCTGAAGATATTTCTGGTATTAATCTTAATGCTTTTTCATTTGAGAACACTTGATTCTTTCTTGCTTCTTATGCCTAACTTAAAGGCGTTAAAGAAAAGTACTTATTGGGAGATAACACAAAAGTTTTATATGAGTCTTGGAACTTATTACCTCTGTAATACCCTATCCTTATCTTTTTTATTTTCTTTTTGTGCCAAGAGTAACCTCTAATGAGAGATAAATAATGGTTGGGAAAGTTGTTGTCCCGAAACAGATTTATGTGCTTCACCGTAAAAATTCGTGTAAAATCTCTTAACGTTTTTTTGAGGCGTGAACTTTTCTGCTTCTGCCCCAGGTTGTTATCTAACTTTCGTTAGTTGAACACTTTTTGGTTTGAGAAACAGAAGGTCTTCTAAAAAATTCGTCTTTACCTGCTGATCTGTTTTGACAGATTTCTGCCATTTTCTACATTTGCTTCTTGTTGGTTCCTTCTTGAGTTCCTTTGGGGAATTGAGCTTTTTGAGGGAAGTGCTACAGTATCTAGTGTTCTAATGAAAGTTTATTTGGTGTTAGAACTGAACCTTAAGACGTATTTATCTTGAGTGCACTAATGTTGCTAATAAAGATTGTGTGAAGTTTTGTATGAAGGAAATATTTCAGGTGTATGGAAGGAATGAGCAATGAGATGAAGGATGGACTAAAGCTCAAGCTTGGGGATGCCACATGTGTCATCCCAAGAAATATCCAAGAAGTACAAGCGTGAAAGCTTGGGGATGCCCAAGGCATCCCCTTCTTCATCAATAAAAATCCCAGGTTCTTCCTGTTCGTCCATTCGGGACGGGGCAGGCAGCCCACATACATGAAAAAAGAGGGGGGGTACCTTGTCTGTCGGTCGAAGAAGGCAACAAACAAGTGGAAGCAACCGATGCTTTGGTCATTCGACTCCTTGATGCCAGTATGTGCTTGCTGTCATGCTGGCAAAAGCGGGGGTTTCGGCCGGTTTTACCTACTATTGGATTTGAACCAATGACTCTCGCCGTATGAAAGCGATACTCTAACCGCTGAGTCAAGTAGGTCAAGCTGAGTCAAGTCAGAGAAAATCGAAAAAAGAGAAAGCCAACCAAAGCGCAACCAGAGTTCTCCGTGGGGTGGAGCGCTAAGAAAGAGAAAGTGTTATCGCTATACGAAATGAAGCAGCGGCTAGCACACTAAGATAAACCACTTGGTTTAGGCCCCTGCTTAGTGGCATGTGATTTCAACACTATTCTAGAGGTATATTACAAAAATGGTGGGAGAGACCTCTATGTTCCTCAGCTTAAATCATTCTATGATTGTTTACAATTATGTCATCTATTTGACATGAGGGCTAGAGCATCAATATAACTTAGATGGATCAGGAAGCGAATACGCTCTGTAGTGTCTATCATAGACATTGAAGGCCCATGCCAATGCCAGAGTTGTGACTTCCTTGCTTATGGTTTGCTGTCCATTCACATAGATTCCGTTAATGGCATGGGTTTGATGCTTTCGGATGGCGTACTAAGAGTTAGTTCTCGATCAATCGGTGTATCCGCCACAGGACACACCTCCCTCCTTCTCTCAACCATCCGAACAATAAGATTTGAGCAATTCTGTACTTTCCTACCGCTTTTCTTTGCACTACTTTCGCAGGAACAAGACCTTATGCATTGCTTGATTTTCGCACTGCTAATTCAATCAACACAAGTATCCTAACACCAGGATATGGCTAAGAACTATCCCTTTCTCCTTTCTACACCCCTCTGTGAAATCAAGTGTGACCTTGTGAATCATTTGATTAGATGTCATTATCTGTAAAAAGTTTCCTGGACCTGGAAGCTATAGCAGATCAGATTTCTGGTATATTCTAGCACTTAGCTCCTGTGCATGGACGATAGTGCCTTTCACATGCAAATGAATGTATTAGAAAGGAAGGGAGAAACTCATGTTCCATCTCTACACTGACTAGACTATGCTGTGTGCTTTCGAGAATATTCACACTACCGGCGAAAGGAAGCGGATAAGCTTATCACGAACGGCGCATCCTAGGATAGAGAAATATGTATCATCCCTTTTGGAGATGACTACACTACCGGGGAAAGAATCCATAAAATACTAGTGTGTTCAATTGGAAGATCATAAGTAGGACGGATAATATCCAAAGACACCAGTCCATCCAATTCCCTAAACTTTAATCAAATCAAGAAGAAACTAAAGAAACCACGGAAGAAAAGCAATGGTTGTTCAAGGATAGGTCCCACAATGAAAGTATTAAGAAATCTAAAGTAGATTGGCAAGAAAGAGCAGTTGGTCATCTCAGAAAGATAGATAAAGCTAAATCTAGGAAAGCAAGCTAGGAAACCCTAGATAGGAGCAATCCGTTCCACCACTCCTGAGAATTTAGGGCATAATCACCCGCGGAGCAACTGGGGTACTCAACACTGTAGTAGTACAGTCGGTTGTCTTTCTCTAGCCAATAACACGGCAAGAGGTGGACAGCAATGAAATTGAGGGTAATGACAACAAACTCAATCCCAACACTTAATGCAAACGGCTCTAAATAGTCTAAAGATACGAATTATTCGACCGAGATGGGTTTACCTCACTCGTTTGTAGAAACACTTTCGAAAGAACAGACAAGATCCACCAGATAATAAATTGGTATGCCACGCACGGCTGCTCCGGCGAGCGACGGGGGCACGGGCGCGGTGTTTCTCGCAGTTGCTCGATGGCTAGGGGAACAGAGAAATCCCCTTTCGAAATTACTTGATTATCCCTCGACTAGGAAACAAGAGTACTCTTAACCATAGGAAAGAAGCTAACTCTGAAAAAGAGAAATGGAATCATCGAGATAGGAGCTAGTTCCTGGATTGAGAGAGTTCTGCCCAATGCCTAAATTAGATGGTGGATCTTCAGCTTTAGCGAGTTCACTCGTAGAAATGTCCGTTTGATTGCTCCTCGGGTGCTTCCTTCTTTAAAATCTAGATTTCCTAGAATCATACCTTCATCCGTTCTTGGCAAGCCTTCTTCTTTGATGGTATAGATGAAGACACCGGATCCCCATCCTTAGCCAAACCTTCAATTCAAGCTAGGGCAACAAAGGTTTCATCAGAAAGGAATTTTTGGTGTCTAGCTCAGCCACTAGTAAGGAAAGGAGCAGATCATCCTGGTATCCCAGCAGAAGGGCTCTACGGGATAAGCGAGCAAGCGTCATAGGGTCAAGTTGAAGAGTCACCCTTGCTTTTGTCAGAAGTCATTCCTTCTTTCGACACTGGGTAAAGACAAGAAGGCGGCTTTGGTAAAGAAAGAACCGACAGGAGTTTTCAATTCCGGATCAACAAGGCGAAGTAGCCATGGCCCATCTTAAGAGATTAAGTGCTTCATTTCACTTAAAACCTACATTCCCTCCGGGAGCACTCTTTCTTATACATTTGCTCGGTTGACTGAGTGCATTTACTAGCATTTTATTATCCTTTGAGATAGGAATCCATCAATAAGAATAAAGATTAGAACTCTTGCCCGGCGTGGTGGCTTCTCGTAGGCAACCCTGTTGCTTCTCTGGCCTTCACTTCTCACTTATACAATAGGAAAGAGCGGGGTTTCTTGTCCAAGAACACAGAAATAGTTCATTGATTTTTCCTTTCCATTCTGTTTCTGAAAAGGATACCCCCGAGGCCATCTATAGATTTGAGACTGGCTTCCTTAAGCTGCTACTTTGTGAGCCATAGATTGCTAGATCCTCTAAGCTGTAGAAAAAGAAAGTAAGACGAGATAGATAGGACGAACGAATGGCTTAATAAGCTGAACACCCACATAATCGATATTTTAAGAGAGATACCATAACAACATAGACCACCCGGGCCACCGGCTTTCTCACTCAATTCAAAATGCAAGTTTGGGTCACTCACATATGCTATTTTCTACCAACTGAGCTATGACGTCATTTTCTAGTAGACTCGTCGGCAGAAGAGATGCAATGCATTTCTTGGGGTTGGACCTGAGGACATCTACTTTGCGCTTGAACTTCCTTCTTTGTTTGGTCTTCCACACGGCGAGTAGAAACCTTTCCTCCCTTGCCTTTCTCATTTCCTGCACACCTTTAAGCTATACAAACAACGA
Organism: Avena eriantha; assembly: GCA_910589775.1. NCBI lineage: Eukaryota > Viridiplantae > Streptophyta > Magnoliopsida > Poales > Poaceae > Avena > Avena eriantha. The sequence continues at coordinate 289,626,792 of OU342744.1, read as the reverse complement.
TATTATTCCACCAAAGCTATGTTTTAGAAGGCCCAAGGTATCGAGTCTGACGCCTATGACACAGGTTTGCACGTATAAAGGTAGACGAGGCAGTAAGATGGTCTTGTAAAAGAAAAGGGAATGCAGTTTCTCAATAAATGCAGATTTCGCTTTGTTTCCAAATGATAGATAACCTTTTCGGCCTGGTATTGACAAACAAGCCCGCCTGGGAAAGTCTGCTTCTTCCAGTAGCAACCTATACTATCATTCTGTTCTTAAAATAAAGTGAACATCGACGGTATCTCCCCAATGTCTATCGAAGCCTTGAATAACCCGAAGCTGATTGATTCACCCTAAGAATCAATAAGCAGATTCCTAGTATCTTCGGTGGATAGACAGGGCGCAAACCACCCCTATTCTTGTTGACTTCTCTGTCCGAGGTAACATAATGTAATGCCCGAGAACCCACCTGTCCGCCCTAAGATCAGAATAATGCAGAAGCAAAGGACGAGCCTATCGATGAGGATGAACACCATACTTGTTTCCTCTGGCACTTGAGACTTACAATACAGGTAGTCATAATTCTATCGATTATGATCACGCACCACCGTTAGGTGACATCCAGACTTGTCTTAATCATATAGTCATTCAATATCTGTTTGATAGACCATTTGCTAGGAAGTATCCATGAATCGTTTTCACACGGTGTGAGCAGGAGGTTTTCATAGTCAACCATGTCTCTTCTAATAAGCATATAAGTGCACTAGAGATAGAGGGATTTTTAGACTCTATCAAAGGGATAAGTGGGCATGTGAGTTCCATCTATCGTACTGATGCGCCTGAGCCTGAGAAATGAGATGGTTCTGTCCCGCCACATAACTAGAATGGGATAGTATTCTATAGAAAGGGTAGGAGGCAAATACAAATATGGCTTCATAATAGCGGTTCTTTAACTGTTCATAAAATTATTGATTATTGATTGCATTGGAAGGAAATTCTGGTTGAAAAAACACAAACCAAGCATAATGGAAGAAACAATTTATTAAGGCATTGGAAGAAACAATACTATTTGGAGTAGACTAATATTATTAAGTCATTGGAAGAAATGATACTATTTGGAGTAGACTAATCTTATGAAATACAATGGTGGATATGAGTTCTCTGATTTCTTTTCGATTGAGTCATACCAGTGAATCCTCAACCCATCTTAATCCATTTTGTTAGAATTCGGTAATTCATCTTAATGAAGAGTGCAGGATCCTGCATTAGGGAGGCACTGTGCTATTTTCATACTATCATTTTGGATTAGTGAAATAAACGTTTCAACGATAGATGAGTGGATTCTAGATCTCGGGTCTGCTCTTTTAGGTTCTTAAACAATAGGAGCCGTATTTCTATAGATATCCTATAGATTATCATTAGCTTGTAAATGAATAGTGTTCAATCACTCATAAATTCATTGTGCAAACTCTCCTATTTTCCATTTGGATTACAGGTGGGGCATTATATTAGCCTTATACTCATCCACATGGTTAGGAGTATTTGATTTCTCACCTAAAAAATCTTTTGCATCCCACACTTTGATTTTGCAATCAATTAGGGTTATGACTTTTCTTTCGTGAGGAATGCAAGGCATGTATGGATCTATATCAGATTCAATATCACATGTAGTTCCAAAGAGTTTGCATTCATCTAATACCTTTTATGGATCAATATCCAAATCATCATATTCATCAGGAATTGGTATAATCACTTTAGTACCCAATCGGTAAAAAGGATTTCGAGGATATAGTTTGCTAAACTTAGCATCAAACTCATCAATTAAGAATATATGAAATAGTACATGTGTTAGTTCACCTATAACTGGAATATGATTCAAATACAGTCCATTTGAATTTGTATTTAAAGTACTACAAATTGGTAGGTGAACAAAGCTATCAATCAGTCTTTTTTCAATAGTTGTGAAACCAATGGTGAGGATTGGTCACTCACATGAGTAATCCATAGTTGAAAAACGATCTCCTTTTCTGCTATAGGCAATTCTGGAACAGGATGGCATATGATATATTCCCTTGGAGCATAGGTTACTCACCTAACTAGCCAATTGGTTTAGACCATTTCCCTTATCCTTTGGATCAACGGTTGACATTATTGGATACGTTGGGCCTTGCAAAGTCGGTATCAGGGTTTGTTTGCAGTTGAAAGAAGTGGATGAGCATTTTCAACAGAGCCAAGTCCATTCTCGGATAGTTAATTGGTACAGCTGAGGACAAACTTCCTTCTTTCCCCGCCGGCTTATGATGATTTCCATTTCAAGTGTTCAAGGTTGTGTAATGTTTCTTCTCGTACCTGCAATAAAAAGGATGCACAGGAGCTTGAAATGAACTATTCCGCGAAGAGAAGATCCCAGCTTGTAGCTGTAGAATTGGAAACGTTGGATATCGAAGTCAGAAAGACCACTACGACCCTCTGGATTCTCTCTTCCAAACGCAAAATCTTAACTGATAAGACAGGAAGATATGTTGATACTACTCCGGTCCACTTCGGTGAGGTGCCGCAGCATCGTCCGGCCACTGCCCTATTCTACTTCGGTGGGATGGGGGCCCTCGTCGACGGCTTCCGGCGACGGGTGATAAAATATTCAGGTACGAGATCATGTGGGAATCTCACAATGGGTTTACTTCCATGCTGAAACATGCTTGGCAAGGAGAACTAGGAGCAACTACGTTGCCGGATATACAGCGCAAGTTGGCATCCCTTTCGGGCGCGCTTGATTTCTGGGGAAGGAGAATTTCGGTACTGTCCGAAAGGAAATCAAGCAGCTCACAGAAGGAAAAAGACAACAACTAGGAAACAGAGTGTTGGCTCAGTTGAACAAAAAAACTAGGCCCTTTACTAACTAGCCTGGATAATCCCAATCAAGTTGATCAAAACAATCGATCTTTTTCTAAACAAGTACAATCTGGGCAAGCCCTTCGCCGGCCGAAAGCCTTATTACCCGTAATAGCGGGACAGAACTGAAGGTAGGTAGTACGAAAATACGACTCCTATTGTCTTATGCTTTATAGCTTGAATCGCCCATCCACTTTAGAATCTAGGAAAACGTTACTATTGCCGCATTGGAATTATCTTACCCGAGGATAGGGGCCACTGACCCAGCCTCAACAAGAGGATGAAGAATATGGAAGAACTGGATAGCATTACTGTTTACCTAGGATTCTTTTCTGCTCTCTTCCTTCATTTATTTGGAGAGGAGCAAAGCAAGAGCGCTGGTCTCCCGCCATATGCACGTGCAGAAAGAATACGAGAGAGAGTTAGAGGCTGACCCACATGAGGTGAAAGCTCCTTTTTTTTTCTTCCACTCCTTCATCTGAAGCCGACTAGTAGCAATAAATGCTATAATATTGACTTCCATAATCTAATTTTTTTTCCGGGATGTAATCCCATAGATATGCAAAATTGGACTTATGTAAATTCAACTGGATGACTTTTGCATCCTGATGATACTGAATCGGATCAATATTTGGAATATCAATATCTGATCTATCAAATCGATTCATCATCGAGAATTTCATAGTATAACATAGGAATTTTAGCAAAACAAACTCCGAATTGGGATTTCTTATTGGATCAGGAATCCCATTGCATTTTGCATCCTTTTCCCTTCTTCTGGCTTTCTTACCTTTGGCTCGCAATAGAGCTAGGGTCCTGATCGAGCAAGACTACGTCCTATCTATCTACATCTCCAAACACAATATCTTGAGTACCTATGATGGTGACTACATCTGCTAGCATGTGATGTTTGGACATAGAATCGAGTCCTTGTGAATGGGCAAAGCCAGGTGCTCTTATTTTACAACGGTAGGGACGATTACTCCCATTACTGATAAGAAAGACACCAAATTCACCTTTAGGTTCTTCAACTGCGGTATAGGTAGAAGGATATGGTACGGAAAAACCTTCTGTATAAAGTTCGAAATGGTGAATTGAGGTAGAGTAGACCGATGACCCGGTAGTCATTTGGCCGGCTATGGAAAGAAAAAGCTTGCATCTGCTCCCCCTAAACTATAACAGGTCCCATCTCTCTCCAAACCTAACGTGGTAGTTTCCCATCATAAGGCTTTCCATCTATAGATTGAGCCATTACCCACCAAGGATCCCATTTGTTCAGAACTCAGTCGACTGCTTCTATAGATAAGGCGGAACGTCCTTAGTTCCGCATTATAACACATAGTCTCCGACGCTACTACAGAACTTCACTAACTCGAAGCGCCTCGCTATGAGAATGACGCGTCGCTAATGCTCGGCTAAGTCGAGAACCCTCGCGCTGACCATTCGCTTTCTCAGTAGAGAAAGCGCTTCTCTTTGCCCCTTAATTTAATAAAGTATTTGGAAAGAAAAGAAAGAGATTATTGGTTTTATTGCTCCCGCTTCCTCATCTGTGCTCGTCAAGCCAACTAAGCTTTTTGGGAGGTGAAAGAGGGGTTGAAGCGGACATGTCGAAATGACCACATCGAAGATATCTATATACACAGGAACGCTTATTCCGGACTGCGTTCCGGAAAAAGTATCCTACTTGACAGAAAGGGCGGGCACTCTCGGCTCGGAGGTAGGTACTCTCGTCTTTCAACCCCACCGTCACTTTGAATTTAGTGGGGCACTGTTTACTTACAGCCTCTACGAGTTGCAAGTGAATGGGGCCGGTGCGTGGTGAACGGAAGGGTTCATCAAGCCATTTGTCGCCTTAACCCCTAAACTAAATAGGAAGAGGGGTACTTGACTAATAGGGGCAATTGCATTGCACCTGACTGTGAGGGACCTCTTGATACCTTATGTTCACTTCCTAACTAGTAGCCGGTTTCCTGTCGCGGAAGCCTTTTCCCAGTGCGCGGAGCCCCAATGAGGAAGGTGTTAGTGCTTTCTCCTGGGGTCAATAATGCTAATCCCTCTTTTTGTGCTGGGAAGAAGTTAAGAAAAGGCGAAGCCTTCTCTTGATTTCCCAACCTGTTGCTTCTAAAGGTTACCCTCTCTCGGCTGGATTTGGGTCCAGCCTACTACGAGGATCCCGTATCCCGTACATCGTCTTTCTCCCTCCTGGGTTCCCGTGGTTCCTATGCCGCCGCGTTTCCCGGTCCTTTTCTTTTAGTGCTTTGACCCGAAGTGATATCTTGACGCGTTTTCCGTGGATAAGATGGCAACGCTCCAGCTCACTAAAGAATGGGACGGTAGTGCTCCGCCGGCAAGCTCGTTCTGATCTTGGATGCAGTACATTGGAATCCTGAAGCACCACCACGAACGCTACCGCATGTGCGCCTGCGGTGCGGTAAGGCACCACCCTATTGTGCCAGCAGCCAACTCCGGCGTGTCAGCTTAGTTATCCTCATCAAGCCACAACCTTGATGTCTAGCTTCCCAACTGGTAGACGGTTCCCTTTCCCCCGGATCAATGAAGAAGGGAGAAGTCAGTTGATTCTTTCGAAGAACCGGAAGCGAAGCGCTATGCCAGGGCGAGGGGACGGGAAAAAAACAGCTCCGAAGAAAGATATTGGGGTTCCCAATGCTTCTCCACGCCCAACGAGATGCGCCGACCTTGGGATGCTTTACTCCTAACCCCACGGCGGTTCCGAGACAGAGCTTAACCTGAGTCTCGGTTAAGAATGGCGATGATCTACGTTTCACACGGCACATGATTCCATGGATAGTTTCATTCGAGATCGTGATGGAGGACATAGCTTACGATCATCGGCTTTGATCATGCCACTAGGCATTTTATTAGGACATTGCACAATGATCCGAACACATTGTCGCATCTCTTCCATACGGATACAGTAACGATCATAGCGATCTCCTCTGGTACCTACTGGTACGTCAAGATCCGATTGGTCATGAACATCGTAAGGTACTGCTCTTCGCGAATCCCAGCATACCCCAGGTTGGGATGGGTAGGCCCACCACTTCACTTTCACTTAGGCCTGGGCCAAGTCAGTGGGGGGACCCTGTCGGGCTCCTTCCCCCCCGAAACAAACTGTACGTGGGAGTTTCCCTTCATACGGCTTGAATCATTCACACATGCCCCGAGAGGCATCTTTCCTTATGATCTAGTGGTTCACATGCGCGCAAACGAGCACCGGCCGCAACAACAAGGAACTATGACCAATAGAGTCAGACATAGAGCGTCATACTTCTTTTTCTTGTGATGGTTGAGGAGTTTCTTTCTCAGAGGGTGCGGGACGCTTGCGGAGTCCGTGCCTTCCGTACCACCACAGGTCGTTCTTGGGCAGATCCCGCTCCTAAACATAAGGGAGGGATAGGGGGAAAGGGGCCGGGCCTATCATATAATTAGGGTTGTAGAAAGACCACTTTCATTCGACGTTCCGGGGAGCCCGATTCGATCGACGAATTTGGCGAGCTGATCCGCTTTGATCCAGGAGAAAGCCCAGTCAGCCACCTTTTCTGTGCAGGTCACCCGACCTACAGCTCGGCCTTCACTTTTTGAGACTTCCTCTACCCACATCTCTATGTGCCCGCAGCATTTTCATATGGAGAAAGATGGGCTTACCATGTTCCATCAATAGCACCTAACCTATGCCGATTTTGGCAGACCGTGCTCCACCCCGGTGAACTCATGTGGTTTCGATGTGCCTAGAGGCCAGAGGTGAATCCGTTCACGGTCCATAGGACCAACACCATTCAAAGGTTGATGGCCCACCCCGCCTAGAATAGGAATCTTTGACTGGGCTTACACACATTCACTCACTTACGCTGTCCCCCCTTAGCTCACCCTAGCCCCGGGTACGTCGTCTCCAAGGCCTCACACAAAATCTTTACTGACAACATATGCAAGCTTTTGTAGGGTTAGGCAGAACAGTTGTTGCCTGATGGGAACTTCCCCCATATTTCTATCAATGTCTTCATGTCGCACGACCTCTTAACATTACACCAATGAATCCCCAATCCTTTGCTTGTTGTGTAGTAACAGTACCAATATCCACTAATCGTTGTTTCCAGATACGGTTGCCAGTTGACATCTCTTCTAATTTGTCGATACGATAAGCAAATTGTTGTGTGGAGGGATCAATATCTCGACATAAGCCAAGAGGAAGATCTTGTGCCACTCCACTAGGTCGTATGAAACTGGCATGCATCCTGGCTCCCGGGACTCTTTCATAGAATTCCAACAATTTCTCCCGCTCCTCAAAAGCCCAAAGGAACGGAGTTGATGCTCCCACATCCATAGCATGAGTAGTTGAAGCAAGTGAATGATTTGAAATTCGAGTTATTTCACAGAACAACACTCTTATATATTGAGCTCGTAATGGTACCTCACAATTCAAAAGTCTCTCTACGGCTGAAGAATGAGCGTGTTCTTGGGCCATCGTAGAAACATAGATAGGGTCAACGACGGAATGAACAACGAAACTTTACGATAGTTTTTTCGTACATGTTCACTTGCATCACATACACAAGTGCTCTCTGAACCGTGTAATAAGGTCACCCATAACACGGCTCTCCCACTGGAGTTACCTTAGCCCCGGGCCATGCTATTCCATGATATTGGAAAAAGGCAGCCTAATTATTATCATCGTCTTGAAAGCTGGGCGCCTTTTGAATATGAGTGGGGCTCCTAGTCTAGGCGGCGCCTTCGTGGAGCCAAACCGAAGGAAGAGCAAAAGGGTGAGGCCACACCCGACTTAGAATAGGAGGGGGGCTTAGCTCTAGATCCCGCCTGCTTGCAGAAATGAATGGATCAGAAAGGGGGCTAGGTTCTATTTCAGGGCCAGGCAGGAGGTGAAGGCCAGAAGAAGAAGAGAAGTGCGCCTTCCCGGTAAGGAAGAGGATAAAAAGGTGTTGTCATCTACTCGACCGAGGCGTTGGAAATAAAGACCGGCTCAGAGAATCACTGGTGTGCTTTCTCTCCCCCATCGTTTCGCCAATAAAGAAGTCATCCTTGACTTGATGATTGACCATTCCATCCCTACCAAGCCGCCTCTTCGAAGTATTTACCTCGGCCTTTCTTTTTTTAGAACATACCCTTCCAATCCAAATCAAAAAAGAAAGAAAAGTTCTTCGTCTGTGATTTAATCGGCCCTAAGGGAGTTTACTCGACCCATTCTCAAGTCTCCCACACTGCTCAAGTGTGCGACTCCGTATGAGGACCTCCTTCCCTTTTGCTCTGCCCACTCTCCGTTCACATGGTTATCAAAGCGGAGGAAGGGCGGGCAGCAGGTACCAGGAGCCCTCTGTCCCACACATCTATCAAGAAGCAAGTGTAGTTCACCGGTTCCACCGAATGCTCCTATCTCTCGGCAAAGATCGTGTGAGTGTGTAGTTATGCTTCGGATGCTTCGCCATGGAATAGATCGACTCAGTTCCCCTTATTTTCCGGTGCACTCATTTTGTATCTCCGACACACAAGGAAGGACGCGGTGGGAAGAAAGCTGCCCTAGCCTCTGTCCGGTCGATCATTCCGCTGGCATCTTGCATTCACGCCTCCGTTTGACTGCCGCTCGGGAATGTAGTTGTAGATACGTGAGTCTTAGTGGGTCGTTGGCTCCATCTCTTATCTCCTTCTACGACATGCTGTAGTCGTCGCCATATTCAATATGTCACTTAGTCATATCTGCCTCGCAGCGGGTCAGCACCTCCGAAATAAAGGGAGGGAGGACTTCATTCAGTGACTCCGCGATCGCCCTCTGAATGATCAAAATAAGGTAAAGCTTGAAGATAAGTTTTGTACTCGATTAATTTCACAGTCCCTCTAGTCGGGTGGGCGCCGGCCGGATCCCCCTGAAAACCGTACGTGCGGGTCTCCCCGCACGCGGCTCATGCCATTTGAGGTGGCCCAGCCCAGCATTCATTCGCAAATCCTGTAGTGAAATTGAGACTACTCGACCTCGGAAGCTAATTCGCGTGTAGGCAGTGTTGTCTGTCTATCGTTGACTGTATCTATTCATTGATACATTGGCTCGCTCCCCCCACCTCTTTTTTCAAGAATGAATGAGCCGCCTTCCATTTCCGTCAAATGACCCGGCTTCCCCTGGCTCTTCCACCGTCCAGGCTCCCTTTCCTCCCTATGCTCCCCTGGCGCAGGCCCACCACGCTTCGCGCCTGCGGCATTTTCACCAGATGGTCTTTGCCAGTAGTGCCATCCTCCCCGCAGGTTGTCTGTATGGGTGGGTTGTCCCTTACTGCTACGTTCTGTTAGGCGCTATGAATTAGAGGAAATTCAGTGGTTGACTTGGACAGCAGGCGGGTTACACGTTCCACTGTGCCGAGATGTGAGGTGCAGGGGGTGATGATCACCCCGGGGTATGCGCTAGCGCCCTAGACGGGCACTCCAGGACCTGCCTACGCTCGTGAAAACCCAGGTCGGTCCTCCGACCAGATGTGTGGATAACGAGGCCACCTTCACAACCTTCTCCCGTCTATCTTTATCGAAAGTCAGGTAGGGTGGTTCGCTTGAGTTGCTCAACCGTCCCTTTGCCCGGTGCTCATGACGCGCTACGGAACCTCCATCGTGCTAGCGGCATAGGAGCCTAATCAGCATCAGCGGCTTCGTGCTGCACTGGAGTGATCCAATGTGTGGTTCCGCACATTCCACCACTTCTCCGTTCATTTCCAATACTGATCGTGAAACACCATGAGCAGCAGGATGTTGAGGTCCGGAATTCGAAGTGAAATTCTTGATTTGCCCGTTCCTAGTCGTCATGGGAAAGCAATAAGAAATAAATAAGAAAGAGATTATTCCCCTATAGCTTGTCCAGTACCACCAGTACTCAAAATACATCTCCGCGCGTCTACCTGGCGAGGCCAAAACTGATGTTAGCTACATTCGAGCGTTCACCGCACAGAGGCAATCTCGAACACTACCTATGATAAGAAATCCATGAAAGTGTTCAGTAGTAGACTGTGGCAATCGTCATGCCCTAGAAACTGATCGGTAAAATCAGTTACAGTATAGGCCTCCGGCAAACGCAATTGTGCCTCCCAAAAAGCAAAGTCTATGATGTCAGCCGCCGAGGGCTTTCTATTATCAAACGAAATGCCATAAAATCTGAAAAGGCTGGCAAGCGTCTCGGGCAGTGGAACCCCGGGGTTGGGAATCTAGTTGGGGAGTTCAATCCCGTAATAATAAGGGTTGGTAATCCAGTCAGCCACTTCCCCTTGAGGTAGAAGTTCGAAAACCCTTTGAGGATCCAACCCACGATGGAAAAAATCCCAAACCCTAGAATGGGGGCCGGCTGCCACTTGTTGTGCTAATTGGTTGTTCATTTCGTAAGGTAACTCCATCCTTTTCAGCTCTGCTCCCGAAAAGAGAAAGGAGACTGATCTTGACGTCGGCGTTGGTTTTTCTAACAAAAAACAATATCGTTAGTTGACCGAACTTCCATGACAAAAAGTTTCATACACTGGAGGTCCCATCGACGAGGGCCAATGAGACTACTATACGCGTTTTCTGAAGAGCAACAACGGAAAAAAATAGGTGAACCTACATACCATACTACTAAAAGGAAAGTTCACGTGCCAATCCTTACCATTGGTAACTGTAATTACCAAGCCTAATCTTTCACTGAATACCGAGTAAAGCAAGCAAGAAAGAGGGAAGTTTTCGAGCTAGGCTCGATCCCTTTTGAATCCACTTATAGCTATTTGTAACTCTACTTGAATTAGTTCTTCCTAAGTTTAGTTAGGTGAGTACTGCATCCATAACTAGAGGACTTGCTTTTCTGCTTGGCTCCCAGGGAAGTTGGATTGGATAAGAGGAATTGAAGCGCAAGGAAGGTATTCAAAAAACTATTCATAGTTCCCAACTCTGGGTAAAGGAAATCTGTACTTGACGACTGAACCAAATCCTTTGCCTTTATTTATTCTATTATTTTGATATAGATCAGCTGAAAACAAAACTAAAATACTACTACGTTGGGACAATGACCCACCTTTCTCTACTCAACCTGTCATCTTCTCTCCTCGCTCCTTGGGACAAATAATACTATTTATTAAGTGATAAACAAGAGAAACTAGTGATATTAGATAAGCTTCTGGCCATGTCTGATTGGCATTCAAGTCTGCCTTCCATTTATACTAGCACCTATAGTAGCTATATATATGTCCTAACTCAAACGTCGTATTTGATCTAAGCACAGGTAAGGAAAGAAGACATAAGAATGGGAAGTATCTTATCAATATAACTTAGTATAAAGAGAGCTATTTCATGGATCTTGGTCACAATAAAAAGAATCCAATAATGATCTATCAACTAAATGAGTTTATTATGAGTGTCGGTATCGTTTTCATCTTTAGTTGGGAGTGACTGCTTTGCTAATCTCTCCTTTTATCCTTCTTAAAGGAGACAAGCACATATTACCGTAACCTAGTGATTAATATATCCTGTACTTCGTCGAGCAATAAATCCTTTTTCCATTCTTGTTCTTAGGTTGTCAACGTCTCCTCTCAGCAGCCATGTTTCTACTGCACCTATAGTACACAAGAGGCCTTCTTAAAAAACCTTACAAACCTGATCGGCAACCGATTAAGTCAGAGCTTCGAGACGACTTTCGCAGATGTTCAATCTTGCGAGGTGTATGAGCAAGATTTGAAGTACTCTCCCGACCTGTTCCCTAATAAGCTGAGATTGCCGGGAAAACGTTGCTCAACAAGAAGATCTCAGTAACCAACTCAAAAAAGGAGACTTGAAAGTGGTGATCTCTGTACTATCATAGAAGCCCTACTAATTGTGAAGAACCCACAGCCGGCAACTGGATTTTCCCACACTCTGTTTACCTGGTATCTCTGTCCATAGTCGTCTCCTATTTTGGAAGACTGAGACTCGCGACATAGCAGCAATATTATTCAAATAACATGTCATTCAAACGCATCGCTTGTTAATTGCTCGTCACGTAAGTGAATTTATGAATAGGGTGCCCAACAAGTGAACTATTTCCTTCCTCCTCTAGGATTGTTGCTTTCCTTCTATAGCCTCACGTATGAAAAACGTGTGCCTTATAAGAGAAGAGGGCTAGGTTTTTATACATAGCATAGATAACAAGGGTTTCGCCAAAGTAGACGCTCAAGCGAAACATTCCACTTATCGAAGAAGGGATACAGGTATTTCAAGTTCAAGAAGTAGGCATTGATCCCAAAGAATGTAGTGAAAATCACGGCTAGGAGGAATGCGTCAGAGCCGAGGTCAGGCAAAAGGTTGCTGGATCTTTATGTTGGCCGCAAGTTATTTATTTTCAATAAGGTTCAATGTTATGCAAATTGCTTAGAAGGAGCCTGGCTTACTCGAGCCAACTAGGATCAGAAGGTGTTGATAGGGCTAGACTTTTTCTCATGGGCGTGACCTAAAGGGTCTTTTCATCGCTTTGGGTTAGAGCCGAGTAAGTAAGGACTTTGCCAGGTTTGAACTCAAAATTCATTTACGCCTAGTATTTCCTCTTATATCCTTCGTGTCAAGGAGCGATGTGAGCGGTCCAATTGCATCAATAGCAGCTGCTTTTATCTCCGCATTCACTAAACGAAATGCTGAACCCATGTTGGTAATTCCCTCTGTGCTCTACTGTCTTGAACTATTTTCTTTAGTTAACATGGAGGGCCACGTGAAAGCTAAAAGCTGTGAAAGCAAGTCAACCAGTGCCAGATGATGAGAAAATAGCGGCGCATCCTTCTTTTTCAAAGTGACCAAACGGGACTTTTAAGCATAGTCTCAGACGCCTTATTTTAGAGTTAGGATCTCCTTCTCACTCCAAAGTATGGTTGGTGTATACTCGGCCTTTCCCACTGTAGTTTGGAGCTCACCCTTTATTTACACCAACCCAATTGGAAATGTAATTTGATAAGAAAGAAATCAAGTGATTGTCCGCTATAAATAAATGCTTTAGCTTTCTATCCAGTAGCTGATGCTTTATGCAGTAAAGAAGGAAATTCTTGGAGTTAGTACGATACTGAGGTCTCTGGAGCGAGTGACGGATTATCTCTTTTGGAACATTAGAGGTTGTGGACTGCACTCATAGCTCCTCTATTTATCAAGGATCTATGCTTTCTATTTGCACTCTTTCTAGGCTGTCTTCCAATGCGATAGAGAAGCAGGCAGTGAACGGATTCATCCTACAAAAGTGGCTTAACTAAGAGCTCTGGCTAGTCCGTGCTTCATGAGGTACATACTTCTTCCGGTCTGCTCTGTTGCCGAGCTTTCATTCTCGGACACCTACATTCCCAACAGACTAGGGCAAATACATGAAGTCGGAATGATTCCCACACCTGGATGGAATGCTCTGCCAAAGTAAACCTAAACAATGAATTGAAGGAACGACATCGATTTCACGCGTTGGTTGCCCAACCCAATAAGTCGTTTTTGAATGATTCGCGTTAGCCAGGAGTTAGTCTATTTCAATGAAGTAACCAACCAAAAGAGAGTGTTAGGTCTGGGCTACAAAATCTTCCTAGAAAAACTGGAAAGAAAAGAACAAGCTGGTAACGAGTTCCGGTAGAAACTAGAGGATTTGTCGAAGTAGCAGTGGAAGCTAAGCAAGTAAAGCAATCAAATCCACAGTAAATCCTCTCTTTTTCACTAGTTCCATGGGATCTATAACAACGGATCTGCATGTGAAACTACTTGTGTAGTCCTAACTTGGTAAACAGATTCCAGGTCAACCGGCTTCACTTATCGCCTTACTAAAATGGTAAAAGAAGAGTACTCGCTCTTTAGGTTCAATGCAGCGTGTAAATACCTCTAGCCCTAGGGTCCTCGGCTTCGATTCTTTCCAACAACGGTACGGTTGACTTTCGAACAACGGCCATGGTGTAGGTTCCTACTCGATTTAGCGGCTTCCTTTAGCTTTGTTACGGCATGTGTAGAACCATTCGTAGTAGCGTACGTTCCCTATGTTAATTGATAGCGCTAGGTGATCATCGACAGCTTGGGCTAGGCCACGGCTCGACACATCCTCCGATAGTCCCTTTGATCGGCTTAAAACCAATATGAATTACTCCTATGATTCCCAGCGCTTTTATCCAATGCCCCACGAATGAAAGAAATAAATCAATGAAATAGTTGTAGGCTCCTTCCATAGTAGTAGACGGCTGTAGTTCCGAGATATCCTTCCCTTCCTTTTCAATTAATAGCTCGGATTCGTATCCTCGGGCAAGGGTGGTCCAATTAAAGTAAATTCCATTGCATTCGAAGGAACCCTATTGTGTAGAGCCAAGGGGCCATATCATGGAAAATACCTTCACAACTTTGCTTTGTATCATATCAGTTCGAAAGGGCGGCTTTTTTTGCTTGGGTATTACGAAGGAGAGGACATCGCATATCTCTTTTTTGACCCACTTGAATGGCTCTCTTGCGCACATGATCAATCTGATCATCTCCCCGACCTCTGGCTCCACGCCTACCAGCGGTTCTGAGTCTTCTTGGTCACATCTCTGTGGAACCACTAAACTTGTTATTGTACAAGAATGGCTGAGGTGTTATGTCAGACTGTATAACAGACCAACCCAAACTAGAACGTTTCCGTTGATATTAACTAATGTTGTAGAAGGGGGAAGAGTGGCGGCATTCACAGGTTTCAATATTTCCACTTACTAATGGACGGAGAATGTGCTCGTCTAGAATAAGTGTTAGGAAGGGGGAGCGTGCTCTGAAAAACGATTATTTATATAGAAGTTCAAGAATCGACTCCGTATGTTTACTCTGTCCTAAAGCCAATAAACTAACAACATCTTTATGTTCTCGTTCAGGTAGATGTTGTTCTCTTTTTTCTTTTATTAGAAAAGTCTAGGTTACTCCGTTCTGTACAATCTTTCTATATTATGCACCTAAATCTTTGCTAATCAACAAGGAAGGAGACGAAAACCCCGAGTTATGTCGTAAGGGCTGCCCCCTTTCGAGCGCACGACCTACCGAATCATTATCAACTTTGTGAGAGGGTCGACCATGGATTCACTTCAAGGGTCTTGGTTTCCTCTTCTTCATATAAATCCATTGATGCTGTCTGCATATTGATTGCCTTCTCTGAGTGTGTGCTTCAGGATGATGCACATGCTTTGAATCCTTGTCTTTTAGTACTTCAGTAAAGCTACCCCATTTTAATAAGATAGGGATTCGGGCTATCAGCATTTTTTAGTAGTAAATGGCAAGCTGCAGCAGAATCAGATTCGAGTATAGCATCATTCAGTTGGAGTTCTGAAATCATCTGGATCCCCTTTGCTATTGCCAAAATCTCTGCTACTCAGTTTCTTCCCTTGTAGAGGTACCTCCCCATCCATATATGTACGAGTGAGAGATGTCTTCCGTCCTGGAGAACCCTCTTCTATCCCTCCTTAGTAACAGTGAGACTAGGTAGAGGAGGTTGAAAATAAGGCCCACTGTCTATATGGGACTAGTCATCAAAAAAGCAACCTATATCGACGTAAAGAGAGCTAGGGTGAAGTGGACTATTAGATCCCCGGCTTACCATTAGAAAGAAAGCTTAGCCTTAGATGTCAATGTGTTAAGCATATAGGAGAAATGTAACTACCTCGGTGAATTACGCTCTTAGTTACATGCCCGGATGAACGAAAGTGGTTAAAATAGTACGGTGGGGCCCGGGGCCACTCACGGTAGACCTTTCGGCCGTCCTAACCACTTTCAGAGCATCGGGACAAGAACGAGCGGCGTAATCGGCAGGCGAAGGGATCAACTACATACACAAGTGAGTATGTATGCAAGCCACATACAACAGTCCTCAGAGCCACTCCATCTAAAAGAAATAGAAATGTTGCAACGCCATACAGCAAGATTCAAATATCCTAGATAGAGATAGTATTTTAGGATAGCCCCTCATACATCACACATCAGGGTACCAGGCGGAAGCGGAAAACAAGGTCCGAGTACGGATAAGAAGCAAATCGGCATAAGATGCCACACAAATAAACAGATCCCGCCCACGGATCTCACGGATCCCTGTTCCTAGAATCTCTACACCGAATGATCGTTGCCAACATCATCTGTCTCCTCCACCCAGTATCCACCTTGCGGGTACACCTGTTCATCTGAATCAAACAATTTATCGTGTGAGACCCTAGGGGTACTCAGCAAGTCTTAATGCCACTAAATGGGACACAACCTAGGGTGACGCAATTGCAGCAACAGATAATATCTGACAATTCTATAGATACTCGCTAACCATCCGCCTAACCAATGATAGACGGATGTCCGTGAATTAAGAACAACAGTTATAACAGTATAATTAACAGATCCATCCTCCTCCTCGCTTACCAACGAGGAAGCGGACAAACAAACCCCATCATCTGTTGGCAGTTTTATTAACAATTCCATGAGTATTGCACTATTTACTAGTCAAGTACTTAGTCAAATTAAAAGTGGTACTTTAGTTATACTTGTCTATGATCGAGAAACTGTGCTCCAAGTCGTCCATAACCGCGGACACGGCTTTCAGAAAGATTTACCCTGCAGGGGTGCACGAATAGCAACACACACTCGATCAACCTCGAAAAAACCAACTCAAAACCCAACGAGGCATTCACGACAAAGCGATCACAGGATTCAGCAATATTTCAGGGGGCCACCCCATTAAGCTACCCGCAACGAAGTTGGCCGGCTCCGAGACGGAGCCAAGGTTTGTGTGGACGGCGGTAAACGACTGGGAACCCGAAAATGTGACTGGGCTTGTCGATACAGCGAAAACGTGTCACGATCCAAAACAGTACAGGTGCCCCACGCACAATCTTAATAAAACAGTAACATGGCATAAGTACAGGATAGTAATAAAGCCCCAAACTAATTGTGGCCCCAAGAAATAAGAATGAATCAAGCTCTGGATCAGGGA